>OZ025297.1:118875056-120075056 GCA_964019185.1 Maratus speculifer | reverse complement strand
GAGATAGTTGAATAATCATGCATTTATATATTTGATGTATGTGCGAAAGAATGTATTGCACAAAGATTTATTTAAGAAAGATAGATCATTTAAAGCTACAATAAAATCGTTTTTGCCCAGTAACATATTAAAAGTTTAAATATGCTGAAATTTCTGATCGCATATTATCATCCTAAATTTATTTAGAACTGAGTGAACATTTTATGACTTTTTTATGTTTTTTAATGGAATCGTTAAAAATAACACTAATACACTGTTAAAAAAATTTCTTTGAAACTACGGAAAATCTAAGGATAACCTTATGTGCTAGATTCGGACAAATCGCGACCGTCGGCCTAACCATTTGAAGTTTTCCGTGGTTTTCTTCGAACCTTGGATTTCCTTCCGTAAATATTGGTTAGGTTTCCTTAGAAAGACTCCTCCCTTCACGGCCTATATCCGTAGTGTAGATAATTGGCCGGCATAAATACAAACAAACAAACAAACAAACTTATGTCTTGTATAAAATTTAAGAGATTAGAAAAAAAAATAGATAATAATAAATACCAGAGAAATTAGTCAGTAAATTTAGAATAGAATCAGTAAACTAACATCGTTAAAAATGTACACGATTCTACAAATATACTTTTAATGATAATAATTTAATTTAGTTTTTGAAATCAGTGAATCACTCAATCTTCAATGAGCTTCAAATAACTTGAGTTTCCCGAGTAAATTTGAAATGCTGTATAATTAAAATCTAACTCTTGGCACTGCGCTGTCTCCGCTGAGGAGACATCATTTTTCCTTGCAAAATTCGTTTTTGTCACCAGTAATAAAGGAAAATAAAATTTGCCTTATTTAATCAGAGCACTTTTGAAATTGTGTACTTGACGGAAACTTCCTTTAAAAAAGTGGTGGCTAAATAATATTTGTATAAGAGTCCTCGGAGTCAGAAGGGTTAACACTTTTTTTCAGTCCTGGGGTTTGAACGAGAGATCTCTCGACAATGGAAGAACGACTTACTCACTGAGCTAGAGGATATACTTCGATGTAGCATAAACTATGTCTTTTATGATTAAACGCGGGAAAATCCCAACTAAATCTGATGAAATGATTTTTTTCTTTTTATTTAATCTACCATTTAAAAAAAAGACAAATTTTAAACTAAATTTTCTTTTTTAATATTTTAAATAAAATTGCAAAAATATTTTAAAATTGTGTATTTTGAATTACAAAATTTAACAGAAATAAAAATATTTTTAAACAAAGACATGGAAATCCGCACAGATAATTATGTATAAGATAAGGAAAATGTGTGTAAAATTATAACCGAGAAACATGATCTAATGCATCCAAGACTAAACATAAAGACAATTTCGCTTCTTTTCAGTGTTTTCACAGAAAATTTTTAACAGTGTGCTATGGATGGAAAATTGCATTTATTTTATTATTTCCCTTTATGACTGATCAAATATAACATTTTCCCTTAAATACCTAATTTTTCAAAAATCAACTAAAAAATGTTTTTGACTTTTATACATCATGGGAAAAATAATTTTAAATACCATACTTTCTTTTAAGTTTTATTTACGGCTAAAAAACAAATGTTGCCAATCGTCAATATTGGGCTTTAGTTGAAAAAAAAAAGTATTTGCAGTACTAACCACACATCTATTCTAAGAACTATGATAAAGAATAAATTACACTCGCTCACTGCAGAAAATAATAGAGTATTAAGTAAGTTTCGAAACAAAACAAAAAGGATATGTAGCAATAATTTAAAAAATAAATCTATCTATATTCTTAAAAATAACACTGGTGGGGCCATCTACATGTTGCAAATTAATTTATTAATAGTTACAGTATTTACTTTAATGACAAAATTTGGAAAAAAAGATTTTCAGTGTTATTCGAATAGTGTATTAGAAGGATAAATTGGGTATGTTACTAGAAGGCAACACATGTTATTTAGAGGTTAATGTTGAACTAGAAATAATTATTTACTCTTTACTAGTGAAATAAGAGTTGAACTTCGAAATCTATCTACGCCTGTAATCCAAGCGGACAGGGATTTTACTATATTATCATTAATACACATTAATACATTTATACACACATTAACTATTAATGCACACTTCTAATAAATGCATTAAACGTCTATAGAATGTTTCATACGTTTGAAATCATACTATATACTAAAAAATTTAAACATAACTGAAAAAAACGTTAAATTTAAAGCAAAAGCTGCTGGTAGCAATGTTGCTAGCAGTTTTGCCGTAAAAATTGCAATAAAATTAGATGTAATAAAAAAATTAAATCTCATTTTACTGCAATTCTTACGGCAAAAACTGCTGACAACATTGCTGCCAGCAGTTTTTACCGTATACGTAACGGATTTTTTTTACTGTGTAATGCAACATTTCTACATTCATCATATTAATTAGCGTGATGTAAATTTACTACTGCCAATAACTACCAACTTATAAACTGCTAGCAGCGATGTCGCCAGCAGTTTTTGCAGTAAAATTCGGTGTAACTTTTTTATTACATCTAATTTTACTGCAATTTTTACGGAAAACACTCCTGGCAACATTGCTGCCAGCAGTTTTTGCCGTAAATTTAACGTATGTTTTTACAGTGTTTATTTAATTTTTTTAATTTCAATTACGGATTTATATTGACAAGCTGATAACTAAGAATGAATAAACAGCAAAAAAAATAAAAATTATTTTTTTTGTACACATAATATAATGATACATAGGGAATAGAATAGTAATTTTTTTTTAATTTCTTAAGATTTTTTTTATTGAATTTTTCTTTTTTGCATAGGAAATACATGGAAAGAAAAGGAAAAAAATAATATGTTTAATAATTTTTTTACTTCTAATGGACACTACAAATGGTATTTTCACGCACAGAAAATTTACCTACGTACATTGTTAAAAATTTTGCTCTAGTTTGAACCAAATTTTGGCCTTCAGTACCTGCTACCATAAGATGGTGAAACCTCGTACCAACACTTGAAGCTTGCCATTTCAACCTCGTTCCAACTATTGAAAGTATGCTTCAACAGGAGTTCCAAATAATGGTTCAAGATTTCATCGTCTTACAGTGGCAGCTATTTAACACCAAAATTTGGTTCAAACTAGGACACAATTTTTAAGGGTGTATTTCAATTCAAACTGCCTATTTTCCGATTCATTTTTGAACTCATTATTGCTCTCAAATACACCAAACTTTCAAACTCTCTTATTTGCAAAGTACACAAGGTACCGTAATTGTCGATTCTTTGATAAATGCAGAAAATATTGCAAAAAAAGCAATCGAAAACGGCATTTCGAACCGATTTTTCCCAAGTGGGAGATTCGAGAACGAAAAAAGGGGTCATACTGAAAAGCAAATTGTTTATAACCCAAAGTCTAATGAATTGAGCGTAAAAAAACATCACTCGGCACCTCATACGTCCCTTCAAGAATCCTCTCAGCAAATTTCATGTTTCTACGTTTAAAAATGTGTCTGAAATTGTATCGGAAAATTTCGAGCTGTTGAAGATGGAAAAGCGTTTTTTCGAATACACCCTTAACAGTGTATTCATTTTTGTATATTTCATACATTTCTGCTGTAAGCCATTTTTATATAACACGTAACTCGCAAAAAATGCGCTATAAGAAACAAATTACTATTTGGTATATTTCTACTATCTGATAGTCTCCATTCACTGCAATTTTTCTTTTTTTAATATCATTTAAATGCATGAAAAAAATGTATAAAGAAATACATTAAAGATATGTATTCTACACAGAAAAAAATAAATACAGAAAAATGAGTACATCGATGTAATGATACTGAATTGAGTATGTTTGGATCAAAAATGATCACATTGCTTTCTCAATTTTAAAACATCACATGTTATCAAATCCAAACTAACGATAATTTTGTACCCTGTAATGGTTTATTTCATACATGGTGGCATAAAAGATACTTATTAATGTAAATATTAAATTATAGACAGTATTTTGAAATAATTTAAAAGTGTTTGCAAATAGTGCTCTTGCCATAAAAATATTCGTTTTGGGTATTTTGCTAAGAATTTTTGCTATTTTTCTTTATAAACAATCAATTAAACTTTTATTGTTAATAATTTTGAGAAATAAATAAATGCTAGTATATTTTTACAATCATTTATAAGTTAAGGTGGCAGTTCATACTGATTTAAATTTAAAAAAACCCATAGGATAAAAAATGAGTGCATATGTTTCACAGTTTTGAGTACATTTGGAAACGTACTCAAATGGGAGCTATTTTGAGTGTGTGAAGTAGTTCAAACTCAGTACTTTTTACTTAATTTAAAAAAAAAAACATTTTTTGAGTGTATAGGATACATCAGGTCTGGATAGGATAATATATTTTTTCGTAAAGTCTATTAATTATTTTACTTAAAAATGTTTAAGTAGGAGTGGAAATTTCGTTATAAATACATGCACACTCTTAAAACGAAAGAGCTGATTTGGCTTCTCATGAAAGAGCTGTAAGTTTTTCGATCATAAAAGAGTTGTTTTTAAAACGATTAAATCTTCTTGATCTAAATCGGTAATTTAAATAGCTCAACTTCATTTAAATTGGTTAAAACTCGAGTTATTTCAACTGTTTTTTGAGAAGCTGCCTTTCAACATTGAGATGAGTGGATTTCAGCTCAACTTGAGCTATTTTGTGACCGACTTTTAAGAGAACAATATTTATGTTATAAAGTAGAGAGTTGTACGATGCGTGTTTACATAGAGAATACAATTTAAAACCCCTATAAAGGAAATAAACATTTATTTAAAAACTTGTAAAAGTCTATATTATAACTATTTTTACTACAAACAACTTTTCTGTATAGAATTCGTTTGATACTGCAGTAATATTTTGCTGAAGCAAAAGTTTGCTTTTGGAGAGTATTTGTTGACATTTAAAAATTTGTGAAAACACAAATATTAATATTTGTTCTCGCAATATTTATCCTTGACAAATATAAATAAATATTTATCCATATTTATAAACGCTTCTTTCTCTTATACATAAGTTTTTGCAGTAAATTTAACAGATTTCTGTTACAGTGTAGCCTCGATTATCCTGATTTTTTTTTTTTTCTAGACTCTCAAAATTATCGTTCTGATAAAAAAAAGTCTACAAAATTTTTTGCAATTGCTAATTTTAAGGAGTAAATATAAAAGGCAATGAATTTTACATAAATAATATGTTAATCAAATACTTAATTGTCGAGATATGTGTAATCATATTTTCAACACTCTTCAAATTTTCATGACACTGTATTGCTTTAAAAATTTTATTCAAAGATCAATTTTAATTGGAAATGAGATTCTTAATCCAACGCAGTAAACTGTTTCTTAATATGATTAACATTTTTAGAACTAAAAGGTGTTTTTTTACGTAATTCAGAAAAAAGAAGATTTAAAGTTCATGACGTCACGAAACCATGTTTTAACGTTCTATCTAATGAAAAAACTGTGATGGGGTAAATTTGGGTAGAAAGCTAATGTTTGAGGATTTTTATGGGTACAAATTTGTATAATTATTTATACGAATAAATCTTTTAAAAATACGCTTAAATTTTATTTTGGAATTTCAATGCATTTTATAAATAGTTTACTCATGCTTTATTTTCGAATTTTATATTATGCATATCCTTGTCAAATAAGTATTACGGTGGTCCCGAATGACTAGTTTCATTTTTTTATGAAAAAAAAAAAATGGAATTGTTTCAAAAAGACCATACAAAAGAAAATCAATATTTATTAAATTATAAAGATTAAAAGAAAGAAGCAAAATTTTAAAATGTGATACTTATAATAATAATTATTTTTTTAAATAAAATTTCTTTGATCTTTGAGAATAATTGTTTTCTTTTATCATTGAATTAATTTATCATAATTGAAATAAAAGGAATTACCTCAGGGATAAGTTTTGATTATATGTATATTTTTCTTTTACGTATAATTAATTAATGTATTTTGCATTAGTATTTGAATAAACGTGATGAATTATCTTAATTTCATGAATTATTTAAAACTCACCAATGCATTTTTCAATTAATTTTCAACAGTGAAATTACGCATGAAATTATTGAATATTTAATACGTAACCCTTATAGCATGCATGGTCACAGTGGCGTCACAATGCGTCACTGTGAGTCACTGTGGTCACATCACATCTGTTACCAAAATGCCACCACTCAGTGACGTCACATTGTAACTGAGTTGTGACTTTCTTAAAAATCTTTAGAAAATTACAAAAATTCTTCAAAACATGTTATTTACTTTAAAAAACAATTTTGACACAACGTCGCTTTTGTCATAGTTTCGCCACGATGTTAATGTCAAAGTAATCACAAATGACACATTTTTCACAAATTTGTCACGCCGTGACTTCACAAAGTGGTCACAATGTGACGTCACAAAGAGCTCTAAAACGGCCATAACGTCTTCACATCGACGTCACGTGACGTCACATCGACAATAAATTGTCAAAAAGTCACAGTGTGACTTCACAAGGAGGTCGCAGTGAAGTCGCCGTGCCTTACGGGGAATTATCACATTACTAACTAATCATAGACCAATTGAGCGAAAGACAAACCTTGAATAGCGCCGGAACCTTGGAATAGCGCTCCAAGTGCTCTATCATTTAAGCTACAAGTACGATACCCAGCTTAGCATCTCTCATTCACATATGTTGATAAGGCTGTAACTACAGCACAAGAAGAACAATCTTCATGAGCACGCAATCTTGCGGCGTAATACGAGACACAGACGAACCCAGCATTGGTAATCGCACACATATATATATATATATATATATATATATATATATTTAATCAATTTTTCAATTAATTTTCAACGATGAAATTACGCTTGAAATTTTTGAATATTTAATACGTGAATTATCACAATACTAGCTATTCGTATACCAACAGAGTGAAAAATGCCCGAGCCGGGAATTGAACTCGTAACCCTTGGAATAACACACCTAATATTCGACCATTGAAGCTTCGAAGATGATACCAAGCTTAGCATCTATCATTCACATGTGTTGGTAAGGCAGTAACTACAGCGCAAGATGAAACAGTCTTCATGAGCACACAATCCTGCGGAATAACATGAGACTCAAACGAACCCAGCCCCGTAATCACATATTCATTTTTAAAACTGATTTTTCAATTAATTTTCAACAGTGAAATAACGCTTGAAAATCTAGAATATTTAATACGTGAATTATCACATTGCTCAATAATTTCAAGCGTAATTTCACTGTTGAAAAATTATTTAAAAAAATTGCTTAAAATATTTTTTTTTATTCTTTTAAAACATTTTTACAATTCGAACTATATGTCTAACAGTTTAGAAATTAGCAATTGGTCACCGTTGAGAGAGGACACACTGTACAATTAGGGTTTTTTGATTTCCTCTAACAAGTATTATTTTTTCATATTATATGTAAAAAATGTGTACACCATTGAAATTTGCATCTGATAAGAATCCCCAATTTTTTCAGCCACACATTATTGAAGTTAATAGTGCAGGACTAATTATTAGGGCGTCATGAATATTTCAAAAGTTGCTGATCTCAGTTCCTTAGTTTCGATATTTGCAGCAAATTGAACTCAACATTGGACAAAAAACGACATTTCAGCCTTGAAAAGACCTCTCAAATGTATGCTTGTCTGCAAAATAAAAATTTATTTACAAAGGAGAAAACACAATCTTTCCACCTAAGATTCCCATCTTCTTAATACGATAGAACTTTGTCTCCAGTATTAATAATTCCCACATTTATCAAGAAATTGCGTTTACAAGTTTCTACCTGTATGAAGCATAAATTTTACGCAATTAAGTACGCGTATATCACAAATTGAAAGCATTTTTATGTCGACGCTGAAATATCTATTTGAATTAAAACTCCCAGATTTTCTGGTTAAGATCGGATCATTCTTTGATGAGGTTGATGTAGTGATAATCACGGATTGAAGCAGTCTTATGTTGAATGAAGGATATCACCTGATGACCTACAATCGTTAAATAATGATGTGGGTTTATGTTGATATTGAGATCATACATAATAAAGAATTTAATGCATATTACGATAAATGTGCCAAATCCATGTGATAATCATCACCGATTGCACTATTGCCTCCACACGCTGTTGCTTAAAAGCCCCCTTTAGTCAATAGTTCCTTAATAAAAGCCAAATTTTTGACTCATTGTGGCAAACTTTGCGAATTCTGTGTGCTAATATATGCGTTCGACGTTCATGGTCCATTACTCACATACAATTTTATATGGTGTTTTAAATAGTTGTCTCTTTCTATGTACCTTTATCTAAATTATTATCGCATGTTGAGTCCTTTTTAATGTTATTTTAGAAAGCGGTTAACATGGAATTTTATTCGTTGACTGTAACTATTTTCGACGAGTTTGCAACCAGTTTTATGTAAGCGTGACCGATAATGCTCTTGCGTTAGGATATTTTCCAATCACAGCTTTGGAACCATGATTTACTGATGTGACTGGTGCATAATCTGAAGCAAACATGTTAAAGTGTTCGAATAGATATGCAAACAAATTAGGCAATATCATTAAATGTGTGCTCGTAGACACATTCAAACACGATATCCCTCTTTTTATAACTCTGACAAATCTCTATAATTACTTATCATAATAAAGACTTACTCACTGAGCCTTAATACGATGTTCATGTACAGCCGTTAAGGTTCTGTTTAATTTTTGACTTTTCTGAATTTATATCACTATAAGTATATCGATATAAACATGCTTTCGTTCAATGATGACTAATTTTTTTTTTTTTTTTTTTTTTTTTTTTTTTTTTTTTTTTTTGTATATGCTACTGTTTGTTTTGGGATAAATATTCCTTATCTAAATTATTCAATTCAATTAATTTGTTTATTGTGGTCAATCTTTCAATAGTAATCAGATTGATGATCACAAATATTTATTTTTTTTTTCTTCTAAATAAACCACGACAAAGACCTAATATGCATTTAGGTATGAATATTTATACACTGCACTGTTTTTTATACATAAAATAAATCTAAAGAAGAAAATATTATATTACAAGAAATGGAAGCTTTATTTATTGCTCTTCGTAAAATATTTTCAACATCTTCGTAAAATATAATCAACAACATTTATCTGTTGATTATTTTATGTACCTTCGTTCTGATCAGTTATGAAGAACAAATAATATGCTATTACTCAAAACAGTTTGAACAACGTCAATACATACATATAGCCTAAATCAATTTTAATTATAGAGTAATTCCACATGAAATCAACCAATAAAAAAATATTTTTTTATGTTAATGTTTTAGATTGTACTGGTTTTTTACCAGTTTATTATACTTACGTATGAGATTAAAATTGTGAAGTTTAACTTTTTTCCGACAATTCGTTTTAAAGTTATAAATTTTTGAAATTTTAAAAATTTTACAAAATTTGTATAGTTTTGTAATCTTTAATAGGTTATAACTTCCAAACTATTTGATCTAGAGAATTAAAATTTGCATCATTTTTTTCCGTTTTTTATACTGTTTCATAGGATATATAACATGACCAAATTATATTTAAAAAATATTTTTTTTGTAAAAAAATTTATATAAATTTTTAAAAAATTCAAAATTGGAATTTTTGATTTTCTTGAAAAAAATATATTATGTTTAACACCCTTTTCGCAACTTTTACGCCAAATTTTATGATGGAACTCCTATGGTGTCATAAAGAAAAAAATTTATTTTCTGTATCAATGTTCATATAAATCTGTAATAAAAAAATACTTTAAGGTATCCTGCACAGTTTAGCCTGAAGTATTACTTACATAGAAACAAATACAAATTGGAAAACTTTAAGAATGGTCTGTTTTATTAAAAGACAAATAATAAATTTTAGATAATAAATAAAGAAAGCTTTTAACTTAACAAATTACATACTCAGTTTGGCACAGTGGAGCTCAATTTTTAGATCTTAGTACAAGTATTTTTTTTTCTTATGTAAAATTTGACCTGCACTTTACATTTCCTCTTTGGGTACTGTGTGTGTTCTGCCTGTTGCAGTGATTGGATGTAGTATGCATAAAATAAAGTATTTTGGTATTGTGAAAATGTCTGAATTTCTAGGATAAGAGAATGACGAAGATGGTTCGCTTGGTATGAAGGAAAGAAACTTTAACATCTTCAACCTGATCTTTTGTGAAAACACATGCCACCCACCACTCATTCTCATATGCACAAGCAACATACACCACAATTTCTTCAAAGAAGTACCTTTTACTACTTTTATATTTACTTTTAATAATAGGTGACTCTCCAATAGATGTTAATGATGCATTCAAATTATCAAAACCAGATTCCACATCCCTGAATTCAGGATCATCCTTACTAGAACCTGGTTTTGGATTGTTATCATTTGGAATGTCTGAAAAATTAGTATCATTTCCACAATTTGTGGAATGCTTTTCCTTACCTAATTGTAAGCGGCAATGAGTGCAGATTTTCACGCCTTTTTCAATGCCATATTTTAATGTTGTCATCCACAATGTAACATTTCTTAAATTTTTACTGACCTAGTGTTCTTGCTCTCTGAATGGATGACAACAAAATTTATTTCATTTTTTATCCATTTTCAGTTTAAAGCCACTTCCCTTTTAATATTTTATAACACAAATCCGCATTCAACTCAATGAAGTAATAGTAAAAAAAAAACTAAATTGTACAATACAAGTTATAAATAAACAGCAGTTCTCAAGTTATAAACAAACAGACTTGAGATAGTGTGCTACTACAGAAGATCTTAGAGAACACTGGCGATTATGTTAACTCATTTATTACCAATTTATTCATTTTTTAAACAAAATTTAATTAAAAGTAATATTAAATTAAGAATAATTAAAAAAACATGCTATTTAAATTCCAAGAAAATAAATTAAAAAGTATTTAGCTTGCCAATTACGCAAAATATTAATTATCTTGATTACTTTTAATTTTTACTGTTATGTGTTTAACAAAATAATAAAACCTAGCGAATTATATACAAAAATTTTATTTGATAATTGAACTTGACTTGCATGAATGAGAAATATGAACATTGGAAACAAAAATAGACTACCTTTTATAGTGAATTTGCTTTTTAACAAAATATAATGAGATTTTTTTACAGAAATTGGCCGATCATTGATATAGAAAATAATTTTTTCTTTATGATACCATAAGAGTTCCATCATGAAATTTGGCACAAAAGTTGCTAAAAGGGTGGTAAATATAATATATTTTTTAAAACAAAATAAAAAATTCCGATTTTGAATTTTTAAAAATTTTATATAAAATTTTTACATAAAAAATATTTTTTTAAAATAATTTGGTCATGTTATATATCATATGAAACAGCATAAAAAACTGAAAAGAATGACTTAAATTTCAACTCTTTAGGTCAAACAGTTCCCAAGTTACAGCAAATTAAAGATCACCAAAAAATACAAATTTCATTAAATTTTTAAAATTTCAAAAATTAATAACTCAAAAACAAATGGTTAAAAAAATCTGCAACTTTGCATTTTTTATCTACTATTTTTGTACAACATCTGAGCCAAAAATTAACAAAATCCAAAGACCTGAAATTTTGTCCATTGGTTGGTTTGATCTGGATTGACCCTATATATAATCCAAAAATTTATACGTATGAAATCAATATAAAAGTTAAATTCATATTTTAAAAAGTTTTTTTGAGCAAAATTAATCTTAACATGCAGTATATATAGAATTGTAATGGAATTATAATTTAATAAATATAATATGATATTAACTTTAGTAAAATGAATAAGTTCATATTTAGTTTAGATGTCATTAATTGCTGCTTAAAACTAAAATAATAAGTACATTTGATGTTTTTAGCTTCTATCATTACAAGCGTAAAATAAACTGATGATTTCAAGCACCTATTAATTCTTGTTTTATTATTACATAAACTAAGGTGCTCTTCCCTGTACGAGCTACACTTGTCAAACCCCGTTGAGCCACCACATTCAATAAAAATACGCTAGTTTGAACGGCTTTTGAATATCGTGAATCATTGAACAAAATTTTTTATTTTATTTTATTTTTCTTTCTAGCAGCGATCCTCCTGAAAACAAATTTCCATTTGTTTCCCTTTGCTTTAGGAATTTTAACGCTTAATCAGCTGCAGTTCAACATCTACCTGGCTATTTACATGTTTCATTAAACAATATCTGTTAAACAGTGAAAAACACAGCATCTTTGCCTCCTGGTATTGGTTTTGCCTCCGCGGGATAAGAAAAATTTTTAAGTAAGACATTTAAAATATATAGTTTAATTCTGATGTAATTTTCATTAATTTTTCTTTCTCTTTTAATATTCACATGTAAATATAGTTTTATGACGTAAATTCTTTTTATATTTTCCGTTTTTAACTGGTTATTATTTAATTCTCAATTGAAAGGGATTTTCTTCTGTTTATGATTGTCGAGTGTAAATATATATATTTTTTAATTTGTAGGAAAAATTATAATTTAAAAGCAACAATTTAGAATAACAATCTTTTCTGAAATATGTAAAAAAAGTGTCTCAAAATGCTGAAAATTTGAATTTAAAAGGAAAAAAATTCTCGAAAAATGAGTCAAATAAAAAAAATAAATGCAGTCCGCACAGCGATAACTTTTAATGTAAAAAAGATCTAAACATGATTAATTTCTTATGCATAGTTTTTGATCCTATGAAAATTTTTTATTGGAATCATCTTGGCCAAATTTAACATAACATATCTCTTAAAATAATTATTCGATTTAATAACTGTTTCCCTCAGCGAATTTCTCAAACATTTTTCTATAATATCATTAATTTTTATAATTTTGAGTGCAATATTTTTCTCAATATCAACGAAGAAATGCCATAAGTCACGAAAAATTCATTGTCAGTGGCGATGAGAGCATTAATTGCTTTTTTAGAATACAGAGATCAAAACGAATTAAATTTTATGCATTCAATTATATTCCTAAGAGTATTTATTTTCTGAGATAATTGCAAATTTATTTAAAATATTCAATACATTTACTAATATTATTAGATTTTTTTCCCTACTGTATTTAAGAATGAATTATGTAAACCTATCTGCATTTGAACGTCTTCTGTTATAAAAAACATTTTTATTTATTCAAAATAAATAATACGGAAAGTTATCAACTTAGCCTTTTCAAATACCAAGAATGCTATGTCAAAAACATCTGTTTAATCATAATTTAAAAGTATTTGCAGAAAACGTCAAAGATTCCTCATAAAGAAAACATATCAAAACTTATCACATGTTTCAAAATTTAAAGAATACACTTCATTTCATTTTAAACTTCATTTCATCCAATATAAAGTTTAAAAACTTTTGCATGTCAGACTTTTGATGTCAAAATTCTTGTCAAATATTGCAAATATTATGTATTCGACTTATTAAATTTCCGAAACAAAAAGAATTTTCTAAGTTTTTTTTTCGTTATCAGATAAATGAATGACACGCGTATAAAAACTCACGCAGCCATAAATATATTAATTTGTGCCTTACATTTTAAATAAATTAATGAATTATGTGTAACGCCTTATATTTTTTACATGAAACGGGATGTGTGGATTGTTTCCAGAGGCGTATTCAATTTGTATAAGAAAAAGTAATTTATTAAACAATTGAAATAAACACATGTTTTTTAATTAAATATTGCTTTTTTCACAACAATGTAAGTTGTAGAATTTGGGATTATTTAACATATAAGCACAGTGAGAATTTTTTTCAACAAAATCCTGATGACTAGCAAGCTGGTAAAATTGCTTTTAGGTTTGTTCAAATGTAACATTTATTTCACACATTTTTATGCCCTGAAAAGGTATCTTCAAACTGAGATTAACAAGATCCTCTGTCAGAGAAATCTAAACCAATTTCCTTTCTAACCGATATCATACATTTAACTCCTCTCTTGCCTAGAGTTCAGCGTGAATTTCTCTCTAAGCGAGTGACCAGCATCAATTTCTCTCTCCTAGTAGCAAACCAATAATAGTCCAACGTTGCACCAATATTTCATTTATTCGATATATTGCTAATAAAACGCCAATATTGATTATATATTGACATTTCACTGGAAATATTTACAAAGAATTCTCAATAATGTACAAATGTTGGCGTTACATTGGAAATATTTCCAATGAATTTCCAATATTGTACAAATGTTGGCGTTGGAAACATTCCAATGAAAGCCCAATATTTAACCAATATTGGTGTTTTATTAGCAATATTTCAAATGAAAAGCCAATATTGGCATAATATTGGCTGCAAATATTGGCTAAATAAGGGAAAAATGTAAACGCTCTAATAATGGAGGAATATTTCTTGCCAGTATTGCGCCAATGTACCCATACTGCTCCAAGATGTAGCCAATATTGGTCCAATATTGTTTGGCTACTGGGAATGAGACCAGCGTCAATAGACGCTTTCAGTCTGACGTCAGTCATGGCGTTTCGCCTGGAAACCGACTCCAAAAAAAACGGGTGCAATGATTCACATCTCATCAAAAATAAATCGTAGAAAATATTACCATTGCATTTAAGTATTAAAACATACACCTGTTAGATACAACCGTGAGAAATAGTTATAAAGTATAACAAAAATAGAAAATACAGCATAGCAACGGTTTGTTTGGTTTCAGTATCCAAGCAAAACGTCTTATCAGACGTCACGACTGAAATCGTCTATTTCTTACAGATACATTTGTATCTCTTAGCAATGATGTCTACACGCAAAACGTTTAAATTAAGTTTATCTTGAAATTTAAATCGCAAAAACTGAACGGATGGTTTTGTAAAAAAATAATTTAATTAAAATAGTAGATTTTTTATTACAATTTTATGATTTATCATGACTCACTAGGTATTCATATGTAAGTACACAAAATTTGAAGTCTCTGACTTAACAGTTCTTATGTATGGGATCTGTGTTCGGTGGACAGACAGAAGTCAGAGAAAAAAAACTGAGACGAATACACCAAAAACGAACATTTGAAGAAATACAGATACAATTCAAATTTTAATATTTGAAATCTCATGCGACCCACTGAAGGCAAGTTTGTAAATAAAGACGGCGTAACAGGCAAACAAAAAAGGTTTTGTGTCCTAGAATATGCAAAATCTGAATGAGTGGTGTTGGTTCAGTTGTCATTTTGTATGAAGTATCGAACACAGGGACCAGCTGACAAGACAACTGATATGTGGTACAATAAGATAATAGAACTTTCATAGTACCATGTTGAATTGTGGTAGTGTGGTAGGAACTGAAGTATCCATGTATGTCATGTGACCAAGGTTTCAAGCATAGAACCCTGTAACACTTGATGTATTTCTTTATTCTTTCAAAGGTTATTTTTGCTTTATCCGTCTTAGAGGATTTTTTTCCCGACAGCATTTTAAACTTCTGAAAAGAATTATGAGTAACCCTGATCCTGTATGAAACTCTTTTGATTACATTTTAACTTCGGTAAAATTCGCATTAAATTAATAGCTCACATACTATAATAGTACAAGTTAACGAAAGAAAAATGAAACTGTACCTTATACTATTCTTTTATGTATTTATTTTAAAATTGCTTTCTCACAAATTCATACATAAATTTTACACTTTTGTGAAATGAAAAGTTGAAATAACACCATAATAAAAAGACATTACAATGAAAGAGAAGATATCCAAAAGGACAATCTTGAAAACTTCCTTCTCTATTTCGAACGATGAATAAAATATAAATAAAGATATTTGACCATAAAAATTACTTTTCTAGCTTTCTGTTTTCATTATAAAATGTAGCAAAATCTGAGAATATTTATATTTGCTACAATTTTTACGGTGTTTATATCGAATGACTCTAAAAAATATTTTAAAGAAAACAAGATTTTCGATAGTTTAATGCACTTAAAAAAGAAACTGATATTTTCATTTAAAACTGAAAGAGAATTTAAATCTTTAAATTAAGGTACCTGGTTACGTTCAAAACACCAATTTCGATGAAAATACGAAAATTCAATTTTGATTTTCTGATAGAAGAAATATTTCTGTTTTTAATTTCCCTGTATGCCTATCAGAAATAAAATTAGAGTTCTTTAAAAATTCCGACGAAAACTTTAAACACGTTTTCTGAAGAATTAGATTCTTATCGAAAAAAGTAAATGACTCTGGATCTAAATTAAACTTTTATTGTTCCAAAATTTTATTACCTATGAATTACACCCGAGAAATATTGAATCTGAATTATTAATTCGCATTGCTAACAAGTTACAGAACAACTTGTTGATAATCTGAATAAAAAATCACGAATTAAAAATTCATACGGGTAATTCCATGAGCACATGTCATGTAAGTCACATACTACGATTTTGGATACCAGTATTTTAGAACGGAAAAATGTGACTTAATTTATCGAGATGTTTCACTGATTGAATAATGCCATGCAAACCTTTCGAAAATAACGGTGGCCAACAATTTAGCAGTTACTAGAAATGTGACTTACACGACAAATGCTCATGGAAATGCCCATACTTAATATTGTTCGGGCATATTCTTTCGTTTAAAAGTTCCAAATTGTAATACGTATATATAAATATTTTTTAAAGAAATTTAGTGACAATGAAATTTATTTACTTCGGGGAAAGAGCTGTATATTATAAAGGATCTCTAAAATGCTGAACATGATACAAAACCAAAATGACTTAACCTCTTTGGAACGATCAACCGGTATAAATGCACTTAACTCTTTGGTGACGAGCGACACGCATATGTGCCGCAAAAAGGCTTAAGAATCCTTGTTTATCCCCGCAAGTAAAATTTTACTGTAAAATTCGCCTTATTTAATCGAAGCATTTTCTCGATTTAACCCATTAATGCCCAGCGTCCTCTTTTGAGGACGGTTACAAAAAACCCAAGAAAGCGGTTTTCCCACCAGTAAAGAGGAAGATAAATATATGCCTTCTTTCACGAGACAGAATTCGCGATAAATTTAGATAAAAGTTAACCCGTGAGTAGTCGCGACTTTTTTCACAACGTCATTAGTCGCGCTCGGTCTTTTCGCCGCTGGCCCCCCGCATACCAAATAAGTAAAATAACAAATATTTTTCACCTAATATAGGAAAATAACATTACAACGAAGATAAAAATTTGCAGTTTTCTTAAATTATGCATGTTATTCATGAGATCTGGAGTAGTTGAAAAAAGTAACAAGAACTGACATTAGTGATTTTTACGTAGACTTTTTTGCCAATTTCAACATTGTTTCTAAAAATGTACTTGAAAGAAAAACAGAAGTGTCCTGTTACTTCACTAAGGTGGTCGAGAAAGCTTCAAAGTCAGCTACATGGTAGTACTTCGTTGTATTTGTAATGTGATATAAGTTAGGAGAAGATAAGTTATACGGGCGGCTAAAAGACCGACACGCGACTACTGACGGGTTAATTTGATTTTAAAAGTGGTGGGAAATACAAAATTTAAATTTTAGCGAAGAAAATAATTCGGGCGTTAATGAGTTAATAAGGTACAAATTTCTATTTTTATAAACTGGTGACAAAACATTAAAGTAGTCGCAAAAGGCTCCCGTGGCAAAGGGGTTAGGGGGCTTAGAATCCTTCATTATTATCACCATAATTTTTTTTCGTAATGTTTATCTTGTTTAATCAGAGCATTTTGACGGTCCAAGTACAAAACATCTTATGTTTTGAAAAGTTGGTGAAAACAGATTAAAAATTAAGTAAAGGACTCTAGTCGCAAAGGGGTTAACTACTTTAAAATTACAATTTGAAAACAATCAAAAGTGAGATAACTCAGCAATAGCGAAATGCAATGACTAAGTATGTTGAATTTGCATTCTATAATCTAATTAATGAAACTCTAAATTTTAATCGAAATAGTTTTCACACGAGATTACAGAACATAAGAAAAATCATGTGATTAAAATTAAATGTACCATTATAACCTTTTAGTGCATTTAATGGAAATTAGAGTTTCACACTACATCAAATTTACAATTTGAAAATAATAAAAAACAAGATAACTCAGCAGTTTCAAGATTTAACAGTTAAGAATGTTAAATTTGCTCTCTATGTTCAAATTGATGCAGCTCTATATTTTAATTGAAATAGTTTTTATATGAGACTACATATCAAAGTTAGAAAAATCAGGTACATTTAAATTTAAATGAACCGAAACTACCCTCGGGTGCCTTTAATGGAATTTGCAGTTTAATTATAGTTTTCTTTATTTCTCCTCGGCGCATTAGTAGTTTCTTTTAATTCTTATTTGCGTTTAATTTACTCACGGACTTAAAACATCTCTTCTCTTGTGATAAAGAACTTATTTTCTGCAAAATTCTAAAGTTTAATTATATAATAATATAAAATATATCTATTACAAAGTACTTTAAAATCTTCGTACAGATGTCTAAATATGTACTTTTTAATTTTTGTTTCAATATCATCTAAAAATATAGTGAATTTACATTTTTAAAGCTCGTGAAAAAAGTAATTAATTTCGAATGTCGTAAAATAAAGCCAGGACAATTTTTTGTGTGTATAAGTTCTTAACGTTTCTATAAAATATAGAGTATCCTCATGTTATAATAGTGGCAGAATGAAACCTATTTTAATTGGGATAAATTCGGTTAATTTACGATGTTACAACTAATATGGTGAATGTAAATAAGTTTTCCAATATTGAATGTACCAGAAATGTTTTTAAAACCATAAAAAATATAGGCTAAACATTGAATTTACAGGGAAATTATTTTCGAAAAATGATAATATAGGAAGAAATTTGGACTCACATTGAAAATAAATTTCAATAAAACAGGAAGATTACAATTACATTTAGTAAAGTTTGTTTTGCTATCTGTAACTACACCCTAATGAAGACAAATAATTTTCAATTTACTAAAATGAAATCATGGTTAAAAATGACGATCATTTAAAATTTAGTGCTAAAAGTAAATAAAAATCAATTGTCAAAAGTTTAAAAACACAGCCATTTCCTCTATTTTATAGTATCGGATTTTTGTTATTTTTTAACTTTTACAATTTATAATTTGTGAAAAATCCTCTTATGATGATTAAAAATTTAAGTAATCTTCTGATATTAGAGCTAAAAAATACATAAAAATTAAACACAACCTTTGCAGTCTTGTATTATCTAATTTTCTTAAATTTTTTGTGTGGTATCTATCGGACATTTTTGTTTTATTCTGAAAAAAATGTATGAATGATAACTACCAAAAAATTATAATAATATTAAATTATCATCGGATATACGTCAGTAAGCAAAATTTAATCTCGATGGATATTTGAAAGTTAGTTAAAGTTCGAGTACAACTTTTAACTGGAAAAACACACATATACGATCATTGAAGTTAAATAAATCTGGAATAACATAATTTTTCTTAAAACAAATGCAAAGAAAATAGCCTCAAATTCTTACAACATAAAACATAATTTAAAATACAATTATTTTAGCCAATATGAAACTTAATAAAAGTTATCTCATTCGTAATACTTGCACGATTTTTTAAAACCGCAGATACACATGGAATAAATTCTTAGAATACTTTAAGTACTTAGTATATAACGCCTATAAACATGAATCCCTATGTCTGAATTTATTTGTGTTGCGTTGCAGAAAAAGGATATTAGTCATAATATTTTAAAATTTCAGAGTCCGGCCAAATTTAGTTTTATATGAATAGGAAAGTTTACTTACCCATCATACGTAAGATAAATCTTGCAAACTTTTGAAAATTGAAAAAAACAAAAAACAAATGACGGATTCACACGTTTCAGACACTCAAGATTCCGAAAAATATATTTTTAGAAAAAAAAATTGCCTTCCGTCTGTTTGTCTGTAGTGTCTGTAAACGCTCTATCGCCCGAAAAAAATTAAGATAAAGACTTGAAATTTGGTAAGTACATAGTATGTAGAAATGGGACGAAGCCTATTTAATATCAGTAACCTCGATTATCCGGAAGTTTTTTTTCGGACACTCGAAATATTCGTTCTGATGAAAGGTACATAAAAATTTTCCAGTTTTTTTTTTTTTTTTTTTTTTTTTTTTTTTTTTTTTTTTTTTTTAAGAAATTAACTTAAAAGACAATAAAAAATAAATTTTGCATAAAGAATGAAGACGATCAGATAATTAGTTGTCGAAATGTTTGTAATCATGTTTTCCACACTCTTCGATTTTTATTGGCCCTGTATTTTATTCAAATTTCAATTCAAATGTATATTTTAACGATAAATAGAATGCTTAATCTAACGCAGTAAATTGTTAGTTAATATAATTATAATTTTTTGGAGGATGCTTCTTTTACGCAATTTCCTGTGACTTAGTCATTTTTTTCATATTTATAGTATGCATATCCATGATGGGTAAGTATTACGGTGGCTCCGAACGACTAGTTTTTTGTCTTCCTTGTCAGTGTAATAAGAAAATATTACTAAATATTACTATCGTAGGGCAGAGCGAACGATCAAAAACATAAATTTCGTAAATTTTAATAAATATTTTTATTGACCAAAATCGCACTTAAAATATTTCTTTGCTAAAACATTTTTTGTTATTTCAACTATACATCTATGATTAACGTTTTAGGAAATAGCCATCGGACACTGTTATTAGTGGATACTATGTATACAGTGTTCAGGAAAAGTTTAGACAATGATCGATTACGCTTCTATTTTCAGAAGTATGTACCTCAATTGTGTAATTCATATGTCATACGTTACTTGTGACTTATCATTTATTCACAAACAATACATTTAAATTTTTACCTTTTACATAATATATAATGACAAAAAAAACGAAATTAACATTGTGGCAAAAGTTTAGAGAATTTGTATATTTAAAAAAAGTAACTACAAATTCAAAACGAATTGCACATACATTGTCTGCAATTAGTGCATGAATGTGACTTTTTATCGAAGAAACTAAATGTCGCGTCACTTGGGGGTCTATTTTGTACTAAACATGTTCAACAGCAGCTCGAAACCCATTAACAGAAAGTATAAAAAAATTGCATAAACCTAACAACATATGATGTTACAAAGGTTTTCGATTGGGTCCCGATAAGAGCTACAAGCCGGCCAGCTGAGATCAGTAGTATTTTCAGATTTAAACGAAGTTCTTGTTTTGTGTGCAACATGCATAGACGCATTATCTTGCTAAAATAATATTTATTGCCAGCTAAAAGTTCCCCGAATGACTAAAAATTGACCTCCATAGTACTTATGTATTCTTGCGTTGCTTGACAACAACTGAATAGCTTCAGAGATACTCGAGCATGAAAGCAAAGTGAGGACCAAATCATTAGAAATTCACCTCCTTGTTGTCCATTAAGAAAGTCCCAGGCTCTTTATGCAAGTCGTGCTAAAGGTATTCCCACTTGTTTGAGCCATTCAAATTTCACTTTTTTTTTCGTTACTGAATATCATAGCTTACCATTTGGGTCCATATGACGTATGTTTGCAAGTTCATGGCTTTCTAGCCAATTCGTAACGAGATTTTAAAGCTGATTGTTTTATCATTTTCACGTAAATTGATTTACCTGTTTCTTTAATTCATTTACGAATCATGTCCGTCGATACAGAAAGTCCTGACTTACTTTTAATGTTATTAGCAATCATCATTTGTGTAAATGTCAGTTTATGGATCCTTTTGTCATCTCATTTTCTGGTCACACAAGTTCTTCCAGATTTATATTTTGTTTTAAAGGAGTCACTCTCAGACTACACTTCATAGACAAACCATTTTGGACGATTCGATGCTGTTGAAATTTCTGAAACAGTCTTCCCTTGAAACTTCAGCTTTCCTACTTCAATTATCTCATCTAACTGAATATTTGTAGCTCGCGACATTTTCAATAACTGATGCTATATCGAGGCATAATTAAATACTTCAGACATGTGACATCATAACTTAGAAATTTGCATTTTTCCATGAACAATTTGCAAAAAATCAAAAAAGTGTCTAAACTTTTGCAATATGCAAATTTTACTTTTTTCGGTTAAATTAAATATTATCTTATATTATAACCATTATTTTTATCCTACATTGTTTAAAATATATTTAAAAATAAGTATAGCCATTTGTAAAACTCATGTTTTTAAGTATACGCTGGTGTTCAAATGGTGACTCGTATTTTTATTTTAAAGGTTAAAAGACACCAGTGTCTAAACTTTTGCTGAGCACTGTTGAAGGGATAGCAATTTTCACATCTTATTAGGACTCTTGTATAAGTATAGCGTCGCGTTGTTTTCGAGATAAGTACATTTATCTTGTTTTCTATCATAAAATTAAATTTTGCGACCTACATTTGAATCGTTATTGCCACTAGCGATACTGAGGTATGTAAACTTCCTAAAAAATTGTTAAATTCTTATATTTTGAGCTGTTATTCTATGTATTTCATTTGTTAATCATGCCAAACTTTCCGAAACTAATGAATAAAGTTTAAAATGGCGTAACGTGGGGATAGTTGTGGCGAAGTCTAACGAGGCCACCCCCAAACATGGTGCACACAGACTTTGATAATTTCAAAGTATGTTTTAGGGTTCATACCACTAATTATTCTGTTGAAAGGGTTTCTTCAAATGGGCCTTAGTTTTTGAGAAATTAGGGGTTAAAGTTCAGCGTATACTTCAAATACTTATTTGTACAAACGCGGAATGTAAATCCGGGGCTCAGTGCCAGCGCGTGGGGCTACGAATCGAAAGGTTGTGGGATCAAGTCCCTCCTCGGCTTTAATTTTCTCTTTTTACTTAAATTTATATTTTTTACACGCTACAAATTTTAAACAGTATTGGGAATTCTACAGCTTTGAACCTTTTTATATTTTCTGAAGCGAACAGTTTACTTTTTCAATTTTATTATTATTATTGTTATTATTATTGAAAAAAATATGGTTCAAATGGTTCAATATGGTTCAACTGACTGCAGTTCAGGATTTAAATGTAAGCACATTTTGCAACAAATAAATAAAAATGCGTATTTAATTAAAATTTTGAAAAAGTGTAATAAAATTTGAATATTTTAAAATCTCCACTACTTTAAATATTAATATTTTTAGATTAATAAATCATTTTTTTTTCTACATATTTGTATTACACAATATTGTGCATGGATTTTTAGATAATGTAATACTATATTAATATATATATAATTATTTGATATAAGTAATGTAAGGTGGTGAAATCTGACACTATTCATATATATTTATTAATAACAACTTTTATTAATAAAAATAACAACAATAATAATAATATTAAGACTAATTTCATGCGCATATTCAACGCATATAAAATATCAAATTGTACAAAACATTTTAAATTTCTGTATCAAATACAGAAAAAGCTTTATCATTTTTAAAATATGAAAGCGAAGAAAATATAAACACAGAGGGAAACAAGTTTCAAGTTATCATTAGTATAAGAAATTGTGCATTACAAAATGTATTCGGTAACAAACGTAACAGTATAGTAACAAATGTAACGGGTGTATTAACAAAATTTACAATATCTCAAAATATAATTGTTGTATGGGTAAAAATGACATATTAAAATATTCGAAATTGAACAGGCTTTCATTGAATGTTTAAAAACAAAAATCGATTTTTTGATCAGTTTTGTGGTAAACTGTCCCCTTAAAATCTAAAGTTTATGAAATTTTTGAGTAAATCAGTATTTTTTACCAAAATTTGTAATCTAAACGCAAATCTGATTTAATTTATGTCTGAAATCTCATTTTTTAAACATACATAATTTATATTCCTTAAGTACTTAATTTGTGATAAATAAGTTTAAAAATACATTAAAAGTAAAAAAAAAAAGTTTAATAATCTTTTGTGTAACTCCAAAATCTTCATTTATTCTGATATTACGGAGGAAAGGAAAGCAAACGATAATAAAATAGTATTTTTATATGTTTTGTAAATTTTATCTCATTATAACAGACGATTTTTGCATTCCTGTTGAATCACGGAAAGAGTGGTTTGATTTGTAATAAAAAATAGTTTTAAATGTAATCTGTCATTTCTTATTTGTGCAAACGGTAAATTTTGTTGATGTTGAAGTTGGGAGATAAATCTATTTACAGAAAATTGGAAAATTGAAAATTTGGTTAAATGGTAACAACTTGTATTTTAGCATTATTGCATTAATATTTTATTACTCTTTCGAAGATGTGCATTACTTAAATTATCTGATCCTGAAAACGGTTATGAAAGTTCACCTGAAAATTATTTTGTATTATTTTTCAAAAAAAAAAAAAAAAAAAAAAAAAAAAAAACATTTAAAATGCTATAAAATAAAATAAAAAAAGCGATAGGAAAAAGAAAAATCATTATTTCAGAATTGTGCTTAAACTAAAAAAATGTAGATAATAATTAAGAAAAAAAGTCCTAAACGTAAATTAGTTTTGCAGTTTTGTTAATAGAAATATTAGTTTAAAAATTGCAGAAAAAAATAAATTTTCATGAAAAATTCAAAAATGCAAATTTAATTTATCAAGAAAATATCAAACGCTGTAGCAATTTCTCTAGTAGTAAAAATACTTAAAATTTGTAACGTGTAAATAATATAAATATAAGTAAAAAGAGAAAATAGAAGCCGAGGAGGGACTCGATCCTACAACCTTTCGATTCGTAGCCCCGCACGCTGACAATAAGCCACGGATTCACATTCAGCGTTTTTAAAAATAGGTATTTGAAGTATACGCTGAATTTCAACCCCCAAATTCTCAAAAACCAAGGCCCATTTGAAGAAACCCTTTCAGCAGAATAATTAGTGGTATGACCCCTACAACATACTTTAAAATCAACAAAATATGTGTGTACCATGTTTGGTGGTGCCCTTGTAAGAAGCACGTTGTGACAGTGTCACTACTTATCCCAGGGTAATTTTTAATGAAAGTTTTTATATTTCAGGAAAAATGAAACGAAATTACAAGAAGCGTACTGAAACAGCTATATATCGAAGATGGGGAGCGTTAAAGACCAGAATGACAATGAAAACAAATTTAGTAAATATGTAACTGTTAATAAACCAAGCACTTCAGCAATAACTTTAATCAATGATGGTGAGATTGCAGGACCATCTTCAGAAGTAAGAAATCTCATTGAATTAGATTATTCTATGACAACTGATAATAGCAATGTGTCAGTGGTCTTATAGAAATAAGATCACTCCCTAAAGCTGGACCTCAACAGGGCAAGTGATCTATTCGCAAATGTTTGAACTCTGCCATTCTAACAAGAATATCTGTAAAAGGGAAAATTCAAGCAGTACGAAAAACAAAAGAACGCAGAAAACAAATTGAAGAAGAAAAAGCAAAAAAGAAACTGTATGGAAAGGTTGAGCAGTAAATAAACAAATTGCACTTAGGTTATTGAAAAAAAGGAAGAAGCAAGTATTGGATAGCACTGAAGATAACGAAAATTGTTATGTCTAGTTTGCTTGAAGCAAATTATTGCAATCATATTTGAATTAACTGCAAATCATACTCTGAAACAAGCGATGACAATAAGTGATTAAAAATATAGCATATATACACGTTGTAGTAGGCTCCCTCGTCAAAGATGAATATGACCAAAGATTAGTGTTGGCGTACTTTTTATTTCTTTCCTGATTAAGAGAGTTTTTTTTATTGCTAAGTGTCTCTAAAAGTATCTTTATAAAGGATTAAGAGTTTGCAAGTGTTAACAATCTAACTTTTTTATTTTCTTTTGATTTATAATATTATTTAAACATGAAAGTGTTTGATTGTGTTAAGAACGTTATTAAATGAATAAATTTCTCATTCTTGATTTAACATATCCCATTTAATCGCCTTCCCTACATATTTTGTATGTGTTACAATGTACTTGTATGTGTCATTTATGTGTCTCAATGTGCTCCAAGCATGCACAACGTGCCCCCTATCGGGGAGTTAGTACTGACAAATTTCGAGGTTACGCAGAATTAATTTTGTGTTATGAAAAACGTTAATAATGTTAATAGTAGTTTTATAAATATGTTACGCAAGACTTACTCAATTGCTATGACACACTAAATGTTTCACTTCAGTTCAAATCTTACGGCTAATATAAAAACTTTTGAAAATGTCACTACTAGCTCCGATCTCCCCTACTCGAAAAAGCGATCAGTACCAGTTTATATAAAGGTCTAACTGAATATAAAGTTTTGAGAAATTTAGTGCATCGGTTTCGGAGATAGAATGCCCAAAACTTTTTTGTCACTTAAAAACAGAGTGAAAAGCTAATAAAATCTGTAAAATAAATTTCTGAACTCCAAGCAAAAATGTTAAAATTTATATTTAATTATTTTGTGCAGCTTAATGAATAATTACTTTAAGATCACAAACACATTATTTTATTTTATCGCTATTGTTACCATAAAATAACTTTCTGAAAATAAACTACGGTTAAAGAAGAAAAATGAATAATTAAAGTGTCAGTTTTTCATTAGCTCTTCTTTTTATCAAATTTTTACTTAATATACATTCATAAACGACTTATAATTGTCTCAAGTAACATAGAAAGTTTTCATACAGCTTACTTATTTATTCATAATTCAAATAATTTGTTTTTTATTATTCATCACGTTTCGTGGTGTAAATGAGTTAGTAATTTCCTCCTTCTCTACAACGATTCCAAAATCATTTTGCTAATGGGTGGAAATTCATGCAAATTAAACCTCTGGAATATTTTGAATATTTGTCATATTCGGTTTATGTAATGGTGCACGATAAAATGAAATATGTCACGATTTGAGGAATAAAATGAGTTATCGGCACGAAATCGGGTAAACTAATCTACTTTGATTATTGTGTGTCTTTGAATAGAAATTTTAATGTCGAATTGTCTGTGAGTTCAGTCTCAAGAAACGTAACAAGTCGGAAATCCTGTCAAGCGTAGTAATTGAGGTGCGTTCGTACTGTAACGAAATTAAAAAAAAAATATTCAGATCTTGGTGTAATAGTATACAGTATTTCTTATACAATATAGTAGCCGAAATCTTTTGTGCGTCCCTGTAAATATCTGCTTTCTATTATACAGGAAGTAGCTTGAAGTTATCCTCAGTAACATATATCAATTTGATAAAATGTTAAATAGTTAATTCAATCGCGTCCTAATCAATGCTCATCTTATACAATTATGTAATGGAATACATATGTGTGGCTCTGTAAATGAATAACAAATATTATTTGCACCACTGATTGTACAAAATGTACATTATATTATATACTTCATAGATACATATACATCTTAATATATTCGAAAGAGTGAACAGAATATTATTGTAAGATTGAACCTTTTCTCCCACTGACCGTAAAGTAACGGAACTCTTTTACTTGTTTCTGTAATTGAACTATACATCCGATTTTAATAAAATTAGAAATGACTCGAAAAAATTATGCAATAATTATATATTTTATAATTCAAAAGATTCGGCTGGGTAGTTTTTGCGTTGTTATATGCACACAGACAGACGGTCTGAATGACAGCTATAAGCGCTACGTATTTACATAATCAAAAACGCTCCTAAAAAGGACTCAGAAATCCCTGTATACTAATACGTTTTAGTTAAATGGTTAATATCGATGCATAATTTGATCAGGTAGACGAAAAAGTATATCTTTTAAAAGAGACTCCATATACAACCTAAATTCTATTTTCAAATAATTATATTAAATAAATAAATAAAAGTAAAATGTAATTTAACAAATTACAACGACTATTTCGAAAATGATATTTTCAAAGACTAAAATTTTAAAAACTTATAAATAAATTCTATGTTTAAATTAGAAATAATAATAACCATCGTTTTTTATGATGATCAAACTTTGATTTACGCAATTAACAGATACATATGTTACATACGCAAGGGATTAAAGATTAATATTCATGGATCAATAATTAACAAATTTTGAATGAAATTTCAGTTTCACAATTGCCGGTGCTATAAATTTTTAAACTTCTATACATCGCACATTTTCAAGTACACCAATGTAAACGGAAAAAAAGGCACCTTTAAATGCTAAATGCTACAAAACTTATTTTTGAGTTATTAATTTTTTTGTTGTTTTTAATACTTTTTTTGTCATCGTGGCAATAGAAGTATTCCATTTCTGGGCATTAAACATGGATCAATCAGAAAACGAAGAAAACATGAACAGGACAAGATTTCTGATATTCTTCAGATGTCTGTATTTGAGATCGACAGACACAATTATATTTTAAATGATTGATTGATTGATTGATTGATTATTGTCGTCCGATTATCTACGCTAATGGGATATAGGACCAGGGTGAGTGCCCTCCGTGGGGGTCTTTCTAAGGGAACCTAACCCGTATTTACGCAAGGTTCGAAGAAAACCACGGAAAACTCCGAACGGTTAGGCCGACAGCCGCGATTGGGTTCGAACCCAGCGCCTGCCGTCTACCAGTTGAGAGGTCCGAACCTCTCGGCCACTGGTGGGGCCCATATATATATTTTAAATGATTAAAAAGCAAAAAAAAAATGCGATAGAAAACTTGCCCACGTAGATTCCACTTAGATGGATGTATAAAATCTGTTTTATCAACTCCTACAGCGAACCAAGTCAGATAAGAGATGCCAAATATGAGAAAGTATGAGAAAACAGGCTTGATTTACTGTGAGAGTTAGATAAAACAGTTTTATGCACATTCTAAGTAATGTATCTCATTATCTTTCAAAATTCACTGTTAAAACCAAAGGTTGCATATGGCACTCCTAAGGGTGAAACGCTTGTCCCGTCAGCGACACCCCTAAGGGAGTCAGAATTGCACCCCTAGAGTTGCTCTAGGGCACCCCATGGCATCTTATAGGGTACCATGTGGTGCCAAGGAACGCCTTAGGGCACCTCTAGGGGTGCAATTCTGGCTTTCTTAGGCGTGTCACTGACGGGACAAGCATTTCACCTCTAGGAGTGCCATATGCAACCTTTAGTTTTAACAGTGTTCACACAATCTACAATGATTTGAGCCCCTCAATTACAAAGTGACAAAATACAAAATACAAAAGTTATGTAAAAGCAGGGGTTATAAATTTCGGGAAATTTTTCAGGACAAATATCAGAATTACTTTATAGAAAAAATAAACTTGGTTAAAAGCGCAAATTTTTCTTTTGTTTAATAAGACATTTCCTATAAGAAAATATATGTACCAACGAGCTTCCTGGTCTTGAAATTCTAGCATAATTTACATCCCTGACAATGTATGTAGACCCTGAGAAGTTGTATTTATAAAGTATGAGGGGTGATTGTATTCATCCAGGCAAGCAACATTTAACGTATGACATGGGATCGCAAATCATTTATTTAGTTACACATGCAGGGTGTTTCATCTGTTTGAAGTTGGTGCATTTTGTTTTATTTTAAATTTGATAACATAAAAAAGTATACTGGAAAAACAGAGCACTTATGCAATCGATGATACCGTATAAACTAATGTCCAAACTGTGGATAATCTAACACATGCTGCTGGCGCTTATAATGGAAACTAATACCATAACTTGTGTTATCGTTTTGTACTATCATATTCCTAACAAAGATGAGGCTGTCCTATAAAAATTTCATCACAGTATACTTCAATTTTGAGAAATTTAGTCATCCAAATTTGGATTAAAGTAGAATACCTTGTAGTTTTGATTAACCCTTTGAGCTCTGATGGTTGAATTTTCTACCACTTAATTTTAATTCGGAAATATCACAACGGCTCCAGAAAATTCGACCAGATTTATTTTAAATAGCATTAATGATTTTTTAACTTATATTGTTAACCGATTTTTTTTTTTGCAAAATACTGGTGCCAATGTGACATTTGGAATTTTTAAGAAATGTACACGCCAGAGCTCAAAGGGTTAAATTGGTGGTTTGTTATAGTATGTTCCAGAGTAATTATTGCTTGGGTTAGTGGCTGGGTACTATCACTCTTCTTCTTCTTTTTAAAACTATTTAGACTCGCCCTGTCTTTTTCAGCCGTATACGAGAATATACTACTCTATACAGCATCAGATTGAGTTTTTGTAATGTAAAAGATAAAAACTTAACCATTGATTAATTCTTTGATTATTATATTTTCAATTATATGCAATAGAGTTTTTATACAAGCTTTATATGAAAAACAATTGTTGATTCAAAGTAATGCATACAAAGAAAAAAGAGTGTATTAATAATATTGAAAATTTGTATTAATTTTCTACGCTAGAACAAATGAAACTATTCTTTTTATAGCACGTTTTTTCTCTAAACGTTGACAGGTGTCTACCTACCACGCTATAAACTAACTTTACGGGCTTAAGTGCCTCGAAAGGGATCGAAGTCGCCTGAATGTCACACGGCAATGATTTGTAGAACAAGCAGTTCTGTCGTCTTAATAGTACAAGAGCGGACAACACAAAAACCTATGTCATCGAGCAAAAGAAAAAAAAACTATTTTCTAAAAGAGTAGTAATAGAGGAATCTAATCATCCATGTCTGCCGGAAGTGAAGCGGTGCATAAGCCAAAAATTAATACCACTAGTGGTTCACTTGTAGGTTTAACAGTATGTTTTCCTGCTCCCAGTTTTAACTGTTTTCATACCTTTGTTATTGAACAAGCACAATGATGAAACCTACGAGTGAACCATTTGTGGTATTAATTTTTGGCTTATGCACCACTTTACTTCCGACACACATGGATAATTAGATTCCCCTATCTTCCATAAAAAAATGGTTCTTTTCTTGAGATCGATGACATAGGTTTTTTTTGCTGTCGACTCTTGGACTATAATGGCAATTTTGTTTTGCGTTCGTTTGGTTGAAAGTCAGAGCTGGTTACTTATATTGGATTTATTTGTTTAACTTCGCGCTACCTATACCACATTCAGATCATCCAAAGAGCAGTTCTCGCGACTCCTCTCATAATTTAAAACCTTGATCTGGTGACGCAATCTTCATCCGACTAAATACCGCCAAAGATGCAATTCATAGGGAACGTGGAGCACTTTTTCCATAAGACAGATTTTATATGCAGCAGGAGCAATTATCTTACATTGCAGATTTTTATCGGGTGCAAGCCTCGAACTCGTGACTTTCGGTAATCAGTCCGATGCCCTGCAAACTGGGAAATCACTGCTTTGGATGTACAGCATATTTAACAACTATTTATTTAGATTCATACTAAATCCATGATAGTTAAACACCCAGTATTGATTTCTTTCGATAAGTGATGTCTTTTCTTTTTCCTTTTTATCTCTGTCGATGTTGATATCAAATCAATTATGTTGACTCTGCCTTGGCAGTCGTTCTTTTGTTTTCTCATTTATAGAATTCTAAAATTCTTTTACTTTCAATTTTGGTTATTTTATCTCTATCGTGGGATGCTTTTTAAAGAAGTGCGTGGGATGCGTGGGATGCTTAGATTTATTCTGTTAAGATCTTCCCACTAGTTTTGACTTTCTGTTATAGTGATTTGTTCTTCATCAAGGGAAAAATATATTAAAAAAATCTTTAAACTCACCCATTTTTTTATTTTTAACCATCATGTTTTCTTGATTAATTACAAAGATTCTAAAAATAGATGAAATGTAGTATTAAAATAATTCTTTGTTATAGTTAGCATATCCTTTAGTTTGGATTTTATATGATGAAACACAATTAAATGAATCATGTCATATTTCGAGAACAGGCTTGCTTATCATCATGATATTAAGATGAATTTAGCTATACATATCTTAATCATTTCTTTTTAAATATCCATTTTATGATCCAAAATGTCAAAAGATATGAAACTGTATTTTATCTATTTTTATAAATGCTAGTTAAACAGCGGAGTTCTATCAATACGTTTGTAAATGAGAGAGGAAATATTAGTCTTAAAAAGAATTCGGAATCACGTAACGATTTGATATCCTCAATTATTTCAAACGTAACAAAATTAAAAAATAGTTTATTTTAAAGGGAATGAAAGCATTTGTGTTAATAAATAAATTGATGAATAATATAAGATAATTAAAAGCTTTTGAATATAGGGTAACATCCCCAGTAATTAGCACATTAAGAATTTTTCTTTAAATTTACATCAATTTTCATTACCAAGAAATAAAATATTTACTTGCAAATATTTTTAAATCAAAGAATGCATATCTGTGCATCTATTTTGCACACTAAAAGCAAAAATTTTCGAAAAAGTATTTTTTTTAAATACATTTATAAAAAGTTTTTGAAATCACCAGTAATTGGCACCTAGAGCGCCAATGTATGACATCTTGAGATCCAGTAATTTGCACATGTTTATATAAAAAAAAACTTTATATTTTGCATTGGGTTTAATCGTTTTAAATCAATCTACTGTAAATGAAGATGCCATATTTTAGGTTTTTGAGAGAAAGAAATCAGCATATTAGTCTGAAATGTGAACACTTTAAAACAATACAATATACTTATATTAATACCCAGTAATTGTCATGCTGTCCCCTGTGATTGACATGCAAAGCTTTAATGGATTCCAAATACTGATAATGTTTCATATTTTCAAATAAAAACAACTTATAAATAAATTTAGTCTAAAACTTTAAAAGTACTGCCAAAATAAGTGGTTTAATTTCAAATCTTGCGATTTCCTAGTAATTGGAATAGGCGCCAATTACTTGGAACTAGCAAAATTGAAGCATCGTTAATTGGAATCTACCATTAATTCAGAAATCCAAATATTTGTGTCAAAAATACTTTTATACAATTAAAATAACCCTTTTCATCTAAATAAAACTGTTTTTGATTAAAATTTAAAATGCATTATAAATCAGATAATAATGAATTGAAAAGCATGCCTTTCTTAAGCCAGAAAAGAAGAATTTGCAACAAAAATGGCTAATTTGAGCAAACCATAATTGTTTCTCTTTCCTAGGCATTATTGTCATCTAGTAGCATAAATCAAAGTTATAATCTTTAAAGTAAATGAGTATATAACTGGTATATGGTTTTACATTTTTAAAAGACTGGATATAAATCTTATTTTAGGACATGTTTTTAGGATGTGCCAATCATTGGTGCATGCCAATTACTGGGGATGTTACCCTATAGACAGAATTTTAAAAAATGATGTTGTATATATTTATTTGTGGAATATATTTAGATAGGGCTTTACTAAATCCCATATAGAAAAATAAAGGCCTCTCTGTCGATATTTTAAGTCAATATTTATGAAAATACCGCAGTGCAATATTTTTTGACAAATTAACATTATTAAGGTATCTTTCATTTGTAATTACGATGCCATGCAATTGGTTTTAGAGCGATTTGTATTATTTTCCTAAGAGTAGTTTTAAAACACTAAACTCTCAGAAATACTTTCTTAAATTCATGTAGCATTGCTGCCCTGTTACATCCTTTAATAAACGAATTTCCGAATCTTATTTCTCCTTTACAGGAGGTAAGATATTACATCAATTGAAGAAAAAAGAATAAATCCAAAGTTGCCCATCCTGGTATTGAACCAACTACCTTAGTGTTAAACGATCAATTAATACATAAACCACTCGGCTACATTTCAACAGGAAATGAAACATTTTGAAGTGAATATGTTTGCCTGAGATAGGTATGGCTTGATTAATTTAATTAAAAAGTTTTAATTTCCGAAATAAATTTCGGGAAATTTTCGTGACATGGTTTCTGGATTAAAATAGCAATAAAGCCTTTGTGCAAAATTGTTTAAATTTAGAAAACCATCGATTATAAATGCACAGATATATTATTAAATTTGTTAATTTTAATTTATTATATTTTGTGCACATACAGTCGTTGATTTTCTATCTTTAAACATGATTCCTATAGTTTTAATACTTTAGTATTAGTAGGTTTCACCGAGGCAAGTTTACACAGTTGTTTACACACTTTTTTTTCAAAAACGATAGATAGATTATACCACTACTCAAACTGTAGGAGGGCCCGTGATGTATTAAAAAATAAAACTGTTTACAAATAAAAAAATATTGATATTTACTTTAGAAAATCAATTGTAGTAAATTTTCATTTTTTTTTTCATGTTTATATAATCTGTCATAAAGTATTTGTAATTTAGTGTTAAACTTTAAAAGTATTATATTCTGAAAGAATATTTTTTCCTCTCTATATTTGGCTATCTAATTTAGTAAATTCATTTGAAACGACGCTTTTAGTTTTATTTGTAAAAGAAAATGGCGCCAGGGACACTTTTACACATAAAGCTTGGAGGCATATTTACACAGTGTGTAAACAAACGTGTTTCAGTACTCTATATCAGCTTGTATTGCCTTATATGTTGTTTTATAAAATATTTTTAATGAAAATGTAATAATATCAATAAACTTTATTTTTATACATATGTTTGTTGTGTTCCAAAGTTTGACAATAACACTGATAATGATATGAAATTAAACATAGCAATTTTTATAAACAACCTACTTACCAGCTACTATCTTATTTAGTATTAATATTACCCATACAATTCCAGGATTGTAATGGATTTTACAAATTTTAGCACAGGTACAAATATTCAGCAGTGTAATTATTAGGACTTTTTGAAATCTTTATTAAAAAAAGGCTACTTCAGAGGGAAAAAAAGAAAAAAAAATATTTAAAAAAATCTTATAGAAAATTTAACGACTGGAAGGGAAAAATTACTTTCTAACAATTATTAGGTGATGAAGTTAACGAATAGTAGCTTTGTGTGCATCAACTATAACTCTAATGATGATTTTGATTTTTGTTATAAAAAAACATACTTAATTTTTAATTTCATTAATTTCTTGCCTATTACTTAACTTGATAGATATATTGTTCTAATTATTTGAGACTTTCTACAATGTGTTCGTTCATCTCAATGTCTGTGTATTCATGGGCACTTTTACACACGCGACATAAATCTATAAATTTGATTTCCAAAATGTTTAAAATGGCGCAAAACTAAATCTGATAATGTCAAAGTATATTCTAAGGATCACAAGTTGTATAAATAACAATACCAGTATAATGAAGAAAAAAAATCAAAGTGCCGTATGGTAAAACGATGAATTATAAATATTTTACGTAGAATGCTATATTGTACTTTTATTAATATTATACTTTTATGGCAGAATTTTTTCTTTCTTTGAGTAAAGTCGACTTTTTTTCCCCTCAATATTTTAATTACCGTAAAATGGGGTGAATCGGAACAATTTTCAACTTTAACGTTAATAAAAAGCAACAACGGATTTTTTTATTTTTTTTATTTTCCTACTAGAAACTTCGGTCTTGTTTTGTTATTTACTTTTTAAGCAAAAACGAAACATATTTACGGTTTATATATACATTATTTATTTTTTTAGAGGTGTTCCGATTCACCCCGCAGATAGGGGTGAATCGAAACAAATATTTTAATCTTTATTTATTCCGATTCAAATTTTAATAGGGATAATAATAACAGGTAATAATGATTAGGGAGAAATACACTGTTAAAACTAATGGTGACACATTGAACCTTTTAGGGGTGAAAGGCTTGTCTCACTGGTGACACCCCTAAAGGAGACAGAAGGGCATCTTTAATTAGGGTGAAAAGATGGCACTCTTAATCCAGAGTGCCCAATAATAAAAAATTAAAAATATACAAACCGACTTTTAGCCCTCGAATGATTCGAACCCACAATGTCTGATTGCGAGCTTAACACTCTAACCACTCGGCCATCCAATTCACCCTGAAAGTCTCCGTGGAATGTTCAAATGTCCTGAAATTCAAAGGTTTCTTTATATAAAAAAGCTCGCCAAAAGTTAGCTATCCGAAGTTTTAAACGAAATTGGTATAGCGTATAGCGGTGATAGTTATCGTAGGGAGAAATTGCTGTTTCGGTCCACCAGTGACGGCGAGTTGAAGGGCAAGGATAAACGTCACAGAGTATGCGCAAATGACTAAGGGGTGAAAATCTTCCAACGATATGCATTGTGCGGCACCCTAATTAGCGTGAATCGCCCAGTGAGAGATCAAACGGTACCCCATACAAATTTGCAAGCCCGCGGGTGTCAAATGGTAGCACCTTTTCACCCCTGGGTGCCAAATGCAGCTGGTTTATCACCTTTATTTTTAAAAGTGTATGAATACGTAGTTATTGTGAACCAAGACTTTATTTTATATACAAGTAAAGATATGCCTTTTTAAAAATTAGAAAACAATTTTGAAATCAAGAAAAATTAAAATTTATTTCAAGAAATTATATTCGAATTGCAGAAGTAGAATGTAATACAAATTTAGCTCTGTTCTGTGTTATCCTTTATTAGTAATAATTGGATAGGAGAATATATTTAGTAGCCCCAATCGCTGCATGTATTAATACGATCTACTAATACGTCCTCATCCCCAGCCCTTAGTACTGTTTTCATACTTCATTTTTTATTTGATTTTTCATTTTGAGATGTTTGAGTAATGTTGTGGACATCAGATAATAATTGTGTGCTGTTTTTCTAACTAGTTTGCTAGTTATAAATTCTTTTATTGTGTGTTCCATGTCTGTTGGATTAGGCGTAGTCTTTTTTGTTTAACAAAGTAATTACTTGGCACCTTTAAACTCTTCAAGTAATTAGAACAAACAAAATATTGTTACAATACCTATTCGTACATATTTTTTCATATATTACAAGAAACTATTACTGTATAGAAAAATAAACCACGGGAGAAAACGTGTTCCGATTCACCCCTTAAATCTTAAACCTCTCATGTTACAAGCCATTTTTCATTTTTTCATTATGTAGTTTAAAAATAAGTAGAATTTAATGCAGCATTTTACAGATCTATCGTTTACAGATCTATCATTAATTAAAAATCCCCTCGCTTTGGTTTAGAATACGAAAAATACTTTAGTTACATACAAAGTTTTGAAGACGTTGAAAAAATGAGGTTTTTGAGGATCCTCTTGAAGTTTTCTTATATACCCCAGTAGCGGTGCCAACATGTCAAAACTAAATTTCCCAACTCTTTATGATATTACCCTCTTATAAAAAATTGGTAACTAAAAATATCATCACATTTATTTATAATGCATTTATATGTATTACCGCGAAGTTTCGTTCCTATTCACCTCCGCTGTTCATATTCACCCCATGTTACGGTAAAATATCTTTTTGAATGTGCTCATTTAAAATAGATTTTAAATGCGAACATTTGTTTTATAACTTTAAGAAATGTATAGTGGATACTTTTAATTGAATGAAAAAAAATAAATTTTATATATATTTAAAATCGATCTGTTTACTTTGTTGTTTTTTAGTGTATTTTTTTATTAAATTAGAAATTGTAATTTATGGATTTTTTTTTAAACATGAATTTGGATTTCAGTATTTATAGGGCTGATGTGCATGCAAGAGTGCATAAGAAATAAAACGAGATTCTCCCTCTCTTTTAGATCTCGGGAAAGAATTCAAGGGATAAAAAATATTTTCCAGTAATACATTTGTTACAAAATGAAGAATAATTTAATATGTATCGACCATATTTCCTTACACTGTTAAAAATCTTGTCCTAGTTTGAACCAAATTTTGGTGCTCACTAGCTCCCACTGTAAAATGGTGAAATCTTGAACTAATATTTGGAGTTCCTGTTGAAACATAGCTCCAATAGTTGGAACGAGGTTGAAACAGAATGCACCAAATTTTGGTGCCATATTTCACCAAGTCAGGGTGGCAGCAACTGAGCACTAAAAATTTAGTTCAAACTGGAACAAAACTTTAAACAGTGTACATTGTAACAAACTACCCTTTCATGCATTTCAGATAAACAAGAAAAGTATAGATGTATTTTTTTTTCACATTTGATCATTTGAAAATTTGCCAAAAAAGTGAGTATATTCCCACAACATCTCTTCATCGGATCGGCAAAGGCAAAGTTTGGCGGCTGTGAGATCGTTTCACTATTTTCCAGCAGCAATGACGCGAGTTGCTGTTACTATCTCTTAAAAAGGCGTCCGTGACCAAATGCCATGTACATCAATATAAACTAATTATCATACACTAGACAGACATGACTGGAGTTAATAGAGAAATTAAGTAAAAAAATACATAAAAATCATTTTATTAAAATTAAAAATACATACAAAATTAGATGTTTCACTGTGCAACGCATAATCCCATGGATGAACCTATCTGCAACAACAGAAAATCGAAACATGTCCTGGAAACAGTCAAAGTCAAAGTTACTCTTTTAAAAACGCAGTACATTCCATCGGGATCGTACTAGATTCATTGAGCGTGTAAGGGTATAGTCTAGTAAATTAGTTTGCTGTGCACAATCTGTAATGATTAGAGTTACAATTAATTTTGAAAATCGATGAATTTTTGAAACCTGGAGTGTGGTCCATTTGAAAAGCATGCTGTACTAATGTCGAGTTTAATTTTCCATTCCTAAAGGCGCCGACATGCTCTTTAAGTCTTATCTCCATCGATCTGCCAGATTCATCTATATATACGCTGACACAATCGCTACATGGAATCATGTAAACAACATCGGTTAATATTTTTACGTTATATTTATATTTGTGGCTGTTTAAAAAAGAACTAACTTTATTTACTGGTTTAAAAGAAACACCAATATTAAAAGATCTAAAACATACGAAACTTTTTAAGAAACAGTATTTTAATATGTCAAAGAAACACAATTATCAGGTTTGAACCGTCGAAAATGATGGGAGGATTGAATTAATGAACTCCACAGTTTTCTTGAAAATATTTCTAATTATATTTTTTGGATAACCGTTATTCTCAAGATCTTCGTATGTTTTATTTCTTTCAATTTCAAATATTTCATTACTACTGCAATACTACCGACTCTAAATCATAAGGTTTTATAATTGTGATTTTGAGGCTAATAGGACAATTTGGTCCAAAATGCGTATACTGACCCGTCGAAGTTGGGTTTCTCTAAACGGAAGTTGGAATTAACTGAAAATTAATGTCATTTTTCCTTTGAACAAGGACGTCCAAAAAAGGTAACTTAAAGTTAACCTCACTCTCGAGAGTAAATTTTAAAATATTCTGCAGTTGAGTTATATCAGTATAGATAAATGTAATAAAATTTAAAGATGATTGTATGCATATTCTTAAAAATTGTATTTCTAAATCGTGTTTGTTTTATTATTTAATTAGATAATACCTTTCTTCCCTTTCGAAACATATCTGCAATTATGCTAAAAGAAGGAAAGGGGTAAATTTGACAACCTAAAATAAAACATTCTGCTAAAAATTTCACGTTATATTATTTAATTAATCAAAAGAAAATTTATAAATGATGCTTGAAAAGATTGTAAAAATACTGGAAACAAATTGGCACTTCTGGAAATTATTATTATTATTATTATTTTTATTTTATAATAGAATCATATCTTTAACAAAAAGTTAAATTATAGAGATGACAAATATAGCATACAAATCTACCTATCTTAAAGTAGCTAAAAGAAACCTGCCGAAAAAAAGCTGCCCCCACTTTAGCAGACACGAAAATCTAATAATTTTAAAGAATGCTTATAATTTGAATTTTTGTGAAATAGATAGTTAAAACTTAGTACGATGAGGGAATATATTTGAAATTTATAAATTTGACAGGATTTATATAGCTTCCAAACTATATGAGCTGGGAGTGGGGATGGGGGTTTCACATTTTGAGGAGGCTTACTTTCGGTACTTTACAGCAGTAAATTTTAAATCTGTCTAAAATAAGTGTTTTACATTGTTGAAAATTTTGTGTTACTTTCAACCGAAATTTGGGTGATTTGTACCTGCCGACACGAGATGATGAAATCTCGTTCAAAAATAATACGAAATTTTTAACAGTGTGCCGTTCACAGATTTCTTGCGTCTCTATTAAGTATTCACTGAAAGCTTTTTATTGCATTTTTCATTAACGAGAAATACGCAGTCATACTTAGCAGCAGTATATTTTCCAATTGTGTGAAAATGTACGAAGTGTGGAATACGAACCAGAATCATTGTCTTTAACTGTTATTGCTCTTCAAATTGAGATACCAGTATGACATTACAACAAACACAGTTCGCCCAGACAAAAATTTTGTAATGATATCTAGTATATTGTTTGAAACATCTCGGCAGGAGAAAGCATAGGTAATGGAACATACGGCAATGGGTATATAATTACGCTTATCACAATCATGATGATTGAGTACATAAATCGTACAAGTAATAATTTTCTTTAATGAGTGAAAATTTCTCCGGAACTGGGACGAACACAAAGCTATTACTTTTTTTATTGCGTATGGTTATTAAAGTATGACGTCTGAGCCAACACAATTCACTCATATAACCATTTTAAAGTGATATCTGGTCTGTTATTTAAAACAGCTCGACAGTAAATATTGCAAGAAAAGGATTTCCAAGGGGTAATTACACTTACCATGATTATACAAAATGGTAAATAAATTGTACGAGTAATAATTTTTTCTTATCGAGTGAAAACATGTCCAGGGCGGGGATTTACACTTAGCCATTGTCAGTAATTGCTATTCCTCTTCAAATTGAGCTATGTGGATAACGTCCGAATCAATACAATTTATTCAGACAATAACTTGGTTATAACATCTGATGTGTTGAAGAAGACTTACAGAAGAAACACAGAAGCTACAGAAGAAAGCACGAGAAAAAGAAATCCATTAAGCAATGGATAAGTAATTACACTAACCACGATTATGCAGAATGGTAAAAAAATTGTACAAGTAAGTAAAATTTAAAGAAAATTTTCTTATGAACGAAAATGTGTCTAGAACGGGGATAGATCACAGTGAACGACATCCCAGCCAACACAATTCTTTCAGACATTCACTTGGTTATGACATCTGGTTTGTTGTTTCAAACAGTTCCAGTGAACACAACTAAAGAAAAACAATTAAGTAATAGATAAGTTATTACACTTATCACGATCATACTGATTGGTAAGTAATCCATACGAATAGTGATTTTTGTTATAGATTCAAAACATTTAGCGCAACCATGTTAGTTGATTAATTTATATATATACCAGAAGTGAGTTTTCTAAAAAATGGATGTGTCCATGCCGGGAATCGAACTTGGAACATTTTGCTGTAAACTTTTTATTGGTAGGTTTATCGTCCAGACATCTCATGTGAAATATCACTGGAAATTTAAACCAAGATTCTACATTCGACCCTAGATTGGATGCTTTTTTACTCAGTTGAAACTAGTATTACACGAATGATTTTTTTATGAATTAGTGTAATCGTAATAAAATAATAAAGATTACAATGATATTTATTTCAGAAAAAAAACTATGTCTTATTATAAACAAAGATTTCATTTGAACATTTGTTCTAGTTAAAATATTAAACGTAAACTAGTATATTTAAATAAAAAAAAATAATTAATAGGATAAATTAATGTAAAAGGAAATTACAAAGAGTATTTTTTTTTTCATGACAAACACTTTATTATTTAAAGAAAAGCAAAAAATGCTATTCAAAATTTCTTAATAAAAAATTTGTCAAAGCTATTTATAATATTTTTTTTCTTTTTTTTTAAATCTGAAGTTATAATTATTTTAATACTGCATTAATGTATAAGAAATTTGCAAAATTGATGATAAATCTTATAAAAAATTATCAATTACGATTATACAAAAGCTTCCTCTCTATATTTAACCTTTAAAAACACCCAATAATTCAAAAAAATTACAAATCCACAATATTTTATTTGTAAATTGAAACGAATTGCACATTTACAAAAATATAAGTCTGAAACTCAACTATGAATCCTAAGCCAAATTGTTTCTAAGTTGTTAAAAATAACAAAATTTCAACTGAATATACATTAATTTAAAATTTAAACATTTTTACCGGATACAGTTCAGTAGTATTCCTTCATGTGACAAATGGTAATTGGCTAATTCAAAGTCAAATACAGAAAATACTTTTTAAAGCTTTCAATATGAATGGTTAAAATGTTTTCGCATGAAAGAGAGTGTGAAAGGCTTGTAATTATTTAATCCTTTTGAAATGTTTGAAATGTATTTAAACAATCTGATTTAAAGATACGAAAAATTTATTGAAATGTTTTATATATTGCTTTTGGAATAAATAGGAAATGTACAGCACTTAATTTAAAGCCATTTATCACTAGGTTTGTTTAAAAGTTCCGAGACTTATTTAACGAGTTGTATTATATTAGTCAATCTGCTAAATATTTCCGAGTGAAAATAACATTTTTTTTAAAATAGTAAAATATATACATATATTTTTTTGTTATATTTGGGATATTATAAAAATTTCACGGTTGAAAAACGTTTTTACTTGTATAAAAATACAATATAAAAAATACAATCTAAACATGTAAATCTATACTAATGTAACATGTAAATCTATACTAATAAAAGAACAAAACGCTCTGTCTGTGTGTCCGTGTGTGTGTCTGTGTGTGTGTCTGCGATGGCTAGCAAAATCTACAGCATGTACCAAGCTCAAAAATTTTTTGAGAGTAGCCCTAAATCTCTCCTGATGCACCTGAGATTCAGAATTTCGAAATTCCAATTATTAACTGAGTAATTAATTAATATCGAGAGGTCACTCTCATAAAAAATCATCTTTTTCCAATGTTGTACTCTTTCGTTTGTTTACGGTTGGTTGGTTGTGTAAAAATTTTCGCAGAAGTAATAAGAAAGCTGAGACAGAATTAAAGAAGCCCATAGAGGAATGAAATAAGTAGAGGTGAAGTAAAGCCTCAAAAGAGTTTTGCCATATGAAACCATTTATCGCTCAAATTTTAATGTGCCATACAAAAGTACGTGGAAGGGATTTTGTATTATAAGACGAACTGAAAAAAATGAATTACAATTGAAGCATATTTTAAGAGGAAATAGCAAATTTTTAAAATGGTCTTTGTTCTATTATTATTTATTAAAATGAATGTTCGCTTTTAAAATGGAAGAAATTGGAAAATTAGCAATAATTAAATATCAAATTAATTCTTTTAAAATCATGTATGGAAACTTAAGTAATAAATATTAATCTAAAATATAGATTTCTGACTGCAGACGATTTTAATGTATTAACAAAAGAATGTTATATTTTCAAGCAAAACGGTAAAATAATTTTCTATATTGATATTTAAAACACATATGATAAAATCTATACTAATAAAAGAACAAAACGCTCTGTCTGTCTGTGTGTGTGTCTGTGTGTATGTGATGGCTAGCGAAATCTATTTGACGTACGAGGCTCAAAATTTTCATGAGAGTAGCCCAATATCTCTCCTGGTGCACCTGAAGCTCAGAATTTCAAAATTCTATTTATTAACTGAGTAATTAATTAAATTCCAAAGCTCACTCTCATAAAAAATCGTCTTTTTTTGCTTTTTTCTCTTTTATTTTCTAATGGTTGATTGGTTGCATAAAATTTTCGCAAAAATAATTAAAAAAGCTGGGACAGAACTTTAAAATTCATAGACTAGCAAACTGTCAGTTTAAATGAGGCCTTTTTTTTTCTTTTTTTTTAATCACAGTTGCTGTACGCCATGGAGAAAAAGATAGGTGGAGACGAAGTAAACCGAAAAAAAGGTTTGCAATATTAAACCATTTATCGCTGAAATTTTAATGTCTCAAACAAAAGCACGAGGCAGGAATTTTGTATTAATAAAACGAATTGAAAGAAATGAATTACAGCTGAAGCATATTTTACGAAGAAATAGTAATTTTTTAAAATGGGTTTTTCTATTATATCATTTAGGTTAAAGTTAGGTTAAAGTTAAATTGCATTTATGTTATGGTTAGAATAAGGATATGTTACAATAAAGTGAAGGCTAGGTTACATTTATCTTATATTTAATTTACAGTAGGGTACTATTAAGTCGCTGTTAGGTTACAGACAGATTCTGGTTACAGTACAAAAGTTTAAGGTTAGGAATTTATACACAGAGTGAACATTACGCAAGATTTGATTAAAAATAACACTTACTTTTGTTAAATAGCTCTGAAATTATAATACTATATACCAATCTTTTAGCTATCATAGAGTATCGATTTCATTCATGGTATAGTCGGATTTAAGAGTGATATAATTAGTTTGAAATTCAAAATATTTCACTTGGGATTTGTATGTGAAAATAATAATTAGTTACGTGACTTAACAGTGATTTTTACGGGTAAATATCAACTTTTTAACACGAAAATCACGCAATCGTTGGATACATATTCCCTCCCGCGTTTCTCATTGCTCATTTTGAGTATTTTTAGAGCTTAATGTTAGTTGTTGTTTTTAAAACCGATTTTTCACACAGTCAGTGGCTAAGTATTTCAGACAATGCATTTCTGCATGTAACGAGTTAATGATAAAATCATACAAATTTCAAGTTCGTTTAATATTGTTAATACGGACCCGGGCAACGCCGGGCGGATCAGCTAGTATAACATAAAATAAACTTTTCTACCAAAAATTGAACCGACTTCAAAAACTACTGCAAAGTGAAAAATAATTTTTTTACATAATAGTAATAAGAAATTAAATTAAGAGCATAGTATTTACCATGCGTATTATTATATTTATGTACATTAATTTGATTTTTTGGAGTCGGTGCCAGCCACGCAAATTTCAAAATTAAAATTAAATATCCAATCAATTCCTAAAAGAATAAAGGCTTGGCTGGCACCGACTCCAAAAAATGAAATTAATGTACATAAATATAATAATACGCATGGTAAATACTATGCTCTTAATTTAATTTCTTATTACTATTATGTAAAAAAAATATTTTTCCCTTTGCAGTAGTTTTTGAAGTCGGTTCAATTTTTGGTAGAAAAGTTTATTTTTCTCTTTTTAGTTAAAAGTTAACGATTTTTTTTAAGTCAGTTAATAAAAATTATAATACGTAAAAAAAATATTGTAAATTATACATGGATGCAAATTTTGTCAGAAATAGGGTTCGAACGCACGCTCTCTTTCCAGCATCAGAGCTTAAATCATGGCTCCTTAAACCGCTGGGTCATTCTGACTGCGCTCCAATCGGCGAGTTTATTCAAAGTCCATGTTATTTTTAATTTGCGAAAAATTACCAATTTTATTAAATTTTGCCTAATTACTACAAAAATACTGAACCAATGTCCATGAAATGGAAGTGGTACCAATTTGAGAGTAGCCTCTTTTATTTAACACAAAACAAAAGTAATCGGTTAATAGTTTCGGAGCAATCGGTGAACATGCATAGAAAAAAATACATACGTTTCGAATTGATAACTGCCTTTTCCTTTTCTGAAGTCAGTTAACTCTCTGAAGACCGGGGATCAATTTTCTCTAATACCTCAAACGACCAGAAGACGGCCGAAATTCTGAGAAAATTCCACCCCCCTCTCATTCTGACTGGCGTGAACTGGGGGGTTGGATTTCTTATCAGAATTTCACCGCCTCTTTCAGAGAGGGGAAATACGACAGGATTTTTTTCACCGGGGAGAAGGCAAAGGGAAAAAATATCATTGTAATCAAATAATACTTATTAGAGGATGATTGTTATAGAGGAGAGCTGAAATAAAAAATTAGCCATTTTTATCCGACACATATTAGTAGTGCAGCACAAGTAAATCAGAAGATAAATTTGATAAATTCATTTATTATTTTATTGCGTGTATAAAAGTGCGTGTAAATAAAAAATTTCTTTTATTTATTTTTTTTTTCCCGAAAGGAAACAACAATTTGATGCATTGCAATTAGTTGCGTTGAATAAAATCAACGTAATAAGTTAAATAAAGGAAATAAAAAAATGAAAAGGAATTTCATTTCTTTTAGCATGTATAATACATTTGTCATATTAATTTGAAGCATGAAGGCAAGTCGCTTTTAATATTGCTTTAGACATAAATTGCGAAATCTATCTTTTGAACTTTTCGCTCGTACATTTGCTCGGAAGTTTTTGCAATAAAATTACACATTTTTATTAATACACATTTCATACGCGAAATTATTTGTCTTTTAGAAATTCGGTCACTATTTTTTGAGCTGACTGACTACTATTATAATTGGTCGCATTTCTAAAATAATATTCTAATTTTATCAATTAAAACATATCCTTCGTTTTAAAAATGATGCACATTTTATTCGAAAGCGTAAGCAATTTTATGGAGATTATTTATAGTATATTCGTACTGAACATGTGTCACATTTTTTTTTCACTTGGAAAATGTCATCAATAAATATTTAATAATCCTTATTTTACCCTCTTCTTAAAAAAACTGACAGAAAAAAAAGAAAAAAAATCACCATTTGTATTTATTAAGAAAATATCCTTAATAAAATTCAAAACTCTTTAGTAACGTGACAAATAAATTTAACTTTTTTGTTTTTTATTTTTAAATTATTATTTTTATATAGCAGTTTTCTAGCAAATAAATTATATTTATTTCGAACCACAAATTATCCTGTTCTCCCATTCAAGGAAGATCAAGAAAGCCATGCATAGGAAATGCATACATATATTCAGATTTTAGCATATGTTTGTTTATTTATGCTACATTAATCATGATTATTTATGATTAGTTAGCTCATTATTTATGGTACCTTAAATTATACAAAATTATAACTTCAGGGCCTTTATTTTATTTAAAAGTGCTTGATTTCGATTTATTTTGTATTTTAAAACCTTTTTTTAATTCCTTGTTTGGGTCTCAAGGATGATTTTGAATTGTGTCAGATCGTAAAATTAAAATACATTTATTTTTAGAGTATTGAATCCCAATGATGCGCATGCTTAAAGAATGAAAAGCAAAAAAAAATATTTTTAAAAATGCATTTTTTAATGAAGAATTTTAATAAATTTAACTATCATAATGTTTATAATACATTAAAAATATTATAGAAAGATCACCGAAAAGTGGCAATATTTGACAAATATCACTGGTAGCACCACCTGTCGCACTCACTGTAATCAGCCCTCATTTCCTTTTCTGTTAATTTGTGCAATTCTACCCCTTACGAGCTTACAATAGCTGATGACAGGATAATGATCTTTAATCTTGAAACGCGTCCTATGGATCGTTTCGATTTTATAGTGATTTTTACGAATTTAGGAAAAAAAGTGACCGGAAAAAAGTGACATAAACTATAATTTATCTAGTTTAAGGGGGGATAATAGTCCTCCCCCCCTTTTTAATTGGAAAAAGAACCCCTTAACAATCAGCCTTATGATACGCCTTATCATAGTGAGCCTATATCCAAAATTTGGCAAATCAGATAATTCTGCGTAAAAAACTATTTATTTAATTTAAGAGGGATTAGCTCCCGTTCACCCTTCTATAATTTGCCTTCTATATGCCGCCATTAAACCCTTAAAATTATTCAGGGATTCACATTATCAGAAAGAAACTACATCCAAAATTCGAAATACATTGGATAATTGTGCAAAAAATCCAATTTCTCTAATTTAAGGAAGGGGGATAATCGTCCGTTCCCCCATTTTTATTTAGCAAAAGAACCTCATAACTAATCAGAAATATATGATGCACAATCGCATAATTGTGCATCAAAACAATTTCTCTAATAAGGGGGGAATAACCGCCCCCTTTTTAATTAGCAAAAGCATCCCATAACAATCAGGGATACGTCTTATCATAATGAACCTACATCCAAAATTGAAGCAACTCCGATAATTCTGCGTAAAAAGCCATTCATTTAATTTATCAAAGGTTATAACTGTTATCTCCTCTTTATTTGGTCATTAAACACTTAAAACTATTCAGAGATTCATCTTATCAGAAAAAACCTATATTTTAAATTTGAAATACATGGGATTATTTTGCATAATAACCAAGTTATCTAATTTAAGGGGGAGATAATCACCTCCCCCCTTTTAATTAGCAAAAGAACCCCATACCTATCAGAAATACACTTTATCATTATGAACCTACATCCAAAATTTTTAGCAAATCGGATAATTCTGCGTAAAAAAACATTTTTTTAATTTAAAGGGAGATATCCTCTGTTCCCTTCTCTATAGTTAGCCATTAAACCCTTAAAACTATTCAGGGATCCTCCTTATCAAAAACTTATCAGAAAGAACCTATATTTAAAATTTGAAATATATCGGATAATTCTGCATAAAAACCGATTTATCTAATTTGAGAGGGAAATAATTACCCGTCCCCCCCCCCTATATATTAAGCAAAAGAACCCCATAACTAATCAGAGATACGTCTTATCATAATGAACCCGCATTCAAAATTCCAAGCAAATCGGATAATTCTGCGTAAAAAGCTACCGATTTAATTTGAGAGAGATTATCCCCTGTTCCCCCTCTTTACATCACCATTAAACTCCCAAAACTCTTCAGGCATTGTATGCCTGAAATCTGCATATGTAAGCTTTATCAGAAAGAACCTATATCCAAAATTTGACACACGCTGGATAATTCTGCATAAAAACCTATTTATCTAATTTAGGGCGGATGGGGGGTTAAACGCCCCCCCCCCCAAAAAAAAATCCTAAATATTTATTGGTTTCAAAGAATATTTTTTATAGCTAAAGATTTACAGATTTTTGATTTAAATATCACAAATGCTTGCTTTTAGCACGGTTATATCCGAAAATGTAATTTATTTATTTATTTATTTATTTATTTATTTATTTATTTATTTGATAATCTTGTAATGCTACGCGGCACATTCTCTGAAGAAACTTTTAACTTCATTTATTTCAGAACGAGATATTTCGCAATTATTCCAATCATGAAAGGCTATACATGAATTTTCTTCTAAGGATGTGTAATGAAATTTTCAAAAGTTTTTTGTAGTATATTTCTAATAAGCTGTCATGAAAATTTTTGTGAAAATATGTTGATTAATGCAAAAAAAAAAAAAAAAAAAAAAAAAAAAAAAAAAAAATTCATGAACTCATCACATTTTAAAATGTATGATCAGCTTCATAATGATTGTTTTTAAAAACCCTAACGGCAAATTGAAATTACACATTTATACACGACATTGCAAAAATTGAAAAAAAGTAGTTAGAGTTAAGGCGAAATAAATTTTATTGCATCATTCAGATAAATAATTTCATAATTAGATAAAAGCTGTGTTCAAAATTAAAGACGTTATTTTCAAGGTTAATTAACTTAAATTGCATTCAAAGGAAAAAAAAAATTCGAATTTCTCAAAATTGCTATAAAATACGCACATTGTACTTATTAAAAGTTGTTTTGTATTTTCTAGAAGATTTTTTTATTCATAATTTAGGAAACATTAGTAAATTCTTTGTAATCATTTAATTACTAAATACAAGAGTTTAAATTTATGGTCTTTAACTCTAAAATAGTAGTGATTAAAGATTATAATTAAAAGAAAATAAAAAATTCATCTAACAGCACTCAATGTTTTATCCATGAATGAGTTTTCAGGTCAAATATGCAACTTAACAATAACTTTATGTTAAGAAGGCATTTGTCTGAGATTCTTCAAGTTATTTTAGTATATTATTTATCTACTTTGTAAGTTAATGTTAATTAAAATGTTATAAAACCCCCCCTTTTTTAAGCGTGAATTTTCTTTTCGTTACTTCTTCCTTTTCTTTCTTTCTTTCTTTCTTTCTTTATCTAATAGAAAAAGAAAGAGTTTCAAGTGGTTTTTTTCAATGTGTATGATATGTAATAATAATATTTTGCCATTCCTTCCAAATTATCATAAAATTTAGTTTCTTTTGAAAATGAATTCCAGTAAAATTTATTAAAATTAATTTCTAACCATGAGCTTCTGTGATGCATTTATGTGATGATATAGAAAGTCTTCAAATAGCAATTCATACATATCAACATTTTCTATAAATGTATGCTTCCGTTTAACGAATGCATATATTTCTGATATAAACTTTTCAAATAAACTTATGCTAATTTTGGGATTTTTACCCTTACTACATGTTAACGCAGAAAAAATGCTATAACACAAGTCTTATAAGACTTCTGAAATTTGTATTTGACTTTTGCAGAAAATTAATAGATTGAAATATAAACATTATTTCTGTTTCATCCGAAAGTTTTATAAACGTCAAACTCGGATCTACGGGAGACTATGGAGGGTGTGTTATGAACTTCTCTGAATAAAGAAAGGAACAAAAATACATTTTAAAAAAGAAAATACTTTTAAGATTATTTTTTAAGAAAATTTTACTCAACACCACAAATATTTCTGACACAGAGAACTTAATAAATGAAATGCATAGAATTTATTCTTTAAGCGCCAAAACTCGATCAAAGTTTTTCAGTTTTTTATATATTTTATACAGCTTGAAATTGATCTAAATGATCCAATTGCTTTCAAATTAAGTCTTATTGATACACACACACACACACATATATATATGTTTGTGGGTTTATAGCATTTAATATAATTTATGTGATTATTGCAGCTATAGCGCTGGTCATGTGAATTTTGTGATTTTTAAGTTTACTTAAATTTTTTAGACTTTTGGGATTATATATATATGTGTATATATATTCGTTAGTGTCAAGTTAAATCAAATTGAAAGTCTAAAAATTTAAAAACAAAGATTTTTGAATGATCGTGTGACTTTATAAGAAAATGAGAAGTTCAATTCGATTTCTTAGCATTTGAATGGAATTCTAGATTTTTATGAATTTGGGAATATTTTCTTGGGATATATCTTCTTTGGAAATATTATATATTCCTCCAAATTTTATGCATTTACGAATGAAAATGTAACTTTGTTATGCATCATGAAATAGTAAAATTGATTTGTGTTCAATTTAAGGCATAGGAATTATATTGTAGTTATCAATAAAGAAAATGTAAATGAATTCTTCGGTGCATCTCCATATACTATATACTTGTTTTTTTTTATACACGCCACGTAATATAAAACTTTATTGGTGCAAAAAAAGTTTAAAGTTAATAAAATAACGCTTTTAGAAATAATACCCGACAGACTGGAATGTATGCAGTTTTCTGTGTAGCTCTGTATATTAATTTATCTATATTCTGCACTTCCTTTTCATACAGAAAGATATATGGCCGTCGCCAAATCCCCTACGAAATCTGATTCTGACCTTGTAACGAGTACCACAACAACATATTTATCGAGAATAACTATTCACAATCATTCAACAACAATCACTTCCTGTAATACGCACCGCAGCAAGTCAAGAGATTACAAAAACATCTTTGATGTAAGCGAAGAAAGTGAAACAAATACTTTGCTCTGAGCATTTTTTCCTTACAGTACTGCCAGGATTCCCCTTAGTATGTCCTATTCTATTATGTGAAGATCGATGGGGGGCAAAGTTATCCGGCACCTTGTAACACAGACAAATAGGGTAGATCCCTATTCTTTGCCTTGTAATAGTCTCTCTCATTACAAAGTTACAAGTATGGTTAAAAAATATCACACGTCTAGGGTTTTGTTTAACCCTTTCCGGCGCGGACAAATTCTATTCGTGAAATTAGAAATTGTTGACTGACACCGAAATGTACAAAAGACTTTTTTAGAAATTAAGAACGCCCTGATTTAAGCTGTCATTATAAAAGTATAATGTTACTAAAATAATATTGGTGCCATTTGTAAGTTAGGAATTAAAATTAGGCGTGCCCGGAGTGGACACACTTCCCCGGAAAGGGTTAAATCATAATGCTCTGAAAAAAAATATTTTCTTAAATTATTTAAATGAGTAATATTTCCACATTAATAAGTTTAAGAGAATAGGAATTCATTGTCGAACAGTTTATGTAAGATTTTTTCATAAACATTTGATAAGAAATTAATAATATTAAATTTAAAAATGTGTTGCTGTATGTTTATTCATATACTTTTTGTGTAAATGGAATTTATAATGCGATAGAAATAATTTTGTTCAAAATTTATTTGGATAGAATTTTTTGCGGTACAATGGAGATCTACTCCGTAGGATCAGTAATTATCCAGCTTAATGAATAATTACTTAATTTTATAAATATTAATAGTTTTAAAAAAGAAATAATGTAGCATCGTTGTAAAACTTATTAAAAAGTATTTCAATCTATCAAAAGATCATTTGTATAGTCAAAGCAGATTTATTTAATGTTTCTTGCTATTTAAATAATAATAATGATCTGAAAAGTTACATTTATTTTTTTTTTTTTTCGTAAAAAGAAAAAGTTTTGCAATAAAAAGAAATAGTACTTACAGAAAAACATCCTTAATTAATTTCAATATCCTATTAAAATCTAGAAAAAGGAATAACATATATATTATATACATGTTTCTAAAATGAAATGCAATTACTAACTTTACTATTTCTTTATAGTTCAAAAAATAATTAAAAAACTATGTTTATTTATCTTAATTAAGGATTTTTTAATTAATATGCGTTGGGATAAGCATAATTAATAGAAATCGATGAAAGTTCGTTTTCGTTTTCGGCCCAAAACTTGAATTTCGTCGAAAATTTGTTCATGTCAAAACTCGATCGAAATTATCTGTATTCCAAAAATCTCATTTCGTCCTTTAGAATTTTTTAATTTAATTGTGTTGTGTCGGCTCAAATGAAACAATCTTTATTTATTTCTATGAACTTCAATGTTTATAATCATCAGTTATGACTGACTCAAGGTGTGAGTGCAAAATATAAAGCAAGTAATGTATGTAGGATCAAATTTTGAAGACGTTTCTCGTGTGCTCCTTAAAATCTGAATATTAAGCAGTTTTAGAAAATTTAAGATTGAAACCAAAAAAGTATTTCGGATGCTTTTTGAAAAACGTCTAGTACAACAGATGACGATTTATAAAAATCCTTATAAAAATAAACTTAGGCATATACATACCATTTTTTAATTAGGTGAAATTCGTATAGTTAGAAATTTAATCTATGTCATCGATAGATCAATTACACATAAAATAAATATGAAAATGAAAAGTTTTGGTCAGTGACGTACACTGTAAAAAAAAAAAAAAAAAAAAAGAAAAAAGAAAGAAAAAGCATAGGTTTTGTTTTGAAAACTACAACTAGTTGCCTTTTCTGAAACGAGTAGATTCATTTAGAAAATGATATTTTTAAATTTAATAACGATAATAGCCGAAAATATGGATAAAAATAGAAAGATTTCATATTCAAAACGGAATAAAAATAAACCTGAAATTTCTTTTCAGTAATTAAACTTTTCGCTTTAAATGTGAAACAATCCTAATATTTTTTTGCTGTGCAGACAGTCAAGTTGATTCACACCTATAATTTATTAATAATTAATTTATTAATAAATAATGTTTAATAACCGTGTAAATCATTAATAATTATTTATGTATATATATATATAATTGTTATTAAAAATATTTTCTTTAAATTTTGTTTTTATTTTCGTTTGTTGCCGAAAATAACTAGATTCTCGAAATTCTCTTTCGGTTTAGATTTCAGTCTTAGAAAACTGTCTTACTCTATATTTAATAATGAGTTATATGACTGTTTTCTACTCAAATTGTAATGTAGTGCGCACATTTATAAACAAATGTAATCAATGAGTCCTTGCGAATGTTAGTATGTAACAATAAATAATTCTATGCTGAATTCTACACGAAATATCATGATTTTTTTAAAAGTTGTATTCTGCTTATTAATCGTTAAACCGTACTCGTGGATACCCGACACCTCAAGTAATATTTATGGGACTGAATGTTTTATGCTGTTAAAATTTTTTAACTGTACTTCTAAATTGATTAATATTTTTTTTCAATATAAAAATATATATGTATAATCTCAGAGATTATACTCGTAAATAAAAGGAAAAAAACTATAATACTTAACGGCGTTTATTTAAAATCATGCATGCATGAAACACAAATTAGGATTTCTGTTTAAGTTTGAATATTGTATTATTCCGAGAATAAAAAGAAATGTTTTTAGCATTAATGCAACCATGTTAAAAAATATGCCTAAACATACGTAATAAAAATTATTATTCTCAAAGTAAAAAGCATTTTTCCCCCCTAAAATATCATAAATCGTAATAGTCATTTGCCATTAAAAATGTACTATTATAATAACATTAAAAACTATTATTATACATAATATTAGAAAACTATTATTATACATAACATTAAAAAACTATTATTATACATAACATTAAAAAACTATTATTATCTGTATATATCAAAGTTCAAACCAAGTAAATTTTGGGTCTTAAGTTGCTTCACAAAATTCCACTCAATAAAACCCACTCTTTATTAATTATTTTTTATTTGTTAAGTCCCCCTCCCCCCTCTAAAAAAAAAGCTTGCAAAATGGAAATATTTTATTAGAATTTAATGATTTCTTTGTCCAAATTTGACAACTGAATGCGTTAAAATCATCTTTCATTTCATTTTTTTCCTTCACAAAATGAATGAAATAATAATTTTTTTTTAAAACTGCATCGACTAATATACATTATATAAAAATAAATCAGAAAGCAGTAAATATTAATGTATAATTTATTATTTGTTGAATAAATATCTTTATACATATAATGCGTAATTTTCGTTACATATAGTGACAATTTTGAATTAAAATAAACTCTTTCAAAATCAGCTACCACGTATAAAAAATGTTATAAAATAAATAATTTCCATTGATATTTTGATATCGTGCTATGCATAAAAAACATGTCTGAACTACATTAGTACATTAATTTTTTTTAATTTTTTAAATACATGAATTATATTCATTTTAAAAAGCTCAATTAATTAAGAAATTAGTGAGTAATGAATGTCCTTAATGCTTTAAAAGAAACAGTAAATAAAATTTTTCCTCTGAGAAAAAAATCCCTCTAAAGTAGGGAAAGTCTGCATTGGAGAATCACCTTTTTCCTTGGAAGTGGAGAGGAGGAACCAAATGTCAACTAAACAAATGGAGAATTGATTGACCACCCGAGCACCCTTCTGTTAAAAGGGGGGTAGAAGTTATTCCGAGATCCGGCCGCCGGCTCAGTCGTCTGAAAGAAAGGCCGTTTCGGCCGTCTTGGTCTTCAGAGGGTTAATAATAAATATTATAATACGAAAAAATATTATAAATTATACACGGATGTAGGTTTTATCAAGAGTGGGGTTTGAACCCTTGCTTTCTTCCGAGAACAAGTGCTTAAATCTGGCGCTTTAGACGGCTCGGCCATCCTGATAACGCTAGAGCCGGCGAGCTTATTCAAAGTCCATGTTACTTTAATTTGCGAGAAATCACAAATTTTGTTAAATTTTGCCTAATTACTAAAAAAGTACTGAACCAATTTCAATGAAATGGAAGTGGTACCAATTGGAGAGTAGCCTCTTTTATTAAATACAAAAACCAAATTAATCGGTTGGATAGTTTCAGAGTAATTGGTGAACATACATAGAAAAAAAATACATACGCGTCGAACTGATAACTTTCTCTTCCTTTTCTGAAGCCGCTTAAAAATAAAAATTGCAATACGGAAAAAAAATTGTAAATTTTACATAGATGTAAATAATGTCAGGAGAGGGGTTCGAACCCACGCTCTCTTCGCAAAACAGAGCTTCAATCTAGCGCTTAGACCGCTCGGCCATGCTGTCTACAGTCCATTCAGCGAACGTATTCAATACTTTTAATTAGCGAAAAATCACTAATTTTATTAGTTTTGCCTAATTACTAAAAAAGTACTGAACCAATTTCGATGAAACTGAAGTGGTACCAAACCGAAAGCATCGTCTTTCATTTAACATCAAAACCAAGTTAATCGGTTGCATGGTTTCGGAGTAATCTGTGAACATACATAAAAAAAATACATACGCGTCGAATTGATAACCTCCTCTCCTTTTTGGAAGTCGGTTAAAAATAGAATGTAACATCAAACTTGCAGAATATATCTACTGTATCATGTCAGACATATTGTTTACCTTAACGAAATGTGACATATCTCGCAAAAATACGTTTTGCGGTTTATTTCACTAATAGATTTGTCTTAGATATGACTTGCTACGCAAAAAGTTTCACAAATATGGGAAATCACTTTATTACGTTGTACGTCCAGTTGTGACCACAGAAGATAAACGGATTGTGAGGAGAAGTCCCCATGCTTCATCTCTATTTTTTCTTTTTATTCTATGCTTCGAATGCACGGAAACTTATGGAAAAAAGATATAGATTAAGGGGGGAGTGTGTCCCTTAAAACTGGTTTGCAATATGATACGTATTATTGCTCAAATTTAAATGCCCTCCTTTGACCCAAACAAAACAAACACGTGGAACAGGGACTGGTATTTTTTATATCAACCGTGCATTTTCCCCCCTCTTAATGAAATTGGTCTCTTTATATTTGAACATTCTAAAATAGTATCTTATAGCATAAAGAATTTAAAAAATATTGTTAAAAGTTTTGTGGTTGTGAGGCTTCATATAGTGAATTTTCGTGTTACATTTTTCGCATCACCTTCAGCCATCTTACTGCATCTATGTTCTTTCTTTTTTACACTATAACAAATCTCGCCTATTAACCCTTTTCGGGGCACTACTCTTTAAAGTTGGAATTTAAAGAAAAGAAGAATTAGGCAATCTATTTAGGCCTAGAGGAGTACACAGGTATTGTTTTGTAAAGATTGCACAAACCATTTTCATTATACAGCTGTTGCCGAAGTGGTAACCTCCCATAAGTAAAGCATTGATAAGCGCAGTGAGAAGAGCATTGCTGTGAAGCACGTATTACAGTAAAACATTTTACCTATTATTTAAAAACAGTAGAGTATGATCTCTGTGGTGCTGCCATCTAAAACTCATAAGACAGATTTAAAGTAGCCATTAGAGTAGTTTTTGAAATATTCACGGAGTTTTTGTGTCTCTAAACAGGGGGAACTTTAGGTGTTGCCGACCCGGCAACACTGCGCTTTAAAGGGTTAAAGAGGAAAAAAGCGGGGAAGAGTTGTTTCGATTTTTCTCATTAACAGTCTGCCGAAGAAAACGATTGAAGAAATAAAAATATAGTTTTTTGTTTTGCCACATACGCCCTGGATAACATCTGGACCATTTTATACTAGAAAGCAGTGACTCGCAAGTAATTATCAGTTGTAAAATACAGCAACATTGGATATAGAATGTAACTTGAAACTATACAATTAAGGATTTGAATATTTTTTTTCTCTTTAAAATAACACTAAGAAACGTTAATGTAAAAAAAAATGTAATTTGCTATAGAAAATTTTAAAATTGCGGAGATTAGGGATGGTTTACCGTACGGGAGACTTAACCCAACCGCCCATATTCATATTTAAATGTGTTTCAGACTTTTATTATTAGATGGCAATTAAAGCTAATAGGGCTAATAGGATTATCAAACAACAACCCTCGTCTCATGCAGTTAATTGAAATAGGTGTAGACAAAATCAGTTGTGATGTGTTTTTAACATAAAGTGTGAGTTCTTTAGATACATTTTGTAACAGTTTTTCAGATAAAATATGTCATGGAAATTAAAATATGTAGGTTTTAATTAATGCACAAATATTGAGCCTTCATTCTAGGTATGAAGTTTGCACATTAAATATGTTTTTGAATACCTATGTGCTATTCCTTACAAAGGGAGGCTTGACCTATACAATGTTGGAGAGTTGACCATGATGAATACTTTTCAACCTTAACGTTAAAAAAATAGCAACAACTGATTTTTTATTTTTTTTTTTTTATTTTTCTACTAGAAACTTCGGTCTTGTTTTGTTCTTTACTTTTTAAGAAAAAAAAATACTGTTAAGATACATATTATTTATTTTTTAATGGTGTTCCGATTCACCCGAAGATAGGGATGAATCGGAACAAATGTTATAATCTTTATTTATTCCAATTCAAACTTTAATAGGGTTAAAAGAAACAGGTAATAATGATAAAGGAGGGATAGGAACACGTAGTTACTGCGAAACCAAGCCTTTATTTTATATACAAATGGAGACATGCCTTTTTAAAAATTAGAAAACATAACTTTTTAAAAATTAAGAAAAATAAAAATGTATTTCAAGAAATTATATTCGAATTGCAGAAGTAGAATTTAATACAAATTCAGCCCTGTTGTGTGTTATCCTTTATTAGTAGTCGTTGGATAAGTGAATCTAATGAGTAACCCCGATCGCTGCATATACTAATACGATCTACTAATACGCCCTCATCCCCAGCCCTTAGTACTGTTTGCATCCCTCTTTTTTTTAAATTAGTTTTTCATTTTGAGATGTTTGTGTAATGTTGTGGATGTCAGAGAATAATTCTATGCAGTTTTTCTAACTAATTTGCTGTTTTTAGTTCTTTTATTGTGTGTTCCATGTCTGTCGGATTAGGTGTTAACTGTTTTGTTTAACCGTGTAATTTCTTGGCACCATTAAACTCTTCAAGTAATTAGAACAAACAAAATATTGTTATAATACATATTCATATATGTGTTTTCATATATTACGTGAAAGTATTACTGTATAGAAAAAAAACCGTGAGAGAAGATGTGTTCCGATTCACCCCTTAAATTTTAAACTTCTCATGTTACAATTCATTTTTCATTTTTTCATTACGTAGTTTAGAAAAAAAGTAGAATTTAATACAGCATATCATTTACAGGCCTATCATTAATTAAAAATCCCCTCTCTTAGGTTTAGAATGCGAAAAATTCTGTAGCAACATACAAAGTTTTGAAGACGTATAAAAATTGAGGTTTTTGAGGATCCTCTTGAATTTTTTTTTCATATACCCCAGTAGTGGTGCAAACATGTCAAAACTGAATCTCCCAATTCTTAATGTTATTACCTTCTATAAAAAATGGCAACTAAAAATATCATCACATACATGTATAATGAATTTATTTGTATGACCGGGAAGTTTCGTTCCTATTCACCCAATTTTACGGTATTTTTGGAAAATTTATCTCAGTATTTAAAATGCTAATGTTTAAATTTGTAAAAAAATGATTTTTTTCTGTAAAGCTACCGGAGCGATATAAAAGAAAGCTATTAAAATTAACCTTTAACCAATGAGATATAAATTTTCATAACTGCTGTGAAGCGGTGTGGGAGACCGCTTAAAATAGCACTTAAAACGTTTATACTTAAAATATACACAAAATCTATTATTGTAAACAAACATTGCTGTATTTTTTAATAGTTGTGAATTTTTTTAACCGACTTCCAAAAAGGAGAGGAGATTATCAATTCAACGCGTATGCATTTTTTTTATGTATGTTCACCGATTACTCCGAAACTATCTAACCAATTAACTTGATTTTGGTGCTAAATGAGAGAGCTTGCTCTCGAATTTGTACCACTTCCGTTTCATAGAAATTGGTTCAGTACTTTTTAGTAATTAGACAAAAGCTAATAAAATTAGTGATTTCTCGCAAATGAGTAGTAATATGGATGTCGAATAAATTTACCGATGCCAGGATGGCCGAGCGGTCTAAGGCGCTTGATTTAAGATCTGGTTTTCGAAGAGCAGCGTGGGTTCGAACCCCACTCCTGATGTGCTTGTATACAATAATCTTTTCCGTATTATAATTTTTAAATATATATTTAACAAGTTAAATACTAATTATGCTATTAGGAATATTTTGTATTTAACCGTTACAACAGAGTATCAGAGATTTTTTATTAACTCAATACTTTATCAGTGAAAGAGTACTCAAGAAGAGAATAGACTTGCGAAAAGTAACATGACATTGAATAAGTTCTCTGAAGAGAATGAAGTCCGGACAGCCGAGCGGTCTAAGGCACCAGATTTAACCTCTGGTTTTGAAAGAGAGTGTTGGTTCGAACCTCACTCCTGACATATGTGTATAGTATACAAAAAAATTTTCCGTGTTATATATTTTTTAAGTGACTTCAAAAAGGAGAGGATGTTATCAATTCGACGCGAATGTATTTTTTTCTATGTATGTTTACCAATTACTCCGAAACTATCCAACCGATTAATTTGTTTTTTGTGTTAAATGAAAGAGGCTACTCTTCCATTGGTACTTCTTCCATTTCATTGAAATTGCTTCAGTACTTTTCAGTAATTAAGTAAAAACTAATAAAATTAGTGATTTCTCGCAAACTAAAAGTAACATGGACCATGACTAAGCTCGCCGAATGGAGTGCAGTCAAGTGGCTGAGCAGTGTAAGACAGCAGATTTGATTTCTGGTTCTTGAAAGAGATCGTGGGTTCGACCCCAACTCCTGACATACGTCTATGGTTTACAGTGATTTTTCCCGTATTATAATTTTTATGAACTGACTTCAAAAAATCTTTAACTTTTAACTAAAAAGAGAAAAATAAACTTTTCTACCAAAAATTGAACCGACTTCAAAAGCTACTGCAAAGTGAAAAATAATTTTTTTACAGAATAGTATTAAGAAATTAGATTAAGAGCGTAGTATTTATCATGCGTATTATTATATTTATGTAGATTAATTTGATTTTTTGAAGTCGGTGCCAGCCAAGCCAAGTTCAAAATTAAAATTAATTTTCAATGCAAATCGTAAAAGAATAAAGTTAAATTTTTAACTAAATATTAAATCGTAAAAAAACTCGTAGATACTTGGATGTGAATCTATTGGAAAATTACATGTAACTTGGCTTCGCTGGCACTGACTTCAAAAAATCCAATTAACCTACATAAATATAATAATATGCATGATAAATACTACGCTCTTAATTTAATTTTTAATTCTATTCTGTAAAAAATTATTTTTCACTTTGCTGTAGCTTTTGAAGTTCAATTTTTGGTAGAAAAGTTTATTCAAAGTTACAGAAAGACCTTGATGTTGGAATTTCTTTAATATTTCTTTTAATTTTTTGCTATTGATATATTCCTTTAAAAATAGTTAACAAAGACAAATATGCCATACTACCAAATGTCGAAATTTCAAAGCTAATTACATTTTAAAAAGTAAATAGCATTTTTTTTCTTTTTACAAAAGTAAAATTTCTGAGAAAATTATCGATCTTTAGACACATTGTTTCGAAAAAAAGTTAAAAGGAATAAAAATTACTCCATCCTAAAATCGGAACACTTCCGCATAATACAGACCAGGAGCTTTTCCCAAGTGACAAACAGCACATGACTGAATGAAATTCAGCAGCAGATGTATTTTTTAATCTTCATTGTGCGGATGATTGAAATGGTCTTAAATGTTAAGAGAATGAGAAAAGTTTTAAAATATGCATGATTATGTACTTTTGAATTGTTTGTCTGTTGCTTAAACATTATGACATAGCTATAAGTTAAAAAATGACAAAAATAAATATGCCATATTCCCAAATGTTGAAATTTCAAAGCTAATTTCCTCACATTTTAAAAAGTAAATTGCATTTTCATTTTACGAAATTGGACTATATAAGAAGATTTATTGACCTTAAGACACATTGTTTTTAGAAAATTTTTGACATAATAAAAGTTACCTCAGCTTTAGAATATTTTAAAATTGAAACACTTCCGCGTAATACAGTCCAAGATCTTTTCACCAAGCAACAACTGGTCGATGACTGGAGCAAAGTCAACTGTACATGTATTTTTAATCTTCATTGTGCGGATGTTGAAGCGTTCATAAAATTTAAGAGAATGAGAAAAGTTTTCAAATGTGTCACACTTTTGAATTGTTTGATAGTTGTTTAAACACTATGGCATAGACATACTTTAAAAATAATTAACAAAAATAAATATGCCATATTCCCAAATATCGAAATATCAAAGCTAGTTTTCTCATATTTTAAAAGTAAATTGCATTTTCATTTTACAAAAGTAAACTATCAGAGAAGATTTATCGATATTTAGACACATTGTTTCTAATAATGGTTAAAAGGAATAGAAATTACGCCAGTTTTATGATATTTTAAGATTGGAACACTTCCGCATAATACAGACCAGGATCTTTTCACAAGTGACAAATTGCAGATGTCTGGATGGGATTCAGCTGCAGATGTATTCTATAACATTTGTAGTGGGAATGATTGAAATGTTCTGGAAATTTAAGAGAATGAGAAAAGTTTAAAAATACGTTACACTTTTGAATTGTTTGACAGTGGTTTAAACATTATGATATAGAGATACGTTAAAATATTTTAAAAAAGATAAATATGTAACATATAAAAAACAAAGATAAATATCCGAGCATGGAATCTTTTTCACTGGGTAGTCATTTGCTCCTTTTAAGCAATTTGATATTTGATTTCCACCTGAAATAAATATGCTACATTCCCAAATGTCGAAATTTCAAAGCTAATTTAAAAAGTAAATTACATTTTCATCTTACAAAAGTTGTGAGGGACTGACCTTTGTAATAAAGGCACTCTAGCATTTTTGAGATCGTGACGTCAATGATTTAACATGTGTAAGCGTGAAAGCGACATCTATCCTCTCTTTTACTTTAACTTTCTAGAGCGTGCGTGTCTTTCTAAGATTCTACAGTTATGTCGGGGTTAGTAGTAATATGTAAATTTGTAATATCTCAGTTTGCAGCTTATAAAACCTTGGAGTTTGAGTGTGTGTGAGTGTCTCTGGCGACAGTAGCCAGCTAGGAGTGTGTCTAGCGGCATTGGACAGCTAGTAGTGAATCTAGAGCAAGCGATATCAAATATTAGCGAGCCTCCAGTGAGTTGACAAGAAGCTTTGGAATTCGACTCGAGAAGTTGGCCGGTGGTAAGAAGTTAACAGTAATTACGTTGCCTAGTTCAAAGTTAATAAACAAATATATACAGCCACGGGCTGTCTAATAAGATTTTATTTAGAAGCTTAGCCGAAAGATAGCTAAGAAGTAATCTGAAGCGTCCCGATTGAGTTAGTGCCGGAGCTGTGAGTATGAGTTTAATCTTTTAGCATTGTTACCAGTTATTAAAATTAAGAACTGCTCCACTGTCCTTGAGCCCTAACCGTTTTAAATAAACTGTTTTTATCTTAGTTCCTGAGTTATGTCTGCATTTAAACCCCAGTACGAGCACCCAACCGTTACAAAGTAATTATTTGAGAAGATTTATCGATTATTAGACATATTGTTTCTTGAAAACATTAAACGAAATAAAAATTACGCCAACTTTAGAGTATTTTAAAATTGAAACACTTCCGCATAATACAATCCGGGATCTTTTCACCAAGTAACAAATAATAGATGTCTGGAAGAAATTCAGCTGCATATGCATTTTTTAACCGGTGGATAATTTAATCGTGCGGATAATTTAAACGTTCATAAAATTTTAGAGAATGAGAAAAATTTAAAAATATGTTACACTTTTAATTTATTTGACATTTCATTTAAACCTCAACGCATAGAGATACGTTTAAAAAAATTATCAAAGATAAATATACCATATTTCTGAATGTCGAAATTGCAAATTAATTTCCTCATTTTTAAATCAATACATTGCATTTTTATTTTACAAAAATAAATTGTTTGAGATGATTTATCGATCTTTAATTGTATTGTTTGAAATTGTAAAAAGTACTAAACGTTATATCAACTTCAGAATATTCTTAAATTGAAAATTTTCTGCATAATATAGTCCAGGATCTTTTCACCAAGTGACAAATAACGGACAGCTTTTTGAAATTCAGCTGCAGATGTATTTTTAACCTTCATTGTGCGGATGATTGAAACGTTCATGAAATCTCTATAAATAAAAGGAATTCTGAGGATAATTAATTAATTGATTGAGGCACAGGGGAAAGCAAATCTTGGCAATGCGCCAACTCGGTCCAGAGGAAGCAAATCTTGGCAATGCGCCAACTCGGTCCAGAGGAAGCAAATCTTGGCAATGCGCCAACTCGGTCCAGAGGTATAAAAGCAAGATAGAAAAAAACGCGCAGGTCTGTGCATTCAAGTACAACCACCCATATGTATATGCTGAAAGTTTGTTCTGACGCTCACCCGACGCACGTGGAGTGCCGATGGTCCGGGGAGAGTCACCGGGGGATCCGTCGCCAGCTGAGAGAGAAGCGTAGAGTCACCGGGGGATCCGTCGCCAGCTGAGAGAGAAGCGTACCATACACATAAATTATTAAATAAACCTTCAAATTAAGCCCGGCGAAGCGGGCTGGGTATGCTAGTTTAAGATAATGAGAAAAGTTTAAAAATATGTCACACTTTTGAGTTGTTTAAACATTATGTCATTGACATACGTTAAAAATAATTAATAATGATAAATGTGCTGCATTCTCAGTTGTCAAAATTTTAAAGTGAATTTCCTCACTTTTAAAATAATACATTAGATTTTCCTTTTACAAAAGTAAAATATATGTGAAGATCTATCGATGTTTAAACATATTGTTTAGATGTTGTTCAAAGTAATAAAAGTAAAGTCAACTTTAGATTAATTTAAAATTTAAACACTTCCGCTTTATATAATGAAGGATCTTTTCATCAAATGACAAATACCAAATGCGTTTATATTATTTAGCTACAGCAGTATATTTTAACCTTCAATGTGCAGAATATTGAAGTGTTCTTAAAACTTAAGAGAATGAGAAAAGTTTAAAAATATGTTACACTTTTGAATAGTTTGACTGTTGTGAAAATATTGTTACACAGATATACGTTAAAAATAATTAACAAAGATAAATATGTTTCATATAAATAACAAAGAAAAATGTCCGGGCAAGGAATCTTTTTCATTAGGTTGGTATTCGCTCTTTTTAAGCAATTAAAAATTAAAAATTTGATTTTAACCTGAAATAAATATGCTACATTCCCAAATGTTGAAATTTCAGAACTAATTTCCTCACATTTTAAAAAGTAAATTGCAGTTTCATTTCACAAAAGTAAACTATCTGAGAAGATTTATTGATCTTTAGACACATTGTTTCTAGAAAATGTTAAACGGAATAAAAGTTACGCCATATTTAGAATATTTTAAAAATGAAACACCTCAGCATAATACAGCCCAGGATCTTTTCACCACGTGCCACATAGCAGATTGCAGGATGAATGTAATGAGCTGCAACTGTATTTTTAACCTTAAACTTTAACCTAAGCTGTATTTCTGAAATTTTCTGAGCGGATCATTAAAATTGAAATGCTCTTAACATTTAAGAGAAACTTTTAAAAATAAGTAACACTTTTGAATTCTTCTACAGTTGTTCAAACATTATGGCATAAATATGCAAGAAAATCTGTTCTGTGAAAACTTTGGACATTTACCTAACAATAAACTCTAATTTAAAATGTCTTCAATGCTTTTCTTTTTAAATTAAATGAATGTAATGAGCACTAAATAAAATGTTGTAATTTATCAATTGTTTTCTAATATGGTAAAATAAGTATCGTATAAAATTTTTAAAAAAAGTAAACAATCGAAAAAGATTATTCGTTCTTTAGACACATTGTTTCTGAAAATGTTAAAAGAAAGAGAAGTTAGATCAACATTAGAATATTTTAAAATTGAAACACTTCCGCATAATAGTCCAGGATCTTTTCACCAAGTGTCAAATAGCAGATGGCTGGATGAAATTCAGCTGCAGCTGTATTTTTGAACCTACATTATGCCGATGATTGAAACGTTCATAAAATTTAACAGAATGAGAAAACTTTAAAAATATGTCACACTTTTTAGTTTTTTTACAGTTGTCTAAACGTTTTGACATAGACATAAGTTAAAAATAATGAACATAGATAACTATACCATATTTCCAAAATTCGAAATTTCGAAGTTAATTTCCCCACTTTCAATATAATATTTTGCATTTTCATTTTACAAAAGTAAACTATCAAAGATGATTTATCGATCTTTAAACTCATTGTTTAGAAATGGTTAAAAGTAATAAAAAGTACGTCAATTTTGGAACATTTTAAAATTAAAACACTTCCGCATGATACAATCCAGGGTCATTTCACCAAGTGACAAATAAGAGATGGCTTAGTGAAATTCAGCTGCAGATGTATTTTTTAACATTCGTTATGCGGATGATTGAAAAATTCCTAACATTTAAGAAAATGAGAAAAAGTTTAAAAATATGTCACACTTTTGAGTTGTTTAAACATTATGTCATTGACATACGTTAACAATAATTAGCAATGATAAATATGCCATATTCTCAAATGTCGAAATTTCAAAGCTAATTTCCCTACTTTTAAAATAATACATTGTATTTTTCTTTTACAAAAGAAAATATTTGTGAAGATCTATCGATGTTTAAACATATTGTTCATATATTGTTAAAAGAAATAAAAGTTACGTAAAATTTATGATATTTTAAAATTTAAACACTTCCGCATTATATAGCGAAGGATCTTTTCATCAAATGACAAATACCAAACGCATTTATATTATTCAGCTACAACTGTATATTTTAACCTTCAGTGTTCGGATTATTGAAGTGTTCTTCAAATTTTAGAGAACGAGAAAAGTTTTAAAATATGTTACACTTTTTGAATAGTTTGACTGCTGTGTAAATATAATCACATAGATATACGTTAAAAATAATTAACAAAGATAAACATGTAGCATATAAATAACAAAGATAAATGTCCGGACATGGAATCTTTTTTATTACTTTGGCATTTGCTCCTTTTAAGCAATTAAAAATTTGAAATTTGATTTTCACCTGAAATAAATATGCTATAATCCCAAATGTTGAAATATCAAAGCTCACATTTTAAAAAGTAAATTGCATTTTCATTTTATAAATGTAAAGTATCTGATAAGACTTATCAATCTTTATACAGATTTTTTCTGGAAAATGTTAAATGAAATAAAAGTTACGTCAACTGTATAATATTTTGAAATTGAAACATTTCCGCGTTATACAGTAAAGGATCTTTTAACCAAGTGACAAATAGCAAATGGCTAGATAAGAATCCATTTGCGGATCTTTTTTTTTTTTTTTTTTTTTTTTTTTTTTTTTTTTTACCTTCATTCTGCGGATGTTTGAAACTTTTAAGAGAATGAGAGAAGTTTAAAATTATGTTCCAGTTTTGAATTGTTTGACAGATGTTTAAACATTACAAAAAATATAAGTTAAAAAACATTAACATGGATAAATATGCCGCATTCCCAAATGTGAAAATTTTAAAGCTAATTTCCCTATTTTTAAAATAATATATTGTATTTTTTTTTTTTTTTTTTTTTACAAAAGTAAACTATCTGAGAAAATTTATAGATCTGTAGAAACATTTTTTCTAGAATATGTTAAACGAAATAAGTTTTACATCAACATTAGGATATTTTAAAATTGAAAAACTTCTGCATAATACTGTCTAAGATATCTTTTCACCAATTGCCACATAGCAGATTGCAGGATGAGATTCAGCTGCAACTGTATTTTTAACCTTATCGTTTAACTTATGCTGTTTTTCAAACTTTTTCTGTGCGGATCATTGAAATTGAAATGCTTTTAAAATTTAAGAGAATGAAAATTTTTTTTAAATATGTAGCACTTTTGAATTCTTCTACAGTTGTTTAAACATTAAGACATAAATATGCAAGAAAATCTGTTCTGTGAAAACTTTGGACATATACCTAATTATCAACTTTAAAAAGTTTTCAATGCTTTTCTTTTTAAATTAAATGAATGTGATGAGCACTGTATAAAATGTTATAATTTATCAATTGTGTTCTAATATGGAAAAAAAAGTATCGTATAAAATTTTAAAAAGTACACAACTTAAAAATATTAACCGTTCTTTAGATACACTGTTTCTGAAAATGTTAAAAGAATGAAAAGTTAGATCAACATTAGAATATTTTAAAATTGAAACACTTCCGCATAGTAGTCCAGGATCTTATCACAAAGCGTCAAATAACAGATGGCTAGATGAAATTCAGCTGCAGCTGTATTTTTGAACCTTCATTATGCGGATGATTGAAACTTTCATAAAATTTAACATGATGAGAAAAGTTTAAATACATGTCACATTTTTGAGTTATTTGACAGTTGTTTAAACATTATGTCATAAACATACGTTCAAAATAATTGACAAAGATAAATATGGCATAGTCCCAAATGTTAAAATTTGAAGGTTAATTTCCTCACTTTTAAAATAGTACATTGCATTTTGATTTTGCAAAAATAAATTATGTAAGAAGATTTGTCGATCTTCATACACATTGTTTTGAAATTGTTAAAAGTGATAAAAGTTGCGTCAACTTTAGAATGTTTTAAAATTGAAACATGATTGGATGATTGAAATGCTCCTAAAATTTAAGAGAATTTGAAAATTTTTAATATATTGTTGCAGCGTATATAGGGTTCTTTTGATCTTATGGTTAGACAACTTCAAACTCTTGCTTATAGAAAAGTAGAAAATAATTTATTTACAGAACTTCAGAACAACAGAGTCTTCGAAACTCACAAATATTTCTAGATATTCAAAAATAATTGTTCAAATCTATCGTATAAGTGCAGATATAGGTTCCAGAGACTCTTTATACAACGTCTCAATACTAAATCACATTCAAAATAACGTAAATAAGACTCAAGCAAACTCGCTTACGCCTTGTTCACTCAATGACTGACTGGTAATTAATAACCACAGCTCGCATCGCTTCTCTTCTTATATAGGCTCGTAGCAGGTGCGGGAAATTTCTAGAACCATCTCGAAAAATCCACGGAACAACAAACAATGTATCAGTATATTTAAGGGGGGTTACCATTAAGAGGGAAGGGTTACCATCGCCAACAATCGCCAAGTCCGTCCATTGTTCTTGTTTTCGCCATAAGACCCCACTCCTGACACCAAATGTTACAGCGTATATAGGGTTCTTTCGATCTTATGGTTAGACAACTTCAAACTCTTTTCTCTTAGAAAAGTAGAAAACAATTTATTTACAGATCTTCAGAACAACAGAGTCTTCGAAACTCACAAATATTACTAGATATTCCAAAATAACTGTTCAAATCTATCGAACAAGTACAAATATAGGTCGCAGAGACTCTTTATACAATGTCTCAACACTATATCACATTCAAAACAACGTTGATAAAACTCAATACATCAAGCAAACTTGCCTAGACAATCTCTCGTAGCTCACTCAATGCCTGACTGGTAAATAATAATAATAGCTCGCATCGGCTCTCCTATATATATTCTCGCCGCATGCGGTGGAAATTTCTACAACCTTCTAGAAAAATCCGGAAAACCACGGAACAACATTCAATGTATCAGTAGACTTAGGGGGGGTTACCATAGAGAGGGACGGGTTACCATCGCCAACAATCGCCAAGTTTGTCGCCAACGTGGCGATATATCGCCAAATTTGGCGACCAAAATTAGTCGCCAAAAGTGACGCCAACTTGGCGATATCGCTAATATTTCGCAAATCTGCCGTAGACATACACTGAAAATAATGGACAAGTTTGCTTGATAACAGAGACAATGTAACAAAAACTAATATTAGTAAAGTAATGGAGCTTAATAAGATTATTTACATTATTTTACAGTACAAACACTAACTATTTACAAAATTCGTAACACTACCCCCTCCTCAAAGACTGCACGTCCCGGGCAGTGCAATCCTTGAGTTAGAGGAAAACACTTAAAATAAATAAATAAATAAAATAATAATAAATAAATAATAATAACAATAATAAGAAGTACATAAATAAGAACTAATTACTATTTACATATTTACAAAAAGTGACTTTCATGACCATGGTCTGAAATTCCAGTTTTGAATTTCTATTCACTTTGGCCAAAATAAGGGGCTAGCCGGTTATAGTGTACGACCTTGGGTTTGGCGTGTGGCGATTTTTTGTATGCGTACAACGACGTCATTCAGCCTGTTGACGACTGTGTAAGGACCGTCCCAGTTTCTTTGTAATTTTGGCGACAGTCCCTTACGACGTATCGGATTCCACAACCAAACTTTGTCACCTTCGTTGAACTCATGTCCAGTTGCCTTTGTGTCGTACCGTGTCTTCATCTTTTCCGATGCCAGTCCGATTCGGTTCCTCGCTAGACGATGAATCTCCTCAATCCGTGCCTGGAGTTCATCCACGTATTCCTCAGTCGACAAAGGAGCGTCAGGAGGACGGCCAAACAAAAGATCCGGAGGCAGACGAAGATCACGACCAAAGAGCATTTGGGAAGGGGAGTAACCAGTATCCTCATGAGTGGCACTCCTGTAGGGGTCATTCCATGTCAATTCAACCAGGCCTTGTAACCCGACCCTCAGGGATTTTGATGAAACTTTGTGTACACACTAATTCTATCATGAAATGATTGCATCAGAAATATTTCCTTCCTAGACCTCATAGTTTGTGAGATATGGGGGGTCCAATTCTTCGGGGTTTCTCAAATCGCACATTTCTGAGTCTGTATTTTGAGATTGCAGTTCCATCTTCAAAAAATTGTCTCTCTGGATCTAAAACATGAATCATCTAAAAAATTTCACTGTAAGAATATAAATAGATGCAGATTTTAATAAAAAATATTTAAAAAATTTACTTGTAATATTTAGGATAAAAAAAATTAGCCAAAGTTGAGAGTTATGGTTATTTTTCTAAATTTTTGTGACTTCACGAAAAAGGCTGTACACAAAAAGGCAAATTAAATTTCCAATTTCTTTTTATTTTAAATAAAAGTTTACACTTTGGGCTTTCTATCTATGAAATAAAAATGATGTGTTTCGCATGGCTTATGCAAAAATGTTGGGTACTTTCCAATTAGCCGGGTGAGTGCTTTATTTTTATATATTACAAATGCACACAAAAAAGCAAATGAAATTTCCCATTTCTTTTGTTTTAAATAAAAGTTTACACTTTGGGCTTTCTGTCTATGAAATAAAAATGATGTCTTTCGCATGGCTTATGCAAAAATTTTGGGTACTTTCTAATTAGCCGGATAAGTGCTTTATTTTTACATATTACATATGCCCACAAAAAAGCAAATGAAATTTCCAATTTCTTTTTGTTTTAAATAAAAGTTTACACTTTGGGCTTTCTATCTGTGAAATAAAAATTATGTCTTTCACAAGGCTTATACAAAAATTTTGGGTACTTTCCAATTAGCCGGATGCGTGTTTTATTTTTACATATGTACATATGTATAGATCTATTTAAATACAGATGTATTATACATGTACATATGTATGTATATATACAGTATATTGATATATATATGTGTATAACACTGGTGCCCGTCTAACCGAAAAGTACCAAATTTTGCCTCGTTTTGAAAATCTGCACCAATTAAGGGTAAAAAAATCTGACTAAGTTTAGCTGTGGTACTTAAATAATTACTGGAGTTTCTATGAGTTACTGAATTTAATGTTATTGGATACAAAAACAAACTGGAAATTTCATTTGCCTTTTTGTGTAGAGACTTTTTCATAAACTCACAAAATTTCGGAAAAATAATCATAACTTTCAACTTTGATTTATTTTTCGGCCGTATATAAATCTCTATTAATTGCTCTAATTGCTTTTTTCACTTGCTTTTTATGCCACTTAAATGGATCTCCACATTTATATAATTCATATTTCATTAAGAGCGAAATTCTGTGATGCTCACATATATTAATCAAACGGACCATTCACTAAATTTAATGGGGAAACATATTACAGTCAGATTTTTTTTAATCAGAAAAAACAAAGCCTAAACTTTACTTTGAGAATTAAAAAAAAAAAACATGCATCAAATAACATTAAATTCAATAACTCATAGAAATTCCAGTAATTATTTAAGTACCACAGCTAAACTTAGTCAGATTTTTTTTCCTCTTAATTGGTGCAGATTCTCAAAACAAGGCAAAATTTGGTACTTTTCGGTTAGACGGGCACCAGTGTTATACATATATATATCAATATACTGTATATGTACATATATATGTACATGTATAATACATCTGCATTTATATAGATCTATACATATGTACATATGTAAAAATAAAACACGCATCCGGCTAATTGGAAAGTACCCAAAATTTTTGCATAAGCCATGCGAAACACATCATTTTTATTTCATAGATAGAAAGCCCAAAGTGTAAACTTTTATTTAAAACAAAAAGAAATTGGAAATTTAATTTGCCTTTTTGTGTATAGCCTTTTTCGTCAAGTCACAAAAATTTGGAAAAATAACCATAACTCTCAACTTTGGCTGACTTTTTTTATCCTAAATATTACAAGTAAATTTTTTAAATATTTTTTATTAAAATCTGCATCTTTTTATCTTCTTACAGTGATATTTTCAGGATGATTCATGTTTTAGATCGAGAGAAGCAATTTTTTGAAGATGGAACTGCAATCTCAGAATACAGACTCAGAAATGTGCGATTTGAGAAAAACCTAAGAATTGGACCCCCCATATCTCACAAACTATGAGGTCTGGGAAGGAAAAATTTCTGATGGAATCATTTCATGATAGAATTAATGTGCACACAAAGTTTCATCCAAATCCCTGTGGGTCGGGTTACAAATGGGGGAAAAATTGGTTGAATTGACATGGAATGACCCGTAGGCAAGCAGGAAAAGAGGCAATTTCTTATCCCAGTCCTGTTGGTCTCTAGACACCAGGAGAGAGAGGCTATTTAGGATGGTACGATTAAACCGCTCCACCATGCCGTCCGATTGAGGATGTGTAACACTTTTAAATTTCTTGACATTTGTTTAAACATCATGGAATACACTGTTAAAAATTTGATCCATTTGCTGCAGCATCACTCCACCGCTTTTATAGAAAACGGTTACTTTACTGTGTTATGGGGCATTCTCATTGGTCATAAAAGAGATATTCTATAAAAGCTGTGGAGTGACGCTGCAGCAAACGGGTTAAATTTTTAACAGTGTAGATATACGAGAAAACCTTTTCGTCAAAACCTTTGGAAAATTATATATTAAACATTTTTCATTAAAAATATTTAAATGCTTTTCTTATTAAATGAATGAAATGAGCACTGTATTTAATTTTATAATTAATTAAGTGTTTTCCCATGTGTAAAATAAGTATCGTATAAAACTTTAATTATGCAACGTGATTCCTTATTCATTGTACAGAATTTAAGCATTATGAAGTACAATGTAGCAATCATTTATTGTATAGGAATGTGTGGGCGCAAGTGACAAAAGTTTCTTCCAAAATTTCTGATTCATGTCAGACATTTCTCATGATTATTTAAAAAATAATAATTTTTTGAATATTTCCGGTGTAAATTCCAAAAAAAAAAAAAAAAAAAAAAAAAAAAAAAAAAAAAAAAAAAAAAAAAAAAGCAATTTTGTTAAATAATGAAAATACAAGATTTCTTTTTCTTTTTTTTTCTGTTTAAATTTAATTTAAAAATTTAAATTTCATACCGTCGATTTTCAAACAAATTTCTTTTTATGTAATCATGATATATATGATTTAAATAATAAAAAAAGTACTATAGGATTTTTCTGGTATGAATGAAAAAATTTAAAATAAAAAAGGCGTCAAATTGGCTCCGTGGTGTTTATGCCTCAACGCATCGCTTGCGCCTATGCATTCCTATTTTTTATGTTTTTAGAAGTTTAATATATTGTTTATTCAGCATTTACCAATGAAACAACAATAATAGCAGTGTAATAATCATAACAGGTTTGAAATAATACTACGCCATTTAGTTTATATATTATCAAGCTTCTGGCTTTTTTGTCTACTTTATAATAGATTTGAAAATAGACTCCATCTAAATTACTGTATCATTTATTTTTTTACACAGTTTGTTCCTAGACGTCCTGGCGACTGCAAAGTTCTTACCGGTAAAAATCACCACTAACTCTGACGAGATGATTTTTTCCTTTCTAAAATACAGGATGGTCATAAAGAAAACTTTGCCGATATATGGAGCTCTAGCGGCCAGTCCGTTCAACCGATCTAGGTGAAATTTCAGATATAGCTATTCAGATGCTCGAGATTCTGTGAACGGTAATAAAATGGTGCTCACGGTTACGGTTATAGTTACAGAAACTCGAAATTTTCCAGTGGCAACACCCATTTTTTTCATCGCAAAATGCTCATCGCACGCGAAAACCTAAAGAGATTTGGAACCGTACGTGTATTGCAAGAAACGGACATGTTATGCTCGCACAAAAAACTATTCTGCGCTCCCCCTCTCCTATAAAAAAACATGATTGGGACGCACGGAGGAAATTTCCATATGACACAGAGTCAGTACACTAATCTCTGATTACAACACAGATCGGAGAAAAGAAAATTTTTTTTAATTACACATTTTCCACATGGGTGCTATCATAGGAAATTACACATTGCATGGTGGCGACTGTAGACAATATAGACGAATATTAGATCGCACACGCCAGGTTTTCACAGATTTCATCTCATTTTGATAATAGTTTTACCAACTCACCACGAACGAAGTCATTTTGTTGGCATCTGCGAGCTCCGACTGAAGAAGTAACATTCCCATCCCACTTTTTACCCGTTTTCAACGCTGACTATTTGGCAAACGACGTTCCATGATTGGTATTTTGTCTTATTCACATTTTCTTCGTGCGCCTTGGTCGTGTTTTTTTGGGGCCACTTGTAGAGCTGATTTTGTGCGAGCATAATGCGTCCGTTTATTGAAATAACCATACCGTTCCAACGCTCTTTAGGTTTTCGCATGCGCTGAAAAAAATGGGTGTTGCCATTGAAAAATTTCGAATTTCTGTAACTATAACCGTAACCGTGAGCGCCATATTGTTGCCGTTCGCAGAATCTCGAGCTCATACCTCTGTATAGCTATATCTGAAATTTCACCTCGATCGGGTGAACGGACTGGCTACTAGAGCTCCATTTATCGGCAAAGTTTTTTTTTTTTTATGACCAACCTGTATTTTATGTTTAAAATAGTAATTAAAAAAACTAAATTTTCTTCTTTAATTCGTCGAATAAAACAGCAATAGAAGTTTTTAAATGTGTATTTTGAATTATAACTTTTAATAAAGATAAAAATATTTTTAATAAATACTTGAAAATCCCTACAGAGAACTAGTAAAAGGTGACAAATATGTCTGTAAAATGATGACTGAGAAACTCAATAAAATGCATTTAACTGAGAATTAGTGTGGATTTACAGAGAGTCTCGATTTTTTATCTGTGTTTTTAGCAGTGCAGCTAAGGTTTTACTTTCCTTTATCTTTATATTTAACCATCAATTCCACATTACCTTACTATGAAACAATTCTCTCCAAATAACTTTAGTATTATCATTATTTTTTGCTTGCATGTGATGAAAATTCGTGAATAAATTTTTGCTTATATGTAACACAGTACAGATTGCTGGAGTTTTATTGGCAGTCGATTTTCGTGTTATAAATAATAAAGACCACTGTCGTGGCATCAAACATAAATGGAATTCCTTAATACTCAAAGTCCTTTACATTTTAAAAGAAATTTCTTCTCAAATAATGTGTGACGAAACTGACAATGCAGTTTGAAATTTGAATGCAATTACGAATATTCATGTATTATTTTCTTATAAGATTTTATAATTTATTTTTAAAGAGCGTAATGCAATAATAATAATGGAAACATTCTATTTAATGTATTATAGTTCAAACAATGGGAATCTTTCTTTAATTGTTTTCCAATAAATGTATCAACATAAATTATTTTCTTAAAGATACAATTAAAATGATGATTTTTATGCTCGAAGAATTCTTGAAGAATTTTTTTAAAGAAAGACTTCAGAATAAGAAATATAAAACAGTTTTTTAAAAATGCTTTTCGGAAACATAAATTGCTTATTTAAATACTAAAAATGGAAAATACAAATTGATTTTCCCATCAAAATCAAATCTTAAATTTGCTTTTTTCACTAGAAATTTGGAGAAGAAATTGTTTTTCGCCTACCAGTCATATGATCAGCGTTTTTTTTCCCTTTATCTTTTCGTCATTTATTATTTTTTGTTTGTTTAAAGATGTGTTATCCAAGCTGTTGCAAGTAATTGTTGATTTTATTATTATTATTTTTTTTTTTTACTTCGAAATTAAAAAGTTTTTGACAATTTGTTATGCTGACATTAGAATATCAACAGTGTTTTTTGTACAATAGTTTTAAACATTAGACGGATTTAAATGAAGGCAGATAAAATAACGCTTTAAACACGAGGGATGTTTAATTATTCACATAGTTAAAAAGCGAAATGCTTAAATTCCAATCTGTTTTGCTGTCATATAAGGAAAGAAGGGTTAAATTTTGCTCACATATAGATACGAAGAAGTTTTGAAACATAGGTTTATTGACCAAAAGTGTTTTATAAAATTATAGGAATAGCTAATTCGGAAATTCATTGAAAATAAACTGGTAATGTGGAAAAAAGTTAGAAAAAAAAATTTAGGAATTTATATAATATTCCCAGCAATCTGACAGTGGTGAAAAGGAAAGTCACAATTAGCAAAATATTTTATGAATTCTGTAAATAGCCAATTCGGAAATTCATTGAAAATAAACTGTGATAATGTGGAAAAAGGTTAGAAAAAATAAAAAAATTGAGGACTTTATATAATATTGTCAGCAATCTGACAGTGGTGAAAAGGAAAGTCACAATTAGCACGATATTTTATGAATTCTGTAAATAGCCAATTCGGAAATTCATTGAAAATAAACTGTGATAATGAAGAAAAAGTTAGAAAAAATAAAAAAAATTGAGGACTTTATATAATATTGCCAGCAATCTGACAGAGGTGAAAAGGAAAGTCACAATTAGCAGGATATTTTATGAATTCTGTAAATATGAAATCTTTTAAAAAATAAGATAAATTGAAAAATAATAATACTAACGCTGTCACGGATTTGGAATCTATTTTGTCTTTTTCTCTTTCTTAGTTTATACTGCAAATGATGTTTTAATTTTGCATATAAAAGCATTAAAAGTGCTAGGGATGTACACTTTTATGCGATAAGTAGGTAAAAAAAAATATTTTTTAAACAATAATTTGCGCTTTTTTAACATTGTATATCTATTTCTTTAATATATATTTTATAGGATCAAACAATGCATATCAATTAAACTATCTTTTGCAATAACATTCTGGTGCGATGTGTCCTATTTCTTTTTTTTTGGGGGGGGGGAGGGAGGAGAGGTTGAGGATATAAAAATATTCATTCTATAAATAGAGTATCAGTTCATATTTTTAAAATAGTTTTTTCTTTATGTATACATAGTCCAGTTATATTAACGTGACCACCTTGCGATTTTAGTCGTTTTGTTAAATATATAAACAAACATGCAAGGAATTATTCTGAAACTCCAGGTATGTAATCAAATTAGTACAGATTATATAATTTATAAAAGATTTTTTTTTTCCAAAACCCCATAGGGGAGTGTCAGCAAATTGAAAAAGAACGAATTTTTGGATAACCCTGTAAAAACTAATAAAGCAAAAGAGTTCAATTTGAAAATTATGATTAAGTAGCGTATTTTAATAAACTACGTTCATTTTTATGTGGATAGCAAGTATACTCGTACAGATATTAATGTTTTTATAAAAACAGTGCCATATTTTTCAAAGTTTTTTGTTTATAATTTACAGAGTTCTTAAAATAAATTAATGTTCTTTACTGGAAATATGACAAACAACATTGTACATAATGCCCTGTAATCAGAATTAAAAATTAATAAAAAATGTATGAAAAATGAGCAGGTTTTCTAAATAATTTTTCACTGAACTTGCGTGAAAGAATCAAAATGTAATTTGCGTAATGTGTTAGCAAAATGTATAGACACTTGTATGAAACTTTTGTAAAAGTTTTAAAACATAACTTTAAAATTCTGAAAATTATCATCGATAGAATAAGCTCAAAATCCGTTGTTCCCAAAGCCAAGCAGAAGGATGAGGGACTGTGTCCATATATCCATTTAGTGCTAATAAAGCATATACAGTATTGCACATACTACTATGTTTGGATATGTCTTCTCAGGTTTCCCTGTCTTTCTGTTAAAAAATGAATTTGCAAATGTGTCAAAACGCTTTGCGGTTGTTGAGCAGAAGATTTAAGAACAGACTTAAACTATCATTAAACCATTTGATTTAAATTGTACCAACCTTGATATTTATAATTTAAATTATTTTGTTTTTTAATAATTTAAAGCAGTGAAGTAATTTTTAGTAGAATAAGCTTATTATGTAAGTTAGATAAATAATGCTTTTAAATAAAAGAATTTATTCATCAATTAATTTAGAAAAAATTCGTTTGGTCGCACCGCATGAAAAAAAAAAAATAAGTTTTGGGTGTTATATTTGCATTATCCCTAGTTTTGGAAAATATATTTCTGAAACTAACTTTACTAGAATAATTGAGAATTGAATGTATTTTTAGGTGCCTATTTTGTTATCAATCTCGCTACCCTCATAGCATGCATAGTCACAGTGACGTCACAACAACGTCAGTGTGAGTTACTTTGGTCACATCACATCTGTGACCAAAATGCCACTACTTAGTGACGTCACATTGTGACTTAGATGTGACTTTCTTAAAAAGTTTTAGGAAAATACAAATATTCTTCAAAAAATGTCATTTATTTAAAAAAACATGTTTCTGGGAATTTAAATATCGTCTCTTTTGTCACAGTTTCGCCACAATGTTATTGTCAAAGTTGTCACAAATGACACATTTTACACAAATTGGTCATACTGTGACTTCACAAAGTGGTCACAATGTGACGTCTCAAAAAAAGCTCTAAAACGGTCATAACGACTTCACATTTTAGTCACTGTGACTTCACATCGACAATCGATGGTCACAAAGTCACAATGTGACTTCACAATGATGTCTCAGTGACGTCACTATGCCTTACGGACAAATCTGCTTTATTAAAAACACCATATCTGGTATATATAACATGAATACTACAATATCTACCAATATGTAATTTATTTTAAGGACCTATTATTTTAAGTCGTTGTCTTACTTTCAATTTTGAAATTTGTATAAAAAAATGAAAGATCTAGAATTTCAAAATTTAATTTGAAAATAATTGACAAAATGCTTCTTATCATTAAATGTTTAAGAAATTAATGCATATAATCATTTCTTTATAAATTGCTTATCTTACAAAACACACTTGATTATATCTAATTTTATAATTTATTTCAATAAACTGTTTTAACTTTTTTTAGATTAGGTACTAAACAAATAGAAAATAATTTAAAAGAATTTTTTCTCCTACATTTAATTTAGAAACTTTTATAATTCTAAATAAGAAAACAATAAACGCTTTAAAGTAATAAAAGATCTTAACTCATACTTTAAAATATGAAATATTTCTGAAACATTATATAAAAAAATGATAATTAAAAATATGCTTATGTATATGCAGATATTTAAAAATTCTCTTCTTGGATCTCTTTTTAACGAATTTAGATATCAGTTACTTTAGAGTATTTCGATTGTGGATAATAGCTGGGAAAATATGCAAATATTTGCTTCCCCCATCCAAAGAACAAACATCTAATCTATCTGTGCGATATCTGCGCTTGTACATTTATTTCATCTTTAGATGTATCCAGCCTAAACTGAAAAGCATTTGCATAACTTTACATAAAATACATGTTTAAGAATCTGAATAATTTATATACAGGTATATTGTATTCATTTCAATGGCAAATTTGAAACAAAAGTATATTAAATGTATGCACTCCCTTATCTGATCTATAGGCCGTGCATAATACTTTACACGCGCACAATTGGGTGTCGCATAAATTTATGTGATCGATTATACTTAGTATAGGAGCTCTGTTTTAAAATAATCTCCCTAAGTTTCATAAACAGTAGTGTAATTTGATCAAACTTATGAGTTTAAATGACATATAATGTATCAATTTTAAATTCCATCTTCATTTGAATGATTTATTATGGCATAAAGTTTTGGGAAAATTTTAGGATAGTTATTTAAATTCACGAGATTCAAAACTGTCTATATCTACAGAAATATTTTTGAATGCAACATATTCGATGCGTATTTCATAACTTATTATTTTGAAATGCAGTAAATATCTGTAATCTACACAGTATATATAATTTTAAGTTAATGTTCAAAATACATAGTAAGTTTTTTATAAATTGTATTATTGTCAAATATTCATATTAATTTTCTAATAGCTCTATCTACATTTTATTAGAAATTATCAAATATAAATACATTAAAGTGAAATGTTTGAATGAGTGTTATCTTTAATGAAAAGGATGTATACGCTGTATGGCCGAAGGAGAACCGACTACTTGCGATTTTTGAAGTTTTTCTTAAATAGCTTCAAAAATATAGGAGGAAATGTCCGTTAACTCCAAGTGCATAAATAGTACAGATCACACATTTCCCCCCCCCTAAAACCCCATTAGGGAACCGTCAACAAATTGAAAAAAGAACGAATACCTTTTGGATAACCCTGTCAAAACTAATGTAGCAAAAGCGTTCAAACTGTAGATTATGATTACATAGCTTATTGTAATAAACTGTGTTCCTTTTCATGATAATAGCATGTATACTCGTTGAAAAATTGTGGTTTTAATAAAAACAATCCCAAATTTTGCCAAGTTTTTTGCTTATAATATGCAGAGTTCTTAACATAAAATATTGTTCTTTTCAGAACTTATACAACAACAACACTGTGCACAATACTTTGCAATCAGAAGTGAAAATAATAAAAAATGTATGAATAATGAGTAGGTTTACTAAATATATTTGCATTGCGTATGCGTGAAAGGAATCAAAATATAATTTGTATAATATGTTAGCTGAATGTATAGCAACTTTTGTAATGCAACTTTTGAAAAAGTGTCAAAAACATAGCTTGATAATTCTGAAAATTATCATCGATTGATAAATCTCAAAAACCGTTGTTTCCAAAGGGAAGTAAAAAGATGAGGGATTGTATCCAATATAGAAGTACTTGCAATATTATGTATGCTATTTTGACATTAATCAATTTTTTCCAGTTTTCACACCTAGAGTTTCAGGATAGTTCTTTATGTATCTTACTAGATATTTATCAAAAAGTCAAAATCGCAACTGGCTTGCCAACTTCTGCCGGATGGTTAATCCATTTTAACAAGTAAAAGATTGGAGTTCATAAAAGATCTAAGATATGAAAAAGACTAAGTACGAAAAAATATATGATTTAGTGCATTTTGAAGTATGAAAAATTGAAATATATAAAAGATTGAAGACACCATAAAAATTATTTCATGCATTCATAAACTCTCGTTTAAAAATATAATTTTCTTTAATAAAGGGCTTGTCATACAATATCTATATTATAGAAGAGAAACATGTTCACATTTTAATTCACTTTGCAATTAATTTATAGCATTGAAATCACGCCTGAAATTATTTAATACTTAAAAAGTAAATTTTCACATTACTAGTTAAGCATAGAATCAACAGAGTTAAAATTGTCTACGCTTGTAATTCAACACGGAACCCTTGAAATGGCATTCCAACTGCTATAATATATAAGCTATGAGGACAATGCCCAGCTCAGCTTCTATCGCTTATACAGTGCGTGTCAAATGTTTAAGCACAATAGCAATTTTAAAATAAAACTTTAAATATTAACTATATTTCAATATCTGTCTTGTATATGTTAATAATATCTATTTTTACACCATATTCATTTAAATTAATTTTTAAATTTTATTTCAAACCATGGAGTTTAAGAATAGAAGAAAAATGACCGTGTTTAAGCACAAAATCGTTTTTATGCAAGTTTTACAGTCTGACGTTAACGGTTGCGCACACAAACAATTTCTGGGTGTATAAGAAGCAGTCCGCTGTTCTTTTTGAGTTAGTACAAAATGCCCAAGTCGAAAGAATTTTCAGAGGAGGAGATGATAAAAATTTGGAGTATGAGAGCAAAATGTAATTCTGTTTCTGAAATTGCAAGTGCATTACAAGGGTCAAAACAAGGTATTCATCAATTTTTGGCTCGTGTTAATGATTTTAAACGAAAATTTCATTCAGGAAGGCCGCGAGTGACTAGTTTGAGCGAAGATAGCCGCATCAGAAATTTGGCTTCTACTGGTAATTACTCACTTTCTGAAATAAAATATGCAGTTGGAGAACAAATATCGAAAAAAACTGTTCATAGAAGAGTTTTGGAATTCAAATGCATCAAATACCGTAAAATGACTCGATTACCGTGTCTTAAACGACACGATAAAGAAGCTAGGTTACAATGGGCCATAAAGCATATGTCATTTGGTGGAAAGTGGCTGAATGTCATATTCAGTGATGAAAAAATGGAACCTCGATGGCCCTGATGGGTTTAAGTAATATTGGCATGCTCTCCGCAAAGAACCTAGGAGTGTTTTTTGCTGATAACGTAAAGGTAGTTCTGTAATGGTATGGGGGCTATTTCTTTCAATGGTCAGACATTTCTAGCATTCATCTGTGGTCGTGAAAACGTTGAAAACTACCAAGAGACACTTGCCAATCATTTGCTTCCTGTTGCCGAGGTTTTAGGGGGAGAAAAATGGTTATTTCAACATGATAATGCTTCCATCCATTCCTCAAACTCAACTTCATTGTGGCTTAAGTCGAAAACAGTGTCAGTTTTGAAATGACCGGCAACTAGTCCTGATTTAAACCCTATAAAAATATGTGAAGTATTCTCACTCATGCAGTTTATCCAAATGGAAAGTAGTATTCTTCAGTTAAAGGTTTAAAAGATGCCAATGAGAACGCTTGGTTTAAAAATGAACCAGAAACAATACAGAATCTCATTTTAACGATGGAAGACCGTGTATTTAAAGTAATTCAGCAGAAAGGAGCAATAATCAAGCATTATTTTTTTTAAATTATTGTTTTGCTAAAGACTAAAAAATTACTGTGCTTAAACTTTCGACACACTCATTTTTGTTGTTTTGATAAATTTTATTATTTAAGATAAATTTTATAGCATGAATCTGTTAAGTATCTTCTTAAAACTGCAATTTGTAGGCTATGTGAAAAGAGAAGTAACTTTCACCCATTAATAAAACTTTATTTTGAAATTTTGTGTTGACACGCACTGTGTATGTTGGTCAGATGAAATGCTATAATTGACTTTAATCTTATAGTTTGGCGACAGTTTTTTAGCCGACGGGGTAATTAATTGGCTACGAATTATGTAAAAGAAAGATACTTATAACTTTAAAACTGATAAACTTATTAACTAACAGATTTCTGCGTCGGTTAAACATCTTATTTACAATTAATGTATATCTTTCAATTGAATTTTGAATGTAATGCAGGGATTTGAAAAACCATGAGTGTGGAAAGTAAGATTACAAATATCTTGGCGACTAATTATCTGATCGATTTCATTATTAATGCTAAATTTATGTTTTTTTTTCTTTTATGTGCACGCCTTAAAATAAACATTTAAAAAATATGTATGTTCCATATAAGTAAATATTTCGAGAGTCCGAAACAAATAATTCTTAATAATCGAGGTTAATGATATTCATTAGTCTTTTTCCCTTATTACATACTAAGTATACACCAAATTTCAAGTCTCTGTCTAAATTTGTTCAGGAGTTAGAGCATTTACAGACACAAAGACAGGCGGGCGACATTTTATTACTCTAAAAGTGCGTTTATTGGAATCTCCGATGTCTGAAACATGTAAATCCGTTATTTTTTTTTCGATTTTCTAAACGATTACAAGATTTACTCTATACTACTTAAGATGAGTAAGTAAAAATAATAATAAAGTTAATTTTCAATACTTTGCATGCATATAAAACTAATAAATTCATCACAAATAATTTCAATATTAAATCTAATGAAGCTTATTTTGTCATACTAAATGCATCAAAATAGACTTATAATTATACTTAAAGTGTATTGCGTCATTATTTTTATGTTAGATTAAGTGATATAATGCAAAGAAAAACTATTGCGCACTAAACAGAAAATGGCTTTGAATTTTTTTTAAAGGAACAACTTCAACTTCTTAGCAAAGATTTAAGAGCTTTTATCGTCTTTTTAAAATAACAAATATTTCCGTGCTGTATTAAAACTGTAGTATTTAACTAAGTACGTGCATATCTACTTTATTTTATGTAGTCTGTTGATCTCAAATATTTACAAAGACTATTTTGAAATTCTCTGCGCTTCATTTTTATTTGAACATCAATTTGATAATTGAAGTATGCTTTAATTTCTTTCATTCTTTCTCTTCATGTCGTTTAATATTTACATTTTCTGAATTTAAAGTGTAGTCTATTTAAAAATCTTAAATAATGTTATCTTATCCTTAAAGAAAATTCTTAATGTATTTAAATTTTTACTTGAATTGATTAGAGAACGTGAAATTACTGTTGGAAATTAAATGGCATAAGGAGTTTTAGTTTTGGATTATTTTGTAGGTCAGGTTCATAGTAAATACTATTAATATATATTCATTAGTCTAAATGTAATTTACTATTTTCAAAAATTGAAACTATTTTTTTTTAGTTCTCAAAAACATTTTATAGCCTATTTATGAACGTGAATTTTAAAATTCATTCTACCCGGAAAAGAAAATACTGGTCGTTCTAGTTTTTTCCTGAATTCCTAGTATATATGACGAGTTTTAAAATTAAAATAATGTTTCACAATGCCAAAAATGTACGACAAAACAGGATATTATTAAAGATTTTAGTGGTTTTTGGTGTAGGTTTGTTAACAAAATAGATAAATATTGAATAGAGAAAAAACGATTTTATTTGTTTATTTTACTGTATTTCATCGTAATTTACTTAACTATTGAAGTCGTCTTCCCAACGTGTCCTAAAATTTCTCTACTGGAGCATAATCTTGTGATATGTCAGGTCATGAAAAGACATTATATATTTGTTGACTTTCATACGAGAGTCGTGAAGTATGTGGCCGAGCGTTATCTTGATGATAAATGGATCTTTAGCAATTTAACCACTTAACCGGCGATAGGCATGGGGAAACGGTCCTTTTGACCCCGACTTATCTCGGGGCAGACGAGCATAGGCCGTATCACAGGTTGAAAAATGTCGTCGAAGTACATGCAACAATAAGAGAATTTTTAAGTATAAGTGATTTCATCCCCCAAGATGTCATTCGTTGCTCGATAGCAACATGTCGCTCTGTAAAAAATATGGGATTGAATCGTTGATCAATTTGCCTAAGCATACATACCATAGTCACCGGCATTGAGAGAAAAGCTTGACTCGTCACTGAATATCACATTTATTCAAATTGATATATTGATGAGGTCAAAATGCATTATCCTTTCTACCAAAATGCTGACTGACACATTTCTTGGACTAATCACCCCTTTTTAAGCCAATGGTTCGATCCCTTTCAAGCATCAGGTATCATTCTTTCAAATCCTATGTATCAAAATAAGTTGTCCAGTTCCAATCACTCGTGAATTCATGTACTGCTTTCATAAATGCTGCATGCTGTGCAATTTTAATATACATTTCATAAACCCACAATGGTCAGTGGTACTGAAATGTTAATCATTTGCACAACTCATCAAATCACATAAGAAATCGATTATTTGTAACGCTGACTCATGTCTGTCACGCTTCATATGTTTTTTTCTTTTTTTTCTTTTTACACAGAGTATATTATATCTTGAGTAAAATATGCAATAAATCTGTTAATATTGTATATAAATGCATTTTAATTCATGAAAAGGTATAAATCTTTGTAAAAATATTTATTTCTCTTATTTGGTATATACTTTCCTTTTAATTATTTTAAAAGATTTTTTAATTTTATAATGTAATTATGAATGTTCATGTAAGTGTTTATTTATTTATTTTAAACATTAATAATCTGAAAGAAATAATTTTCCATGACAACCGAATATACACTCATTGCTATAAAAATTTGCGCACCAAGAAAAAATTGTGGGATCGTAGCGAAACTTGGCATGAAGGTACATATCAGGCAGATATGCAAATGATTAGAAAGGCAGCGTGGTTACGCATTGCGTAATGCCACTAGAGTGCGTTAAACTTCGTCTCCTTGGAGTAGAAAACTGGTAAGCAGAACTTCACAAATGTACCTGAGATAGACATGCCGTTACGGAGCCATCGAAGACAATATCAACAGCTGTCAGAGCTAGAGATGGGAATAATCATCGGGATGATGAAAGCTGGGTGGTCAGCCGGCAAGCAGCTCGTCAAGTTGGCCATTCTGATTTAACTCTGAGGAGGTGTTGGGACCAGAGAACTGAAGCGATGTCATTTAGGTGGTGACCAGGCTCGGGACGCCCTCGACAGACTAGACGTCGAGAAGACCGTCACATAATACGAAACGCACGCGTAGAGCCAACTACCTCATTGGTCACTATACAGGTATAGGCAGCACCTTCATTACGGACCCCTGTGTCTTTCCAAACCATCGCAAGACGCCTGGATAAAGAACATCTAGTATCGCGGCGGCCATTACGTGTGCTGCCAATGACACCCACCCAGCAACACCTCTTTTTGAAGTGGTGTCGCACACGACGGGATTGGACTGCAACGGAATGAAACCAGTAGTCTTCAGTGAAGAGTCTAGATTCAATTTGTGCAGCGATGACAATAGTGTTCGTGTGTGGAAGCCCCGTGGTGAACGCCTCAATCCTGCCTTCGCTATACAGTGACACACCGCTTCCACAGCTGATGTGATGCTATGGTGTGTCATTCATTACGATACACGGTCACCCCTAATATTAATCCGTGGCACAATGACAACCTAGCGGTACGTCAAGGACTTTCTTCAGCCACATGTGTTGCCACTCGTGGTAGGGCTCCCAGGAGCATTTTTCAGCAAGACAGTGCTCGTGCAGACACAGCAAAGATGTCACAAGCCTGACTCCGCCACATTACCACCCTTCCCAGGCCTGCTTGATTCTTAGATTTGTCACTAATCGAGCAAATCTGGGATCCTTTGGGACCGAGAATTGGACACCCTACGAGTTTGGTTGAACTCGAGGTGCATTTACAGCAACTGTGGAACGAGATGTCTCAGGCCATTATACGGAACTTCTATGACTCAGTGTCCGCTCGTATCTCATCGTGCATTCGCGCTAGAGGGGTTCCAACAGAGTGCTAAAATTTCCGTTCATTTGTACTTTTTTCTGCAGTAAATGATCCTTTTTCTTTGGTTTTCTAATCGCTTACTTATAACACACTAGTACTTATGCGTGTAAAATTTCGTTTCATTTGGACATCTTTTTCTTGGTGCGCAAATTTTTAAAGCAATGAGTGCACATAAAATAAAAAATTGATATATTAGATATAAATATCACCAAACCCACACAGTATGTGACTTCGATTGTTAAGTAGATTTTCAGGAAAAGTTTTATCTTGCATATCATTCTATGCTACTTAGTTATTGAATAATGGGAGAAAGTTCTATCACAGATGAATCACATCATGAAAGATTAGACTTTCTAAAAGTTATACTCGAAGGAAATTTACGAAAATTATACTGTTAGTTTCATAATAATTTAAGATTTTTTTCAATATTTCACTTAACTATTCACGTTGCTGAGTTATGTAATTATAATGAAATTTTCTATGTAAAATGGAACTCGATAATGGAACTCATTCAAAGATAAGGATTTTTTAAAGTTTCTGCTGCATATACATGCAGGAAATCGTCACTGTTAGTTAGATAATTTTTCCAGGACGATTTTCGTGTTGAACAAATATATTGTTCTATTATGTTTAGTCAAATAATTCTAGGGTCTGATTAAAATGTTTGTATTCTGTATATGTTGATCAGATTTTGCACTATTAGATTGATATTTTTTATGGGCAGTTTTAAAATATCCCTCGGAAAACCAGATAGAAATTAGAAACATGAAAAACCACGTGGGGTCATCAGTGACGCTTTTGTTAAAAAGACAGACTTAATTACATATCAAATAAAACCCAAAACTTAGAAATTATATATTATTTAATTATAATTTTAAGAATTACGCTCATAGAAAGAAATAGATAATGTAAGATTGCTGGAACAATGGATTTCAGAGTATTAACGACCGGTTGGGGTCATTTACTAATCCCAAGTATTTTTTTTCGAACTTTTTTTTCTTTACAGTTTTGTATCATTAAAATTGTTGAAGTTTTCTACTTAACCCAAAATAAAATAAATTTTTTTTAATATACTTTCTTTTTTATGAAGAAAGCGACAACGTCAATATTCATATCAAAATATTAGAAAACCCCGCTATAAAAATTTTAAAAGCACTACATTTTTTTAATTATTAAATATCCGTCACTAAGTTTCATTGGGATTATAAACGAACCCTACTAGGACATTTGAGAGATGTAAATAACGATATTACTATTTACCATATCCTTCTATAACTGATCATACAAAAAAAGTTGTTTTTAGAGGCATGGATTTTGTCTAACCTCCTTAGTCCTGAGACAAATATTTCGTGAGACAACAAAAACCAAATTAAAATTACTATAAAACATCTCCAAAGATGCATCAGTCTATATCTCGATGCTTCTAATATATGCATACATTAATTAAGAAGTATAGTTGTAATTTTAACAATTCCAGAATTAAATTAATTTAAAGCGTGTTTTTTAGTGTCGCCTGCAGGCGACATCAGGGCTGAGGAGCCTAATTAACATATTAGGAAGTAATGTAGCACATTGACGTTAGTATCGTCCTCAGCAAGGATATTTCAGGAAAATTTCATTTTAAAGCACAGTCGAATGCAACGATACATTTCTTCGTATTCAAGGTTTGTTTCGAAACATTGATCAATATAGAGTAAGTTAAGCCTGCCAGTTGGAAATAATGCTACATATTTAAACTACAATTAAACATAATTCTTCAAAATACATATTTCCCTTCACATCTGGATTTCGTTATTCGGATTGTTACATATTATGTAAATATATTAAAATCGCGCGTAAAGTTAATTTGTTGTTTTGACCACATTACCATACTGTCTTAATTATTGTAAAATTACAGAACAGTCACTTATGTATATATATAGTCACTTATATATATATTTATACATATATATATACAGGGTGTCCCAGAAATAATGGGAGTCCTTTAAGGGGAGGTAGGGGACATCACAAGGATTCAGAATTGCATAGCAACCCATGATTGGAAACGTCATGGGAAGGTAGTATGACAGGTACAAGGGACGAAGAGACACAAGATTGAGAACATTGGGTATAATTTATTGGTCAACGATATTAATTTTACTGTGGTAGATGATATGTGAAATTGTTAAAAAAGATGTTCAAAGTTTCCACCATTGCTAGCGATGCATGCATTACACCGTTGAACCACGGATTGGCGGACTCGGGCGGACTTGCTTAAATACACTTGGATTTTGTTGGATATCCGCAGTGACACAGATGATTTTTGCAACTAGATCCATTTTTGATTCCACAGTCGTTGCGTACACAGCGTTTTTCAGTGTACCCCAAAGAAAGAAATCCATGCTGCTTAAACCAGATAACGTGGTGGCCAGGGAGCCGGTCCTCCACAGCCAATCCATTGGTGACCAAACACCCGATTCAAATGTTCACGAATACATCTGTCATAAAGGGGAGGTGCCCCATTAAGTTGAAACCACATATGGCGTTTGAACATGTTGTGGTACATTGTTAAATAACCTTGGTAGCACCTCTTGCAAAAAGATGCGATTATCTACAGATGTTAGAGATGCTGGCAACAAGTAAGATCCGACTACGAGGTCACCGACCACACTAGACCAAATATTCCCTGAACAGCGATGTTGGGCAGCATGTGGTCTCACACCATATGGATTCTCGCCATCCCATGCATGAACATTTTGGTGGTTGAACACACCATCTTGCATGAAGTACGCCCCATCTGTAAATAAAACGTAGGTTGAGAAATGCGGGTTTTGGCGACATTGGTCGAGGTACCACTGTGCAAAACTACACGCGCGCGATAATCTCTGGGGAGCAATGACTGTACTCTTTGCAGATGGTATGGGTGTAAGCCTCATGGGTGTAAAATACGATGCACAGTACACCGAGATCATCCTACGGCAGAAGCAACGGCTTGCACGATAATACTTGGATTTCATTGAACAATATCTAACGCCATTTGCTCTATGCTAGGTGTTCGAGTCAAACGTGATCTGTCCATTCTATGCCTATTACCTCGTAAGGATCCATATTCACAAATATTGTGGTGCAAATTCATAAAGATCCTGCGGTCCGGTGCATCTCTTTGTGGGTACCTTTCGCGATATAATCTTTCTGCTTCTCGTGCACTTTTCTGTGCCAATCCGTCAATCAGGTGCATATCTGCCAGCTCGATGTTTGTAAAGCGTTGCATACTCCAGTGATGGTGATGAAAGATCCAATTACTGCAGGTCTGTCTTCTCCAAAGTTTCGAGGTAAATCTAGATGTATCTTTAATTTACGTAACCAGAAATGCTATGCACATTTTCTGGTGTGAATTATGAATTTAAAAATTCCCGAATCTGAAAAAAGCTGTTATTCCCCAATGCTTTTGTGAACAACACAACCTACCGACGAAAGGAAGACTTTACCGACCATGGGTTAATATGCAATTCTGAATCTTTGTAATGTCCCCTACCTCCCTTTTAAAATTGTCCCGTTACTTCTGGGACACCCTATATATATGTGCGTGTGTGTGTAAAAAATTAATTTAACTTTCAGAACTGGTATAGAAATAAAAGTAATTATTAAAAAAATCTGAAAACAAAATTTAAAAAGTAAAAAAAAAAAACCAGCTATCCTAAGCCAAAAAAAAAAAAAAAAAAAAAAAAAAAAAAAAAAAAAAAAAAAAAAATCTTAAAATTTGAGAGAGATATTTAAAAATAACACCTCCATAGACTTAACATTACTTTTCGGGTATTTTTCAGTCAGTAGTGTGGGATATTAATTTTCACCCGCGAACGTACTTCTAATAACCACAAAGAAGAAATATTCCGTTTAAAATTATCTTCCACATCACCGAATGCACTAAGTAAGACTTATGTATCAATTCCTATATTATAAATCTCTGCACCTAAGGTAATGAAAATGAGTGATGATAAACATTAAAAAGATAAAATAAATGCGTTCTCTGATCAAAGAAATATTTCTCTATATTAATGATATCTTAAATATAATTAATTAAGGAAGATGGTTTATTCGAGATAAATGATGATAAAAAGAAACAAACAATGATAATATTTTTTTAATAAAAAGAAACAAACAATCACAGTATTTAATTTACAGAAAGGTAAAGTTTTATTGCGATTGTATTTAAGCGCATTCTTCAGTTATTTGAAAACAACCATCCGTAGTGTTAAGCTAATATGCATGTTATTTTCGAAGTTTTCTTTAAAATTTGAATATTTTTGAATGATTTCTTTAACATAGGTTAGCTTAACTTTATCTTTAAAATGATTATTTTTGCTTTTTTTCGATTTTGATTGCAGATTTGTTAAAGCAATGTTTTTACCGATTTAAAACTGGTACAAAAAGTGAAAGTACCTTTATTTAAAAAAAATCTGCAAATGAGATTGAAAGTGAAAAAAGCAATATTAAATATCGGTCTCAGCTAACCTATGTAATAAAAATCGTTTAAAAACATGAAATATGTTTCCTAAATTTATGTAAAAAAAATCAACATTTATTAAATTTACAATTTTTTTTAAATTTGTACTTATAATACGGGTAAAGAAAAATTAGTTATTTCGCCTATTCCATTAAAATCTATTTACCTTTATCCATACGTCCTCAAAGTCTTTATGAGGTAATGCTTTAATTTCGTCCGCGGACGTAACTCGAGTAACCCCACCGCGTAAATATTTCATTCAAAATTATCTTTCCCACCACCGAACGCGCTAATTAAGACTAATGTATCAATTCCTATTTTATAAATCTTTGCACCTAAGGGATTGAAAATGAGTGGTGAGAAATATTAAAAATATAAAATAAATGTATTGTCAGAATTAAAGAAATATTTCACTACATTAATGATACCTTAAATATAATAACACAATAATAATATCTATATTATAAACGTCAAACCGTGCGTAACGCATACGTCATTTTGCGAAAGGCATCCCTTTCTCATGCCCTTTGTAATTTTCGCTACTGCAAATTTTGTACTTCTATCGATGGCATATTTTAAATTTTTATAGTTGTATTAAGAAAAAACAATCTACTTTTAAATGCAATCTGTTTAAGAGCTGTATCTCAATTTTATTTTTGAGATATTATTTTTTTATAGTTTTTAGTACTAATTTTGTAATTGTGGTAACAGAATCATCCTATTTTCTCTTAAAATTGAAAAAAAAGAAAGAAAATATAGAAATTAAAATGCGTATACTATTTCAAAAATATCGTCTGTTATAAAATCCGTGGAATTAAATATCATTAAAATTAGTTTAATAGTTATTTGTTTAAGAGTTAGACTTACCAATATAAGGTGCACTTTTTCTTTTAACTAATTTTGTAGGCTTATAATAAATCAGTGAAACAGTTTCTCCTTAAATGTTTTTCTTCGTCGAAATTCAATGGGTTCTACCTTGTATACATAATATACAATATATATATATATATATATATATGTAATGTATATAATATAACAAATAAAAACAGCATAAATAAAATGCATTTATTTTGCCTGTTCTAGAAGAAATTACTTACGTTTATCCAGAGACCTTCATAGTCTTCCTGAGTTAGTACTTAATTTTCGTCCACGGATGTAACTCTAGTAACCCCAACGCGGAAATATTTCATTCAAAATTATCTTCCCCCATCACCGAACGCACTAAGTAAGACTAATATATCAATTCCTACGTGATAAATCTCTGCACCCAAGGGATTCAAAATGAGTGATGAGAAATATTAAAAACATAAAATAAATTCGTTCTCTGATCAAAGAAATATTTCTCTATATTAATATGATACATTAAATATAATTAATTAAGGAAGATGTTATATTTTACATAAATGATGATAAAAAGAAACAAACAATAATAATATTTAATAGCAAAAAAATAAAGTTTGTTTGAGATTGCATTTAGGGGGACTCTTCACACATTTGAAAACAACCGTTCCGTAATATTAAACTTATAGACAAGTTGAATTTCTCCTCTGAATTTTAATATTTTGAAACGATTTTTTAAGCATAGATTAGCTGAGCTCAATCTTTAATATATATTTTTTTTTCCTTTCGATTTTGATTGTACATTTTTTTAAAGGTACCTTCCGTTTCGAAATCAGTTCTAAAGTGAAAATACATTTATTTTAAAAAATTTGCAATCAAAATCGAAAATAAAAAATAGCCATATTAAAAATCAGTCTCAGCTAACCTATGCAATAAAAATCGTTTAAAGATATTCAAATTTAAACAATAAATTCAAAAGCAACATGCTTTTTGGATTAACAGTACACTGTTAAAAAAGTCCTTCTGGCTGTACCGGGAGGAAAAGGTAGCTTTCATATACTTATTTATTTATTTATTTATTTATTTATTATAGCCATATTAAAAATCAGTCTCAGCTAACCTATGCAATAAAAATAGTTTAAAGATATTCAAATTTAAACAAGAAATTCAAAAGCAACATGGTTTTTCGATTAACATTACACTGTTAAAAAAGTCTTTCCGGCTGTACCGGGAGGAAAAGGTAGCTTTCATATACTTATTTATTTATTATTTATAGCCATGTTAAAAATCAGTCTCAGCTAACCTATGCAATAAAAATCGTTTAAAGATATTCAAATTTAAACAAGAAATTCAAAAGCAACATGCTTTTTCGATTAACATTACACTGTTAAAAAAGTTTTTCCGGCTGTACCGGGAGGAAAAGGTAGCTTTCATATACTTATTTATTTATTTATTTATTTTAAATTAAGTTATATTATTCAAACATACGAAGCTCAAACTAGTGGATCCCGATTATATAAGACTGAATACTAGTTTCTGTCAATACTGAATATTAATAGGAATTTTTAGAAATTAGTCATCTTTTATTCAACCTGGTTATATTTTAAGTGATTTATATGGTCGCCAAATTCCAATAAAGCATGATTTGTATGTCATTTTAAAGAGGCATAATAGAGAAAACAAACCAATGAGCTTGGTCGAAATCTTAATTCATGTATACATGTACACTAGGGTGGATCGATTGTCTATGGCGAAAAAAAAAATTACCATTAATCAAAATCTACCTATGCGGAAAAGATGTTCTATTGTATGGAGATTAAGGGAAAAATAATAAAAAAAATTAATTTTAAAATTTAATACTGCCACAAAAGGGTTGAAATTTCGAAAAAATTTGAAAAAAGACCGAATTTTGGTTAGGTTATTTTTGTCAAAAACTAATTACTTTAATATTTTTTTTAATCCAACAGTTCGGAAAAGATGTTATATCGTATGGAGGTCAAGTAAAAAACAACAATAAGTAATAAATTCAAAATTTAATACTGCCACAAAAAAGTTGAAAATTCGATAAAATATATAAAAAACGGAAAAAGATCTAAATTTGATTAGATTTAATTTTGACGCAAAATAAACATTTTAATATCAATCAAAACCTACCTTTGCGTAAGAAATATATTGCATGGATATTAAGTAAAAATAAATAAATAAATAAATAAATAAATAAAACTAATTTCGAAATTTAATACTCCTGCAAGTAATTTAAGGTTTCGAAAAACTGGCAGTTCCAGTTTTTTCAGTTAGAATTTGTCTGCTTGTGTATTGTGTAGCTTAGTGTACCTTGAATATTACTGTACCATGGCGTTGTTAAAAAAAAATGAAAAAAAAGAGAGAGATATGAATTACACCCTATTTGGGTCTAGCTTTGATATGCCAGTAAATATGCTCCCTAATACAAAAAATTACATATTGGTATTTAAAGAATAACCGAAGAAAGAAATCGGTCAACATCTATTTATTTCCTGCCAGTGAGAAGGAATTGCTAATAAGTTACTAGTGACCTGTAAATGAGATTCAATCTCAATAACTTACCATAGCAGCTTTTTAAGAAAATTAAACTGTTTAACGACAAATATTGCGCTCTTCTTAATTTCTGTAAAACAAAATAAGATATTGAAAGCTACTACAGTCTTTTGGACCATTTCCGAAAGTACTGCCTATTTTTTTCAGTTCAATAGATTTGAATATGAATATGAATATTGAGTGTAAACTAAACCGACGTATTGAGAGCAAACTCACTTTTCTACATCATTAGCTATCATTGAAAAGCCAAAATGCTGCCGAGCTAGGTGTCACATCATCAGAATATTGGAGAGTTTGGGCACTTCCGACGAAGCAGGTGCTGCCATCGTGTCTGGTGCACTTCAAGACGTGGGCATTATCTTACAAAACCATGAATCGAATGCTACTGGCAGAAAAAAATCGGCATGACAAAACAAACCAAAGACCACTCCATCGTTTTAGTAATTCTCTTTAGTCATTTGTAAAATATTATGACCATGGCCATTTTCTTTAAACTTTTATGGGTGTAAAGACTGACTGCATGACTAGAAAACAACAGAAGAAAAATGATAATAGAAGCAGACTTGAGCTTGAAAAAAGAACTGGGTTCCGAATACATCGGCCACATATATATAAATTACGGGAGAGTATCAAACAGTTTGAAAACACGACGTACATTTTTTTGTCATGTGTTAACAATAATATACATGTAACAAAGTTGGTTGCTATCGGTTGTGACGTAATATCTGTTAATATAGATGTTAAAGGATGTGTTATTCGAAATATGGGACTGATCTTCAAGCGTCCACTACAATGTTTTTTGTGCTAGTTACACACCAATGAAGTTTCACTATGTTATCTTTTGGCAGCGTGGATGGAACCGCGGCTGGGCACAAATGTTTCACTGGTGAAATAGAAAGGTTATTCGCAGCATGTTAGAAGCTTTTTGTATTTTCATTTATGTCAGTATATGAATACTAAAAATGCGCGAGTGAAATCAAACGGTCTGCTGTAATCCTAATCATTACATAAAAACTATCTATATTTTCCATTTACCAGCTTTTTGACCTTTTGCGACGGATTTCATAGTTTAATTAAATAGGAAAATGTGTTGAACCTCTACTAACTGGCGGATTTAGTAACGACATGATTTCAGAAGCAATATGTAAATCCAGCAATCATTTCAGTGGCAATAACATCTACTATCAATAATATCTATTCGCGCAACTCTCATTCTACAAAACTAATAATCAGAAGAGTCACGGAAGTATTTCTGCTGTGTATGGACCATACATAAGAGACAGTTTTATAAAAATTGAATTGAATTACAAAATCTCATGTCGATTTTCAATACCGAACGTCATTATCGCCAATTGCAATTTTGACGATTTTTTTTTTTTTTGATTTAATACTAATGAAGCTGTTAAATAAGAAACTAAAGTTTTTATCTTGTAATCAATTAAATATCCTCTCATTGTAATAAATGTTAAAAATGTCTAAAATTCATATTTTATTTTACAAAACAAAAGTTGATTTTTTACCGTAAAAACTTTCAAATACATAAATTTGAGCCACATTTCGGTAGATTTAAGTTTTGAAATTATTTTTTTAAATTATTTTTCTCATACTCAGCGTATAATATAACATCTTTTACGCGTAGGTAGGTTTTAGATAACTTTTTAAACTATTATTTTGAATAAAAAATAATCTAGCCAAAATTAGGTCTTTTTTCACTTTTTTTCGAAATTCAACCTCATTGTGGCAGTATTAAAATTTAAAATTAATTTTTTAAATTATTTTTCCCTTAATCTCCATTCACGAGAACATCTTTTCCGCATAGGTAGGTTTTGACACAGTGAAAAAAATTTTTTCGATCCACCCTAATGTACACTCACTTCGAAATTGATTAATATATACGAGTGCTGTCGAAAGCAAATTGATTTTTAAAAATATGTCATCCACATTAGAAATTCTAACTGCTATATCTCAGGCACTATTTAAAGTAAAGACAAAGCAAAAAATACTCCGGAATTATTATTAAGGTAAATACTTTAGAAAGAACCCTTTTCCAATTTCTAATTTTTTGTTTGTTCATTGTATTGTACATTTAAAAGATTTTTGACAAAAATAAATGAGCGCCATTTTGAAACAAGAGAGCGGATGAAGTTGGACGGTGAACTCGATCAAGATATTGGTATGTACTATGTACACACTGAGTCATATCCAAATCAGTTTATAAATATGCGTGTTATCGCGTGACAAACTCCAGACGGTTTCAAAGTGTCAACCACACTGGAAAGTGCTATAACTCAACCATTTTTCATGATATAGATGAAACAAAAAATGCTCTGGAATCTTTGTATCAAGATCAAACACTCAAAAGAAAAATCTTTTTCAATTTCTTACTTTCTTACACCTAATTTAAAAATTTAAATTCTTTAAAAAAATTTAATATTCCGCCATTTTGAAACAAGATGGCGGATGGAACTGACCAACGAACTCGTTCAAGACATCGGTATGTACTATGTATGCACCAAGTTTCATTCAAATCGGTTTATAAATACGGGTATTGTGACTTTACGATAATCAGATCATTTCAAAATGTGAGTATAATTAGAAATTAAAACTGCTATAACTCAATCACTTTTTAAAGTACAGACAAAACAAAAAAGCCCTGGAATCTTAATATCAAGGTCAAATTCATAAATGAAAAATCTTTTTCAATTTCTCACTTTTTGTACCTAATTTTAATTTTTAATTTTTTTTTTAAATTTAAATATCTGCCATTTTTAAACAAGATGGCGGATGAAACTGACTAACGAACTCGGTCCAGGCTTCATTATGTGCTATATACACACCAAGTTACATCCAAATCGATTCATAAATATGCGTGTTATCATGTGACAAAAATCAGATCGTTTCAAATTGCCAGCAATAACAGAAATTCAAAGTGCTATAAATCAATCAATTTTTAAGATATAGACGAAATAAAAAGTGTTCTGGAATTGTTGTTTTAGTTCTAGCACATAAAAGAAGAATATTTTTCAACTTTTAATTTTTTCGCATTTAATTTAAAATTTTAAATAAAAAAATTTAAATAGCCGCCATTTTGAAACAAGATGGCGAAAGATGCTGGCCAACGTACTCGGTCGAGACATATGTATGTACTATGTACCTACCAAGTTTCATTCAAATCGGTTCATAAAGTTACGGTTCCCAGTTAAAACTGGCAATGTTTCTAATAATTCAATTTCAGCGGTCCTTTTTAAGCAAAAAGAAGCTTACTGTCTGATATTCTTTTGCCTGATCCTCCCCCCCCCAGACACACCACACCTTTATTTTTCTTACACTTTCACAAAAAATTGAACATTTTCAATAGCTTAGAATGCAATTTGTCAATTTCTAAGTTTGTAGAGTTTGTATTTTTAGAATTGGGCAACCTACATAAAATTATTCCATTTTATTTCATAGTTTTGTTTGCATGGCATTATTACCCATATATATGGGTAATAACGCCAAATAGCATTGGTCAAGAAATCACGCCATTACATTTTATGAATACATATCTGTTAAATTATTTTTTTATATATAGATAGTCAATGAGTTGCTGTATCAGATCATATATTTGTTTGAAAAATACAATTTAAAACTGAGCCGTGAAAATTGGTAGAACCTTAACGTGGCGTTATTAACCCAGGGTACCTTATATATATATATATATATATATCTAGTGAAAATATACCAAAATTTTTCGGAAATGCTTTCCTCCGGACGGCTGCGATTGGTAGGTTTTTACTTTTTGTAATGAAAGCTACTAATTTTCTGTAAAAACACAGAAAAAAAAAGGAAGACTGTAAATTTAGACTGAGCTCTCAGTTAAATACATTCGATCCAATTTCTAGGTCATCATTTTACTGGCATTTCCCCTATATTATATCTAATATATCTATTATATCCAATATATTCTGTAAGGATTTCGTCTTTATTTAAAGATATACTTATCTTTGTTAAAACTTACAATTCAAAAAACACATTTACAACACCAGTAGCTCAGAGGTTCTCACCTCTCAACTGGTAGACGGTAGATGCTGGGTTCGAACTCAATCGCGGCCGCTGGCCTAACCGTTCGGGGTCTTCGCGGTTTTCTAAGAACCTAGTGTAAATACGGGTTAGGTTCCTTTAGAGAGACCCCAACGAAGGGCACTCTCCCCCCTCCCGGGTCTATATCCTTGGAGTTGATAATCGGCCGACACAAATCAAACCAAGCCAAAAAATACACATAAAATTATTTCGCAATTTTTTTAGAAATACTCAAAAAATATTTTTATTTATTATCATTATTAAGTTAGAATATTTTAGAAAGGAAAAAATCATATCCTTGGTTTTAGTGGGTATTTTTATAGATCTTTCCCCGCTGAATCATAAAAGACATGTACTGAACAAAATGACAAATGCTCCTATAGCTCACTCGTTAGGATGTTCTCCCACTATCAAGAAGGTTCGGGTTCAAACCCCTGGACGGCTAGAAACAAATTGTGTTAAAAAGAATAAATGATACAGCAGTTCAAAAACTATTCAAAAAATCCAATTCTTTCACGCTCAGTGAAGATTAGGGAATATGCTGAATTTCAAAACTGAATTAAGTTATAATCATTAAAATAAATGTACAGTCTTGTGTTTTTTAACGATGCTAATTTACAGGGTCTATTGTAAATTTACCGAATAGTTTCTCTGTTACTTAAAAGGATCTTTTTTTTTAATCTGTAATTTTACAAAGACCTAAGATAATGGATTATCCATAAATTCTCTATAATATCGCAGAAACTTCTTTAACAGTGTGCGGAATGCGTATTTTCAGGTGAGTGAAGAGTGCTCTTATCTGTAACTTTACGTAAAGACTTCTGATTATTGCACGAAATTTATTTAGGACAGCAATTAAAGTATCGTTTCTATAAAACCGTAAAACAAAGCAAACGTATGGGATAATCTGTGCTGCAAAGGTAATTCATAAACGCAATGCATTGGAATTAACGCTATTTTTCTGGCAATTTCATCATAACAAATTCTGGGTTGCGAATGTTAATATAAGCTGAATATACTTCTCCTTAAGTATTTAATACTACTTCCTACAAATAGTGGAAATATTTTGTATCAGTCATATTATGTTTAGATTTTAGATGCAAATAAACTTTTTAAAAAAGAGATAAAATAAATTATGCAAATTCACACGATTATTGGGAGTTTAAAAAGTCTATCGCGTACTTTACCATGAAATCATGGACGTTACTGGGGGATAAACAAACGTTAAAGAAGATGGCAGATGCACCTCAGTGGGCCTCCAATTTTTACAGCTTAAAAAACAAGGCCAAAATATATTTCCGAAAATTGACTGAAAGAAATCAGATTAACAAACATCCTTAAACGGTAACTTTAAATAATATGTTTATTATTTTTTTTTCTGATGCTTTAGTGTAATTTCTAGAGTGTCTTCAAAAACAATTTTTTGGCAAATTCTTGGTGATTTCATTGAAGTTTTCATTAAAAAAATTATTTAATATTATATGTTCTTTTAACTTAAACTTCTAGTGATATACTGTATTACATTGTAAGTAACTTGTTAAATAAGTGTGAAACTTAAAAATCCATGCATCAGAAATTTACTAGGCCTTATTCTTGAGTGTACAAGAAGGTAATATTGTTTACTTTTAATTTTTTTCGGAAGAAAATATAAATTATAAAATTATTATTTAAAAAATTATATTATTAAATTATAATTTATAAAATTTTAATGTCTATGGTGACAGATGAAGGTTAGGACTTGGATAGTAATATATATATATATATTCGTGTAGATGGTGTGTTTACCTTACCATTTCTATGTCCCATATTGTGAGAATTATTATTATTAAAGGATATAGATTTTCAATTTTAAATCTTACTTTCGTAGAGAAAAATATTCGCCCATGAATTTTTTTTTTATAAACTACATTCTTTTATTCTGAATATTGTAATCAAACAGATTTTTTATTTATATATAAATGTTGATAATATAAATCATCGAATTTTACAGAAAAATGATATATAATGAAAAATTTTAAGTCTTAACATATATATATATATATATATATATATATATATATTTATTTATTTATATATATATATATATATAAATACTTTTACAATCACATCCAAAGTCATTCAGACAATACAAATAAAAGAACCAATGAAACCAGTATTTTTACAATCATATTATTAAAAACAGTTGAAGTTTGAAGAGAAATAGAAGGCAGATTACCAAATTACTAAGAAATATATGGATAAATGGAGATTATATAACCAGAGTGATTCATATATTACCATACAATAAACCAATGAAACCAGTATTTTTACAATCATCTTATTGAAAACAGTTGAAGTTTGAAGTGAAATAGAAGGCAGATTACCAAAATAATGAAAGATAAATGGATAAAAAGGCAGTAGAAGGCTTTTCTATTAAACTACTTCTTCAGAGGTGTATAGTTTAACAAAAAAGCAAAAACATCCAACCAGTTTCTGTTATGAGTCATGCTGAAAGCTAAGAATTCGACTCACAATACACCCGACTGTCTGGAAGCTATTCAGATGACAAATTAGTAGAAAGATACACATAGAAGAAAATAAAATCAATATCACAAAATACCAATAATACAATATTCCATTAAAAAAAAAGGATATATATACTAAAATATTTACCATTACCCATATCCTAGCAAGATTTGTAGTGCAATCAGATACAAACTACATGTGACTTACTAACAGTCAAGGTTATGGTCATAGTATAAATCACATAGATAATAAAATAAAGTTGTAACAATAATTATAAAAATTAGTAATATATATTATACTATATAATTCATAATATATTTAGAAAAAAATAGATGCTACTATTAGAAATATTATATTTTTATTTTTAATCAATTATTAATATTACTATATTAATAAATTAACTAGAATATATTACTACAACTTCTAGCAGAAAATTATTTTAGTGCTGCCATCTAAATGATTAATATATTAATTAAATTATATGCTTATGGTGCTGCCCTCTATTATAGGAAAAAAATAAATTATTTATTAGCTAAGAATTTCCAAGAATAATTTCTATTCTAATATTTTACAAATAATTTCTTTAAGACAAATACAATAGACAACCATATCTTATCTCAATAACTTGATCATTTTTAAGTTATGCATATTAGTTTTTAGGTAAACATAAACTTTAATACTATGTGTAAAGTTAATTTTTTTTAAATTATTAAATATATAATAATTAACCATTGCGTATTATCCAGACAACACCGCCCTCCTCCGTAATCTAACATCTAACCCACCCAACCATCCTATTATTCATATTTTTTATTTTTTTTATTTTTTATTTTTTGTATTATTTTTATTTTTTATAATTGTTTTTAAACATTTTTTTACGCAATGTGTTAATTATTTTTAAGATCATGTAATAACCTATTATATAATAAAGACTATAGGAGTTCTTATCAATAACATCATATGGTTCTGCATAAATTAGCTTGTTAATTTTTGCAATATTGGTTGAAGAGAAAATAGACAGTTAATACTAAATAAATATTTATACAGATAATATTTTTTTAACCAAATGTAAAGGATAACCATATCTTATAGCAGTTTCTTGTACAGTTTTTAAATTATGCATTTTAAAATTATGTGAACAAATATTTTTAATTCTATGGGCAAAATTAAGTAATATATTGACATAGACAGATTTATGTAGGCAAGAATTATAATGAGTAAAGAGGTTTACTTTAAAAGGAAAGTCATTACGTTTGTCATAAATATCAAATAGAATTTTATTATCTGAAAGCGTAATATTAAGATCAAGAAAGTTAATTGTATTATTATGCATATTTTTATAACTGTATTTTAAATTTTTGTGGTATTTGATTGGTAGCGAATAGTTAGATGACTTTTTAGAATATAAAATTATTATATCATTAAAATACCTGTATAGAAAACAATTAACAATAGAAGTATTACGTTCATAATAATGTAAGTAGAGATCAGCACAGATGGATGATACAATCCCACCTTGTGGAAGACCGACTATTTGTTTAAATATTGTATTATTAAATAATATATAATTATGATAAAGAATAAATTTGGTTAAAGATTTGAAGTAATATAAAGATACATGTATGTTAAGAGAATTCCTATATTCCTTGAATAATAAATTTATGATCCTGAACATATCTGCAATATCAATTGTATTAAATAAATCATTAAAGTCATATGTTTTGATGTACTTAATGTTTTGTAAATTTTTTATATTATTTACAAGATGTAAACTATTTTTTATACTATAGAATTTATTATTAATTTTTGCAATATCTAGCATTTTTGTAAGTATTGTTAATAATTCTTTACCTGCATTATTGTTATAAGTATTACACCCAATAGTTATAGTACGAAACTTTATAGGAATTTTATGGAATTTTGGAATAACCACAATGTAAGGATAGTTATAATTATGATTTTTTAATTTTAGTAATTTATAATATTGAGCTATATGTCTATTTTTAATAATAGTATCAATATCTGTTTTAATGAAATTTGAACTAGAATTTATTGCTTGATTTATTAATGTAGATTAATAATGTTTACATATGAAAGCATAGTTGTTAGGAGATTTATCGACATATGTTATGATAAATTTATTTTGTAAGTTTTTTATTTCATCATTTAATTGTTTAAAATTTAAATTGAAGGTATCGATATTCCTATAAAGTTCAATATTTAATTTATCTAAAACATTAAGTTTCCATTCAGTGAAGTATTACAGAGGCTTATTGTAGTCTATCGAAATTTTATAAATAAAAAGATCTAAATCTAAATTAAACTGTTTTATGATTGATTTGATATTAGTACATGAAGGAACACGATATTTAGTACCATTAGCCATTAAATTGCGTAAAGAATCATTTTCAACGATATTAATATCCCCAGTAATAATGTGACCATGATCTTGATTTACGAAGTTACTATAACAGGGATCATTACAATAACATGGATAATTAGTATTATTGGTTAAAAATTTAGAAAATTTATTGTAGTTAAATATCTTACGTCCAAGTGTAACATTATATTTGAAGGATTTATGTATAGAAAATTTTTTAATAGGGAAATTATTATTTTTATCATTAATAATGTTGTGTAGATTAATTTTATTAAGTATACTATTGGTAAAAGTAATTATGAGTTGAGTATTATTAGTTTTTTTATATGTATTTTTAGAAATTTTAACATTAAGAAGATTAATTCTATAGTACAATAAATCAAAGTAAATATCACTAAAATGTGAAGTTAAATCAATAGATAGAAATACTTTATAATATAAATTTAGATGTTTCTTTTTTATTGAAAAAATGTGTTTCCTAATATCCATCCATTGATACGAGTTATTATATTCAGATTCCAACTTAATTATTTGTTGTTTGATCTCATTTCTAGAAATACATAGATTATTAGCCTTATTTTTACCTCTTTTTGTACGTGTAGTTTTTTTAATAGCAGAATGATTTAATTTTGCATACGTACTACTATAATGTTCATAATTATTAGTATTAGTAAAGACAATGTTAGTACGATTGAATAATTTAGAATTTAGACCATAAGGGTATAAAGAATTACGAGATTTAATATAAATTGATTCATAAAGTAATCTATCATTTAGATTTTTATGCATACTTAAGATTTTGATGGTTATATTTTGAAAGTTATGGTGCCTGAAATGTATATGTTCAACATTAATAGAGTTGTTTTTTAAAATATCCTGTCTATGTTGATTGATTCTTCTATGCAAAGGATTACATGTTTGACCTATATATTCTAACTTACAGATGTTGCAATTAATTGAGTATATTACGTTGTATGCCTTACAAAATAGCACATTGTTTTTAGAACTGGAATCATTATCAATTTGTTGTGTATCTGCATGAGGGCAAGTTAAACATTTGGGAGATAAGCACTTTTTAAATTTAAGTTTAATCGAGGGACAATATGACAGGTAACTGTTTGACGATCCAAAGAAATCCCTATCTATTTCTTTGTACCGAGCATTAGACATCTTACATTATAAAGAGCCTAAATTGCCAGTCGCTAAATTTGTTTTGTAACTATTTATCATAAGAAAGATTATTTATATCCAATGGGACAAAATATATTACATAAAAATTAGTATAAGAACACTTTATAATACTATATAAATTTAAGCTAAAAAAAGAAATTGACATAATATATATATATCAGTTGAAGTCTTGGCTATTTGATTAAAAAATGTTAACTGACAAAATATATTGAATAAAAATAATATATATATCATTTAATTCCCTAATTAATTTATATCACTAATAAAGATAAAATAAAAGTAATTAAATTAAAAAAAATAATTTTCAATAATAATAAAGTGAAAGTACTTGATTACATAAATAATAATTATATATACAATATTTACACGAAAAGAAAAAATCCCAAACTTAAATCCAAAAGTAGTCTCATAGTAAATAAATTATGCAGTACACATAAACATAATATCCTATTAATAAAGCCCCCATGTTTAATTACATTTCAACTAAATTCCAATATGGTAAAATCCGAAGTTATAACAATGGTAGATATTTCCAAAAAGTATTAAAGAAGCAGCAAGAATAACAAATTGAAGAAATACATCATTTCATGCGCTGTGCAGCATCAAAGTAATGCATTATATATATATATTTGTCGTTAAATATATTTAATCTTTAGGTATTACTTATAGATTAAATTCTAGTAAAATAGATATGGGTATTCATTGTTCTGCTGCTAAATTTCAAAAATGTTTATTAATTCTTTACATCATTTACTATTTTAAAATTTTTATTTAAATAATGTTAACTCTTTTTAATTTAATACAGTTGATCTAATTTTAATTTATTTATGATTATATATTCTGGGCAATTTACGGAGTTTTGCAGAGTGTTATTTATACTTCTAAAATATCAATTGTTTATCATAAACTTTATAAAAAAATTAAAATTTATTTTTTCAAACGATTTACTTGGAATTAATTTTAACAGAACTGTTATTCATTGGTCTAAATATTATCTTTTAACGTACATTGATTGTAATTTATGCTTTTGATTAAATGAGTTTGGAAGATTTGAAAGGGCATATTATTTATTATTTCAATAAAAATATTAATTTGATAAGCGTGACCATTTTTGCTAATTCAAGGCAGAATTGTGTTATAGTCTATTTGTAAGTTTATATAGATATTAATTAGAAATAGTGCAATTTCTATCTTGGGAATTATATAGACAAAAGTAAAGAAAAACTTTTTTAACCAGAAAAAAAATCATTTGTAGCAAATAATGCCCAATAAAGATATCTTCTTTATAGACATTTTGGAGTATTTTAAAATAGTTCACTTAATTTTATTTTAAATTAAGTTTCAAAATGTCTTTCAGCAGACATAAAAATTACATCCGGCTAATTTTAAACACAACTGCAAATAATTGAATTGTGTTTTCATATTTGTCAATCCTGTTAAGGGACAACGTGCCAGGAGCGCTAATGAAAAATCTTTCTAAAACAAAGTAAAATAAATTACAGGGGAAAACCACTAATAGAATAAATAGTTGTAAGAAATCAAATATGGAGTTTTTTTAAGGATTTCTCTAAAATAAGAAAAACGATGATGATTGAAAAATATTTTGACCCTTACTGTACATTTTAAGCAAATAAAAAAAGTGTAATTTTCTTTTCGATATGTGATGAAATTTTAACAATACTTTTCTTATTTATAGTACTCATGATGTAATAAATGAAAAGTTCGCGACGCAATCATAAGACAAAAGACAACATTTCACCATGATTGAAACATAAAATAGCAATATTATTTTTTAAAAGCTCATTATTTTATTAAAAAAGTGACTAAAATAATAATAAAAAATGGTATTACAATTTAAAAATATGCATTTTTTAATTCCTTATACTTTTAGATTGTATTTCTCACTTCATCATCAAGGAACATTTTAATAACTAATTGCTGTTCATTTATGCAAATATGTCACTTCTTTTTGAAAATGAGAGAGCCAATACATATTAGAGCTGGAAGTATTAATAATTATTGGCTCTCTCTAAAGTGCCAGTTCTACTTTCAAATAAAATAGATATTGTCTCCCTTATTTTTTAAACGAAGAGATTTGTTTGCATTAAAAAACAGCAATTAGTTATTAAACAATTCTCAGATGACGGGCTTGGGAGATACAGCCCGAAAATGTAATAAGTTTTTAAATAAATTGTATATTTTTTAATTGTAACATATCTTTTATAATTTTAGTACCATTTTAAGTAGAGTTTAAAATTTGGTTAAAGCTTTTGAAACTTCATATTTTCTATTTTATGTAAATTATGGACATAAATTTATGCCCTGATTTGAACGCAATGAATTCCTCTAAGATTTTCTATTATATTTTTATCTACATTATTTTACTTCTTTTCATTATATTATATGTTTGTAGAGTGAAACATCTCTGTAAAGTCCACCAGCCGCGCCAGTCCATTGAACACTGGCCCTTATGAAGGATGTCCCTTTAATAGGGGTGGCAAAATATCTAAAATAAGAAAATCAACATCTATATACGTATTTATTAACATTTTCAAACTCTATACATGATTGGAAAAATTTGTATTCAAGTTTTTTTTTTTAAATGTTTTCGCAAACAATTTTAGTTTCTAATGAGTCTTTACTTTATGTAATTTAGTCTATGCTACTTTAGTCTAACTTTATGGAACAAATTACTAAAATTTTCATCATTCATTAATACCTAAAAATGAGTTATTAGTTTATTTATTTCTGTTAACGCTTCCTGACAGGATATATTCACAGCTGCAGACTCATTATCATTATCTGAAACAGATTGAACTCCTGAAATAAAATTTAAAAAATATAATAAAAATCTTTTTATCCTGCAATTTTTAAAATCTTCATATTTTTCAGTAAGTTTTCTTTGATTTTAACAATGTTGTTTATTTAATTCTTGCTCAAATTAAACTGTAAAAGCAATTATCTGAGAGATGTTCCTAGATAATGATAATTAATAATTTTGATTTCATCATTCAAATCCAAATATAGTCTTTGGCTTGGTTTAAGTGCCATAATTTTAAATTTTACATAATCCTGAGCGTGAACGTTCTTGTGCAAAAATTGTGCTTCAGTATGTATTCACTGTTTTAGCAAATGTGAAATCATTTTTTCTTATATTAAAAGATAATACAGATCTAAACCTGCTGTTCTTTGTGATTCCACAAGAAAAGGTGAAGTTTCCTTTCTAGCTCAACCCCTACAGGTTGAATGTTCACATAAAGTGTGAGGGACATTGTTTGTCTCACTTGTGGAAAAGTATTCTGTCCTTCTTTGTATTACTAAAACCTCCACATCTCATCCTGCCTTCTTTCTTGCAAATGTTGTTGTTTGCTGAACTCTTATCTTTTGATTCAGGAATTCAATAAATCTGCTTAGGATATAAGACGCATGTAAAAAAGGGCCATTTTGAGGGGTAGGTGCACTAGAAATACTGCCTGAAATTAGAGGTGGCTTTTTTTTATGGGAGGCTTATAAAAGAAATTTCATTAAATGTTCATTAAATAAATAAATAAATAAATAAACAAACAAATCTCGTTTATAGCGGTGTTCTGCAATTGAATTAAGGTTCATCATTTAAGAATAATATAAAATAAGTATCAAAATTGTTAGATTTTTGTTACATCAATGTTAGAACATGAACAATTGTTTCTAAAAGTAACAAAAGTTGTTTTTGTTTCCTGTGTGAGAATTTTCTTTTTCTTTTTCTGTTCTACTTTTTGAAATCAAAATAAATGATAAAATTTCATGTAATTGATTGTTTTAGGAAAAAGATTTGCACTGGGATTGCACTGTTTGAAGTTTTCAATGGAAAGGACATCTTTGAGATTCATAAGTGTATCATAGTTTTGCAACATTTTTTCGAATACAATACTGGAAAAAATTCTTTTAAAAACAAGGTTCAAACTAAATTGAGGAACGGAGAAAGTTAAAAAATAATGATAACAATGATCGGTATTGATGAATGTGCTCAATCATTAAAAAATAATGTTGGATAAATATCACCTAACTTACAGCAGCCATCATAGGTTTTTGCCCATTCCTTTCAGTTTTTTGTCATAAAAGATACAAATAATTTAATGCATGGCGAATCGTAGTTATTATCAATAATCTGAATGTTGTATTCAATGAAATACATTTCAATAACTAAATAAATATAATTTAAATACTTAATCAATGCTAATTTTTTAATAAATAACAAATTATTCATTTAAATATTCAATTTTAACAATAAAACATATTTATTTAAAAAATAAATTGCAAGCAAGTATGCAAAAACATGTACTATATCGCGAATGAACGACTAACATTTCTATATCAACCTGTTTTTGCCTATTATATTCAAGTATGCGATGATATTTTATCCTCGGAATGAAATAAATATTTGTATTTTTGATAAGAATCACGATTGAAAAAGAAATATTTTTTGTAAGCACATTAAACTATTTTATAATTAATCCGATTTTAAGGAAAAGAAAGAAATTATTAATATATTTTCAGGTTGAAGATGACAAATAAATTAGCTTGTTGACTAATCAGTTATCAATCTATATGTATATATTGTTCAAAGTTACTTCTTTACAGTCTCTAAAATAATCTTTTAGAGACTGTAATTTTTAAATCTCAAAATTATCATTTCCTTCACAAATGGTTGTGAGATGGTGTTTTAAACCAAACATGGAAATGCGCTGGTACTTATTTTGCGCGCTTCATAATTATTATTCGTCAGTTCTGCTGTTCATTTTGAAAACATACATGATAAATTCGTTTAATCTTTCCATAAATTCGTTTAACATGACGAATGTTCTAACAAATATAAATGCTAATAATAGTTCATGTTTTATCGCACCTCCAATGCTTTCACTATAAAGACAAATGAGGGGCATCCTCCACCTCACCGCGAAAAAAATGAGTCACAATAGATCAATTAAAATTTACGTCAATTTACATAATTACGAAATTTTACATATGACGTCAGAGATTTTCCATTAGAGATAAACAATAGTTGAAACGAAATTGTGCCTGGATAAAAGCATTGTGGGAGTCATTGACGTCATTCGGGCAGTTGTGATTGGTGGATATAAAAAAGGGCTACAGCGCATCTTAATTTCTCGATACACTCTTCAATTTGAAACAGTTTGGAATGTTAAAAATATTGGAATTTTATTTCTGAAGAAAGTTGCATTATTAAGAAAGACAAACTTTCTGAAACTTTCTTCTATATATAAATGTATATCACAAAAAAAATTTGTATATTTGTGCAATTTTATTTTATATTCCTTCACCCCTGATTTTAATTACGAAAATTTATAGAAATTTTTAAAGTAAATTCTGAGTTTATTTTGCACAAAACCTTTATTTTTTCGTATATTGTTACTTAATTTACCATTGATTTTAAGAAGAAATGCAAACTGTCTATGTTATCCAACGTAAGATTTTCTGATCGAAAGACTTCCTTATTTAATTTAGTATAGAGCCTGATTTTGGTAAGCACCTTTAGCAGAGAGAATTAAAAGAACTTTACTGAAGAAAGTAAACATTTTACGAAACAATGTTTTAATTGAGCACTTTTTTAAAGTAGAATAAATAATTTAAAAGTCAGTTTTGAATGACAAAAAAGTTTTGTGTATGCAGAAGAGATTATAATTTAAGAACTTCCTTTTAAATACGTGATTAATGAACTTTATTATTTTTGGAACAGCAGAATATGGAGTATATTTCAGGAAAGAGCCTTATTTGGATTTAGTATTTTGATAAATAAAGAACGAAATTGTTTTAAAGGGATATTTAGTGATTATATAATTAAATTTTCAAAATAAATGCACAAAATCGGATACTTAGTAATTATTTATTCAAATAAATCAAGGACTTAGTGTAAAAATCTTTAAATGTTTCCTTTAGATAGTTAAAGTGATAGTCTTTTCCAAAATTTTATGATTTGTTGTGTTACAAAAGTATTCAGCTATAAGTACACAAAATTTGAACGCTCTGACTTATATAGTTTTTGTGTACGGACTCTGTGACAGACAGACAGAAAGCGGACAGAGACGAATAGGGTTTCGTCAGATGAACGAAACTCTAGAAATGGTCAGATTTCATTGCGCTTATAATGCTTCACTGCGTTTGCCCGAATGCAATCAAAATATTATGCGCATAATTTGTTAGCTAAAATATAGAGCTTTTGTGAAAGTCTCAAAAACATAGCTCGAAAATTCTGAAAATTATCGTTCATTGAAAAAATTCAAAATCCTTTGTTCCTAAAAGGAAGCAAAAAGGTGAGGGGCTATATCCATATACAGTAGTACATGCAATATTGCACATGCTATATTGACAATAATCAATAGATATATGAATACATCCCTTCATATTTTTGCTTCATTTTTTGTTGTAATATATTTATCTTTGTAAAGTGTAGCTAAACAAAACACTTGATCAAAGTTTAAACTTGGCATTGGGCTGAGAGTTCTTTGGAAGAAGGTCGCATAGCTGAAATGCCGCCATTTACATGTAACGTTTTTCCAGATACGTTTTTAATTAACTTGTAAAGACACCTAATCCATATTGAGCGATCCACTCAATGAAAAATAGGCGCAAATCCCAGAGTATTTATGTGATTCGATATAATTAAATTAGTCTACTTTTAACAATCTGATGGTTTTTGCTGCTGCAATATTATTTACTGCTACTGGGCATTGCTTTTCACAAATATGTCATTAAAAGTTGTTATCTAGTCTTTAAATACCGATCGTACATACAGTACGCTGCCGCTTTCTTCATTTATGTCTAAATCATCCTTGTCATTACGGATTAATATCTCGGCTAATTACATACGGCTATTTTTAATCATTATCAACATTGCTTTTCCACAACTGCTACAATAAATTCCTCCAATTTTCCTGAACCCCTTTGCTGAATGCCTGCAAATTGGAATTTTTATTAATGGTAAAATGCTCTTTTCTCAATAACCATTTGACCTAGGATAATCGCTATACTTTTCCTGCAATGTTTAAATCAACATCGATTATTTCACAATTTGAGTTTCACTAAATTCAGAAATAGATGAGAATAGGACATATTTTTTCACTAAATTATTGATTATATCATTGAAAATATAATACCTAAAATTAAAAGAAATGTATTTTAGAGTTCAGATTTACAAAAGCTTATAAATGATACATCATATGAGATACAAAGTAAATATTTTTATCAAGTATCTTGATTAACCAAACCACATTTTTCCTAAATTTATTTGTGAATGTTTAATAGTCTGTAAACATGTAGGTCAACAGTCTTTATTACATTCCCCCAAATAGAACTTTTTATTTTTCATAGTTTACGAGTAAAATGGCTGTGATAGACAAATAAACCGATCAACACAGGTCTGATCTTAGTGGTTCCGTTTTTACTTTTTAAATACAGAACCATACATACAAAATTAAGTATAAGAAGAAAGGGTAAGAAATGTATATATATTTCATTAATAAAAATGTCAATATGTGGTATTGTAAAGAGATTTTAGCTGTAGTTATGTAACCAACTTATGAAATGCGAAAAGAACAAAAATTCTAAATACAGTTAGCATTAGTTAAGAAATAAGTAACCAGGATTGAACAGTCTAAGCAATTAGGACATTTCGAAAATTCTTCGACATTTTTTATTCTATTGGCTATTTTCAGAGAATTTTTTTTATAGTTTTTTAGATTTTATATACCAGACAAAAAAAAAAAAAAAAAAAAAAAAAAAAGGCTGTGGTGAATACCAGTTTGTAAGGTTTTCATAAGAATCTGCCACTTTTTCTGTTATTATACATGCAAGAAGATTGGTGCATTTACACTATATAACATTTTTTGGAAAACGTGTTTGGATTTTTAAATATAAACAGGCACTTCATGCTTTAAAAAGAAATTGCTATCCTTCGTTTCATATAGTTAAACTAATCCGCCTCGTTTTATACACGCGCTTGCTAAAATATAACAATACAAATACTTCCTCTTTTCTACAATAAAAAAAGGTCATTTATTTTTATCTACTTAAGCTTTTCAAATGAATTTGTAAATCTATATTTAAACAAAGTCATTCAAAATGAATTTGGGTTTTATCAAGAGCTAAATTTCACGAATAATTAAAAGGAGTAAAAAATGAAAACATTTTGATGACATATGGTGTTTAAAGAAATTATGTTAGATAGATTTCATTTACATAAAAAACATTTTGTTTGTTTGTTCATATTATCAGCATACAGACAATATTATCTAGATAGAGGTAATTTTAAGAAACAAACATGAAACCCGTTTAATGCACTAAAAGAGGTTTATTTGTTATTCTTTTTAGCACTTTCCAACAAAGTTGAAAAGTGCTTATGCATTCGGTTTGTCTGTCCGTCTGTCCGTCTGTCCGTCTGTCCGTCTGGCCGGATGTCCGTCTGTCCGTCTGTCCGCGCTCTAACTCCCGTAAATATACTCGGATTTCTATGAAATCTTTATACGTTATTGAGGTTTACCCTAGCACGAACCCTATTGAAAATGAAGTATCTACCATGATTAGTTTATCTACAGGGCGAATCAAAAGTTTCCCATTACATTACGGCCTATGGGGAAAAAATCGTTAATATACTCGGATTGCCATGAAATTTTAGGAAGCTATTGAGGCTTACCCTAGCACGAACCCTACTGAAAATGAAGTATCTACCATGATTAGTTTATCTACAGGGCGAATCAAAAGTTTCCCATTACATTACGGCCTATGGGGAAAAATCGTTAATATACTCGGATTGCCATGAAATTTTAGGAAGCTATTGAGGCTTACCCTAGCACGAACCCTACTGAAAATGAAGTATCTACCATGATTAGTTTATCTACAGGGCGAATCAAAAGTTTCCCATTACATTACGGCCTATGGGGAAAAATCGTTAATATACTCGGATTGCCATGAAATTTTAGGAAGCTATTGAGGCTTACCCTAGCACGAACCCTACTGAAAATGAAGTATCTACCATGATTAGTTTATCTACAGGGCGAATCAAAAGTTTCCCATTACATTACGGCCTATGGGGAAAAATCGTTAATATACTCGGATTGCCATGAAATTTTAGGACGTTATTGACGTTTACCCTAGCACGAACCCTATTGAAAATGAAGTTTCTATTATGATTAGTTTATCTACAGGGCGAATGAAAAGTTTTCCATTACATTACGGCCCATGGGGAAAAATCGTTAATATACTCGGATTGCCATGAAATTTTAGGACGTTATTGACGTTTACCCTAGCACAAGTCCTATCGAAAATGAAGTTTCTACCATGATTAGTTTATCTACAGGGCGAATCAAAATTTCCTATTACATTACAGCCTATGGGGAAAAATCATTTCAAAGGAATTTTAAAGATGTTATACCCTGCCAAACATATTAAAATATGCATCCTATAAAATATAAGGTGAAAATGTAGCTATTATTCATTTACAGGGTCACACAAAAGAATTCCATTAGATAATGGTAAAAGGGGGAATTATGTGTGACATATTTTAAATATATTAAGCTTTTTCATGTATAATAAAATTGATATATGTCACTGAAGCTTAGTATAAATTATACGCTACTGTCTTTCATAATATGAAGTACATAGCATTTACAGGGCCATACAAAAGATTTCAAATAGTATATTCTTTCCGAAGTACCGTATATGTCTATGGTATATGTCTACCGTATATGGCTGATGGAGGGATGAAATTCATTTTAATTATGATATTCGCGTTTATATTTCGCTAAATATATGCACATTATATGGTGTGTATAAATGTTATAGTTGATATACAGGGCTACCCAAAAGAGCTCACCTGAATAATTATATGAAATTTTATTCAGGATATGAGCGTAAATTATTTAAACGTGGTTCTTAAATAAGCTATGCATTTTTACGCTGAGCTGCATTCAATTTACTGAGAAATGTTTGCAGAATATAGGTAAAGGGATATACAGGGCCACGCAAAGAATTCGGTACATGGACGCCTATGAATGATGATTTATGAGAATGTGATTTCAGTTGTTTTAAAAGTGTTTCAGTTTACAATAAATTTTAGCCTAATGCTGACGTGTAATAAAGGCACAATGTAAACTACAGGGCTGAACAAAAGTAGTCAAGTATGTTTCCATCTAATAGTATGAATTGCTGAAAAAGAAATTTCAAGCTACTGGGTATTTTCTTGCTAAGCTAATGTATATACTAACATATGAAATACAGGGCTGTTCTAATGTACTGGAATACATATTTGGGTATATTTGGCTATACAATATTATTTCCTTAAATAACAAAGTTTTGTTAAAGATTCCATTAAGTGTTGGAAAGTGCTTCATAATCTATGCTTAACGCATGATTTTTCTTACTTGTTTTAAAGATTGATTTACTAGTTTATTTGCATAACAAAATTGATTTTCATGGAGAATTTGTAATTTTTTTTTATCTGAAATTTTTCGTTTTAGCGATAGAAGGCATTTAAAGTGTTACTAAATTTCTTCAAATTTTAGCTTTTTTCTTTAAAATATACCAATGTTTTTAAAAGTTCATTTTTCCAGAAAAAAATGGTTCTAAAATACGCCTGGGATTATCGCTTTATTTTAGAATTATATTTGTAGTTTAATCAGTCTCTCCTGTTTTATTACTAATGTGTTCACAGTAAATTGAAAAAAAAAATTAACGATGATATGTGTTTGTTAGAAATTTGTTTAATCTGTGTATCGAGTGAAATAGTCTTTTTATATCGTCTTTTTTATATTTAAGATAAAAGAGAAACACTTCTGAATAAGAGATTTACGGTAGGCTGTTATATGTTTCAAGCATATTTAAATAAAAAAAAAAAGCATCTCGTTTTTTCTTCGGTCTTTTGTTATATAAAACAATCTTAACAAGACGCTTTTGAGTTTTTAATTTAAAAAAATACTTTTGTTCTCAATGGAAAATAAACAACTTAAATAATGTAGCATAATTAACATGACAATTTTTTTCTCTTTTATGTATGTATGAATGCATTGCAAAACGTAATGTAGTAAAAAAAGAAAAAAAAATGTTTGAAACTGACTTATTCTAGAACTAGCAAAACTTTTATTTAGATTTTTTTAAATAAATCGTATGCTACTAATTTTCAAAGTTAAAAAGAATGAGATAAATCTTTGCGTTTAAGAAAAAGTTCGGTTTTAAAAAGTAAAAGAAATAATTATGTTTTTTTTATATATATATCAAGGTAATAAAAAATATTTTTGTATTGTTTATAAGTAGAGAAACATTTTTATTTGTTTTTTTAAACATGCAGATAATTTAAAAAACAAACATGGAAATAATAGGATGTATTTAAAAATGTTCTTTATCACTGTTTAATTATATTTTAAATTGTACAAAAGATGCCCTCGTTAGAAAACGTTAAGCAAACTGCTTAGTTATTCCACACTTTTTATTGAAAACAGTTCCATATACATAATTTAACTTTATTCCGATCAGAATAAAATCTATAATATTGTCAAGTAAATGTAATCTGAAAAAAAAAAAAAAAAAAAAAAAACGCTGAATGAATGGACAGTTTATGTAAATTTTTAACTGCGATTCATTAATTAGTGGGCATTATTACTAATCATTTGGCATCAGTCATACTTTTCGTACAATATTTCAAGCAGATTTAATATTAAGTATATCGTTCTTTGCACAATTGTATATTCATATGAGGTATGGTAAAAAAATTCCCGGAGTAGGTGAATTACAAATTATTAAAAACAGAACAATACTTTTACCTTATTAGCATTTAAAGTACTTTCCTCCCACATACACACACTTCTTTCAGCGTTCGTATAACTGTTCAAATTACTAATTGAATCCATTTTTTGAGTTAGCACATCCTTCAGTATCTTTGTCGCATTTTCGATCACCCCATGTGAATCCATAAAACGGTTTATTTTACCTATCTTCAATAGAAGAAAGTATTGAAATCGAATTTTTTCCGACTACCAGTTTTCGACGGATTTACACGTTTTAGGGGCAAGAGATTCCGAAAAACATGTTTTTACAAAATGTCTGTCTGTGTGTGTGTGTTTCTATGTGTGTGTGTTTCTATGTCTGTGTGTGTGTGTTTATGTACATGTCTGTGTATGTGTCCGTATGTCGCCATTCTACCATCAAAAAATGTATGGATATATGCATACAATTGAACCATTTTTTTGTGAATATTTTAGGCTGTGGCAAGCAGGTCCTCCTTCAATTTTGAAATATTCCGGCGGAAAGGGGCACTGCAATCGCGATTTTTGTACCAATTTCAATATTGTACTGACCAAAAGTGTATGAAGTTATGCATCGAATTGAACCAAATTTTTTTGTGTAAGTGTATGGCCATGGCTAGTTAATCCTCCCTGAATTTGAAAAAAAAATACGCCGGAAGGGGGCGCTGCAATAGCGCTATTTGTGCCATTTTCAATATTGCCACCACCTAAATGTGTATGAAGTTATGCCTAAAACTGAACTAATTTTTTTTGTATGATCTTTTTGGTATAGTATGTAGGTCCTCCCTGAATTTGAAAAAAAAATCTGCCTATCTTTATATTGTCCATCGGCTCGTGCAGACACGGGAACTTGTTTTTACTCCGATTAATTGACTGAAACAGAATGAAAATAAAAGTTGATATATTATTGAATTAAAATTATTAAAGAATTAACATGAGTAACTATTTTTTAAATATTAAAATGTACGTATGAGATAGAAGAAAGTTTTGGGATTGGCACATCCAACTAGTTTTTTTCATTTTCAACCGCCATGAAAACAGGCTGAGTTGCAAAAAATTGATTTATTCCCGGGTTTGTTTGCAACAGACCCGATTTATTCCCAGGTTTATTCGGAAAACACCTGATTTATTCCTAAAATACGTGTTTATTCTTAAAATACCCATTTTATTCCCAGATTTAAATCACGTTTTTTCTAATCTTTGCAACTCTAGAGACAGGTAAAAATCCACTGACTCTAGGTCTGGGGCTATAAAAGAGGATATTCCAGAATGGTAACACTGTGTCTGGCAAGATATTTTTTCACAATGAGATCGCGATGTTGTGTGAGCATTGTTGTGTAAAAAACACATACGCTTTTTCCTCATTTGTGAGGTCTTTTTGATTTGATTGCATCGCGTAGGCGTTTAACCCTTTATTCACTGGCGATACTTTAAAGTGCCATTGAAGAAAATTTTATATAAAACTTATTTATTCTGTTTATTGCCGTGAAGATAATGTTACGACATCGCTTAAATATATATATATATATATATATATATGCAAAACAATGGAACAGCACAATCTAAAAAATATAAATATATAAATAAGATTTGAAGTAAAATTTTGAATTTATAATAAGTATAATATTCACAATATTAGTACAAAATAAATCTATACCAGGAAATGGGAAAAATTACCACTGATTTTTTCATTAAAACAAAGTAAAACAAATACTGACAACATTCATGAAGTTAATAACTGAAATATCACACAAATTAGAGAATTGCGAAAAAAAGAACTTTCAGAGAAGGATTTTAAAGTTGATCACTTAACACCAAAGGTACAAAAGGAAGTACTGAAAATTTTAAAGAGACATGCTGTAGCTTTCAGCAAATCATATAAACCGTTAGGAGAAACAGATGTAATAAAACTGAATTTTAGGTTAATGCATGATTTTCCTATACAAACAAAACCCTTCAAATTAGCACACAATGTAAAAAAATTCGCGGAGAAAGAAATTCAAGACTTATTGGATGCCGGTATCATAGAGCCCACAAACTCAAGTTATGCTTTCCCAGTGATTTTCGTAAAAACAAATTCTACGTCAAAAACAAATGATAAAAATTTAATAAAATTTAGGATGGCTATAGATTTTAGAGCGCTTAACAATATATTAGAAAGTGACCCATATCCAATCCCTAATACAAAAGATATTTTACAAAGCATAGCAGGAAATAAATGATACACTCTCTTAGACTTACATTCTGATTTCTTTCAAATAAAATTAAAAGTGCAGGACAAGCATAAACTAGCATTTATCACGGAAGATAACCATTTTCAAATAAAAAGGAAGACTTTTGGAACAAAAATCTCAACGAATCAATTCGTTCGTTTCATTGATATAGTTTTGGAGGACTGAAAAAGTACAACATTCAATACTTTATTGACGACATAATAATTGGTTCAAATGATATACAACAAATGCACACAATACTAGAAGAATTATTAGCACAATTAGGAAAATTCAATCTTACAATTGAGCCAGCTAAAATAAAAATATACATATCGGAAATCGATTTTTTGGGATACAAAATTAGCGAAAAAGGATACGCACCCTCACAAAAAATATTCAAAATATAACAAACTTCGCAGTACCCACATCTCAAAAAACAGTGAGAGCATTTATTGAACTATGCACGTATTTTAAATCAACTATAAACAATTATGCTAAAATAATAGCGCCACAGACGGATCTCTCTAAATCTAATACAAAATTCAAATGGAATGACAAAGCACAGGAATCATTAAAAAATACAAAAATTTATTATAGAACAACCTACTATACACCTCCCAAATTTTAGTAAAGAGTTTTATATAATTACGGACGGATCAAAAATAGCAACATCAGGTATTCTAGCGCAAAAACAAGGAGATAAAATGATCCCAATCGAATTTATGGGAAGATAATTAAGAGACTCAGAAAAGAAACACCCAATCATGCAAATAGACCTTTTGGCAATCTATGAAACTATAACATATTTTAGAAACATTGCATTAGTACCAACTTTTTTTTCTGCTAACAGATTCAAAGGCATTAACGAAGTGTCGCACATTGCATTTACTCATAATCCAGCTGATTTCAGTAGTAGAGCGGTACGTGCCCTAACAGTAGCAGACGACTTAAACAAACACCTTTTCATGGTAAATAAAAATCTAAATGCAGATAATATAAAAAAGAACAATTAAATAACCCTAAATTAAAAGAAATTATTGAAACCTTACAACAACAAAAAATGTAAAAAAGTACAAAAAGTACAGTTTAAATAAAGATGGGACATTAATTCTGAAAAATTCACATAATTCAAATAATGGTGAATTATATATAGCACCGCAGAGCTTAAAAGAAGCCATTCTAAACAGCGCACATGTCCCACATTTTGCTTTCCTAAAAACCTATGGTATTATAAAAGTAAGATTTTTCTGGTGCATTATGTATCAAGAGATAAAAAAATTCTGCACAAAATGTATAATATGCAACACAATTAAACAACATAAAACGATAAAAATTTCTTTTAAAATAATGGATAAAAATTATTTGCTTGGGCAAAAAATAGTGGCTGACGTAATTGGGCCTTTGACTCCATCTTTAAATAGGAATAAATTCATTCTGACTGTTATAGATACTGCCTCACGTTTCCTGCAAGCATTTCCACTTAAATCGACGGACACTAAGGTCATAATTAATGCTCTAAATGATTACTTTAGCGCATTTGGATTAGCAAGCTATTTTTCTACTGATAATGGATCCTATTTCAAACCGAAGGATTTTAAAGATTATATGAAAAATTTAAATTTTGAAGTAATCCCCTCAAGCATTTATCACCCAGAATATCAATGGATTTCTGAAAGAATTAATCGCGATTTAAAAGCTTCGATAGCATCCATTTGTAATAAAACTTATGAATGGGATATGAAGCTCCCATATTTTGGGCTCATACACAATTCAACTGTACATAGAATAACAAAATTCTCTCCAAGCATGTAATTTTTTGCAAGAGAAATAAAAACGCCTTTCACAAACTTCGAAGTACAGGACATGGACTCTTACAGTATATATATAAAAATAAATTAAAACATAAGCACGAAATAAGAAATTAAGTCATGAAAAATCAGGAAACAGCACATCGGGAATTAAATAAAAATTCGAAGGTAACACACAAGGAGCTACAATTAGGTGATGAAGTATACTTAAAACTGCTGATAAGACCTAAGGCGTTACATCAAAAATTTTCAGTCTCATATTATATTGAGAGAATTTTCAGGAATGACAACTATCTCATTAAAAACAGAAATAGACCAGATCTAAAGCCTATTAGAATTCATGTTTCTAAATTATTTGCGCCCAACGTGGCAAGCAAAAATAAAACAAATAACCGTTCATTAGAAAATACAAGTACGTAAATAAATAAATAAATAAAAATATATAGATGAAGTGATTCATTAAAACTGATTCATTTGCCTACTGAAACGGTCGAAATTTTCTTAAAGATAATGTACCGAACACATCAGCTTAAATTATAAACTTTTCCAACTAAACACTAGGTAATTCTAAAAATGTTGGAATCTCATAAAATAGATAAAATTCTGGATATTTAAATAAAAATCGGGTAAGATATTTTTAATAATAAATAATCTCTAATACACAATTAAATGTTTTCAAAAAAAGATTTTTTTTCTCATTGTTTCAAGTTGTTCATAAATATTTAAAAAGGGTAGAATAAAACTCGATAATTCACTATTGATTAATTTTTCTTTGACATCCCGCGTAAAAATGGATTTTTAAACACTACTAATAAAACAAAATTAGTACAATCTACATACACACACAAAAAAAAAGAGAGAGAGAGAGGTTATGTTATAATCTCATATGTAACATATTTCGTACTTCCCGGGGTGTGAGAACTTATCGCTGGCCCATAGCTTGCAATGTACAAGAAATATTTTTCGTGAGATTCTAAACAAAGGTATATTAATAATAAAGCTTTATATAAATAATCATATTACATTAATTAATATAGCAATAAACTAGATTAGAACAAAATTTGAAAAATATAAAATAACTATTAATTACAGAACCTAAAATACTCATATGTTATAAAAATAAATAAATAAAAGAAATAAAATAAATAAATAAAATTTGATTAATTTTTCACAACACTGTATTTTATGCGAAAATTAACAATAAGTATAGAAGTGGTATCATAACAACAAGACAGTAGAATTATAATAAAAAAAATAATAATAAAGATAACAATGAATAAATAAATAGACAGTCAAATAAACACTGAAAAAAATTCAAGTGAGAGAATGTTTCATTGATAATGATGGAGAACATCATCCCGTCCCTAGGCCCTGTCAAGCCCATACGGCTCATCCAGTGAGGGACTTCGCTGGGGTCGGGATTCGCAAACCGCTAGGCGGCTACTACTCGGGGTCCCCATCCGTCATCCTCACCGTCCGACGCCTACGGTCTAGCAGCCAGCCCAGAGGCTAGCCACGTTCCCAAGTCTGAATGAAGCTGCCGAAAGCGACAGCTCCTCTGCCTATTGAGTAACCTCAATGGTGAACGGACACCTGGGATTTGCACCCATTGAACCATGACGAGCCCCAGGATGACGACGCCCACAAGAACGCCGAAACCAGTGACCCATTGCAATGAGACGGCGGATGCAAATTTGCTGTACGGCAGGCCTCACAAGATGAAACCACTATAACAGAGAACACATTTATGTGGGTTAGCCGTGGATGGAAAGTGCCCTAGCAGGACCCTAGGAGGACGGGAAAAGGCCCTCCTACACACATAGACGTGAGCTCGCTCAAGGGTTCTTCGCCCCCAAGCCCTGCACGTTACGACTTACGAACAACCCTTAGGTTGCACCTGCTGCGTCCGGACACAGGGCTGGAGACTAGGCGCTCGTGACTGAAACCTCGAGGGCCGAATAAACCCCTCGCGGTGGCTGGAGAAGCCACCCAGTCTAGGCTTTGGTCGCCCGAAACACTCCCCACTCTCCCGGCAAGCCAGGTGGGGTCCAGCGTCTCGGGCTAGGTGCTGGTAGCGACCCCAGGCAGGCCCAGAAAGATCCACTTTGACTGCAAAGACACAGTATCGCTAGAGGGTTGGCGCGAACGGAAAGCCGAGCGGGGCCGAAACGAGGCCCCGCCAAAAAGAATTAATATATGAGACACACATACATATATATATAGATAGATAGATAGATAGATAGATATGAAGAGAGAAAAAGTCACATAAAACGCAACAATCATTCAAAATGACTCAAATTTATAAAGGAGACATTTTTAATAAAAAAAATTAATAAGGATGTAGATTTTTTCCAAATATTGTAAATGGAAGAAAAAAAACCTTTTACGTGGCATGGAAATGAAAATAAGAAGCTTCGGAAGGAAGTTTTTGCTCTCATTTGACAGATTAGAAAAAATTCAGAAAAGAGAAACAAACAAACAAATAATAATAAAAAAACAAAAGGATTTTGCTATTTGGGTAAGTTTTTTTTTGTAGGCATAAGTGCACGCAGAATATAGAACATGCCAAATAAAATACACACTCATTTATGGAATGTTATAACACAGGTGTATATATAGATATAAAAAAACAAAGAAAGATAAAAAACATTGCTTGAATAATATAGTATTGTAGTGGTGAATATGTTACATATATATATACATTGGTATTTTTTCAATGGCCACCATATTAGAATGATTATTTTCTCACCTATTATGTATTTGTGTATATTATTTTATAATTTTGTTTTACTTTGTTCAATTGTTATTACATATATACATATAAAAAACAACGGTACAGTATTTTGGTACCTCTTTAATTTTGATGTGATTATATGATAGATCTGTATATATATTATAGCATTTTTGTATAGGACGATTTTTTCCCTTAAAGAAAGGGGGGATAAGCATGTCGTGAAGGTAATGGTACAACGTCGCTGATATATATATATATATAATGGAACAGCACAATCTAAAAAATATAAATATATATATACAGGGGTTGGACAAAAATATGGAAACACCTTTTGAAATGCATGTTTGAAAAGAAAGATTGATTTTAATGAACTATGTAGATGGCGCTGGCGTTTTCGCCTACTGACGCCACCTATACAACTTCGTAAAATCCCTGCACCGTTCAGTCGTTGTTGGAGCACTGTTACGTGAGGTTGTCAATGCATTATGTCAGAGTTAACAGACTTCGAACGTGGACAAATTTTTGGCGCGCGTATGATGGGTGCTTCCATAAGCAAGGTAGCCGAGGTTTTTAGTGTTTCAAGAGGTACTGTAGCGAAGATTTATTCCGCATATTTGAAATGCGGAAAAACATCATCCGCTAAATCACAGCGCGGACGAAAGTGTGTGCTGAGTGATCGTGACAGAGGATCATTAAGGAGGATTATCGCGAAAAATAAAAAGACCACAGCTGCAAAAGTTACTGCTGAAATGAATGTCGTGTTACCAAACCCTGTGAGTACCAAAACAACTAGAAGGGAGCTTCATAAACAGGGAATTGCTGGCCGTGCTGCAATTGAAAACCCATTCATCAGTGATGCTAATGCTTGTAACAGGAAAAAGTGGTGTTTGAGTCATAAAGCCTGGACTATAGAGCAGTGGAAGAGAGTAACATGGTCTGATGAGTCTTCTTTCAGATTGTTTTCCACTTCTGGCCGAGTTTACGTCTGGAGAACGTCATCTCAAGCCTATAATACAGACTGCTTGTCCCCAAGAGTGAAACATGGCGGGGGTTCGGTGATGGTTTTGGCAGCCATATCATGGTTCTCTTCTGGCCCCATGATAACTCTGTCAGAGCGTATTACTGCTCAGACTTATGTGAATATTTTGGCCGATCAAGGCCATCCAATGGTACAAACTATGTTCCCCAATGGTAATGGTCTCTTCCAAGACGAAACCGCCCCCATTCACACGGCTCATATTGTCCACGACTGGTTTTCTGAGCACGAAAATGAATTGTCGCATCTCCCTTGGCCACCACAGTCACCAGACCTGAATATTATCGAACCGTTGTGGTCTACATCGGAGCTCAAAGTGCGTTCTCGCTATCCACCGCCAACATCGTTATCTGAACTTGCCACCGTTTTGCACTAAGAATGGTGCAACATTCCCTTGACAAACATACAGAAACTGTATTTATCCATTCCGAGAAGACTGCAAGCTGTTTTGAATAACAACGGGTACCCTACACCATACTAGGCAAGGAAACGTGTTTTTTAAGGTGTTTCCATATTTTTGTCCAACCCCTGTATATATAAGAATTGAAGTAAAATTTTGAATTTATTTTATTCAGTAACAATAAACAAGTAATAATAATAATAATAATAATTTTAATTATTAGGATAAGATAAAAGCTAATTTCATTAAATCTGCAAGCTTTATACATTTACAACGTTTTGGGTATTAAAAAAAGATCTGTAAAAAGATCACATGTCATGAGTTGGGATTTTCTCACCATAAAACTTTCAGACAATTAACAATGCTTCTGAAGCCATAAAATCAGATCGGCGCCATTTGTGACATAACCACGAATAGTCAACAATATAGGTTTTACAAGGAATTTATGACCTCCATGTGTAGGCAGCGGACCCCCATCGATGCATTCGTGGAAAGAGATTGGAGATAAAAAGAAGGGGGAGATACATCAAAAAGCGTCCTGCATTCTTGGAAAACACGAGCCAATAATATGTGTGAATTTACATGTTACCAATAGAGAGTGTTTATATGTGGGAAAATTAAAATAGAAAAAAACTAAACTCCTTCTCTGAAAATCATTCGGACTTCGAGTGATCGACACGGGAAGCAAGTACGTTATGGTGGAGGATCGGGTCTCGGAGAGAGTTTTTTTTGTTTTGACTTGTGATCGTATAGGATTTTTCGGTGGACTTCCTTTCACCATCAGATGTGCTGCGAGACGCTCTATTGCCAAAAATTCATAAGTGGGAATAACAGAAAAGTTGCCAACGAATTTATTGCAGTCTGGTGCAGTCTGGGCGGTGTGTCCTCAGCTGGATATTTGAAGAAATGTGCAGTAGGGTGAATCGAAAATTTTTTTTTCACAGTGTCAAAACCTACCTATGCGGAAAAGATGTTCTCTTGGATGGAGATTAAGGGAAAAATAATAAAAAAAATTAATTTTAAATTTTACTACTGCCACAATAAGGTTGAATTTCGAAAAAAAATGAAAAAAACCTAATTTTGGCTAGATGATTTTTGATTCAAAATAATAGTTTAAAAAATTATCCAAAACCTACCTATGCGTAAAAGATGTTATATTATATGCTGAAATGAGAAAAATAATTAAAAAATTAATTAAAAAATTTAAATCTGCCGCAGTGTGGCTCAAATTTATGTATTTGAACGTTTTTACGGTAAAGAATCTTTTTTTTTTTTTTTTTTTTTTTTTTTTTTTTTTTTTTTTTTTGTAAAATAAAATATGAATTTTAGAATTTTTAACATTTATTGCAATGAGGAGATATTTAATTGATTACAAGATAAAAACTTTAGTTTCTTATTTAACAGCTTCATTAGTATTAAATCAAGAAAAATCGTCAACTTTGCAATTGGTGATAATGATGTTCGGTATTGAAAATCGACATGAGATTTTGTAATTCAATTCGATTTTTTTAAAACCGACTCTTATGTATGGTCCATACACAGCAGAAATACTTCCGTGATTCTTTTGATTATTAGTTTTGTAGAATGAGTGTTGCGTGAATATATACTATTGATAGTAGATGTTAATGCCACTGGAATGATTGCTGGATTTACTTATTGCTTCTGAATTCACTTCGTTACTAAATCCGTCAGTTAGTGGAGGTTCGACACATTTTCCTATTTAATTAAATCTATGTAATCCGTCGCAAAATCTCAAAAAGCTGGTAAATGGAAAATATAGATATTTTTTAATCTAATGATTAGGATTACAGCAGACCGTTTGATTTCACTCGTGCTTTTTTAGAATTCATATACTGACATAAATGAAAATACAAAAAGCTTCTAACATGCTGCGAATAATCTTTCTATTTTACCAGTGAAACATTTGTTCCCAGCCGCGGTTACATCCACGCTGGAAAAAGATGACTTAGTGGAGCCTCATTGGTGTGTAACTAACACAAAAACGATTGTAGTGGACACTTTAAGATCAGTTCCTTATTTCGAATAACACATCCTTTAACATCTATGTTAACAGATATTCCGTCACAACCGATCGCAACCAACTTTATTACATGTATATTATTGTTAACACATGACAAAAAAATGTATGTCGTGTTTTCAAATTGTTTGGTACTCTCCCAGAATTTACATATATGTGGCTGACATATACGAAACCAAGTTCTTTTTTCAAGCTCAAGTCCGCTTCTATTATGATTTTTCTTCTGTTGTTTTCTATTGATGTAGTCTGTCTTTACACTCATCAAAGTTTAAAGAAAATGGCCATGATCATAATCTTTTACAAAAGACTAAAGAGAATGGCTAAAACGATGGAGTGGTCTTTGGTTTGTTTTGTCATGCCGATTTTTTCTGTCAATAGCATTCTATTCATAGTTTTGTGAGATAATGCCCACATCCTGAAGTGCACCAGACACGATGGCAGTACCTGCTTGGCGGGAAGAGCCCAAACCGTCCAATATTCTGGCTGATGCCAATCTTCGTCACTACAGGTGATGTGACACCTAGCTCGGCAGCATTTTGGCTTTCCAGTGATAGCTGATGATGCAGAAAAGTGAGTTTGCTCTCAATACGTCGGTTTAGTTTACACACAATATTCATATTCATATTCAAATCTATTGAACTGAAAAAATAGGCAGTATTTTCGGAAATGGTCCAAAAGACTGTAGTAGCTTTCAATATCTTATTTTGTTTTACAAGAATTATGAAGAGCGCAATATTTGTCGTTAAACAGTTTAATTTTTCTTAAAATGCTTCTGTGGTAAATTATTGAAATTGAATCTCATTTACAGGTCACTTGTAACTTATTAGCAACTCTTTCTCACTGGCAGGAAATAAATAGATGTTGACCGATTCCTTTCTTCGGTTATTTTGTAAATGCCAATATGTAAATTTTATAACTTTTTGTAATAGGGAGCATATTTACTGCCATATCAAAGCCAGACCCAAATAGGGTGTAATTCATCTCTCTCTCTCTCTTTATTTTAATTTTTAATTTTTTAACAGCGCCATGGTACAGTAATATTTAAGGTACACTAAGCTACACAATACACAAGCAGACAAATCCTAACTGAAAAAACTGGAACTGCCAGTTTTTCAAAACTTTAAATCACTTGCAGCAGTATTAAATATCGAAATTAGTTTATTTATTTATTTATTTTTTATTTAATATCCATGGAATATAATATTTCTTACGCAAAGGTAGGCTTTGATTGATATTAAAATGATTATTTTGCGTCAAAAATAAATCTAACCAAAATTACATCTTTTTTCCATTTTTTCAATATTTTATCGAATTTTCAACTTTTTTGTGGCAGTATTAAATTTCGAATTTATTACTTATTATTGTTTTTTATTTAACCTCCATACGATACAACATCTTTTCCGCATTGTTGGTTTTTAAAAATTATTAAAATAATTAGTTTTTGACAAAAATAACCTAACCAAAATTCGGTCTTTTTTCAAATTTTTTCGAAAATTCAACCCCTTTGAGGCAGTATTAAATTTTAAAATTAATTTTTTTATTATTTTTCCCTTAATCTCCGTACAATAGAATATCTTTTCCGCATAGGTAGATTTTGATGAATGGGAATTTTTTTTTCGCCATAGACAATCGATCCACCCTAATGTGCAGTGCCTCCGCGATAAACAGTATGCCTCCTTGTTACAAACTGTGTGCCTCCTTGATGGAAACTGTATGCCTCTATGACCATATATGGATACGATAATGGCGCCCCAGGATTTTTCATGAACTATGGGGATAACAGCTTGCATCTTATAATGGTGAGAGGATTTCAATTATTTCACATGTAATGGCCATTTTTTAAATAATTTTTTTGCTCATATTTTAATATTGAAATTTACTATTGAAATTTAATTAATAACTTAAAATTAAGTTAAAGAATATTCAAAATAAAATTTAGTGCATAATTTTTGGATATGCCTTTAGGTTTGTGCTGTGTGAGCGAGTGTCAATGCTTATGATTATATTAAATGCAAAAAGAAGAAAAAAAATATTAAATTTTATAATTGAATATGGAAAGATAATATTTATGTGATAAAATTTTGAATTATATGTTTCAGTGTGATTTTTAATTATGCAATTTATGTGTTTTGAAATAAATATTTGTATATGTATATATTTATATTTTCTTTGATATTTTCCTCTTTCTTTATGTATCTTTAAGTAAATTGATAGATGCAGATTCTTTAATATTAAAAATAATTTTAAAGACCGTTATTTTAAGCATTTATTTATCCCATTAAAATCCTAAATTACAAATTTAAACTTTAAATAAGTCTATCTGAAGTTATTGCAATTTTTTTTTATTTAGATTATTATTCCAAGGATTTAATTTTATTAATTGGTAATATCCCGCACATTCCTTCACAACGCGGATTGGGATATTATTATTATTCAATTTTTTGTACTAACCACGTTACATCACGAACCAGGTATGTGGCAATATTTTCTTCAGCACATCTATTAATAAATGCTTTTTATTCTTTCCACGCAAAACACTCTTCTCGATCTAATTTAGATAGAATAGAGAAACAGTCGAAGCTAAATATTTTCAAAAAATTGTAGTTTTATTTTTCATTTTTACAGGTATTTCTTTTGTTTCTTTAAATAAAATTATATGAAAGATATTCAACTGCAAAAGAGTTTCCATTTATAGAGAGAATCATGATGCATTTAAACTCATTTTTATAAAGAATTGTGATCTTTTCAAACAAGTAATTTTGGTTAATTTATCTGAATTTTTTTGCTAATAATTCATAAAAAAGTTAAAACTACCTACTATATTTAAACAGATTTAATGAAAAAAATATCTAAATTCCACATTAGTATTATCTAAAACTTCTAATAATCTTCAGATTTTAAAGAAGATAATTATTGAAGTTGATCAATTTCTTGATAAATAATTCGGCAGATAAAGGGTTAAAGATCTCCTTGCAAAGTTCTTTATTGACAGTACGGTATTAAGGAATAACTCGTAGTGAATGACACCCTCGTAAAACACTTCCAACATCGCTTTCCCTGATTTTTTGTTCAGGCGAAATCTCTTGGGACCTTCATGAAAACGCTTTTGCCAATAATCCTTTTTAGGTGCGTTCGTAATTATGTAAATACGTAGCACCTATTGTTGTCGCTCAGTCCGTCCGTCCGTTCGTCTGTCTGTCTGTCCGTCTGTCTGTCCGTCTGTCCGCATATAACAACACAAAAACTACCCAACCGAATCGTTTGAAATTTAAAATACATAATTATAACATAATTTTGTCGAGTCATTTCAAATTTTATGAAAATCGGATGCATAGATCATTTACAGGGACATTCAAAAGGATTCCGTTACATTACGGTCAATAGGGAAAAAAGTTTTAAATGCATTTTAATTGTTTGAAATTTAAAACACATAATTATTGCGTAATTTTGTCGAGTCATTTTAAATGTTATGAAAATCGGATGCATAGATCAATTACAGGGACAATCAAACGGATTCCGTTACATTACGGTCAATGGGGAAAAAGTTTCAAATGCATTTTAATGATGTTACGCTCATTCGAACATAATATAATTGGCATGAATTTATGAAATATATACTAAAATATGCATTCTGTACAATCTGTGATGCAAAGAATTTTTATTATTAAATTACAGGGCCACACAAAAGTATTCCACTATAAAATGCTATACGGAGAAACATGATTTGGTATGTGTTTTATATTCAACTATTTCACATTTTATGAATAAGATATACGTTGCTGAGGTGTAATAAAAATTACTTACTGCATATTTACAGAAACGTAAAGATTTCGACTACTATACTGTATCCGGAATACGCTCTACTATATCAGCAAGATCTGAATATTTTTAAAACTTCGTTATCGTACGAACGCACCTCATTTGCTACGTTCACGTGCATTTTCCAACTTGTTTCTTTTCTTTCATGGCATAGTTTCTGTATGATTTCTTCAGTATCTCGAGCGCCTTTGAAGGTCATTTCTAAAGGTGATTCAAAATGCAAAATTTAGAGTTTGCACGTAGCTATCTAAAGTGGATATTTTAAAATTCGACACAAATTCTCTTTGTTAGAAATTATGAGCAGCTAAAGTCGATAGTACCGGAAATGAGTTCTAGATACCTGTGTGTTTTGCAATGGCCCACTAAAAAACTAAAAGCCTGTCTATTTGAGATTAATGTACGTAGTTTCCCGCCAGAGGCGCTGATACTTTGCCCACGTTATTCAGACCAATCATGTAAACCCTGAACCAAAAAAATGACACATGTGCAAACATGTGCACAGAACAGAAGGCAGCTTATTCAATGCTAATTTGGGCAGGGTTTGCGTCACATGGATTTATACGTGGTTCAATAAAATGGTTCAGGGTTTGAAGCTGAATCCAGCTTCACTTTTTCGGCGGTTTTTCGCGAAATGGCTCAGCCGGTAGTATATAGTCGGCATTGGTTTTGCTTATCAGGGCTGCCAGTTTCTAAAAAAAAAAGATATTTTGCCTACAACGAACATTTGCGTAAATGTTTGCGACCATTCCGGGAAGCATATTTCAGATGTGTATATTGCTGGGACGATTACTGTTTCTAAACCAATAGGAGAGCGTCATTATCACGGTCAAGTACACGCCCACACAGTTTGATTGACAGGAACTCGTGGACAATTGACGGTGCTAATTATAACGATAATCTGTTGCAGATGAAAGTGAGCTGACTGGCTGAATGGTTAGAGCGTCGAGCTTGAAACTGGAGGATATGGGTTCGAGTCCATCGCGGGCCGAGAGTCCGTTGGTGATTTTTTTTTTTTTATTGTTGGAGGCTGTCTTTTATTAATAAATAAGACATTTAAAAAAAATATTTCAAACCCTTTTAATATTCTAAATATCGTTCCAAAATGATTTATATATATATTAAACAAATGGGAAAAAAGTATTCTGCGAAAATATCCGTATAAGCAAAATTCTTACTTTAATTTTTATTTATTTATTTATTTATTTATTTCAAGGTCAGAGGAAGTATAATTTCTAATTGAAGTAAATAAAATTCAGTCATTTTGAAAAAAAAAATTCTTTCGTACCTTTAATTTTTAATTACCGAGTACAAATTCAAACAATCCGAGTACAAATAAATAATAAACACACACGATCAATTGTCCACGAGTTCCTGTCAATCAAACTGTATGGGCGTGTACTTGACCGTGATAATGACGGTCTCCTATTGGTTTAGAAACAGTAATCGTCCCAGCAATATACACATCTGAAATATGCTTCCGGGAATTTATTTACACAACCTCGTATGTAAATATTCTGTGAATTGATTTTGCATATATTTATAAATGTTACATAAAATATTACTTTTTCGACAATGAATTAATAACTAATATTTTTTCAGCAATAATTTCAGTTTAAATATTTTAAATTGCGTTAAATTTTATTATTTAATGTGACACTGTATATTTCTTCCCTTTATTGCATATTTCTTCCTTTTGTATATACACAAATAAGTACATATTTTTTTTTGTTTTTTTACAAAAATGTATATGTTATCTTTGTATGTTATCGTTTTAAGGAAAATTAAAAGAAAATCTTTAAACTATTTAAATTTCACATGGCTCAACGTATGATTTAATTAAAATGCGAAAATTCGTATTGCTCTTACGAAATTACACTTACGTAATGTAAGTAAGGTCCTCATTAATTTAACTAAATTTACAGTAGTACTTAAGCGTTTGTTTAGTTAAGGTACTTTAACTATCTTCTGAAGTAATCGCATTAATTATTTTACAATCTAATGTATACTGAAAGATTGCTATATATGAAAAATGATTAAAATTCAAAAATTTGTTATAATTCTTATGTAAACATTTATTATAATTAAAAATTCCATTTCTATAAAGCAAGTTAATTTTAAACTAAGTGCGCGGTATTCTATAAATTTCTGCTTCATAAAATGTTTATTTATTTAATAAAATGCTAATTCCATTAAGATCTTTTACGCTGTCTTTAATATTGTCTGTATGTTCATGATTTTAGCTTATTGTAAGGTATATTTCACTAAAATAAATTTTAAAATAGACATATAAGTATCTCAGCAATTTATCTTTTAGTATGTTATATAATTTTGCATTTTTACTTAACATTTTCCGGCGCTGTGTAAATCTGTTTGAAATATTTAACCTCCACTAGAATTTATTAAAGAGTGTATTAGGTAATACGAACTTGCTTATTTTCAAGTATGTTATAAAGGGAAAATTTAATTAGAATATTCTTGGTATCATTAAAATTAAAATTACGTGTCCTTTTTTATGGACATTGCGCCGGAAAGGATTAATGAGAAAACACTTGAAAAATAGAAAAAATATATATATATACATATACGTATACTAAAATAAAACTTTAAATGAACACGTGAATATAAGTATCTTAGCAATTTCTCTTTTAATAAATTATATAATATTGCATATTATAAATGCATTCTAAAAATACACAATTAAAATATATTGTGAACATAATTAAAAAAAATAAGTAAAATATATTTTTCATTTTTAATAAATAATATTTTCTTAAGGTTTTTTTAGATATAAATTATGGTTATGTATAACAACAAAAAAATTGAACTAAATTTAAAAAATAAAAAAATAAAATAAAATAAAATTATTACATTTTAATGACTATGAAAAATTTTTAAAGGTAAATTTCGGTTTATTAAATATAATATTCTCCTTTAAAAGAAATATCATTTGATAGATTTAAACATAATTTATGCATCAGTTTTAACATTTAACTTATTGAAATCTTTTTCAAAGAAATTATTTTTTCTTGTGAAATTATACAATCCTGGAATCACTCAGTAAAATTTCTACAATCGTACAATTATATCCATGAAAAGTTCTTGGTATTGACATTTCTTATGTCCGAATGACGAAATCTATAAAAATATTTTAGTGTTTCTTACTAATATTTGGTCAAACATAGACCAACTAAAATCCCGTTATATTTCTATGTTGAAAATGTATAAAAATTTAATGGAAAATATCAAAACTACTCGCATGTACCAATCCGAAAACGTATGCATGTTATTCCTTTAAAATTCATTAGCACAGTGCAAAATTTAAATGACAATTCATGCATATGATAAAGGTTCTTAAGATGTGAAATTTCATGAATAAATTTTTGAGATTTGACTAATGCTATAATCGCGTGATTCATGAAAAATACAGCATAGCGTAATTCATGAAAAATACAGCATAGCAGCGTAATTGTTAGTGGTTTACACCAAAAAGTATCAGCAACAAATTATGCCAACATCTAAGCAAATCTAAATTTTTTTTGAAAATCAGTAGATTAGTTCTTGGGATAGAGCTATTGAAAAAATTCAGTATAACAGCAACACTTATATCGCGTTTTATACGAAAATCTAATCAGCAAAAATTTCGGCAAAATCTAACTAAATTTGAAATTGGACAAATATTTTTCCTTTAGTTCTTAAGAAATAGCTCTTGCAGAAATTGTGAAAAATATAGTATAGCAGCGCCATCTTTTGGGAAAGTTACACCAAAATATAATCAGCATCAATGTTTATCAAGTTATACTTGAGTCTGAAGTTTTATAAAATATCCTGCATTTGTTTTTGAGATAGAACTACTGCGGAAATCGTGAAAAATGTTGCATAGCAGTGGCACCTGTTGAGCGATATGCATCAAAAATTAATAAGCACAATTTTGTAGGTTTAACTGAATCTAAATTTTTCTAAAATTCCGTATATTAATTCTTGATATAGAGCACCCATAACACTTTTGTCAGACAAACTCACTCACAGACATTTACTAGAAAACATCAAATCTTGTTTAGCGCCTTCAAATTCATTAAAAACTGGAACTTCTTGTAAAGATTCAAGAAAGAAGGAAAAAATAATCAAAATCAAACATGCTATAAGTTTTTACCTCTGTGAGTTATGTATAAATTATAAATTACGGAATGGTTCATAAAAAATAGGTATTAAAATTATGTTTATGAAAGAGATCTGAGAAGGATTTTCGGAAAATCAATTTCTTAAAATGTTTATGCTTTCTTCGAAACCTGATGTAAGGGGCATGCATAGTAATTGTCCCAGCCGTGTCCTATAAGGGATCCACCATGCGAATAAACAGAGTTTTCGTAAAAATGTGCTATATAGTTGAAATCGGTCAACTATCACAACATATGAAAACTGACATATTTCAAAAATTTTGGATGAAAGCGTTGCCTTCTTTCCACACATGATTATTTGGGGCAATTAAAGAAAATTTGCAAATAAATACTCCTATCAACCAATCTATTTTTTTCTGCTATTACCTTGATAGTATTTTTCTTAAATCTCTAGCAACCTTTTTTTTATTACCCAGTATACAGATGTGAATAGTACTTGGTACAAAATTTATGCACATATGCAACATCTATAAAGTTTTATGCTGAGCACTTCCACACTATTTGTGATCGATTTTATATGTATAGATAAGAGGGGTCGCCAAAATTATACATGCCCCGAGGCTCTGGAGAGCCTGAGTTAGACATTGAATGCCCCTGGATCCTAAAAGTTATATTTAGGCAAAAATTGTTTATAATCCGAAAAAAACGACAGTAGAAATTTCATTAGTTTATGACAAACCTCACTGCTTTATAATGTTTTAAAACATATGAAATTTCAGAATTTTTCGGAATTAAAGACAGTCGAACATTAATAAAAAATTTTCAATATATATCTTTTTATTTTTTATTTTTACGTTTTATCAGCAAGTCGTATATATATATATATATATATATATATATATATATATAATGGCAGTAATAAATATCCTCTTTAAATTACTCACGTATAATATAGATCATTTTTGGCATGATTTATCTATTCCACAAAGTACGCATATCATTTTGTAATTTTCTCCCCTATATCCTTTTTAAAGGTATCCCCTGGAGGAAAATACTTCTCCTAAATTAACAGTCCCCACAGCTTCATTCATGCATTAGCATCATTTATCATAAACCGTCTAACAAAAACTAAAATGCTGTATGAGTAGATAAAGTAGTGTGCATAGGGAAAAAATATTCAAGGTCGATATTACGAATGTAACTTTTATTTCATTTCCATGCGATTTGAAAAATGAATGGCAATTTTGGTGCCTGTGAAAACTGTTTGCTATTTGAAAGCATAATAAAGTTTTAATGCTATTCTACGACGATTTAAACGTATCTATAGATAGTATGCTTCAGTGCAATCAAATTTTAGCATTAAATCCAGGATCACAGTCAACATATTAGCCCTTTACTGCACGATTTTCTTTTTTTTGTATGAAAAAAATAATTTCACATCTGTATATTAGTCTAATAATGTGAAAATAGTAAAAGAAATAAAATTTTCAGCTAAAATTTGATATTTTATGGTATACACAATTAAGGTTTTTAAAAATTGTATTGCCCTATTTCGCAAATAAATTAGCTTAAATTAAATTATTTTATCTGATTAACATCTGCAACTTTCAGTAGATTAATATTTTTAAACCTTTAATAAAAAAAAATTGTCTAAATAGGTTAATCAATTTTTAACCCCAAAGGCCAAATTCGAATTCTTTCTCAAATGCAGCGATCTTACATGAATAAAATAAGTATTATTCTATTCTTTGGACTGTCCTTTATCAGTTACAGAAATCATATTGGCCAAATTCATACCACATAATGAGAATTATATTGTTTTTAAGTATGTTCTAGGCGTGGCACATGATGTAGTGAAAAGTTAAGACAGAAATTCGAGGTGTCTTTAAGCTGATTCTTGTTTTTAGTTAAAATTAAATTTTCGTTAAATTCGTTCGAATAAACAATATATATATGTATGTATATAAAGATAATAAAGCGGATCTAAAAATAATCTTATCTTGCTTTGAGTGAAAATTTTAAGAAAATTGAAAGTGCATCTATCCATAGGGAGCTGATAAATTTAGGTTCTCGTGCATACAATAAAATATTTAGATCCTTAAAATATCAGTTTATTTATCAATAACATTGATATCTTGACGTATATGAAAGGCGAAGTGGTCAGTCTGTTCTTGTTTATTATAGTCACATACCTTAGGTTTTAAGTATTAAAAAACATCACGTGTATTTCCAATGTATCTCACACACATTTATTTTAAATGAAATTAAACATAGGTTTTTATTTTAAGTGAAATGGTGATGGTGGAATCCTATTTGTCGATTCAATCACCTGAGCTCAGCTAATATAAAAAGAGAAAAATGGACACCTGGCATATAAAAAGGGAAGGGTTCATCTAAGAAATATTTATGTCAGTCTCAAACTTTAGGCTTTTATTAAATAGATTAGACATATTTTACATAAACATGGCGTTACTTCGATGATTTTTTTTCAATTAAGAAAAAACTATTTAAGTTTTGCAAATTATGCATTTATTGTTTATCACTATTTAACAATTAAATAACGAATATATATTATTTTGTTTTTAGCACTTTGCAACAATGTTGAAAAGTGCTTATACATTTGGTTTGTCTATCCATCTGTCCGTCTTGCCGTATGGCCGCTTGTCCGCGTAAATATACTCAGATTGTCATAAAATTTTTGGACGTTAATGACACAAAACCTATTGAAAATGAAGTGCCATGATTTTCCCGGATTAGTTTATTTACAGGGACAGTCAAAAGTTTTTCATTACATTACGGCCTATGGGGGGAACATCGGTTGAACTGGTATTTAACCCCTGACTGCCCAGCCAAAGGGTAATTTGTAATGTCGTTTTCTCAGTAATTTATTAAAATATCAAAAAAAGATGTTTTTTCCAATCTGAAACAAAATATGCTAGTACGTATAGGTGTATAATCTTTGAGAATAATAATTCTAACTTAATTTTTCTAAACTGGATTTTATTTGTAGAATTTTATTAATTTAAATATTGCTTATGTTGCAGTGAAACCTGCAGCTTAGTGTGCGAAAAAATCCGGTAGCGGCAATCAGGTGGTTAAAGACGCTGCATTCTGTCAAAGATCTTCCAAATTTTTTTGCATCTACAAAGTACATTAAAATATGCATTTTGTAAAGTATGCAGGGAAAATAATAGTTATTATTCCTTTACAGAGCCAAACAAAATAATTCCAATGCATAATAATAAAAAGGGGGGGGAGAATTGTTTGCGACATATTTTAATTATGGTACACGATTTCATATATAATCAAATTGATATACGTTGCTTAGGATTAATATAAATTATTTCATGCTTAATACGTAGTGCATAACATTTAAAGGGACACACAAAAGATTAGAAATAGTATATTCTATCCGAAAACCTGTATATTATGGAAGATGCTGTCAGATGGATGAAATGAATTTTTAATTATGATATACGCTTTTAAGTTTCACTACATGTATGCACATTATTTGGTTTATATATATGCTAAATGTTACACAATTTAGATATACAGGGTTACACAAAACATCGCGGAAAGGTTACTGAATATGAGCTTAATTTACTTAAATGAGTACTTACTTAATTTTTTAATCATGTTGTGCCTTTTTATAATGAGCTTCATTTAGTTTACTAAGAATTGTTTGTAGATTATAGATAAAATGATATACAGGGTCACGCAAAAAACTGGATACATGGTCGCCTTTGGATGACGATTTCTGGAAATTTTATTTAAGTAGTTTAAAAAGAATCTATTTTTAAACTAAACTTTAGTAAATTACTTTCGTATACTAAAGATACTATGTATTTTAAAGGGCTAAATAAAAGTATTCAAGTATATTTCCATCTATTAATATAAACTGCTGAAAGGAAAATTTGAATCTGTTAGGCGTTTTCTTGTTAAACTAAATTTCACTATTATAGAGACCATATATTAACCGACTGATCAATTACAGAGCTTTTCAAGAGTATCGGAATACATATTTGGATATGGACACTAAAACATTATTTCTCTGGATAACGACGTTCTGTTAAAGATTTCAAGAAGTGTTGGAGAGTGATCATAATCTATGCTTAATGCATGATTTGTCTTACTTGTTTAATTTAATTTCTGAATTCACAAATATGACAAAATACAATAACTAAGAAAAATGACAAAATATAATAACTAAGAAAAATGACAAAATAAAAGCCTCGTCAATGCAAGCTGTAAATTTAACATCCCAATTTACCTACTATGATATAAGAATATTGTTCATTCATTGTTGGTGAATTTGTTTTACAAATGATTTTCTTCATGTTTTAATATTTCTTAATATTCACGAAAAATTAATTTACATTATGGAATAAAATACTAAGCTGTCAACCAAAGTTGTCAAATTTCTATTGAAGTTCTCGCAGAATATATATTTTGAATGTAGATTAGAAACATTTTACGGTGTTGAACCGAAATATTTTGGTTTGTGTTATTAAAATTGCTATTAGTTTTATATAAAAATACTTTTCCACTATAAAATCTTGGCTTTTTTTAATTTCGTGCAATTCGGTTGTTTATCCATATACATACATGTATGTATATGTAACACTGACGACCGGTTTACAGAAAAGTACCAAACTGCCTAAGTGTTCGCTAAGTTATACAAAATGACATAATTTTTATTTTAAATAACCAAAGACCAAAGACCAAATAACTTACAAGGAAGGTCTACATACGGGCATATTTCAAAAAATCTGAAAAAAATACAGTATGTTCTTTATATCAGGATATATACGTTTATAAAAAAAAAATTCTGCGAAACCTCCGTACCCTGTCCGTAAAAAATAATTAACATATTGTTATTTGACGATTTATCTTCGGTTGGCGATGAAAAGCAATTTCAAAAAATGTTTTTTTTTATGTCAAATATTTTTTTATGTCAAATGTTTTTTTATGTCAAATGTTTTTTTTTAATTCTATAATTTAGCCGTATAATATAATTAAAACACGGATGCAAACAATGTTCACCCTACACCATTACATAATGGAATACTTTTCTGCTGTCGTGTAAATTAATAACAAAGATTCTTTGTACCACAGATTGTATAAAATGTATTTTGTAGAATATAATTTATAGATGCATGGAATACTTTTGATTGTCCCTTTAATTAAACTATGGATTGTATTTTCGTAAAATTTTAAATTACATAATTAAATCATGCAAAAATTATACATTTTAATTTTCTAGCAATCAGTTGAGTAGTTTTTGTATTGTGATATGCGAACAGATAGAGAGACAGGCGGATGGGCGCACTGAACGACCACTATAGATGCAAGTATTTTTATATTTATGAACGCATCCAAAAACGCGTGATTCATTGCAAATTAATTTAAACAATTTGCTTAACGAATTATAGGTTTTCGAATGAGAAATGAAAACTCATTTCTGCTGTCAGTTTGATTAATAAAAAAGGCATTTATTTAATTTTGAACATTAAAGAATGTTTGTCAAACTATGTCATTAAATGCTTTTAAAATATCCGCATAATAATTATTCGGTTGGTGAACATAATTTATGTGCCAGAAAAAGTTGTTTTGAAAATTAATTACTTTCATGTATAAGTTTAGACAGTATAATTGCTGCTATAAATTTTCTTATGTTAAGGATTAATAAGCAAAATTTACACTGGAAGTAAGTTTATTTTTGTTCACTTTGCAGTTTATTTGCATACATTGTTATCAAGTGCATGTATTAAAATATTACTGTCATTACATTATTAAATTGAAAACAGTATTGAATTATTTGAGAATGACTTTTCAAATCATTGAAATATTGTATTATATTTAGTATGTTTAAAAATAAAAAATATGTAGATTTAAATTATATTTGGTTTGAGTTACTTTCAAAACGTTTTCGTAAGTATCAATAAAATCCAGTAGCAATAAAAATGTCCACAAAAATGTATTCTGTTAGTACACCTAATTTACATGAATAAAAAAAGATGTTTTGAGAGAGAGAGAGGTTAATATATGTGTAAAATTCCAACGTAAATTTTTATTAATGTATTGGCTGCGAATAAATTTTTAAGAATTTTTTATGAGCAAGATAAGCGTATATTAGATTCTTTTAAAGTGTACATTGGATTTCTTTAAATCTCAAAATACTATATTAATTTCCACATTTAAAAAAAAAAATGGATGTAATTTAATCCATTTGTTATAAGTTTGTCTTTGAGTATTTTACTAGCGTAAATTTTCATTAAACCTTTTACAAGTTTCCTTTAAAAAAATTCCATCTTTTAAACACTCTCCAACAAATTTGAAAAGTGTTTATGCTTTCTGTTTATCTGGCCGTTGGCCGCGCTCTAACTGTTATACATATACTAAGATTGACATGAAAATTTTGGACTTTGTGGACATTTACTCTTGCACCCTATTTAAAATGAAGTTCCATCGATGAATAGTTTATTTACAGGGACAGTCAAAAATTTTCAATTACATTACGGCCTATGGGAAAAAATCGTTAAAATGAATTTTAAAAATGTTCCACCCTGTTTAACATACTAAAATTTATATGCACCTACGAAGTACACTAAAATATATATGCATTTTGTAAAGTTTGCAGTGAAAATAATAGTTATTATTCATTTACAGGGCTACACAAAAGAATTACATAAATAAAAAAGGGGGAAACGATTTGCGACATTTTTTAACGATGGTAAACGATTTCACGTATAATCAAATTTATATACGTCATTGATCATTAATATGGATTATTTCATGCATAATACGAAACACATAGTGGACATGGTCTTTGTTATTAATTTACACAGCACATAGTGGAGTTGCGTGGACACACAAAAGATTTCAAATAGTATATTTTATTCGAAGTACTGTATATTATTGATGATGGCTGTTGAATAGATGAAATGTAATTTTAATTAAGATATGCGTTTTTATGTTTCAGAAAATGTATGCATATTATATGGTGTGTATAAATGCTAATACCTGCACAATTTAGATATACAGGGTTACAAAAAAGATCTTGGAAAGATTAGTGAATATGAGTGTAATTTACTTAAAGATGGTTTTTAGATAAGTTATGCATTTTTACGTTGCACTGCATTCGGTTTACTGAGAAAAGTTTGAAGAATATAGAAAATATGATATAAAGGGTCGTGCAAAGAACTGGATACATGGTAGCCATTGGATGATAATTTATGAAAATTTGATTTAAGTAGTTTAAAGTGTATTTTTCTTTAACTAAATTTTAGCAAAGTACTTTCGTGCATTCAAGTTCTATGTATTTTACAAGGCTGTGTTCCAGTATGTTTCCATCAATTAGTATCAATTGCTGAAAGAAAAATTTCATGCTAAACTAAATATCCCCATTATATAGTCTATAAATCAACCGACAGATCAAATACAGGTTTATCAAATGTATTGGAATACATATTTGGCTATGAACAATAATACCGTAATTTCGGGTGTATAAGCCGCGGATCAAACAATTCTTTTTGGACCCAGAAATCTTATTTAGTGATTGAAGACAAATATTTACGGCGATCTAACTAGTTATATTTGTTTCTTAAAAAATTCTGGGTCGAAAAAGAATTGTTTGATCTGCGGCTTATGCACCCGAAATTACGGTACCTTATTCGCCTGGATAATGAAGTTTTGTTAAAGATTTCAAGAAATGTTGGAAAGTGTTTCATAATCAATGCTTAAGGCATGATTTTATTTACTTGTTTATGTTGATTTCTATTGCATATATTGCAAGGCGCAATAAAAAAATTTAGAAAGATTGAATTTATTAATTTATTAATAGCAATATTAATATTTTATAATTTATTAATAGCAAATCATTAGAACTTTTAAGAGCAACAGCACTTATTATTGTCCGGAACATGTTCCCAAGTATCTCAACCAAAAATCATTAAATTGTTATGAGAAATGTATGATCATTGAGCCAATTTTATTTTGCGCTAAATGCGTAAAATATTTTTAATTTAAGGGATTTTAAATTAAATTTTAGAGTAATACGGTAATAATAGAGTAATACGGTGCCCTGTCAATAAAATAAATAAATATATGTTTTTTTTTGATAGCTGAAAACTGTTTATTAAATGGAGAAAAAAAAACAGTATATAATTTCCTAAACACAATAAAATAGAAGGAAATGATAGTTATAAAACGAATATCCTATATTTAAGTTTAATATATTTTTATAATTACACAATTTTAAAATTTGCTATAAAACATTTTTTTATGCTTAACACATATTGACATTCAACAATGATACATATAGTTTCCTTAGCCTATATCGTCGTATTAAAAAATAGATTTTTTTTTTACATGAATTGACATGCGACGTTTATTTTATGTTTTAACTTTATGCTTCCTTATATAGTTGAATGAAAACGAAAAAAACCTCATTTCAAGAAATTCTCAGCTTTCTGAAATTATCCCTGGGGAACAATCAAACCTTTGTTATTTAAAACAAGTCGTTTATGTAATAATATTTGTGACACTGCAAATAAATATAAATATTAAATAACGATTACTATGCACAATAGTTAAACATCAAAAAGAAATTTGTACTTGAAATAAAAAGAAAATAAACCGTTTTCTTAATCTCATGTAAATTTGAAAGAAAATTCAAGAAAAAAAAGGTGGAAATTGCACGTCAAGGTTATTAAATGAAAAGCATTCGTGCTATAAGAATGTGTCAAAAATATTTAAATTTTGGCTTAACAGTATACAGCAATTTAGATACAGTAGAGAATCCGAAATCTATTGTATATCCCTGTATATACAATCTGCTTTCTATTATATAGTAGGTAACTTGTAGTAAACCGCAAGCAACAACGTATATCAATTTCCTAAAATGTGAAATAGTTTAACATTATTAAAACGCAATCCAAACAATGTTTCCACCCAAAATTATGTACTGGAATAATTTGTGTAGCCCTGTACATTAATAAAAAATATTCTTTGCTCCACAGATTGTACATAATGTATATTTTAATACATACTTCACAGACGCATATCAACTTTATTATGTTCGAAAGAGTTTAACGCCATTAAATTGCAATTGATTTTTTTTCCATTGGCTATAATGTATCGGAATAAATTTGATTGTCCCTGTAACTAAACTGTGCATCCGATTTTCATAAAATATGAAATGAAACGAGAAAATTATGCAAAAATTATATATTTCAAATTTCAGATGATTCAGTTTTGTAGTTTTTGCGCTGTTATATGAAGACAGATGGACGGAATAAGCGGAGACTATACGTGCCTCGTATTTACATAAATATGAAAGTATCTAAAAAGGAAGAAAATAAATCAAATACTTTCCTTCAACTCATGTAAATTTTAAAAATAATTCGAAAAAAAGAAAGGCACACAAACATTTCTCCCTTCGCTTTTGATAACATGGAATTTTTGTATATCAGGAAGGGGGAAGTTTCTTGAAAATTCCTTCTATACTCTACACGTCAATGTATGTTAACAGAAATTAATTGGCCACGATAATTTATGTTAGGTAAATATATAATTGCAAGGTTAATAAAAAAGAATCATCGGGTTTCCAAAGCGTTTATTTGGCGTTTATTAAAGCGTTATAATTGGGTTGCAACAATGAGTTATAGATGAAAATAAACCGAAAGTATACAAGATTGACGTGCATGGTCGCGAATGGCAGTCTTTCAATTTCATTTTGTTATCAGTTCAATTTCCTGTAACTACAGATGAAACTCTCCCTAACTCGATCCATTATTTCTTCAGTAACGCTTGGTGTGCCGGAACTTTTGTCTTTACATAAACAGCCGGTTTCTTTGAAGTGTCGATATTAATGCAGAATGCTTTGTTGAGTTGAATTAATATGCCTTCCGGAATGCTCTCAGAACGGTTATAAGCGATTTAAAATTTGAAAATACTAATACACAATACTTCTATTGTACAGTCGCCATTTTGAATATGAAGTTCGCGCAGCAACCTTGGCAACCATACACACATGGCACATATGCAGTGCGAAATTATAATTAACATACTCTCTTTTGAATTGTCATAGGAACATATACGTTTTCTAGCTCGCATATAGTAACGTATCAAAACCCGATGATTCATTTGTAATAACCTTGTATAATGAGTTTTAAGAAATATTATAAATTCTTAATATAAGCAATAAAATGATAATTTAATAAAATCCTACAAATTTTCTCTTTAAAGATAGAGAAATTATTCAAATTTTATATATTTTTTACGTATAAAAAGAACTCCGTAAAAGTTTGATCATGTTTGCAATGTTTCAGTGTGGGAAACATAATTTATTGAGCGACAAGCAAACAGGAAAAATAATTTTTAAAAAAAATCAAAAAGGAATTTTTTTTTCTTTTAAAGCTTTAAATTAAATACTTATGTAGGTTTATCATTTTCTTAACCACGCTTTTTTTGGACATTTTTAGGCATTTTGTAAAATTATAAAAAAAATAACATTTTTTTATGAGGAATTCAACTTAGGCACAGCCTAGGTTCGTTTCCTTTCAATGCAGAATAATAATAATAAATAAATAAATAATAAACATTCAGTTATTAAGAAGTGATGTAAAATTGTAAAAAAAATCCCATATTTTAGTTTTTATAAGAAAAAGAACAGAGATCTGTTAATAGGCATCCAGGGACCGAAGAGGTTAAAAAATATAGTTCAAATGGTGCCCACACTACATTTCAATCTGTAAACAAAAGTATATTTTGAAAAAAAATTACTGCATGTTTAGTTAATATTTTAAAAAGTTTATAAAAATTCGAATTTCTTAAACTAGCAACAACTTTTTTTAAAAATTATATTTTTGTCCAATGTATTTTTTAAAGATTTTTAAATGTGTATTTCTCAAGACTGCGCATGGATTTTTAGATGCGTCTAATATCACATTTGATATTATTTTTTAACATATTTATATCGTGTAAAATGGTTAAATCTAACAATTTTCATATACTTTTATTAAAAAATAAAAATGAAATAAAAAACCTGAAAGCTAATTTCATGTACAGATTTATCACTTTTAAATTAAAGAACATGTATTAAAAAGTTTTAATCTCTACGGATGAAAATCCATCCCAACTAACAAATTTTGGCAAGGGCAAATAAACTATTTAAAAAAAACGTTAAATAAATAAATAAATAAATAAATAAACGAAATTTATCGAAAATTAGAACAGAGGCTTACATTATGAATTATTTTCGGAATTTTACGGCATAGTGTTTATAAGTATTATTAAAACGAATAAACGAATAATTCATTAATTGTAATAAATGATCATATCGAATTTCAGTTTATTTTCTTGTATACATAAAAGTGCATAATTTGGAAAATATATTTACTAATTTTTGTACTGACAGCGCAACAAAACAAATAATTTTGTCACGAAATGTGAGACCAGTTTACCCTAAATTAACTCGGATTTTTTCCTATACATTATGCACCAAATATTCTTTAACTTGTCTTAAAAATTCTAATTTCTACATTTACGAACGTATTTTTGAAAGAATTTGAGCTTTCTTAAAGTGTTAAAAATAATTATACTATTTTCGAATAAACAGACTGAAAGTTTCGTTTCAGCTTGATTTCAAATTTTAAAACGTTCAATGAAAAGAATAGTTTTCACAAATCTTGTTGTTTCTGAATTTGAAATCAAATACTGAAATCGAATCTACTAGATAGATAACATAACTCTTTTTTAAGAAATATAATTTTCTTCCAACTGCTCTTGAAAACTCTTGAAACTAAAGACACAGCATTTTTTTAGTTGTAAAACTAAGATTCTTCCTTTATAAATGCAGAAAAATACTAAAATATTTAATAAAAAGTTTCAACTCATGGTTCTCTTTGGAATTAAGGTATTAATAACGTCACATTAAAGTTCTACCAGTATTTATTGCTTATTTTTATTATATTTTTCAAACAAATATAGGATCTGATACAGAAACTATTGACTATGTATACAAATAAGTATATTTTAGTAGCTATATGTATTCATAAAATGTATTGACGCAATTTCTTGACCACTGCTTTTTCGCATAATTATCCACATATTTTGGTAATAACTCCATTCAAACAAAACTATGAAATAAGATGGATTAATCACCTGTAAAGATACAAAATCTACAGTCCTATAAAATGGAAAATATTAAAAAAATTAGCAGAGTTTAAAACACACGAATTTCTCTTTATCCTTTTCGGTTTCGAATAATAGCAATAATGCTTTCTCGTGCATAAAACAAAAAACAAACCTCTTCAGATGTAGTTTCGAAGCTCAAAAGAATCAAAATTAAAATTAATTACAGTAGTGCGAAAATCATATTTTAAAGAATAAATTCAATGAATGTTCTGACATTCTGAGATATTCTTCTAAAATATCGTAAAATAAGCTTTTAAGGAATTCGGTAATTATTTATTTTATTCAAAATAAGAGAGTTTATAAGAAATTTCCTAAATGAGAAACGCTTCATAATCTGAGATATGAACAAGTAATGATTCGTAACTTTAAATCGGTAAATTCTATTCTATCGATGTTTCAACAGCAATTTAGGCATTGATTTTTAGCTCATGAGTTAATGATGGAAAAATTAAGGAAAATCCGTTTTTCATAATGGATTTTAAATGCTTTTCATTGCAAGTAAATGTTTTCGAAGTGAGTGCATGGAACAATAAAGTTTTTAACAGATGAAAAGAAAAAATGTATTATTAAAGTATATGGTATAAAAGTTTTCGTAATAATTATAGAAATATACATGTTTGCACGGGAAAAATATTATAAACATTTGTTTTTTGCTTATGAACTCCGTCTGTTTTTAATGTTCAATTTCCATTGGCTTTATACGTTCAAAATGTGCATAAAAAATATTGTAAAATGTATACCGTCAAAAATGAAAGAGAAAAGAATCCTACTAATTTCACTGACACAGTTTGCAAAAATCACATTTTAAAAAATAAATTCAATGAATTACCTGAGGATATTACAATCTATAATATCCTTACAAAATATCGTAACATAAGCTTTTAGAGAATATGCTATATTATTGATTATCTTCAAAATAAAAGAGTTTATAAGAAGTTTTCCAAATGAATAATCGTTTGTTATCTGCGATTTGAACAAGTAATGATCCGTAACTTTAAATCGGTAAATTTCATACATCTTTCAAAAGCAATTTAGTTAATGATTTATAGTCGCCGAGTTAATGACAGAAATATTAAGGGTGAATCTGTTATTCCAATGTTAAATAAAGAATTTTAAAAGTTTTTGAAATGCAAGTAAATTGTTTTCGAAGTGAATGCATGAAATAACAAAGAATTTGACAGAACTAGCAAAATTATTGATTTTCTTAAAAAAAGAAATTATAAGAAATTTCTGAAATCAATAATTATTTATTATCTGCGATTAGAAGAAGTAATGATCCGCAAGTTTAAATCGCTAAAATTCATATATGTTTCGACAGCAATTTAAATATTGATTTATTGTTGCTGATTTAATGATGGAAATACTATGGAAGAATTTTTTTTTCCAATATGATATAATGGATTTAATTGCTGTTGAAATTCAAGTAAATATTTTCCAATTGGATGCATGAAATAATAATGATTTTGACAGACAAAAAGAAATAATGTTTTATTAAATTTGTGGTATAAATGTTATTGTAATGAATATAGAAACGTACACTTTTGAACGGGAAAAATACTATTAAAATATGTTTTTCTTTTATGAACGCTGTGAGTTTTTTTATTAACATTAACTAATGGCTTTATATGCTCAACATATGGGGAAAAAAATGCAAAGTATACACCGTCAAAAATAAAAGAGAACAGCATCCTATTAATTTTGCTGGCACAGTTGTGCAAAAATCACATTTTAAAAAATAAATTCAATGAAATTGTGGAAATTCAGTGATATTCCTCTGTAATATCGTAATAGGAGCTTTTAGAGATCTCGCTAAATTAATGATTTTCTTGCAGATAAAACAGTTTATAAAAAATTTCCTAGTGATTAATCATTCATAATCTGCGATTTGAAGAAGTAATTATCAGTAATAATACATACGTACATTTCATGTATGTTTCAACAGTAATTTAGGTACTGATTTATAGTTTCTGAGATAATGATGGAAATATTTAGGAAGAATACTTTTGACCAATATGATATAAAGGATTTTGTGTGCTTTTGAAATGCAAGAATATGTTTTCAAAGTGAATGCATTAAATAACAAAGTTTTATATATATATATATATATATATATATAAGTTTCCTAAATGAGTAATTCATGATTTTCGATTTGAACAAGTAATGATCCGCAACTTTAAATCGATAAATTCCATGGATGTTTTAACAGCAATTTAGGTACTGATTTATAGTCCGTGTGTTAATGATGGAAATATTTAGGTAGAATCCGTTTGTCCCCTAAGTATTAATGATTTTAAATATTTGAATGCAAGTAAAAAATTCGAAATGAATGCATGATATAATAGGCTAATATAGGAATAAAGGCTTTGAGAGACAAAAAGTGATAATGTTTTATTAAAGTTTGTGCTATAAATGGTTTCGTAAAAATTATGGAAACACACTCTTTTACATGGGCAAAATACTATAAAAATATGATTTATCTTATGAACTCAGTGATTTTTTTTAATTATATTTTTAACTAATGGCTTTATATTTTGGAAATATGCGTAAAAAATAAAATAAAAAAATTGCAAAATATTCACAGTGAAAAATAAAATAGAAAAGCATCCTACTAAAATTGCTCACACTTTTGGGCGCAAATCACATTTTAAAGAATAAATCCAAGGCATGTTCTGACATTCAGTGATATTCTTCCGAAATATCGTATCAAAACCTTGTAGAGATCTCGCTAAATTAATGATTTTCTTCAAAATAAAAGAGTTTATAAGAATTTTCCAAAATGAGAAATTGCTCATAATCTGCGATTTGTAGAAGTAATGATCCGTAACTTGAAATAGGAAAATTTCATGCATATTTCAACAGAAATTTAAGTACTGATTTATAGTCGCTGAGGTAAAGATGGAAATATTTAGGAATAGTCCTTTTGTCCAATATGGTATAAAGGATTTTATATGCTCTTGAAATTCAAGTATATGTTTTCGAAGAGAATGCATGAAATAACAAAGATTTTAACAGAACTCGCTAATTTTTTTTTTTCAAAATAAAAGAGTTTCCTATATGAGTAATCATTCATAATCTACGATTTAAACAAGTAATAATCTGTAATTTTAAATCGGTAAATTTCATACATACTGTTTTAACAACATTTGAGGTTCTGCTCTGTCGCTGAGCTAATGATGGAAATATTAAGGAAGAATTCGTTTGTCTAATATGATATAATGGATTTTAAATGTCTTTAAAATGTGAGTAAATGTTTTTGAAGTGAATGCATGAAATAACAAGGATTTTGACAGACAAAAAGAAATAGAGTGTTATTAAATTTTGCGGTATAAATGTTTTCCTAATAATTATAGAAATATACTATTTTGCACGAAAAAATACTATAAACATTTATTTTTCTCTTTATAATTTAGGGAGTCTTTTTCTTAACTTTTCAACCAATGGCTTTCTATGTTCAACATTTGCATAAAAAATAGAATAAAATAAAGTAAAATCGCAAAATAAAAACCGTCATAAATAAAAGAATAAAAGTGACTGAGACCAGTTTCGAAAAAAGTCTGCTAATTAACAATATATGTAAATTTTGCATAGGTGATCGTGTACATATGGAAACAGTACAAAATTTTAAAATATTCAATAGTATTCCTTATTTTTTACATCGTATTTGAATTCTTCGGTCAGGTTTATTTTTGGATGCAAGACAAAAGCAATTTCTCTAATTTATATTTTCTTCAAAAGAAAAGTGATTGGAAGAAAAAATTATAAATCAGAAATCGTTCATAATTTGGGAAATAGACATTTAATGATTCGCAATTTGAATAGATAAATTTCATCAATTTAAGTATTACATGTTTCAAAAGTAATTTAGATACTTACATGTGTTTCCTAAGTTATTAACTGAAACTTTTAGGAAGAATCCGTGCGCACAATATGATACATTGATTTGCAAATGTGTTTGAAACGCAAGTAAATTTTATCTAACTAAAAACATTAAACGATAAAGACTTTTTGAGGCACAAAACATTAATGTGTTATTAAAGGTTGCGATGTTTTCTCGGTGTTCCTCTTCTGTTCCTTCCTTCCTGTTGCCAGTTTATTAGTGGCCTGTGCAATCTGCATCTATCTATACTTTTCACATATCCGTACCATCTCAAGCTTTTCTCGTCAATCTTCTGGGTAATACTTGCCCTCATATTTAATCGATTTCTTATTTCATTGTTTGTCTTTCTTTTCAATCTCGATGGTCTTGCAGATCTCCTCCAATAATCCATTTCCGTCGCCAATAGTTTATTTTCTATTTGCCTTATTAATTGCCCAAGTTTATCAACCATATAGTAAACTACTTTCATTGGTTGCATTATATATATTTTTTCGTCTTATTTATTATTTTACGGCTCCATAACACAGAGTTTAATGCTGATAATAATTTCTTTGTAGTTACTAGTCATCATTTTATTTCCATTTTTTTGTTTCACCCTGTTCGTGTAGTTCCAATTCCAAATGTTTGAAAAGCGGTACATTATTTATCACTTTGTCTTCTATTATGATCTGACCAAAAAATTGAATACACGACCGTCTATAAATGACAATTTCTAGAAATGCGATTTGAAAATTTTTAACAGTGTTTTAGTTTTAATTTAATTTTAGCTAAATAATGGCTTGTAATATAGGTGCTATACAAACTATAAGGCTAAACAAATATATTTTAGTATGTTTCTAATTATTGATAAAAAATGATGTAAGAGAAATTTCTCTCTGTTATGAGTTTTTTTGCTAAATTAGATTTTTCCCATTATATTGTATATATATCAAGCTATAGATCAAACACAAGACTGTTCAAAAGAATTGGAACACATATTTGTCTGTGAAAGGTAACTGCTGAAATCAGATTTTCAAATATTTCATCTGTTTTCTAAAATGTATTCTTAATTATTTTATTTAATTTATTTCCTAAATAACGAATTTTTTAAAAGATTTTAATAAGTGTTTCGTAATTTATGCTTAACGCATGATTATTTCTTCTTGTTATTTTTAGTTCTTTAAACTCCATTCGCAATCTTTCTTACTTTATCTTTTATATAGTTATATGTCTGCTGCATAGTATTTTCAAAATCCTCATCCAACACCACCATCTGTTCATTGTTGATAAAGTATTTTGCATTTTTTAAGCTCTTTTGTCCTGTAACAGTTCAAATTTCAGTTTTTCATCCTATATAATTCCCTTACTTAGCTGTTGCTTATAAAAGTTCTCTATCCATGTGAAAAGTAACTTTTTTTTAACCAAGTAGTGATCTGTTTCACATTCAGCTCCTCTGTAAACTCTTGCACATATCCTTTGTAGTGAACTTGTTTGTTTAATGATAACATAATCAATAACTGATCTTATCTGCCTTGTCATCTGTCTTCATGTGTATTTATGTGTATTCCGGTATTGAAAAAATACATTAGTTATTTTTAAATTCATCTATTCACATAATACTATAAGTGTTTTATCGTTTTCATTTTTTACATTTTCCCCATATATAATTAGTAAGTTTTGAAATCTTTCTTTTAATACTTCAGCATTCATATAACCAAAAAGGAATAGTTCATTCCTTGTAGGTATTTTTTCTATTGTTTATTTTACCGACTCCAGTACTGATCTTGAGTTGTCTAAATTATATCATGTTTTGGGGCATAGGTTCCAATGAAGGATATCTGCCTAGCAAAAATCTTTGTATGTATGACTATCAATATTTCGTTAATATATTCCCAACCTATAATCTTGTTCTTGAGTTTTTTATTTATCATAATTGATACTCCCACTCTTGCTTTTGAACTGTTTCATATACGTCATTCCGAACATGCAAAATCAAACCTATTATCTCCTCTATATTATCTTTTGGCTTCGTAGCTCATTTATTTTTTTCTATCAGTTGAGTCGCTGTCCAAACATGAAAACCTCCACTCTAGAAGACCAGGGTGTTAATTTTCGCCTAGCATATTTATTTCGATCTGTCGAAAAGTTATAATTTTACTACGAAAAATTAAATATAAACTTCAACCAAAACTCAATTTGAAAATAATTAAAAACATAAAAAAAATATTGGCATTTTATATGGCTTCATTATTATTTTTTATGTAAGCAAAAATTGAAAATTAAAAAAAGCTAAAAAATAAATTTCAATTTAATTCATAATATAAAAATTATCATTACTTCACTCTGAGATATATTTGTGCGTATGCTCATAAAATTTTAATAAAAAAATTCTTAATATGAAAATAATAGTTCATATCGTAACCTGAGAATAATAAGATTCTAGCAGTCTTTTTTGAAAGAAAATTACGTTTTGGCATTGGAAGGTTTGATTTGTATAGAGCATTTGTCTCATAAAGGCATTAACACATTGAAAAGACTTCATATCGGATATAATTCCATTTGCATTAAAGAGTAATTTAGTTCTATCAGAAATTGCCGAAAGCAACAATAATTATATGCCAAAAAGTCATTAAAAAATGGCTGTTAGAAACTTATAATTTTCAGGTTGCGATATTTTATTAAAACAAAGAAAATTTAGGATTAATTATGGCCATTCCTAAAAGTTATTAAATAGTTATTTATTTTTGAAAATTAAAAAAAAAATTGCTTGTGAATTTATTTTTTTGGTGTAGTTGGGGAAAAATCCATTTGATGTTTTAAAAAATTTTCTCACACTAATAGGATACGAAAAAAAAAGTAAATTTAAAGAGAGCAAATGATTTAAAAATCATACATATTGCTTTTTAAATTGAATAGAAACATGTTTTTAAAATATACTATCAGATTTAATATGGTTAATTCGTCATAATCTAACATTTGAAGAATTAGACATGATATCTTAATCATCAAATTTCTTAGGATCAATATGGGAGTTAAAAGTGTCGACAATAATTTATCTACTGATGGATGGGGTCTGAAATAATGATAGGGAAATTAGGAAGATATACACAAGTCAACTATGATTTATTACGCATTAAACTATAGAATCAGCGAGAAATATGTTACATGCTTCATAAGGGTATTGAATGCGTTATAGTGTTTGGAATCATATGAATTTTATTACATCAAACAATTCAAATGGCGTACTAACCAAATGTTAACTAAAATTTTTTAAGCAATGAGATTCCAAAATATTTATATCTATTCAGTCTGCTAAGGAAAATGTTTCTAAACATATGTTAATATTTTCCAGCATAATTGCTATTTGTCAGTCTGTATACTAATTCCTGTAAATATGTTTAAAATGATACATAATTGATCAAAGTTATCGAAATTAGTGGCATATTTGATATTAAAAAGAAGTATTTAAGTTTATAATTCGTTTACAGAGACAATTCAAAGAATTCCGTTCATTATTTTAATGATGTTACATTATTTTAAATATATCGAAACTGATATACAGCATTAGGCTGCGTAACAAAATGTTTACTATAGATTTTTTTTAGACAATTATTTCGTTCTTTTACATAAACACACAAAATAGTTCGAATGCAGTAAAATCTATGACTAATAACTACTGAGAACTTTCATTCATTTAAGCTTGCATTTTTAAGTTTTGGGTAGTATATGGTGTGCATAAATTGCATACACAACACACTTTAGAAAACCGCTGGCAGCAATGTTGCCAGCTGTTTTTACCGTTAAAACCGCTGTAAAATTAGATGTAATAAAAAAATTATATCTAATTTTGCCAGCTATTTTTGCTGTAAAAATTGCAGTAAAGTTAGATGTATTAAAAAAATTACATCTAATTTTACTACAATTTTTCCGGCAAAAACTTCTGTCAGCAATGTTTCCAGCAGTTTTTTCCGTAAATTTAACGGATATTTTTATAGTATAGTTTGTTCTGATACATAAGTTTACATTTGGATGATGTTTAATTTTAATGAAATAAATTGTGATGGTAACATTTACATGAAATCTCACAATACAAAGATTAATTGACAGTATAAACACGAAATTACTCATTTCAACGTTTTCTACAAAATAAAAAAATGTGAGGTATTTTTAAAAATATTTGCTTGTTTTTTTACGAGAAAGGATTAATTTAATTCTAGTATTTGGCATCTACCAATTATATCCTACATTTTGATAAATATCCAATATTTTCGATATATACCTATACATTCAGTATTTTTAAAAATATCAACTTATTGATTATTATAAATATTTTCAAATTTTATATAAATTAGCAACTAAACTATGTTTCATTTAGTATGAAAACTTAATGAAACAATATTCTAAATGCATTTTTTTCACTTAAGTAATAAAATTAAAGATAAAACTAATTGTGAAAACTATTTGCTTTTTTACACTCAGAAATAACAAAATGATGGGATAAATTATGAAGATGCCAAAAAATTGTATTTTATGCAACAAAATTATACGCAAAATTTTTTTATTGAAACATTTTAACATTATTCTAACTAGTTATGTAGATTTAACAAAAAAAAAAAAAAAAAAAAAAAAAAAAAAAAAAAAAAAGAAATCCAAAACCATAAAAGATTTCAATGAAGCACTAAATATTTTCTCAAAATTAGAAAGTTTATTTTTCAATTGCTGTTTTAAATAAATATTTATTTTTTCTACATTTTACTTTTAAAATTTCAGCTTCAAAGGGAAATGATTTTTATGAAGAGGGAAAAAGTGCACGAGCTAAAAACCGCGAGTTCAGGAAAAAAATTTTATCTACAGAATGACATAGTCAACAACAATTAAAAAATTCTAATTGAAAATATTGAAATATCGCACGCAATACAGTCTTCTGTATAAGGAGTAATCTATCAGTATCGAGAATTATTTTTTTTTAAAGATTATTCCAGCTTAGAAAATATTTACTCTATGTCTATGAGTTTGCAGGGACTGGAAAATCCTACCGAGTTAGACTGATTTCTGTTTTACACAGCGTCATACCTACAGAAATTTTACTGTATTTTGAAAGTTAGCATCAAGTTATGAAAATATATAAAATATAAAATTTCCTGATGCTGTGAAAATAAATAAGCGATCACATATAACGATATATAGTAAAATATATTTTAATAATATAGTTGATATGTATTAACAAACAATTTGTAAGCTTTATAAAAAGAAAATTGATTAGGATTTTATGAAGTATAACAATAGACGATACATTCTAAATGGGTAAAATAGTTATATTGACAAGAAATATTATATCAATAAAAGTGACTTAATCAATCTGTAGCTTTTCAAGAAACGAATTTACCATTTAACGAGCTTCATTATGGATACAAATTATGGATATAAATAATTAATTCCTTGTAAGCCAATTTCATGTCAATATACATTTAAGTTTGGTTGAAGAGAGTAGAATTTATAGATAGTCTAAAATTGGGTCTTGCTGTTATTTTTTTCTTTTGTTTTAGTATGTAATTTGCCACCTAAGTATTATATATGTCTGTGACATTTTGAGATTATGGCAAGTAGTAGCATCACAAGTCTCCATATTAGCACAGGAGTCGTGGAAAGCAAAAAAAAAAAAAAAAAAAAAAAGAAATTTAGAGACCTCAAAAAATTAAATATTGGCAGTTCCAAAATATGTTATTTAAGTGGTATCACATAGAGCGGGAAATGCTCTCCCCTTCCGGAGCTAACATTCCAGAAAAAAGTAAACTTTCGTCCTAGCCTTTCCGCAAGTCGATCAAATCCGAATTATTTAAATAATCCACCCAACTCCGGGCCTCCTATCTTAAGAAAAAAAGTTTGTAGAGCTTTTGATAACCTCTAACAAAATTCTTTTATGTAAACAGAAATGAGTGTCAAGCGTCGAGATTAAAAATGGCAGAATCGAAATAGTAAAAATTCAAATGTGTTCCACGGGCGATAATTTCACTAAAAAAAAGAAAAAGAAATGAATTTATTGATACGTAATAAATATAAAACACGAAGAAAAAACAAATAAAATGATTGATATTTTGAACAAGTATATTTTCAGAATAAATTTAATAAAATATTCTTTAAAAGGTTGATAAAAACAGAAAAATGGTGAGATTTATTAGAAATTTTAAGAAATAAAGTTTAATTAAGAATATTTTTAATTTAGAGACTTTTTTTAGATTTACGTACATGATAATGTATTTTTAAAGGCAAACTAAGAATTTATATCATTTCTATAAAGATTAATGAATTAGATCTAATAACAGGATTTAAAATTAATAAGCTGAAATAAATACGAAATATTTTTAAAATGGAAATTAATATAGCACAATTTTTAAAAAAGTTATAAAGTTTAGTAAAAGTTAATTTTGGCGGAAAATTTTTTTGTATATATATATATATATGGGGGGGGGGGTTATAGTTCAATTATAGATGGCACATACCTACATTTATATGAACGCAACAATAATTTAAACAGAAATATTATGTGCTATAGATATATAGATGATGTTTTAATAGTTAAATTAAATAACGATAATACACATCTAGATATCATTTATTACCCCACTTCCTTAAAATTAGAGCCCTCCTCATTGGATTGTAGATGGATAGATTTTTTAGATGTAAATTTACTTTTGGAGTGAAAAAAATTGGTTACAAAGATATTTGATAAATCAAATAATTTTAGTTTCCGAACTTTAAAGTTAATGCATTTCGATTCATGTGTTCACATTTCAGTAAAAGAAACATCTTTAGAAATGGTTTGATTCGTATCGATTGGCTAAGTTCAAGGATAGGAGATTTGTTTGATGATATTGTGGAGTGGTACAGATTGGGCTCTGAACAAGGTTACCCTCGGAACTTTATGAAAAGTATTATGAACAATTTTGTTAAGGGCAGTTGTCGTCGAAATGAACTGAAATCATTATTGAATGATCTTGACAGTTTCGACAAGTTTCGTGATTCAGATTGCTAGTCATTTAAGGGGTATCGCTGGTCGATGCTTTAGTTTTTGTTTGGTTTGGTTTTAGTTAATTTCATTTTTGGTTGTGACGGGCATGGTGGAGGTTGCATTCATAAAATCTGATTAAAACCAGCAGTGCATGACATTAGCCATGCCACCCGTCTCCTTGTTTGTTTTTCTTTTATGTTTCATTGTAAAGTTATTTATGAGTTGTTATTTTGTTGGCTCAGTTTATAGTTTATGGATTAGTTTATAGTTCAATTATTGTTTTTTCAATTTTGTTTAACGGTTTAGATGTTTGTGAGTTATTGCTTTTAAGATTATTTTTGAAGTTTATGTATTTATTTAGTAAATTAGTTGTGGTGTGTGATTTGAGTTAATATATCAGTTTTAATTAAATATATACATATATATAATTCAAACTGTATATTATTTATATATATATATATATCATTTTTATTTCCAATCGTTTTGTATGAGTAGCTTTATTAAACGGTAATCAGTTGCAAAATTAGTAGCACATGATAATTTTAACTATTGTATTTCATATTTATAATTAATATAAAATTGCTTAGCGATGAAATATAAAATAGCGGTACATTTAATCTTCAATTTAATCTGCAAATTCTTACACATACCGTTTTTAGACAATATTAATATTAAACATATAACAACAATTCACAAATTGACTAAACGCGTTCAGTTATGTGATAATAACATAAGAAATATTTTAATGAAACGTTATAATAAATATTTTAAAAAAAACTAATTTTATTTACTATTTTTAATTAAATAAAATTCCAGTACTGAGTTAAATACATGTGACATCAACTACCAAGATATGAGAAAATGAATATAAGACAAATAGGAATATATGGGCAGCGGTGGCCCAGATGGCAGAGCGTCATGCTTATAGACGTAAAGATCGTGGGTTTGAGGCTCACCGCTAGCTAAAAACCCACCATGTACGCTAACGGCACCTGGTGCATGTAAAATCAGTCGTGGGTGCAAAGTCCTCCAAGTTACCTGTGAATTATACCTGTGGGGGTGCCTTGTCAGGTGAAGATCTCGTCATCCGATCAAGGCTCTAAATTACGAGATCAAACTCGAGTATCGGTTGTCGTATAGGCAGCTCGTATGAGCTCTGTGGAAGAATTAGCGTTACCCCCTTTCTTTTTATTCCCTTCCAATTACAACATCGTACGAATGAACCCAATCAGATAATTAAAAGTAACCTAGAACAGGCCAGGATAGTAACTAATATTAAATAATAGCGATACAGCTACATTCAGGTAGATCTCAGCTTGTGCAATCAAGCGGATTCTGCCCCGCAGCCAGGTAAAAAAACTCGTTAAGCTAGGCATATTGCCCAGCAGGCAGGGGACTGGTCTGGGGTATAATAATAATAATAATAATACCAGGAGAAATCTCTTAGCATGGAAAATGTTGATCAAAATTTGTACTTTCATTAATAGGTAGCTTGGTAAGCCGGTTTATATATTAATCTAATTGTAAGTACTTCAAGAGCCATACATAATTACTTTTGAAAGCTCGAATGAAATAGGTTATTAATCATTGCAAGGAGAGAATAAAATCCAAAATTAAAAGTTCACATTTGGATTACAGAGAACATTTAATTACGTGTCAAGTTTGAACATGTATTTCTGTCATTTCCATGTAATAGAAGCAGAAAAACATGTAATGGAATACATCTTGACTATAATTAATATAAAATTGCTTTGAATTTAAACATAAAATAGCTGTAAATTTAATCTTACATATCTGAATAAATTTGCGTAGTTATCTTTTTCCAACAGTTTTAATTTAAACATTTAACGTCAGTTTAAACAAGCAGTGTGTACCTTCTAATTATAATAATAAATAAATAAATATTTTTTATGTAACTTTATATTAAATAGATTAATTAATATTTAAATAAAACTAAATTTATTTACCGTTTGTAATGAAATAAAATTCCAGTATTGAGTTAATAAAACCAGGATAAATATTTTAATTTTGAAAACTGACGATCAAAATTTATAATTTTAATATTATAAAACTTGGTAAGCTGGATCACATATTAATATAATTGTAAGTACTTCAATAACCACAGATAAAAACTTTTGAAAATTCTAATAAAATAGGTCATTAATCATCGCGTTCAAAGAATGAAATCTTAAATTAAAAGTTCATATTCAATTATAGGGAAATGTTAATTATGTGTCAAGATGGAAAACGAAATTCTCTTATTTTTATTTAATATGTGGAAGCATAAAAACATTCTGTGGAACGCATCGTGACCATAATTAATATAAAATTGCTTTAAGTGGAAATACAAAATAGCCGTAAATTTAATCTTACATTTTTAAGACTAAATATTATAGCTAACTTTTCCAACAATTTTAAATTTAAACATTTAACATGAATTTCCCACGAGAAGTATGCAGCCTTTAATAATATAATAATAATAACCAAGGAAATATGTTCATGTAACTGCATAATAAATATGTAAATAAATATTTTAAAAATACTAAATTAATTTATTTTTTTAATTAAATAAAATTTCAATACTGAGTTAATAATACCAGAATAAAACTTTTAGCTTGAAACTTAATTGAACTTGAATCATATAAAATTGCTTTGAGTTTGAATACAAAGTAGCCGTAAATTTAATCTGCCATATAATATTAAATTCTTACGCATACAGTTTTTAGATATTATTAATTTCCAACATATAACAACAATTCGTAAGTTAACTAAACGCATTAAATTATGGGACAATAACATAAGAAATATTTTAATAAACTGTTATAATAAATATTTAAATAAAACTAAAGTTATTTACTGTTTTTAATTAAATAAAATTCCAGAACCTAGTTAAAAATAGCAGGATAATGGTTATAGCTAGGAAACTGATGAACAAAATTTATAACTTCATTATTATAAAACTTGATAAGCTTGATCTTACATGAATCTAATCGTAAGTACTTCAAGAACCATAGATAATTACTTTTGAAAATTCTAACGAAATAGGTTATTAATCATCTCGAGAGGAGAATGAAATCTAAAATTAAAGCTTCTTATTTCTATTATAGAGAAAAGTTAATTACGTGACATATTGGAAAACTTATTTTTGTCATTTCTATGTAATAAAATCAGAACATGCTGTGGAATTCATCATGAGCATAATTAATATAAAATTAATTTGAGTTCAAATACAAAATAGCCGTAAATTTAATTTTACATTTTTAAGACTAAATATTATAAGTTTCTTTTCCCAACAATAAACTTTAAAACTTAACATGAATTTCCATGATAACTATGCATTTTTCATAATATAATAATAACCAAGGAAATATTGTCATGTAACTTTATAAAAAAGATATGCATAAATATGAAATTACGTATGTATGTAAATACATTAATTTTCCAGAAATAAGTTGAAATTACAAGGATTAAGAATGTGTATATATTGGTGGAAAACACCTAAAAACCCTATTTTACTATTTGACTCATAAGTTTACCATTATGTTTTAGTGCTCCCAATCCTCCATGATTACATACTTTTGGTTACAGGAAAGCAGAGTTGTAAACCTACAAGTGAACCACAAAAATCGGATTTTTAGAAGTCTTACACTATAATATAGCTTAGCATACCGATACTGTTTTAATATGTGGATCAAAATTTAAAAAAATCTAGATTCTGATCCTTGTACTCAATTAAGTCTTTGTCTGTGCTGCCGCCTCCCTGTATATTTCATTTAAACCGAATAACATGACAAAACAAAACAACTAAATACAACAACAAATTCCCAATTTAACTACACACATTCAATTATGTGATAATAAAACGTAAGAAATATTTTAAAGCACCATTATAATAAATATTTAAATAAAACAATATTTATTTACTGTTTTTAATTAAATAAAATCACACTACTGAGTTAATAATACCAGAATAATGTTTTTAACTAGGAAACTGTTGATCAATATTTATAATTTCATTATTAAAAAACTGGGTAAACTGGATCATATATTAATCTAACTGTAAGTATTTCAATAACCATAGATAATTACTTTTGAAAACTCTAATAAAATGGGTTATTAATTATCGCGAAGAGAGAATGAAATCTAAAATTAAAAGTTCATATTTTAATTATAGAGGAAAGTTAATTACCTGTCAGGCTGGAAATCGCATTTCTGTAATTTCTATGTAATAAGAGCAGAAGAACATGCTTGGGAATACATCGTGACCATAATTAATGTAAAATTCCTTAGTGCTCAAATGCAAAATAACGTATTTAATCTGCCATATTACACTAAATTCTTACGCTTACCGTCTTTAGACAATATTAATTCCAAACATATAACATCAATCCGTAAGTTACTTATACGCATTCTATTATGTGATAATAGCATAAGAAATATTTAAATCAAAAGATAAAATAAATATTTACATAAAACTAAATTAATTTTCTGTTTTTAATTAAATAAATTTCCAGTACCGAGTTAATAACATCAAGATAAAGCTTTTAACTTGATAACTGATGATCAAAACTTATAATTTCATTATCAGAAAACATGGTAAGCTGAATCATATATTAATCTATTTGTAAGTACTTCAAGAGCCATAGATAATTACTTTTGAAAATTCTAAAGAAATAGGTTTTTAATAATTGCGAGGAGAGAATGAAATCTAAAATTAAACGTTTATATTTCAATTATAGCGAAAAGTTAATTGCGCGTCAAGTTGGAAAACGTATTTCTGTCGTTTCTATGTAATAGCAGCAGAAAAAACATGTTGTGGTATATATCATGACCATAATTAATATAAAATTACTTTGAATTCGAACATAAAATATCTGTAAATTTAATCTTACATATGAGCCTAAATTTTCCTATTTTTCTTTTTCCAACAATTTTAAATTTAATCATTAAATGTAAATTTCGAAGAGAAGTATGTACCTTTCAAACTGTAACAATAAATAAGGAAATATTTTCATGTAACTTCATAATAAATATAAAAATAGATGTTTAAATAAAACAATAATTTTTACTGTTTTTAATTAAACAAAATTCCAGTACTGAGTTAATATTACCAGGATAAAACTTTTAGATTTGGAAACTGATGATCAGATTTTATAATTTCATTATTAGAAAATTGGTAAGCTAGATCACATTTTAATCTAATTTGGAGTACTTCAAGAACCGTAGACAATTACGTTTGAAAATTTTAATAAAATATGTTATTAATCATCACGAAGAGAGAATGAAATCTAAAATTAAAAGTTCATATTTCAATTATGAAGAAAAGTTAATTACGTATCAAGTTGGAAAACGTGTTTCTGTCATTTCTATGTAATAGAAGCAGAAAAACTTACCGTGGTATACATGATGACAATAATTAATTTAAAATTGCTGATGACGATAATTAATTTAAAATTGCTTCGAGTTCTAATACACAATAGTCATAAAATGAATTTTACTCTTCTAAGATTAAATATTAATTTTAAACATATATCATTAATTCCTAAATTACCTAAACACATTCAATTACGGGATAACATAAGAAGTATTTTAATGCACCATTATAATAAATATTTAAGTAAAATTAAATGTATTTACTGTTTTTAATTAAATAAAATTTTAGTACTAAGATAATAATACTAGGATAAGGCTTTTACCTTGGAAACCGATGAACAAAATTTATAATTTCATTATTAGAGAACTACCTAACTGGTTCCTATTTTAATATAATTGTAATTACTTCAATAACCATAGATAATGACTTTTGAAATTTCTAATGAAATGGGTTATTATTATTGCGAGGAGGGAAAGAAATATAAAATTAAAAGTTCATATTTCAAGTATACAGAAAAGTTAACTACGTGTCGAGTTGGAAAACGAATTTATGTCATTTCTACGTAATAGAAGCAGATGAACCTGCTGTGGTATATATCAGGACTAGATACTACTAGGTTAACCCGTCAATCAAAAAAACATCCTCATATTATAAGATTACATACCAATAATGGATAATATGGAATGTCACATTCAATGACATTAAACACGATGCACACGTTTAAAACGTCATGAAGTGGTCTTTAATTACACTTTTTATTTGTATTTTTATTCATGTTTTACTAATTTATTTGTTTTTCCGTTATTTAAAATAAAAATTATGTCAACATGCATAACTTGGCTATTAGTTTGGTGATCTTTATAATTTGGCAAAAATGGTCGACGTGATAACCGAGTAGTACCCTTGACTATAATTAATATAAAATTGCTTTGAATTCAAATATAAAATAGCTGTAAATTTAATCTTGCATATCAGACTAAATTTGCGAAGCTATCTTTTTCGAACAATTTTAAATTTAAACATTTAACGTCAATTTTCACAAGAAATATGCACCTTTCATATTATAATAATAACTAAGGAAATATTTTCATGTAACTTTATAATAAATATATAAATAAATATTTAAATATAACTAAATTTATTTGCTTTTTTACTTAAATTAAATTACAGTACTGAGTTGACAATACCAAGATAAAGATGTTCGTTTGGAAACTCATGATCAAAATTTATAATGTCATTATTTTAAAACTAGGTAAGCTGGATCATATATTAATCTAACTTTAAGTACTTCAAGAACCATAGATAATTACATTTGGAAATTCTATTGAAATAGGTTATTAATTATCGCGAGGAGAGAATTAAATCTAAAATTAAAAGTTCATATTTCAAATATAGAGGAAAGTTAAATACGTGTTACGTTGGAAAAGGTATTTCAGTCATTCCTATATAATAGAAGCAGAAGAGCATGCTGTGGAATACATCATAATTATTATAAATAATTGATCATAATTCATCATAATTATTATAAAATCGCTTTGAATTGAAATACAAAATAGCCGTAAACTGATTTTGCATTTTAAAGACTAGTTATTACGGAAAACTTTTTCCAACAATTTTAATTTTAAACATTTAACATGAGAACTATGTACTTCTCCTTTTCCACCAGAACTATGCACTTTTATTATATAATAATCACCATGTAAAAATTTTCATGTAACTTAGTAATAAATATATTAATAAATATTAAATTATTTATTTATTTATTTATTTATTTATTTAAACATTAATTTTCTAGAAATTAGTTACAATTAGAAGGATGAAGAATGAGTATATAAACTGATGATTCCCTTTTGAAACCTTAATAAACTGGATAGATTATTAATTGATTTATACTTATCTCTAGAGAAACATACAATTGATTTTGAATATCGAAATGAAATAAGTTATTGAATATTCTCATTTGAGACCTGAAATTAAATGTTCGTTTTACAATTAAAGTGAAATGTATGTGTCTACCAGTTTGACGAAAATGTATTTTTGTCGTCTCTATGTACCAGATGAACATACTGCGATGCGCGGCTGAGCAAGAAGTAAGTTGCCCATTTCAAGGTTCTCTAGAATGCGTTCTATTGGTCCCAATGAGAATAAATTTGACTACAAATAATTCAAGTAATGCGCTTAATATTTACAAAAAAATCAAAAATTAAAAAATACAAATTTTGCCTCTAGTGTCTAACTTATTTAAATATGCTTAAGTGCATCTGAAAGCCCCTTAGCGGCGAAATTTTGTATTTTTAATTTTTATAATTTTTAACACGTTCGCTGCCGATTACATGAAGATGTGATGATAGTTAATGCCGCACTGTAGAAGTGGGTTTTTCCCAGAAGCCGATTTACTTTTTATAACAAAGAATCAATGAAATATTTTCCCGCGCCAGCGCGTGACTGGCTATTGGACATCACCCCACATCACGCGCTGGCGCGTGAGTGGCCCCTTAACGTTGGCGCCACATCACGCGCTTTCGCGTGAGCGGCAGCGAACGTGTTAAATAAATATGAAGAACATCATTTGAATAATCTGTAGTTTGATCTCTTTTGGACCAATAGAAGCCATTCTATAGAGTCCTCTGAAGTGGGCAACCTATTTCTTACAGTCTCCGCATGGTGAGTGTGTAAGTTGTTTCCCGAGACTGGATATGCCGTATACCGCTGTCGGAAAATGTTACAACAGATTTTGATTTTTTATTGACCAGTTTCCTTTTTTTAATGTTATTTATTATTTGTAAAACTAATTAAATATTTTAGGTGCATTGCAGCACCCTGTAGTGACAAAATTTTTATTTTCAATTTTTGTAAACACAGAGCAAAAGGCTAGTTTAACTTTTTTGCCTCATCATAACTCTCATAAATATTGTTTTTTGAAGATTTGTTGCAAGAGGTGACGATCCTGTAGCATTATATTCTAAAAAAATTAAACGAAGTTAAAGTTACGAAATTTCGTATTCGCACTACTAGAAAGTGCGAACGAGCGAAAAAAAAAGTTGTCCATGGGCTAATATTTACATGAAATATTCAATATCAGTATAGGTATTTTTTTTTATCCTTTTGAAGATATCTGCTCTTTACAATTGTTCGACATACGCATTTTTTGCATTTTCTGTTTCATATTACATCAAACACGTTAAACCATCTGGGCAAAAATGTTTATCCGTTGTCAAGGAAAATTAACACAACTATTATTCATATATTTAAGTCTGATAATTTCACCTTAAAAAATTAAGATTATTTCTTTTTTTATCTCGATATGTCAGTAGTTTTACATACATTAACTTGAAATGTTTAATAAGTTTGGATAATTTAGGATTATAATACAGTCACATTACAAAGAAATTCTTTAAAAAAATATATAAAAAAATTCTTAAATTATTTTTTACTGTATTGTTCAATCAATTGTGGAAGAATATATATATATATATATATTAATATAGACTGTCTACAAATTGAGCTCAGATTAGTCAGGCGAAAACTTTCTTTAATGAAGCATTAAGTAATAAAGTTCAAAAGGGCAGGATTAAGCTCCGAGTATTATGTCGATACTACGTATTTTTAAGTAGTGGAATTAAACAAAAAATAAAGCTTTATAATCTTTTAAGAAAGTTTTGATACACACGCATGTTTCTTTCGTCATTAAAAAATAGTAAAAAACATTTTTTATTTGTAGAATTTTTATTGTTGCGAAAGAAAAAGTCTTTTTACACTACTTATAAAAATATAAAATGTTCTTTTGTTTCGATTTGAAAATAATTGATAGTAAATAGGATTTATGCGACAGAAAAAGATAAAATAAACATTTTTTTAAACATCGAATTATATGTTTGAAATTATTTTTTTAAGGATACAAAAGAGTTTTTGAATTCGAAAGTACGAAATAGCATAATCTGTGCCTCGAGTTACTCAGTGATAAAAAAATAAAAATATTTTCATTATTTTTAAAGAAAATAAATTACAGTCTTAATTGTTTTGATGGTCCGCTTAGTATCTAAATTAACCCCGAAATTAAAGAATATCATTTTCACTAAAATTAATCATTTAATACCAGAAGATATCACTGCAAGAATTCAGCGTACTGGGAAATATCGCTGCAAGAATTCAGCGTTCTGGAAGATATCGCTGAATTCTCGAGAAGCACTAGTCAAGACATAAACACACACATTAAGAAGGGGGGGAGGATTGTACTTTGTGCTTATATATAACTAAATAAATAAACAGCGTTCAAGAGCACAAATATTATAAAATAAAAGATGTTAAAAGATGTTAAAAGCATACATGTTTCGGGACTTCTTAAGTCCCATCATCAGTGCTAAAAGTGTAAAATGTTAAAGAATGTAACATCGCAAAATAAAATAAGTCGTGTAACTGAGCTCGCCGCTAAGGCGAACTGACTAGGAAACGTCGCAAAGCGACAGTAAAAATAAGCTGGCACGCGCACCCAGAGGAGACCAATCACTTTGGTCTGGTCTTTGATTTGGACTCGTCCAGTAAGATGTGACATATGATTGGTCTCCTTTGGGTGCGCGTGCTAGTTTATTTTTACTGTCGCTTTGCGACGTTTCCTAGTCAGTTCGCCTTAGCGGCGAGCTCAGTTACACAACTTATTTTATTTTGCGATGTGACTTTCTTTAACATTTTACACTTTTAGCACTGGTGATGGGACTTAAGAAGTCCCGAAACATGCATGCTTTTAACATCTTTTAACATCTTTTATTTTATAATATTTGTGCTCTTGAACGTTGTTTATTTATTTAGTTATAAATACACACATTGTTTTACTAATACACTTATTATAATAAAAATAAGACATCTTTAGAGATTTTACAATTAATGCGGTTTACACTGAGATAAAAAGTTAGCACACTTGGATGAAACATATTGTTCCAAGAGTCTTGCTAGGATCGAGTGGAGTGGAGAGGTTCCTGATGGCAATCACGTGAATTCATTACCAGATATTCTATTATCTTGTTAGTCAATTCGCTACAGTATCCCCCCAGTGTCTTCAGGCACGGATTCTGATAGGAAGATAGACTCTTCTTCCGGATCTGGTTATCTTCTCTGGGTCATTCTTTTGGTGCTCTACCGTATTTGGCTGTTGAAGGGTTTCTTTAGCTATAGTCACATCTTCATGCACACTGAGCAAAAATGCTGGTTTTAGTCGGTAGAGACAAACTGTTGTCTTTTAGCGTTAATGTCAAATGTAAACCATTTGTATGATCGGGAAAAGACATTTAATGGTCCGTCATAAGTAGGTTGGAGTGGTTTCTTTGTTGTGTCATGCCTCACAAAAACGTGGGAGCAGTTTTTCAAATACTGAAAGATGAATGGTATATGACGTCCACGGTTTACAGAGGTACTGGCTGCAATTTTCTCGTGGTTTCTCTCATGTTATCCACAAAAGGTTTAGGATCAAGATCCGAAGGGGGTGTCAGCCCTACGAATTCACCGGGAAGTCTTAAGGTAGTTCCATACACCAATTCTGAAATTGTTGCTCCAATGTCTTCTTTCAAGGAAGAACGAAGGCCGAGCAGCACAAGTGGTAATGTATCTACCCATCGTTCCGTCATGTGGCATTTGATGGCAGTTTTCAGTGGCCTATGCAATCGCTCTACCATGTCGTTAGCTTTCGGGTTAAATTAAGTTGTTCGAAGCTTCGTTATTCCGAAATGTCGAGTTAGAGACTTTAACAGTTCTGCTTCAACTGCCGACCTTGATCAACAGTTATGTGTGTAGGCACTCCGAAACGAGAAATCCAGGCAGAAATAAATGTCCGTGCAACCGTTTTAGCTATGGGAATGATTTCAGGACAACACGTGGATCGTTCAATCATCGTCAAGGCGTAGCAGTATCTTGAGATGGTGGCAAAGGTCCGATTATGTCCATGTGGCCATCTTGAAATCTTTCATTGGGGTCAAAAAGGATCCCAGGGGACTGTAGATATGACGTTGCACCTTAGCTCTTTGGCATGCAATACAAGCATGGGACCAGTTTCTACAATCCTTGTTCACTTCCGGCCACACGAATCTACTGGTAATCAGTCTTGTTGTAACCTTTATTCCTGGATGTGATTGATTATGCATTGATTTCAATACTTCAAAACGTAATCTTTTTGGAACGTAAGGCCAGATGATAGTTGTTGAAAAGTTGCAAAAAACTCTCCGTCTAGTAGAGCAACTTTACGAAGTCTCGAAGAAGTGCTTTCATTCAATATATCTTGTAATTCTAGATCTTTCTAAAAAATATAAATATTATAAAAATTATAATATTAGGCTTTACAAAACTGAATGCATTCCATTAAACACAGATTCTGTTTCCTGCATACAAAAGCGCGCATTCCGGAAAACATGTGATATTGAAAAGATGGTTGAATAATTGTTATTATAGATTCGTGATATCGCTTTCTTCTAAAAGATTAAGCATCTTTATTTTAACTGTAAAAAAAATGTATATGAAATAATGTATCATTTATAATATCCATCTTTTATTTTATTCTTTTTTTAAATTTATTTTCAGATACTCAAACCGATTAACATATTTCAAACTATCATATTGAACTTCCTTTAAAAATATTTTATTTTCTTGCGTTTCTAAATATTTGGCTTTACTTTTAGTTTCATATAACATCTCTCATGATATAATACGCAAGCATTAAAATATTTAAAAGAGAACTAAAAGCTTTTAATTCTAAACAGAATTAACAACTGCTTTTCGAAAGTATTGGCGTCGATGCATAGATTCGCCTGTTCTATGAACCTAAAAATTCAGATATGATGTAAACAAATGTAAAAATATAATGCAAACAAATAAAGAAAACGATAATGTAAATAAATAATGCAAACAAATGATATTTCAAATGATGTAAACAATAATCTAAATACACAATTAAAAGAATAATGATAACAAATCATGAAAAATAAAAGACAATTTGGCATTTTTTTAATCACGCAAGAAGTCTTTCTCTAGTCGCACCACTCTATTTTTTTTAATAAAATTTGTGTCGTTTTTTTACTTTCTTCTATCTTCAATAGAAGAAAGTATTTTTCGACTTCCGGTTTTCAACGGATTTACACCTTTTAGGGTCAGAGATTCGAAAAAACACTTTTTTACAAAATGCCTGTCTGTCCGTGTGTCTCTATGTCTGTGCGTTTGTGTGTGTGTCTGTGTGTATGTCACCATTCTACCATCAAAAAGTATATGAAGTTATGCCTAGAATTGAACGAAATTTTTTGTAAATGTTTTTGGCTGTGACAAGCAGCTCCTCCCTCAGTTTTGAAATATTTCGCCGGAAGGTGGCGCTGCAATCGCGGTTTTTGTGCCATTTTAATATTGTACGGACCAAAAGTACTGAATTTGAAACCGCCGGAAGGGGGAGATGCAATCACGATTTTTGTGCTATTTTCAATATTGTACCGACCAAATGTATATGAAGTTATGCATCGAATTGAACCAATTTTTTTGTGTAACTGCATGACTATGGCTAGTTGGTTCTCCCTGAATTTGAAAATAATCCGCCGGAAGGGGGCGCTGCAATCTCGATTTTTGTGCCATTTTCAATATTGTACCGACCGAAAGTATATGAAGTAATGCATCGAATTGAACCAAATTTTTTGTGTAAGTGTATGACTATGGCTAGTTGGTCCTCCTTCAATTTGAAAATAATCTGCCGGAACGGGGCGCTGCAATCGCAATTTTTGTGCCATTTTCAATATTGTACCAACCAAAAATACATGAAGTTATGCATCGAATTGAACGAAATTTTTTGTGTAAGTGTATGGCTATGGTTAGTTGGATCGCCCTGAATCTGAAAAAAATCCGTCGGAAGGGGGTGCTGCAATAGCGAATTTTATGCCATTTTCAATATTGCATCATTTAAAAGTGTATGAAGTTAGTTCTAGAACTAAACTAAATTTTTTGTATATAATTTTTTTTGGCAAGACAAGTAAGTCCTCACTGAATTAAAAAATAAATCTGCCTATCATTCTACTGTCCATCGGCTCGTGCAGAGATGGAAATTCGTTTTTACTCCGATTAATTGATTGAAGCAGAAATTCAAGATGAAAATGAAAGTTGGTAAAAAAAAAAAAAAAAAAAAAAAAAAAAAAAAAAAAATGTAAACAATAGGAGAGACCGGGTATGTTAGCCCAGTTTTTTTTGTGTTATTTTTTTCAATACCTAAATTATGTTTTTTTTTAGATGTAGTATTTTTTACTATACCTTGTACATTTGACTAAAGAGGAAAACACTTACTTTTATTTGATATAAAATTTTAAATACTTTATGAATTTAGTTATTGTGTGATGTCATGTGGGCCACGAATGGTGCTTAGGAAATGTAAGCACGTAAATGTTTACGTACGCACGGATAATGCTTACGTAAGACATTTTCAAAATCTCTTAACTTGTTAAAAAAAAAACTATTGAAAATTTTAAATTGAAAAAAAGAAACAGCAAAAGAATAGTAAACTTGAAGTTCTGATGTGAGCTGCTTTGACCGCACAAGGAAAACATAAACGATCTTTTTTATCTAGAAGTGACTGTGCATGTTTGATGCATGAGGACCTATTATCACTGAAAACTTACTACTATTTCCAATTGTAAGAATAGAATAAAATTTTATGCATCGATGCGATATGTTGTATTGTAAAATTCGTGGAAGATATGGACGATGTTAAGTTGATCAATGAAGATGAAGGAAATCAAGGTTAAATCCGAAAAGAAAGCAATGAAGATAATCGAGCAAAACTGGAAACCAATATCATAACAGATGTGCAAAAATGGCTTGAGAAGCCGTGGTCAGCATTAGAATTGATTTGGGCATATTCAAATTTAAATTTTGCAAACGTCTAAGTTCTTCTAAAATTGTGATTTAAGAATTTTTTTAATAGAATTGTAAGAAAACTAAACAAGTATTTTTTTATTTTTATTTTAAGTCGAGTAGTTTTTGCTATTTGAATTAAGTTCTAATTTTTTTAATTAAATTATTACTGTCAAAAAAAGTGGGAGGTTGTCATTTGCTTGCGTAATTATTAAGGGGTTTCGCGATTTGCTTATTTTTGATGACAAGGTGGAAGGGAGTCAAAAATTGTCAAAAACATGCTTACGTAATATTTAAACAGCCCCTTTTAAGATATGCAAAAAATACTGACAGTGAGTAACTGATCATAAATATAACAATGATGCAATACTTAACAAAATAAAAATGATATGTAAGACTTCAGAATTAAGCACATTCAAAAGTAGGCCTATAGACTCAAAGGTTTAGCCATGTAGCCTGGTCTTTTTTAAACGTATTTACAAGTAACATAATATTTTATTTTTATAATTTATATTTTTTTATTTTATTATTTATATTGCCTCTATTTATATATTGTATCTATTTCTTGTATCAACCATCCACCAATAAGTATAGATTACCCATAGCTAATTGCATGTAATAATACTATAAATTCTATACCAAAAAAAGTAAAATACCTAATAGGCCTAGTAGGCCTAATAAATAAAGATCGTATTGGGATGGTATACGATCGAACTGGTGACCTCTAGTTTATATCATAGCGTCAACAGCTATAACTTTCGAGTTGTTTCTTCACATTAAGGCGTATGGCACCTTCATATGAGAATAGTTGCAATTTTCAATAGGCCTACTTGCTAATTAGATTACAAACCACTTAAGAAAAAATTTGTGCTAACAACATAAATGTAATTGTTTTCCAATAAAACACCGGGGCACGTTGATCCACCTGGCCAACGTGTCCCAACTTAAGTGGGCAAACCTAACCCCTCGCAATGTTTGAAATACTTTTGCTATTCCACACATATCTTAACAACATTTAATATTTATTGTTACATCAAAAGAATCGCTATAAATTTAACTTTCAAAATATTACTCATTTTTGTTCTTGTGAAGTGTCTCTTGAGAGCATTACAACTTTCTGCACACTAACAAAAATTTGCTTCGAGATCGACGAAAATTAAAAAGCAACGTTGTTCTTAGTTTGCTTTTGTTAAGAGAACTGAAATTCGTGGAAGGGTAGGGAAACAGGTTTTCTAACATATTTCTGGATTTCTGGCGACATCTGGTGACTGGTGTGACAATTAAAGCAAATTGGCCAACCTACACCTATGGCCAACGTGCCTCGATCACCCCTACCGTAATTAAATAATTTAAACAAAAAAACAATACAATGATATAAATAAATAATGCTAATAAATTATGTATCAAATTGTAACCAAGAATGTAAATAAGTAGTTGAAAAATAATGGAAACATATTAAAAATAAAAGCCAATTTGGTGTTTTTTTAATCACGCGAAGCAGTAGTTAATTCACTAATCGGCTTTATTTTTTTATAGCATCTGTGTATTTTTTTTTTTTTGACAACTTTGTAATTTTTTTAAACATCTTTATTTCTAAATAACATTTCTATCTTCTGAGTAAAAAAAAACACACTAGTTTAGTTCTTTCATTAAGAAAGAACTAAACTTATTTTAAGTGAACAACATCTCCCACTTTCTTTTTTATGCGCTCATTTCGAATGCTAAAAGATTTGTTTTTCAAATCTCTTTCTTCATTCAATTTTCGAACTCGGCTTTATAAAACTGAATGCATTCCATTAAACACCGGTTCCGTCTCCCGCATAGAGAAGTGCACTTTTTGGACACCATGTGATTTCGAAAAAAAATGATTGAAAGATTGTTATTATGGATTCAGGATGTCGTAAAAGATTGCATCTTTATTTTAACTGCAAAAAAAAAAAAAAAAAAAAAAAAAAAAAAAAAAAAAAAATATATATATATATATATATATATATATATATATATATATATATATATATATATATGAAACAGTACATCTTTTATAATATCCCTCTTTTATTTTATTTATATATTTTTTATTTATTCTCAGATACTCAAACTAATTAAACTATTTTACCATTATATTTAACGTACTTTAAAATACAATCCATTTTCTTGCTTTTAAAAAAAGTAATAATATTTGGTTTTACGTTACCTTCACATAACATCTCCTATTATAAAAATTTGCTTGTATTAAAATAATTAAATAAAACAATAATTAAATAAAAACTAAAAGCTTTAAAAGTTCTACTGCAGAATTAACGACTGCTTGGCGCATGACTTGGTATCGATGCAAAGATTCTTCAATTCTATAAACATTAATATTGAAATTCAATATACGTAAAAAAATAATGAAAATAATACCGTAAATTAATATTGTAAACTAATTAGAAAAACAATACTGTAAATAAAGGATGCAAGCAAATGATGTATTAAATTATTCAAACAATAATATAAATAATTACATGAATTTAATAATGTAAATCAATCATTAAAAATAAAAGCCAATTTGGCAATTTTTAAAAATCATACAAAATAGTCATTAGTTCTCTAATCGCAGCGCTTTAAAGTATTTTTTTTTTTTGGGGGGGGGGGGGTTCGTACGCATCAGGATATTCAGGGGATTTTAGGTTTTTTAATACCAGAAGTTTTTTTTAAATTGCTATATCGGAAGATACAATAATTTTTTCATTAAATACGATTAATATTACTTAATGATAATTTTGGTAAAATGAAAATAATAATGTAATTAATAATGTAAATAATTACATGAATTTAATAATGTAAATCAATCATTCAAAATAAAAGCCAATTTGGCAATTCTTTAAAAATCATACAAAGTAGTCATTAGTTCTCTAATCGCAGCGATTTAAAGTATTTTTTTTGGGGGGGGGGGGTTCGTACGCATCAGGATATTCAGGGGATTTTAGGTTTTTTAATACCAGTAGTTTTTTTAAGTCGCTATATCGGGAGATACAATAATTTCTTCATTTAATACGATTAATATTACTTATTGATAATTCTGGTAAAATGAAAATAATAATGTAATTAATAATGTAAATAATTATATGAATTTTAAAATGTAAATCAATCATTAAAAAAAAAAAGCCAATTTGGCAATTCTTTAAAAATCATACAAAGTAGTGATTAGTTCTCTAATCGCAGCGCTTTAAAGTATTTTTTTAGGGTTCGTACGCATCAGGATATTCAGGAGATTTTAGGTTTTTTAATACCAGAAGTTTTTTTTTAAGTTGCTATATCGGAAGATACAATAATTTTTTCATTAAATACGATTAATATTACTTAATGATAATTCTGGTAAAACGCCCTTGAAGCGTACACTGTAAAAAAAAAAAAAAAAAGAAAAAATCAAGAGGTTACTAAAAATTCCTTAGTAAATTTGTATTCCACAGAATTTTTTAGTAACCATTACAAGCTTTTTTTTGCAAGTGAAACAAGCATTTCTTTTGTAAACTGAACAAAAGAATTTTTGGTATAACTAACTTTAAAATGTTTAGTATGAGCCACCAAGCAAATTTTAGTAATAGCTCCAAAATTATTTTTTATAACCATTACGTGCGCCCGAAGGCAGGAGCTTCCTTCGAGCTGCATCCAGACTTCTGAAGTGAAAGATTTTCGGTAAAACCGCAATAGATGGCAGCACCAAACATTCCTACCTGCTCTGACAGGATTTTCATAATCCCTTTATTAACGAGACACTACATACATACGGGGCGTAATTGGCGGTGGCAAGTTTCGAACCAGGGACCTTTTAACCAGGAGGCCGTTACTATAACCACTACGCTATCAAGGCCACACCAACTGAGTTTTAGTAAGAGCTATTAAAAATATAAAACTATTAACTCTATTCGTTGCTAACTTTTTTCTAGTAATTCTTATAATTAGGATTTTTTTGTAACCGACTAAGATTACTAAAAATTTTTTAGTAATTACAAGGATCACTGAAGTTTTTTTAGTAGATCGACCTTTTTTTTACAGTGTACGAACCCTGTTTTTTACTTTATTTTTCAACAACATTTGTGTCTTTTTTTTTTCATTTGAAAATCATTTAATCCTTTTTTTAACATCTTCATTTCAAAAAAATATTTCTAGCTACTGCAATAGAAACGCAATTCATTAAGAAAGAACTAAACTTTGTTTAGACGAATAACATTTTCCATTTTCTTTTCTATGCGCTCATTTCCAATGCTAAAAGGTTTATTCTTTAAAACTGTTTCTTTTTTCAATTTTTGAACTCGGCATTATAAAACTAAATGCATTTCATTAAATACCAATTCCGTTTCCCGCATACAAAAATGCACATTCTGGAAAACTTGTTATTTTGAAAAGATGGTTTAATGATTGTTATTATGGATTCGGGATGTCGCATTCTTTTAAAAGATTAAGCATTTTTATTTTAACTTAAAAAAAATTATATATAAAATAATGTATCTTTTATTATATATGTGACATTTTAAAGTTAGAAGCTAGAGACATCATCGCCAGGGTCCCCGTTCTACCGCAAAGAAGTCATGGCAAACAAGGAAAAAAAACCCCAAATAAATAGATGTAGAGGATCCAATAAATTACTCAGTGGCTGCTGTAAGTTAACTTATTAATCTGTAGTCATGAGAAAAGGAAAGGCTCCTTTTGTAAACTGTCTTTTACAGAAATATTCCATCATTATTTCAGAGAGCCGTACTCATCGAAGAAAAAACCCAAGATCTTCCTTCTCATCTCAAGCCTTTCCCTCTTAAATCTAAAAAGAAAATTCTAGTACATTCTTTACTCTCAAACCATCTTTCTTTTATGTAAAAATAACTCATGCCCAGAGTCGGGACCATATTCCACAGACGATAATTTATTTTAACCCTCCAAGCGTCTTGCAAATGGGTAAAATTGTAATGTTGTTTTCTCTGCATTTTATTTTAAATGCAAATAAAATATGATTCTTTCAATATTACATAAAAAATCTTATTTAGATATATAAATGTAATCCTTGAGAGTCTTAATCATTCTTCAATGCTTTGAAAATTCATTAAATTTATAGAATTATAATATCTTAAACATTGCTCATATTGCAGTGAAACCTGGAGCTTAGTGTACGGAATATTACGGGACAAACGCTTAGAGGGTTAAAAAATATTATTTAACTAATTTATAATCAACTCAGAATTTCAAATATCCTGTGCAAACGATCTTTTTTGCAGACGATTAATTTTAAGAGAAAAAGAAAAGAAATGAATTTATTGTTATGCACACATATCGAATGTTGAAGGGGTAAAAATAAATAAATAGATAAATAAAAATAATGATTTTTTTTTAAATGTATGGTTTTGGAATAATTTTCATTAGACTTTCTTAAAAAGGGTTGATAAAAACATAGAAAAAATGAGTTTTATTTGGAATATTAAGAAATTGGAATATTTTTAATTTAGAGCCATCTTTTAAATTTACGCATACTGGACTGAATGTTTTTTAAGGCAAATTAAGAATTTATATTGTTTCCATAAAGATTAATAGATTAGATCTAGAAACAAAATTTTAATTTAATAAGTTGAAGTAAGTACGGAATATTGTTATAAGGAAATTAATATAGTATAAAGGTTAATTTTGGCGGGAAAAAAATTTATAATATATATATATTTTATTATATATATATTTTTTTTAATATTCATCTTTCATTTTATTCATTTTTCTATTTATTCTCGGATACTCAAACTAATTAAAACAATTTAAACTATCGCTTTTAACGGACTTTAAAAAATATTTCCTGTTATTGCTTAAAAAAATTTGCTTTATGTTTAATACCATATAACATCTTTCTTCATGTAATACGTTTGCATTGCTATAATTAAATGAAAACTAAAGTCTTTAAAGGCTAAACCACAGAATTAATGACTGCTTAGCGTATGACTTGCGTCACTCATAAAATTGCCGTTTCTTTCAAATTAAATACTCAGATGTAATTTAAACAAATGTAAAAAAAATTATATAAACAATAACATAAATAAATTATGTAAGCAAATAAGGAAAATAAAGACATAAATAAATAATATATAAAAATGTTTCAAATAAAGTAAACAATAATGTAGATAAGTAAAAAATAGTAGAAAGAAATCATTAAAATAAAAGCCAATTGCGTGATTTTTTTAAATCATGCCATGCAGTCATTAATTCTCTAGTCGGGCAGCTTTATTTTTTATAATTTTTATAATTTTTCTAATATTATCTCTGTCTTTTTTTCCATTTGAATTTTTTTAAATATTTTTTAAACATCTTTATTTTTAAACAACATTTCTGCCTACTGTATCACAAAACATACTTCATTAAGAAAGAACTAAACTTATTTTGTGAACAACATCTATCTCTTTCTTTTCTATGGGCTTATTTGGAGTGCTAAAAGATTTATTCGATAAGCTCTTTCTTCGGTCTATTTTCAAACTCGGCTTTATAAAATTGAATGCATTCCATTAAGCAGGAATTCCGTTTCCCGCATACAAAAGTGCACATTCCGGAAAACCTGTGATTTTGAAAAGATGGTTAAATGATTGTTATTAGAGATTTGGGATGTCGCATTATTTTAAAAGAATTAGAAAAGAATCTTTAATTTAATTATAAAAAAGATTTATGTATGAAGTAATACATCTTTTATAATAAATATATTTTATTTTATTCATTTTTTTATTTATTCCCAGATACCCAAACTAATCGAACATTTTAAACTATCATATTTAAAGTACTTAAAAAATATTTCCTTTTCTCACATTTAAAAATTTATGTATTTACCTTTACGTTTACCTCCCTATAACATCTCTAACCATAGAGTACACTTGCATTACAATAATTAAATGAAAACTAAAAGCTTTAAATGCTAAAATGCAGAATTAACGACTGCTTGATGTATGACTTGGCGTAGTTGCATGAATTCGCCTAGTGTATGAACTTTAATATTCTGATTTAATGTAAAAAAAAAACAATGTAAACAATATCGTAAATAAATAATGTAAACATAAAAGAAAAACAATAATGTTAATAAATAACGCTAAAACATTATGTGTCAAATTCTGTAAACAATAATGCAAATAAATAATGGAAAATTAATGGAAACATATGATTAAAAATAAAAGCCAATTTGGAGATTTTTTAAAATCACAGCAAGCAGTAGTTAATTCTCTAATTGCACTGCTTTAAATTATTTATTTATTTTTTATCGCATTTGTATCGTGTTTCAATTTGAAAACTTTTTAATTTTTTCAATATCTTTATTTCTAAACATTATTTCAATCTTGTGTATAAGAAAACACACTAGTTTAGTTCTTTCATTTAGAAAGAACTAAATTATTTTAAGTGAACAACATCTCCCACTTTCTTTTCTATAAGCTCATTTCGAATGCTAAACAATTTATTCTTTAAATCTCTTTCTTCATTCAATTTTTGAACTCTGCTTTATAAAACTGAATGCATTCCATTAAACACCGATTCCGTTTCCCGCATACAAAAGTGCATATTCCGGAAAACATGTGATTTTGAAAAGATGATTGAATGATTGTTATTATGGATTCGGGAGTTTGCTTTCTTTTAAAAGATTAAGAATCTTTATTTTAACCGTAAATAATAATAATAATAATAATAAATTGTATACGGAAGAATACCTCTTTTAAAATATCCAGCTTTTATTTTATTCTTTTTTTATTCATTTTCACATACTCAAATTAATACAAACATTTTAAACTATCATATTTAATGTCTTGTAAAAATACTTCCTCTTCTTGCATTTATAAAACAAAATATGTGGCTTTACGTTTAATTCCATATAATGCACTTGCATTGATATAATTAGATGAAAATTAAAATCTTTAAATGCTAAAACGCAGAAATAACTACTGCTTGGCGAATGACTTGGCGTCAATGCATAAATTCGCTAATTCTATGAGCCTAAATATTCAGATCTAATGTAAACAAATGTAAAAAAAATAATATAAACAATAGCGTATAACTTCCTAATTTTTTTAACATCTTCATTTCTAAACAATATTTTATCTACTGAAATAGAAAACACACTTCATTAAAAAAGAACTAAAATTATTTTAAGTGAACAACATCTTCTACTTTCTTTTCTATAAGCTCATTTCAAATTCTAAAAAGTTTATTCTTTGAGGCTTTTTCTTTATTCAATCTTAAAACTCGGCTTTATAAAACTGAATGCATTCCATTAAACACCTTTGCCGTTTCCCGCATACAAAAGTGCACATTCCGGAAACCAAGTGATTTTGAAAATATGGTTGAAATATTGTTATGATGGATTCATGATGTCGCATTCTTTTGAAAGATTTAGCCTTTTTATTTTTACTGTAAAAATTTTTGTATATGAAATAATGCATTCCTTTATAGTTAAAAATAAAATTAAATTAATAAAACAGGATTCATTTGTCCCCGTGTTTTATTATCATAAAGTTTTTCAAAGTATTAAATATATTAATAAATTACCACATTAATATTTTAGTATTGCATTTTATTTCGCAAAAAACAAAATTGTTGAATATCATTTCTTCATTTTAAAAATAATATGTTTTGTAGAATTAATCAATATGTGTTGTATGTACCACAATATACGATTTTTGCGTTTAAGGAATTTTGTGACATTTATGGCAGTTAAAACCTACATGAGATTTTCAAAGTCCTAAATGTCATATTGCGTTTTTACAAGTCATTTCATCAAAAATATTTATTTAACCCTTAATTCCCGTAACAGAAATTTTCGCTCATCTGATATGAATATTCTCCAAACCGCTTTAATAAAAATAAATAGAGAAACTTTCTTAACTCATGGGATACCGTAAAAAGGGCAGAATTGGAACATTTTTCAACTTTGAAGTTAAAAAAAAGCAACTACTGATTTTTTATTTCTTTTATTTTTTTACTAGAAACTTTATTTTTTTGCTTTTTAAGCAAAAACGAAACATCTTTTACTGTATATATATATATATATATATTATTATTATTATTATTATTATTATTATTATTATTATGGTGTTCCGGTTCACCCCGCAGATAGGTGTGAATCGGGACAAATGTTATAATCCTTTTTTATTCCGATTCAGACTTTAAAAGGGTTAATAAAAAAAAGGTAATAATGATAGGAGATTAATAGGAACACGTAGTTACTATCAAACCAAGCCTTTATTTTATATACAAGTAAAGGTATGACTTTTGAAAAATTAGAAAAACAGAATGAAGAAACTATGAATTCAAGAAAAATAAAAATTTATTTTAAAAATTGTATTCAAATTGCAGAAGATGGAATTTAATACAAATTCAGTCCTGTTCTCAGTTATCATTTACCAGTATTCATTGGGTAAGATAATCTAATGAGTAGCCTAAATCGCTGCATGTATTAATACGATCTACTAACACGGCCTCATCCCCAGCCTTTAGTACTGTTTATATATCTCACTTTTTTAATTGGGCTCACATTTTGAGATGTTTGTGTAAAGTTGAGTTTGTCAGAGAATAATCCTGTGCAACTCTTCTTAATAATTTGCCACTTTAAAATTCTTTTATTGTGTGTCCCATCTTTGGTGGTTTGGTTGTTGACTTTTTTGTTTAACCAAGTAATTTATTGGCATCCTATCAAAAACTTGTCATTATAAAAGTTGTGAATAATTTTAAGAAGATTTATAATAAAATTAATTGGATTTGATATCTGGAAAATTGATGAAGTTATGAATATTTTTCTTCTTACCTCCCGCCCCCTTTTTGGCCATTTGTGCCCATTTTTTACCTTATCATATATCTGTCATACATAGTCTGCTATTTTTCTAGAACTAATAATAGCTTCAAATTTATTTTATATGTATTATACTTAAATTTTTTCTGCTTCCATTAAATCTTTCCTATTTCTACTCAGTTTCATTGATTTTGCCCATTTACAATCCTCTCAAAATTTATGGTAAGTTTAAAGACGATCCGTGCATAATTGAGATTTTAATCGTGTCCAGAACATTTAGAACGTACATACATATATATACCGGGTGTCTCAAAAATGACTGATGGATTTTAAATTTCAATAACTTGTAAATGGTGACAGCTATTTAAAAAATTCTTGCAGGAGGGTTATGTGTAATGTTAGGAGTTTTTTTAGAGTATTTTTTATTTTAGTTCGCATATCAAACAATAGGTGGCGCTGACGGTTATTGAAGGCCAGGTGGTCAGTGCTGAGTGAAACGTCGACCTGGCCTTCAACCGCCGTCAGCGCCACCTGTCCACCTGTTTGATGTGCGAACTAAAACACAAAATTACGGTAAAAAAAAACTCCTGATATTGTACATAACCCTGCTGCAAAAATTTTTTAAATAGCTGTCACCGTTTACAAGTTATTTAATTTTTAACTCCATCAGTCATTTTTGGGACACCCGCTATATATATAAAGTTTTTTAGATGTACGTCGTTTTGGGTTCCTAGTGTCATATCATGAAAAGTTATGAAGTATTATTTCAAAAGTCACACCATGGTAATGTCTACAATAAGCTGTATTTCTTATGAAATCTATCTAAAACCAATATTTTTCATTCTTTAAAAAAAAAGTATTGCTTTTTTTTATTAAAGTAAAAAAAAAAAAATAGAAAACCAGACTTTATTTCATATTACATTACAGTTTTTTTTCTTTTTTAACACTATATGACAAGTTGACATTAATAAAGGAAAATCATGTCTAAAGAATATTAATATGATCTCAAAGCCTAATCTTGCTAAAATCTAACATTTAGCTATACTAATAAATGTATTTATTATCTCTTTTACTAATAATACTTTTTAGTTGTTTGTATAATACACTTTATAATTTATCACAAATTTGTAAATTAAACCAATTAATGTTCTCAAAAATTTTAATTAAACTATCTGTAATGTCTTTATGAAAAAACAGCTTTTTAAATTATTTTCATCTAATAATAATTTCTACACACTATAAAAATCGTTGTTGTTTCCATCACTGATAGGATAACGATAAAAATGCTTTGCCAGACTAATCTCTGTCAACTGACGTTATACTATCTTAGCACAGAGTATATATTAAGATTTTATAGCACTTTGATAACAGGTTCAAGACCATTAATTTTAAGCACCTATTTTAAATTATTAATGTAAATCAATTTGAAAATTGGAAGCAATTTACTCAATCGGTCCAGAGATTAATCTTAACATAAATGAGGCACAGCTCATTTTGAACAATTAACGGAATCACTGTGCATACCGAAATTAAATTATATTTTATGGAATATTTTTGTTTAGTAAATGAAAAAAATATAGAGGAATATTTTTGTTTAGTAAATGAAAAAAATATAGAGGAATATTTTTGTTTAGTAAATGAAAAAAATATTTTCAACTTTAATTAACATTTTTTATTCATTATAAATTTATTACACATGATAAACTCATCGATTTATAATATTCAATGTTCTGGAATTTTTAATTAAAATAAATGTAATAATCTTCTCAAAAGACAACTTTTAAAATAATTTTCATATAATAATAATTTTAACACAGTATTACTATAGTTGTTGTTCCCATCACTGATAGGATAACGAAAAAATGCTTTAACAACATACTCTCTGCCATCTGATGTTATAATATCGTAGCACAAAGTACCGGGAGATCAAAAAGTCCGTAAAAACTTTAAAAATTCATAAAAACCGAAAAAATAACCGAAATGAAAAACGGTTTGCAGGGTTAGCATCCATAGGTCACGGGAATTTTTTTAAGACAGAAATAAAAAATAATTAAAAAAATAGCCGACAGATGGCGCTGGTACTTGCGATTTCCGCGGAAATATGCAAATGAACCGGTTATAAGAGCTTGCGCTCCTAATCCACAACTAGTTCACCGTTGTGAGCCGTGAACTTGATCAAGGATGCTCACTGCGAAGAACAAAGCTTTGTTGGTAAAGTTATTTTACATGAACGAGGAATCAGCGACTATTGCTTTGCGTAAATTCCGATTTCAAAAGGATTTGAGGACGGGAAAGGGGCCTTTAACAGCGGCAGGCCTCATAAAGCTTGTTCGGCGGTTTGAGGAAACAGGAACGTTGGAGGATCGTGTAAGATCCGGACGACCATCTTTACTGAAGGTCCGCTCGCCGCGTGTTGCAGCCGAAATGGAAGTGTTAGCTTCCGATTCAGCTGCGGGGACCAGCAGTGCTCGTGAAGCAGCCAGACGCTTAGGCTTACCCCAATCATCTGTCCGTAATATTCTTCATGGAATACTCAATCTTTACCCATACAGATTACAGTCATGCCATGAACTTTTACCAGCAGATACTACACAGAGAGAAGCATTTGCGAGGTGGGCTTTCTCTACAATTGATCAGAATCCCACATGGGTCTTTAACATCTTTTGGACAGATGAAACTCATTTTTCGCTTCATGGAGACATTAATACCCATAACTGTCGAATCTGGGCGACATCTAATCCACATGAATACACTCAGAAACCATTGCATTCCCCAAAAGTTACTGTGTGGTGTGGATTCACAAGTTCATTTATCATAGAACCCTTCTTCTTTGAAACACCTTGCCGAATAAATGGGTGGAAAACAATTACGGTAAACGCTCAGCGTTATTTAGTGTTTCTGCGTGAGAAGGTCATGCCATGTTTGTGTGAAAAAGATGCGCTTTCTACCGTCACATTCATGCAAGATGGAGCACCTTGTCACATTGGTACATCTGTCAAGGATTTCCTGATACAGACGTTCGGGGAAGACAATATCATCAGCAGGGGTTGCAAGTTCCCATGGCCTCCTCGGTCTCCAGATTTGACCCCGGCAGATTTCTGGTTATGGGGGTATTTGAAATCTCGAATTTATCGATCTAGTCTGTCTAATCTGTCGGAGCTGAAAGATGCAATCCGGTGAGAAGTGTCATGTATACATGCAGAACTGCTACACTCTGCAGTTGCTGGATTTGTGACTCGACTCCAATGTGTCATCCCCTGTGGTGGTGGTCATGTGGAACACATACAGGTCAAATAAACGATTTGGAAACATTCTGTTCTTTATTTGGGTATCTTTTCTTTGATTTGGGTACGTCAGCGCCACCTATTGGCTGTTTTTTGAATTATTTTTTTTTTCATGTCTTAAAAAAATCCCCGTGACTTATAGATACTAACCCTGCAAACCGTTTTTCATTTCGGTTATTTTTTTCGGTTTTTAGGAATTTTTAAAGTTTTTACGGACTTTTTACTCACCCTGTATATATATTAAGATTTTATTGTACCTTGATAAGAGGTTTAAGACCATTACATTTTAGCGCCTATTTCAAATAATTAATGTAAATCACTCTGAAAATTGGAAGCAATTTTCTAAAACGGTCGTGAGATTAATTTTAAAATAAATGCGGCATGTCTAATTTTGAAAAGTTAATGGAATGATTGTGCATACCGAAAATTAAATTATATTTTATGGATTTTTCTATATTATTTAACGATAGAAACTGTTTTGAATTTTAATAATCAATTTTTTATATTTGTCAATTTATTAAGTATGACAAACTCTGATAAACATATATTCAAATTATTTGCTTTATAATATTTATATCAAAAAATATTTTGAAAGCATAAATGAGATTTTTATTAGAATGTATTTTTTCTTAAAATAAAATAAATATTTAACTATACTAATAAATATAATATTATAATTATTTCGTTTACTAATCATACATCTTGCTTGCTTTTACAATACCTTTTATAACTTATCACAAATTTGTAAATATAAAAAGTCAAAGTTCTGAAATTTTTACTAAAATTACATGTAATGTTCTTATCAAAAAACAGATTTTTGAAACATTTTCATCTAATAAAATTGCTACGCGCATTTAAAATCGTTGTTGTTACCTTCACTGATAGAATAACGATAAAAATGCTTTAACAGCATAATCTCTGTTAACTGACGATATAATATCGTAGCATACAGTATATACTAAGATTTTATTGCACTTTGATAATATGTCATGACCATTACCTTTAAGCTCCTATTTCAAATAATTAATGGAAATCACTCTGAAAATTGGAAGCAATTTACTCAAACGACCGTGAGATTAATCTTAAAATAAAGAGGCATATCTTTTTTTGAACAATTAATATTGCTTACCAAAAATTAAGTTATATTATATGGAATATTTCTGTTTATTAAATGAAAGAACTATAAACTGTTTTTTTTATCTTAATAATCATTTTAAAACCATTATGAATTTAATAAACATGATAAAATCTGGCAAATATATTTTCCAACTCTTTATTTTATAATATTCAATATTCTTGAATTTTTTACTGAAACATATGCAATGTTCTAATCAAAAAACAACTATTTTAAAAATTTTTTCATCTAATAATAATTTCTACACAGTAGTGAAATCGTTGTTGTTCCCATCACTGATAGGATAGCAATAAAAATGCTTTAACAGCAAAATCTCTGTTAACTGATGATATAATATCGTAGCATAAAGTTTAAACAAAGATTTAATGCACTTTGATGACAGGTTCAAGATCATTACACTTAAATGCCTATTTCAAATAATTAATATAAATCACTCTGAAAATTAGAAGCAATTTACTCAAACGACCGTGAGATTAATCTTAAAATAATGCGGCATATCTGCTTTTGAACAATTAATATTGCATACCAAAAATTAAGTTATATTTTATGGAATATTTCTGTTTATTAAATGAAAGAATTATAAACTGTTTTTTTTATTTACTTTAATAATCATTTTAAAACCATTATAAATTTAATAAACATGATAAAATCTGGCAAATATATTTTCCAACTCTTTACTCTATGATATTCAATATTCTGGAATTTTTAACTGAAATATATGAAATGTTCTAATCAAAAAACAACTTTTTTAAATAATTTTCATCAAATAATAATTTCTACACAGTATTGAAATCGTTGTTGTTCCCATCACTGAAAGGAGAGCGATAAAAATGCTTTAACAGCATAATCTCTCTTAACTGACGATATAATACCGTAGCATAAAATACATTCAAAGATTTTATTGCACTTTGATAACAAGTTCAAGATCATTACACTAAAGCGCCCATTTCAAATAATTAATGTAAATCACTCTGAAAATTGGAAGCAATTTTCTCAAACGGTTGTGAGATTAATCTTAAAATAAATCAGGCATGTCTAATTTTGAGACGTTAAGGGAATGATTATGCATACCGAAAATTAGCTTATAGTTTATGGATTTTTCTAGTATATTTAATGATATAAATTATTTTAAATTTTAATAATCAGTTTTTTATATTTGTCAATTTATTAAATATGACAAACTATGGTAAACATGTATTCAAACTACTTGCTTTATAATATTTATGTCAAAAAATATTTTGAAAACATGAATGAGATTTTTATTAGAATGTATTTTTTCGTTAAATAAATTAAATATTTAGCTATACTAAAAAATATAATATTCATTATTTTGTTTACTAATCATACTTATTGCTTGCTTTTATAATAGCTTTTATAACTTATCACACATTTTTAAACATAAAAAGTCAAAGTTCTGAAATTTTTACTAAAAATACATGTAATGTTCCTATAAAAAAAAAGCTTTTTAAAACATTTTCATCTAATATAATTACTACACGCATTTAAAATCGTTGTTTTTAAATTCACTGATCGAATAACGATAAAAATGCTTTAACAGCATAATCTCTCTTAACTGACGATATAATATCGTAGCATAAAGTATATACTAAGATTTTATTGCACTTTGTTAACAGGTTCAAGATCATTACACTAAAGCGCCTATTTCAAATAATTAATGTAAATCACTCTGAAAATTGGAAGCAATTTACTCAAACGACCGTGAGATTAATCTTAAAATAATGAGACATATATGCTTTTGAACAATTAATAGTGCATACCAAAAATTAAATTATATTTCATGGAATATTTTTCTTTATTAAATGAAAGACTTTTAAACTGTTTTTTACTTTAATAATCATTTTAAAACATTTATAAATTTAATAAACATGATAAAACCTGGCAAATATATTTTCCAAATATTTTCTCTATAATATTCAATATTCAGGAATTTTTAATTGAAATATATGCAATGCTCTAATCAAAAAACAACTTTTTTAAATAATTTTCATCTAATAATAATTTTTACACAGTATTGAAATCGTTGTTGTTCCCATCACTGATAGGATAGCGATAAAAATGCTTTAACAACATATTTTCTGTTATCTGAAAGTATATACAAAGATTTTATTGCACTTTGATAACAGGTTGAAGATCATTACACTTAAGCACCTATTTCAAATAATTAATGTAAATCACTCTGAAAATTGGAAGCAATTTACTCAAACGACCGTGAGATTAATCTTAAAATAATGAGGCATATCTGCTTTTGAACAATTAATAGTGTACATATAAAAAATTAAGTTATTTTTTATAGAATTTTTTAGTTTATTAAACAAACTAGCAGGCTATGCCCGCTGCGCTGGACAATATTTCAAAATAAACCGTGCATGAAACGAACTGGTGAATTTAAATTTGCATTTTAAATAATTTGGACCTCCAGCAGCACCTTGCTCATTGCTGAAAACGATTTAGACACTATCGTGATATTAAATTATCTTAAACGTTGGACAAAACCGAGCTACTTAGAAGTAACTATTTTAGTTTACTACTAACAGTGCACCATTTGGAAGCGAAATGAGACCATTATGGCAACAGGATTTAAAATTTTCTCTTATCTGAAGAAATATTAATTATTACAGTCGTCACCACGGTACAACTTCTGAAAAATTTCTTCACAACTTTTCATTATGTGAAGCCAGGAACCCAAAGCTACTCCCACCTAAAAACTTTATATATATATTAAATTTTGTCCGCGCGATAAAAGGCACAATTATGCAAGAATCATCTTCAAACTCGTCAAGTACATTGAGATGGTTAATATCTCGGTGGGAATTGCAAATGAGCAAAGTCGGTCCAAGGGGGTGGTAATTGGGAAGGGTTAAAAAATTTTAATACCACCTTAACATGACTTTGACAAAACCAGCTCTTACAAAAGAATGGCAGGAAAAAAAATAAACATTTTTCGTTACAGAATGTTGCCAACGAAAAAAAAAAAACACACACACACACATTAAAATTCTCACTACAGCAATTACTTTATTATTGCAAAATTTCCTCCTGAAAAATGAAAACAAAATTATTTGCTCTTTCGTATTTAAGCATTTTCTCTTTGCTATTTAAGATAAAATTATGTAAATTTGTATAATTTGGCGAACGATTTGGCGAAATTGGCTGACGTGATAATCAAGTAGTAGCCAATTTACACTTTTCATATTTCACAAAAGATTCCTACACAGACATCATATACGCAATAGGTTTAGCACGATTTTCGGTACTTCTAGGTTATCCCGTCAAACAAAAATTTATCGCAAAACTATAAGATTAAGTGCCAATAATGGATGATCGTGAATGTCACATTCAATGACATTAAATGCTAGTCACGTGTTTGAAATGTCATTAAGCGATTTTTATTTCGACTTTTTATTAATATTTTTATCAATATTCTACTAATTATTTGTTTTTTCGTTATTTAAAATTAAAATTATGTCAACATGTATAATTTGGCTATTAGTTTGGCGATTTGTATAATTTGGTGAAACTGGTCGACGGGATAACCTAGAAGTACCCGATTCTCTTGCAACTACAATGTGGCAAAATCCTCGTTTTAGAATACCAAAGAAATTTATATATACTTTATTATTTTCTATCATTTTAAACAGCAATTTACAATAAATAAAAAAGTAACTGTAGAACAAAACAACAAATATCATTTCAAAAAATAAAATGAAAGTAAATAAACAACTTATCATCAGATAAACAACTATAGCTGGGTTACCATATAAGGCAAATAATGCCGTTTTGACGCCAGTGAGATACCTCGATGAGTATATGAACAAATCTGTGACAAAATTTCCATATTTGGAAAAAAATTTAATCGGTATTTATACTGCATTTTCCCTACTTATGTATAGTGAAAAAACTTTGACACACATGTCATGTATGCACCACATTGGCGCAATTTTTTTCTGGCGCCAATTTGGAGAACTTGGTTTTTATTTACCAATTTCATAAATATTTTTAAATTATTTTGTATTATTTGAAAAAAAAATAATAAATAAAAAAGTTTAATTAATAGCTATAGAACAAAATGATTTATATTATTTTAAAAATCAAAATGAAAGTTAATAAATAATTTATTAATAAATAAATAACCATAGTCGGTTTACCATGTGAGGCATAAAATCGCCATTTTGTTGCAATTGTGCGAATGTGGTGCGTATATGACATCTGCGCCAAAACTTTAAAAAGTTGCAATTAAATTATTTTACAGTTTGGATGAGGAAGACATTTATACTAAAATTTAAACATTATACGCCATTATTTTGCTATAACTGCTATTTATATATTTACAATTAAACAAAAAAAAAATATCCTAAAAATGCCCTCGCACATTTAAAAGAGAGTGGGAGAATTTAGTAATTGTGAACATCGCTCCGGCTTATGTCTTCTTGGTATAAAATCGCATTGTTTGATGACAAAAGTAACTTCAAACACCCAAATAAACAAATAACATACAATTAATAGATAAAACCATTTTTAAAAGTAATTCTGCTATTTTGTCCTGTAAGACACTTAATGGTAGAATTAGATTTTAAAAATATATATTTTTTTAAATAGAAAAAATGTTATTTACGTTTTATCTAATAAAATATTTAAAATACATTTTTGTTAGCCTGCGCGAAAGAGAATAGCGAAATATTGATTGAAGTAATATTGAAGAAGAAATGGTCAATTAAAAAAGACTTGTAAATTTTATTCAGCGGGAATTTTTTATTTCAAAATGTTGAATTTATCTATAGTAATAACGCATAATTGCATAAATTTACTTTGAATTGCAAAATTTTTCCTTCAGTACTACTTGGTTACACCGTCGACCGATTTCGCCAAATTATACAAATCGCCAAACTATTAGCCAGATTATATAGATTAGCATAAATTTTCATTTAAATAACGAAAAACAAATTAGCAGAGCATATATAAAAGTAGAAATAAAATGTCGAATTAAAAATCACTTGATGACATAATTAATATTTATATTATGCTTAATGTCAAGTGAAAGTGACATTTACGATCATCCATTATTGACATTTAATCTTGGAATTTGGCGGTAGATTTTTAATCCATCTTTCCTTCTTCAGTTTTTAAATTTTAAAACTGAAATTTTCCGGTAAGTGAAATTGACGAAATGGCGCAAGAAAAATTAACAATAAAAGCATTTGCAAAAAGAAATAAAAGAGTTATACTCATATCTATATAATTTACGATTGAATATTAAAATATACTCTAAAAATTATCTTCACTTGAAAAAAAAAATTATTGCGACCATTAAGAACCTAAATCAGGCATCAAGTCAGTAGTGCATTTTCGGCTTAAAAACACATTCTTTGGCGACAAAAGCAAGATGAAAATGGTATAGAAAAGAATAGTAACTCACAACTTACAGTGTCTTTTACAATCAGATCTGCTTTTTTTCTGCTGTAAGTTATATTATACGGAAATTCGATAAAAAAGAGAAAGAAAATAATAAAAAGGGAAATAACTATCATTCAAAATTCATTTAATCAATTTCTGAAATTCATGTTTTTATTCTAACGCCAGGGATAAGTCGCCAAAAGTTGAACCAATTGTTATATTTAGCGTTAATTTATTTTTTAAGCAATACAAATATTTTTTTCATTTTCAAGATAAATATATTTTTATAATATTACGCCTCATTTAAGCGGTCTTTCTTTATTATTATTAATATTATCAGTAGTTATTTTCTGCTATTATTTGAGAGATTTTTGTAATATTTCTAATAGATATAGCCATTTTAATTCTTTTAGCAATTATAATTTTCGCCAAAAACAGCTACTGGCAACCCTTTTGTCAAAAGTAACCGAAAAATACGAAATTTAGTACGAAAAATCAGAGTTATCCCTGTATATTTGTATCATAAACCTCCGCAAAAATATTTCCTATCGAATGATATAATCTGCAAAAAGATTCATCGGGTAGTTTTTGAAAACACCCGTTTGGAAGTTTCGGAACTTCTGCTTTATAATATATATGATATTTAATATATTTATTTTCAAATTTAATAATAATAATATATATATATATATATATATATATATATATATATATATATATATATATATATATATATATATATATATATCTTTGTAAGTTTATGTTCAACATGGTAAAATTTGGTAAATATAATTTCAACTGTTTGCTTTATAATAATGATGCCAAAAAATATTCTGAAAGCATGAATGAAACTTAGTTTATTATAACGTATTTTTTTATTAAAATAAACATAAAAATTTAACAACAATCTCTGTAACTTTTTTCAAAAGTCTATTTTTGTTTTCTACGAATATCAATGTTTTTAAAAGCACGAATTATATAGAATTATTTGTTTTAATTTAGTAATTTCCTATGGTTATACTATATATTTTAGTGGTACATTCTGCCAGGTTTAAGGGCAGTAAGCGAACATTCAAAATTAAAATCTTTATCAATTTTAAAATTGAAGAGAAATTTTTAGAAGAATTATATGAGTCAATGAGATATGTTCACTTTTCTGGAATTGTTGGACCTTAACCCTGTATACTCTGACGGTACTATCAAGTACCAATAAATTAACTTATCATAAAATTCATTTAATACAACTATTAGTTGTAATAACTTTTAGAATGATACATATATAGTTTATTTTAGCGTATTACAAAAGACTTACTGGTTGCACACAGAAAAATTGTTTAAAAAAGGATGATTGCTTTTCATTTGCATCTGTTTCTTAACATTGAAGGATTTGGGGTAAGAAGTTTTAACAAGGGAATATTCCTATATTTCTATTATTAGAGCATTATATGTAAATTTTCTTGTTTTGATTGAAGACATAAATATCTCACATAAAATAAACTTTTTCAAAAAAAAATATAACCGACTTCAATCAACGCTCTAAAAAGAGTTAAATAATTCTTTAAAATCCCCTAATGATGAATTGTTTTCCAATAACCACACATCAGATATCATGTACCGACAAAAAAATATGGTTATAAGTTTAATACATAGAACTTAATATCCAGCAAACATGGTTTTTCGACAGAATATTTTTTACAAGAGATTAATTTACATATTTTTGATTTAATTTATGAATATATACATATAAAAAGTAATGAATTACTTTTTGAAGTTGGTGCCAAACAATCACAATCAATAATGATTTTTACCATTTTATTTATGGTATTAGGCATAATATAACCACTTAATTCTTACTATACTTACAATAGTTTGGCACCAACTTCAAAAAGTAATTCATTACTTTTTATATGTATATATTCATAAATTAAATCAAAAATATGTAAATTAATCTCTTGTAAAAAATATTCTGTCGAAAAACCATGTTTGCTGGATATTAAGTTCTATGTATTAAACTTATAACCATATTTTTTTGTCGGTACATGATATCTGATGTGTGGTTATTGGAAAACAATTCATTATTAGGCGATTTTAAAGAATTATTTAACTCTTTTTAGAGCGTTGATTGAAGTCGGTTATATTTTTTTTTTGAAAAAGTTTATTTTATTTCTTACTTTTTAGTTATTTATACCGTAATACATAGTTTTATCGGTTGGATAGTTGCGGTATAATCGGTGAACATATATATAAAAAAAGTACATACGCGGTCGAATTGATGACAACCCTCTCTCCTTTTTTAAGTCAGTTTAAGAAATTATAATACGGAAAAAATACTGTATGTTATACATGGATGTCAGGAATGGGGTTCGAACCCACGATCTCTTTCGAGAACCAGAGCTTAAATCGGGCGCCTTAGACCGCTCGGCTATCCTAACTGCAATCTAAACAGTGAACAACGCCATATTACTTTTCGCAAGTCTATTATTTTAGCACACTTTCACTGATAAAGTACCGAGTTGGTAAAAGATCTCTGATACTCTGTGCTAACGGTTAAAAACAAAATATTCTTAATGGCATAATTATTATTTAATTTGTAAAATATATGTGTAAAAAGAATAATACGGAAAAGGCTTTTGTATGTATGTATGTCAGGAGTGGGGTTCGAACCCACGTTCTCTTTCGAGAACCAGAGGTTAAATCAAGCGCATTAAACCTCTCGGCTATCCTGATTGCAATCAACTCAGGGAACTTATTCAAGGTCATGTTATTTTTCGCAAGTCTATTAATTTAGCACTCTCACTGATATAGTATTGAGGAGATAAAATATATCTGATTCTCTGTGCTGACGGTTAAATACAAAATATTCTTAACATAAGTAGTATTTAATTTGTCAAATATATGTGTAAAAATTATAATGCGGAAAAAGGTTATTGTATACATACATGTCAGGAGTGGGGTTCGAACCCCCGCTCTCTTTCAAGAACCAAAGCTTAAATCAGGCGCCTTAGACCACTCGGCTATCTTGACTACAATATATTCGGTGAACTTATTCAACGTCATATTACTTTTCGCAAGTCTATTATTTTAGCACTCTCTCACTGATAAAGTATTGAGTTGGTAAAATATCTCTGATACTCTGTGCTAACGGTTAAATACAAAATATTTTTAATAGCAGAACTAGTATTTAATTTTCAAAATATGTGTGTAAAAATTATAATATGGAATTAGGTTGTTGTATACATGTATGTCGAAAGTGGGGTTCGAACCCTCGCTCTCTTTCGAGAACCAGAACTTAAAACAGGAGCCTTAGACCGCTCGGCCATCCTGACTGCACTCCATGGTAGGAACTCATTCAACAGTTTTAATTAGCGAAAAATCACTAATTTTAATTGTTTTTGCCCGTTTTCTAAAAAATTACTGAACCAATTTCTATGAAATGGAAGTGGTACCAATCCGAGACTAAGTTCTTTAATTTAACACCAAAACCAAATTAATCAGTTGGGTAGTTTCGGCGTAATCGGTGAACATACATTAAAAAAATGCATACGCGATGAATTGATAACCTCCTCTCCTTCTTGAAGTCGGTTAAAAATATTCTTAATAGCATAATTAGTATTTAATTTGTAAAATATATATGTAAAAATTATAATACGGAATAGATTCGGAAACTTATTCAATGTCATGTTACTTTTTGCAAGTTAATTATTTTAGCACTCTTTCAGTGATAAAGTATTGAGTTGATAAAAGATCTCTGATACTCTGTGCTAACGGTTAAATACAAAATATTCATAATAGCATAATTAGTATTGAATTTGTAAAATATATATGTAAAAATTATAATACGAAAAATTATTGTACACACATATGTCAGGAGTGGGGTTCGAACCCATTGTCAATTTCGAGAACCAGAGCTTAACTGAGGCGCTTTAAACCGCTCGGCCATCCTGACTTCATCAATTATAGAAACTAATTCAACAGTTTTAATTACCGAAAAGACACTATTTTTAATAGTTTTTGCTTAATTACTAAAAAACTACTGAATCAATTTCTATGAAATGGATGTGGTACCAATCCGAGAGTAAGCTCTTTAATTTAACACCAAAACCAGATTAATCGGCTGCATAGTTTCGGAGTAATCGGTGAACATACATAAAAAAAAAAAATACATACGCGTCGAATTGATAACCTCCTCTCTTTTTTGAAGTCAGTTAAAAAGAATAATACGGAAACGGTTTTTGTATTTTATGTATGCCAGGAGTGGGGTTCGAACCCACAATCTCTTTCGAGAACAAGAGCTTAAATCAAGCGCCTTAGACCGCTCGGCTATCCTGTGCAATCAATTCAGGGAACTTATTCAAGGTCATGTTATTTTTCGCAAATCTATTAATTTAGCACTCTTTCACTGATAAAGTATTGAGGAGATAAAAGATCTCTGATTCTCTGTGCTAACGGTTAAATACAAAATATTCTTAATAACATAATTAGTATTTAATTTGTAAAATATGTGTGTAAAAATTATGATACGGAGAAGGTTGTTGTTTACACGTATGTCGGAAGTGGGGTTCCAACCCACGCTCTCTTTCGAGAACCAGAACTTAAATCAGGCGACTTAGACCGCTCGGCCATCCTGACAGCACTCCATAGCAGGAACTCATTCAACAGTTTTAATTAGCGAAAAATCAATAATTTTAATAGTTTTTGCCTGTTTACTAAAAAATTACTGAACCAATTTCTATGAAATGGAAGTGGTACCAATCCGAGAGTAAGCTCTTTAATTTAACACCAAAACCAAATTAATCAATTGGATAGTTCCGGCGAACATACATTTAAAAAATACATACGCGATGAATTGATAACCTCCTCTCCTTCTTGAAGTCGGTTAAAAATATTCTTAATAGCATAGTTAGTATTTAATTTGTAAAATACATATGTAAAAATTATAATATGGAATAGGTTCGGAAACTTATTCAATGTCATGTTACTTTTTGCAAGTCAATTAATTTAGCACTCTTTCACTGATAATGTATTGAGTTGATAAAAGATCTCAGATACTCTGTGCTAACGGTTAAATACAAAATATTCTTAATAGCATAATTAGTATTTAATTTGTAAAATATATATGTAAAAATTATAATACGGAAAGTTATTGTACACACGTATGTCAGGAGTGGGGTTTGAACCCATTGTCACTTTTGAGAACCAGACCTTAATTCAGGCGTTTTAAACCGCTCGGCCATCCTGACTTCACTCAATTGTAGGAACTAATTCAACAGTTTTAATTAGCGAAAAAACACTAATTTTAATAGTTTTTGCTTAATTACTAAAAAACTACTGAACCAATTTCTATGAAATGGAAGTGGCACCAATCCGAGAGTAAGCTCGTTAATTTAACATCAAAACCAAATTAATCGGCTGCATAGTTTCGGAGTAATCGGTGAACATACATAAAAAAAAAAAAAATACATACGCGTCGAATTGATAACCTCCTCTACTTTTTGAAGTCGGTTAAAAATATTCTTAATAGCATAATTAGTATTTAATTTGTAAAATATATATGTAAAAATTATAATACGGAAAGTTATTGTACACACGTATGTCAGGAGTGGGGTTCGAACCCATTGTCACTTTCGAGAACCAGAGCTTAAATCAGGCGCTTTAAACCGCTCGGCCATCCTGATTTCACTCCTATTGTAGGAACTAATTCGACAGTTTTAATTAGCAAAAAAAACACTAATTTTAATAGTTTTTGCTTAATTACTAATAAAACTACTGAACCAATTTCTATGAAATGGAAGTGGTACCAATCCGAGAGTAAGCTCTTTAATTTAACACCAAAACCAAATTAATCGGCTGCATAGTTTCGGAGTAATCGATGTACATACATAAAAAAAAAAAAATACATACGCGTCGAATTGCTAACCTCCTCTCCTTTTTGAAGTCGGTTAAAAATGCTATAAATACAGATTTAATTTAATTTAATTTGCAAAATCTTCCTAAATGTGATTAATTGATTCTGTAAATATTTTAATTTAGTTTCAAAAATTCACGAAAAATGCTTTAAAAGATAAAACTTACTTAAATTCATATTATGTGACATAAAGGATTTAACGCAATTTATTTACATATTGCGAGCAAAAATTTCTTAATAAGGTTATAATTAAATGCATTATTCACATAATATTTCAAATGAACAAAAGTACTAAAGAAATAAATGAAATTAACACCTAGATTATTTTATTATCAATTAGATTTAAATTTTACGCTTCAAAGAATATTTACTTTTTTCATCATCGTGGATGTCCCATATTCTCCGGCTAGATAAACAGTATTTAATATATATGTGACGATTTAAGGAGAACTCGAATTATTCCCACTGGTTAAAAAGAAACACACAGTCATGGCAAGCGAGGGAAAAAACAAAATAAATAAATAAATGTAGAAGATCCAATAATTAGTCATGGGCTGCTGTAAATTCATTTATTAAATTCGTAATAATGAGGAAGGAAAAGCTCCTTTTTCAAAATTCCGTCATTATTTCAGCGAGCTGTCCTCATTGAAGAAGCAACCCAAGAAATCTTCGTTTTCATCTCGAGACTTCCACCTTTTTAAACTAAAAAGAAAGTTCTGGAACATTCTGTAACCTCAAACCATCATTCTTTTATGTAAACAGAATTCTTGTCCAGCTACGAGATTATTTTCCACAAACGATAAATTTATTTTAAAAAAAATATTATTTAACCAATTTATAATTGACTTAGAATTTTAAATATCTTAGGCAGACGATTTTTATAAATGATTAATTTTAAGAGAAAAAGAAAAGAAATGAATTTATTAATATGCACACATCAAAGGTTGACGTAGGAAAAATAAATAAATAGATAAAATAAAATAATGATATTTTTTGAAAGGTATGGTTTTGGAATAAATTTAATAAGACTTTCTTAAAAAGGGTTGATAAAAACATAGAAGAAATCAGTTTTATTTGGAATATTAAGAAATAAAGTTTTAATTAAGAATATTTTTAATTTAGAGCCATCTTTTTAAATATACGCATACTGGAATAATGAATAATGTTTTTTGAGGCAAATTAAGAATTTATATCGTCTGCATAAGGATTAACAGATTAGATTTAGAAACAAGATTTTAATTTAATAATTTGAAGTAAGTACGAAATATTAAGATAGTATAAAGGTTAGTTTTGGAGAAAAAATTTTTAATTTGTAATATTATCCCCCCTCCCCAAGACTTTGTATGAAATTGATAGTTAAAAAAAAACTACAAGTTCAGACAACAGAAATATAATAATTTAGAAAAGTTAAATTTTGGAATAAAACTGTCAAACTCAGGAAGCCAAGAGATGGAAGAAAAGAAAATTAACGCAATATAAAAAATATTAGCGATTAAAATAAAATAGTTAAGAGAAAATAATTCTGAATTAAATTTAGGTAGGAGCATTTCCCTGAAAGAAATACAATAATGTTACAACATCACTTACCATTTGTAAGTGCATAGGAGATAATACATATAATAACAGTAAATAAGTTATGAATATTAATAAGCAAGAGATAAAAATATAATAAAAACAATAAAAATTCGTTCTCATGGAAGTTTAAATAATTACAATGACTTAATGCATAGTTTATTTTAAATAAGTCCTTTAAATGAAACAAGTCTTTCAATAGTATATATAAAAGAGTCTTTTCCAGTGTTCTCTGAATACAGTCTAATTAAAAATCTTCAAACCTAGTTTAATGTTTGGTTTTAATGTTATGTTGGATCCAACATCTTTCAGTAATATATCAATTTTTCAATAATAAATAGCATCACTCTCAATATCAATAATAAATAATATAGAAAAATTTAAATAATAACAATAACAACAATAATAAGTAATAGTATAATAAGACTCCATATCCTAATATTTTTCAATAAGAGTATAATTAATACTAAACTTCATTATAGAAATCATAATAATAATAATAATAGTAAAACAAGAGTATAATCAAAAGAAAATATCACTATTTGTTTATTATTGATAGGGAAAATATTGGTTGAGGATAAAAATAATTACATAGCTACTAAATAATTTTCTTATTTTCTAATAGCATAAGAAAGTATTTTTTGCTAGCCGAAAGTATAAATAAAAAAAATCATAATAATTCCAAAATCCAAATAAAATTAAATCTAACTATTTAGAAAATGGACTCTCAACCAGTATTTCCTTACAATAATTCCTCTCTGATACTCTTTTACAAAATTGTCAAATTCGGTTATAAGTTTTCAAATGCCAAATGTAGAATAATGTTTTATCTACACATGGTTTATAAACTTTAATAATAAAATACAATAGGAATAAAAGGTGTCATTCTTAATTGAGAAATAGAAATAAAAATAGTGTGCTTTTCTGAAAAACTCTTAATATCTGTAGTTTTCACAATCACTGAAAATCACATATTATGTTATAGGTTTGAGTAGAATCATTAGATTTTATAACTGTTATAACATAAATATCTGCTGAATAAATAGAATAATACTAATGTCAAATACATGAATAAATATAGTTAGACTTATATCCACTTAAAATTAATTTATCAACATCAATTTGAAAGCTTTTACAATCGAACTGTTCACCTTATGCCTGCATAAGGAGCCCAATTTAACCCCAAAAACTCCCAAAAACAAGTAATGTTCTTGTAGGCCTTTAAGAACATACCTGCTAATGTTGAAAAATATGGTGATAAACTATTTAAAGAATAAGAATTAAAACTTAATCTACTGTCTTGACTTTAGTTTGATCTAGTGATTGTGATTGTATCTGAGGTTTTGTTTGTTTTTTGAGTTGCTCATGAAACAGTTTAAAATCTTCTGGTGAAAAATAGGGTCTTAATTTAGAAACATGCACAATAACGGAATTCTGTCCTGTCTCATAATTAAATTTATCTATTTCATAAGTTACATCAGAAAGTTTATTTATAATTTTGTATGGTCCAGAGAAAGTAGGTTCTAATTTTCGAGTGTTAGGGTATTTAAATTCTTCAAAAATTACAGAGTCTTGTATTTTTAATGGGCATTCGACAAAATTTCGATCATAGAGCCTTTTACTTTTAAGGTGAAATTCCTGAGTTCGCGCTATCGCAATTTTGAGGGCTTTGTCTACTGATGGGTAATAGTTTTGTTTTAAAGGAGATTCATAAGGCAATTGACCATAAAATAAATAGGCAGGTGGGAACTTGGTGATAGAATGGGGCGTATTGTTGTATTCTTCGATGACTTGGTTTAATAATCTAGTCCAAGGTATTTTAGAAGAAGTGGAATTAACTTTACATTTAAGCCTGGTAACTATAGTCTGATTAACGCGCTCTACCTTTCCATTAGTCTGAGGATGATGTGCGGATGTAAAACGCTGTTGAACATGATGATTTCTAAGGAATTTCTTAAATCTTGGAGATCTGAAAGATTTATGCCTGTCACTAAGTATTTTTTGAGGTGCTTTGATATTGAAAATTTGTTTTAAACAGTTAGTGTATGTTTCAGTGGTAACATTTTTGGAGGGAAAAGCCCAAACAAATCTAGTTGCATGATCTATTATTATGTGTAAGAATTTTTTTTGTTGAGTTGTAATAGTTAAATCCACCAACAGTATCAATAGAAAGACATTCAAAAGGTTGATCTGTTGCTGGCATAGCTTGTAATAAGCCGAATCTTTTCTGTTTTGGTTTTTTATTTTTCTGACAGGTATCGCAATGTTTAACAAATTCTGTAATGTCTATTGTCATATTAGGCCAATAATAGTTGGGAGATATTAAATTAAGCATTTTTTGAATCCCTAAATGTCCAAAATTATCATGAGCAATATGGAGAAATTTTTTTCTTAATGACATCGGTACAACAATTTTTTTGAATCCCTTTTTCTGAACTATAATAATTCCATTCTCCTTTTTATATTTTTTGTCACAAACATTGTCTTTGTCTTGCATCTCTATAATTTCTTTCCTATCTAGCAATAAACTAATATGTTGATTAAAATGACAAACAGGATTTCGTGACAACATGTCTGCTTCGACATTTGTTGAACCCTTTTCATATTTTATCTCATAATCAAACATACTAAGTTTGAGCGACCATCTAAAAAGCCTACCTCTTAAGTTTTTAACACTCTTTAACCATACTAGAGATGCGTGGTCCGTATGAATTGTAAACTTGACACCATGAAAGTAATGATAGAATTTGTCAAGAGTATCTATAATAGCTAAACATTCTAATTCAGTTATGAAATAATTTTGCTCATAACTCTTCAAAATTCTAGAATGATAAGCAATAGGATGTAAGAAATTTTCTTTATCAGGTTGTTTTAGAACGGCACCTACTGCTATCTGAGAGGCATCTACAAACATATGTAAAGGTAATTTAGGATCATAAATTTTGAGGATGGGTTTTGCAATTAAAGAATTTTTTAATTTTTCAAAAGACTCCTGGCACTCTGAGTTCCATTCCCATATTGTGTCTTTTTTAAGTAATCGGTTCAGAGGATATCTAATTTCAGCATATTTATTTATGAATTTATGGTAAACATTAATGGAACCTAGAAATCGTTGTAACTCTTTCACATTTGAAGGAGGTTTTAAATTTTTGATGGTTTCAATATTGGCATTTGCTTGTGTTATAGTTCCATTAGTGATTTCATAACCTAAGAAATTGATTTTATTTTGGCCTAATTTACATTTAGAAAGTTTAAGTTTAATGTTTTCTTGTTTGCAAATGTCAAATATTTGAGCTAAATGGTTTAAATGTTCTTCTAATGAGGAAGAGAAAATTATAATATCATCAAAATAGTGGCACGCAAAGTCGATTTTATATTTATTAAGGATTCTTCGAATGGTTCTATTGAATATGGGAGGGCCCGTTTTTATGCCAAAAGGGAGCACGAGCCACTCAAAAAGTCCAAAATTGGTTGCAAATGCTAATTTTTCTGTATCGGATGGATGTATTGGTATGTGCCAGTAGCCAGAGGCTAAATCCAAAGTTGAAAAATACTGAGCACTACTCAATTTATCTAAAATTCCATCGATACGGGGCAAGTGTTCTGCATCATTTTTAATTATTGCGTTTAATTTTCTATAGTCTATACATAATCGCGTTTTTTTACCTTCCTCTCTTTTCATAACTAGTGTAACAGGGGCAGAATAGGGACTATTACTTTCCTTTATCAGTCCGGCTGCTAACAATGATTGAATTTGGTTTTTTATTTCTATTTCTTCTAGAGGAGATGTTCGGTAGGGCCTCAAAGATATAGGTAGGTCTGAGTTTAGTATAACGCGTTGTGGTTCAATATTAATCCTACCCACATCATATTTATGCTTTGCAAAAATATCACTATAAATATGAACTAATTCCCTTAAATTTACATCTTGAATTAAATTTATTTCCCCAGTTAAATCTGACTCCGAATTATCGCGAAAATTTTGAAGAGTCATGGAATCTCTATAATCAGGATGCACATTAATTGCGTGATCATATTCAACACAGTCTTCATTTTTCATAATATTCCTACAAGTAGATTGTAACTCTATATCATGATTACTTACATTCAGTGTTTCATTATCATAATTATCTCTTGCTACAGTATTACCAGTATTTAATTTCATATTTTTTTTTATATTCTGAGGTTACAAATTCATTAGATTGATCCCTGTTTTGTTGTACTTGGTCCATATTTACTGTATTGAAATGAAGAGATCTCTCATTATGTATGGATATACTGTTAGTTATAATTTTCCTTCCCTGCCTTACAATACAATTTTTACATTCTATGGTTAATTTAAATTTAGAACATTCTTTTAACCCCAAAATAGCATAATCCAAATTTGTATTGCATACTAAAAAGTTAACATATTTTTTTAATTTTACCCACTTTTAGAAGAACACTACATTTTTTATTTATATGTAAAAATACTTTTGCCTGACCAATGGTAACTGAGGGTATAGTCTCAATTTTAGCATTAAGTTTTTTAACAAATTTAATCGGCAATATAACAATAGTTGAGCCAGTATCTACAACACATGGCAAATTATAATTATTTGTACATCCATACACAATTAATAGTCAAATATTATGAGAATTATTTTGTGAGCTACTTGGAAGAGTATCAGAGGATGGCAACTCACTCCTAAAAATACATTCTCTTTCCCAATGAAAAGCATTACTCACACCCCTATTTGTGCATATCCTACAAGGTCTTGAAGGGTATGAATTTTGAATATAATTATTTTGACAAACTCTAGGTCTTTGAAACTGAGATTGCCTTTGGGGAATCCAATTCCTAAGTGTATTATTGGGCCTAACTGGCTGAATCCAGGGCCTAGTTGGTTGAAAAGGTTGAAAATTTTGTCTAGCTGATGGTTGATTTATTACTTGGTTTGAAACTAGTGGGGTGGAAACTTCCACGAATTGTTTGACAACCCGGTACCATTCGGTGGTACTACTAGGAGGATTTATAATAATACTGTTTTTGAATTCTGGTTTTAAACCATCAGTTAAACCTTGTAATAGTATATTTTCACTAAGATGTAATTTCCTACCAATTTCCACTTTCTTACGAAAATAAGTTTCTAAATTGTCTAAATTATCTAATTTCAGATTTGAAAAATCAGAAAAACTCGGGAAGTCTAAATCAACGAGTCTTTCTATCAAAATTTTCTTAATTTGTTCATAATCCGTACAATTTAAACAGTCATTGATATAATTTTTTTGCGCTTCCCCTTTCAGATATTGCGCAATAGAATTAAATTTCCATTCTAGATTTTTCTTCTCCTTTTCACATGTTGTATCAAAATAAGTTAACCACGACAAAAGTTCATTCCAGAACTCGGGTCAAACGGTACGAACTTAGTATCTTCCATAATTTTTTGATTCTTACTCATTAGAATAAATGAAGCACTTCTATTTTCTTTATTAAATCCTGATCGTAAAATCATTCGCAATAAATTTCAAAGTTAATAATTTCTATCAATTACATATTTTTTCAAAATTACTATATCAGATTCATAAGATACAATAAATAATAAAATAATAAATAAATTAGTAAATTAATAAATTAACTTCAAATTACTCTCATCAATAAAATAAAAAATAAATAAATAAATAAATAATAAATACTTTCCATCAATCATAAATAGAATAGAAATAATAATAAAAACATTTAATAAAATAACTTACAGTTCACGAAAAATCTTCAATAAAATCCATTTTTAATTAAATTCCTCATCAAATACCTTTCGCATACTCACCACTTTGAAGTCATTAATTTTCAAAAATTTTCCTATGACCATGAATACTGAATCAAAATTTGTGCGCACAGATCAACATCAAGCGTCAGGAAATCCACATCAGACTCGAAGCAAGTACTATTCATTAGCAAGCTGAAAATACCATATAGGCTGTCCTTCAATCGAACTTCGGCGATAGCATGCTTTTCTTCGTTCCATCGCAATTTTCTTTAAATATCATTCATTAAAAAGACAGCACAGATAAATAATCCTGCCGGATTTTCGATTAGTTGTGACGATTTAAGGAGAACTCGAATTATTCCCACTGGTTAAAAAGAAACACACAGTCATGGCAAGCGAGGGAAAAAACAAAATAAATAAATAAATGTAGAAGATCCAATAATTAGTCATGGGCTGCTGTAAATTCATTTATTAAATTCGTAATAATGAGGAAGGAAAAGCTCCTTTTTCAAAATTCCGTCATTATTTCAGCGAGCTGTCCTCATTGAAGAAGCAACCCAAGAAATCTTCGTTTTCATCTCGAGACTTCCACCTTTTTAAACTAAAAAGAAAGTTCTGGAACATTCTGTAACCTCAAACCATCATTCTTTTATGTAAACAGAATTCTTGTCCAGCTACGAGATTATTTTCCACAAACGATAAATTTATTTAAAAAAAAATATTATTTAACCAATTTATAATTGACTTAGAATTTTAAATATCTTAGGCAGACGATTTTTATAAATGATTAATTTTAAGAGAAAAAGAAAAGAAATGAATTTATTAATATGCACACATCAAAGGTTGACGTAGGAAAAATAAATAAATAGATAAAATAAAATAATGATATTTTTTGAAAGGTATGGTTTTGGAATAAATTTAATAAGACTTTCTTAAAAAGGGTTGATAAAAACATAGAAGAAATCAGTTTTATTTGGAATATTAAGAAATAAAGTTTTAATTAAGAATATTTTTAATTTAGAGCCATCTTTTTAAATATACGCATACTGGAATAATGAATAATGTTTTTTGAGGCAAATTAAGAATTTATATCGTCTGCATAAGGATTAACAGATTAGATTTAGAAACAAGATTTTAATTTAATAATTTGAAGTAAGTACGGAATATTAAGATAGTATAAAGGTTAGTTTTGGAGAAAAAATTTTAAATTTGTAATATATATACACATACATATCATGTTTTGTCCGATTGTAATCATGATAATTTACATGATGCAAATAAACTAAGTAAAAATACAAATATCATGTACAATTTATCTGATTTCGCCACAAGACTAATTTCTCATTTGTCAACAAACTTCGTTTTCCCGATTAACCTAACCAATCTTATGTATTAGCTGTTCTGTATCTGCATTCGTGAGATTCGTCCATATCACTTTAAAGACTTTGTATCGATTCTAATGCGCATTGTCGTACTGTAGCAAGTCTATCGAGCACATACCATCCGGAAGATGTAGTCTGAAAATTTGTAAAATATTTCATCAAAAAATGATGAAAGAACTTCAAATGAATTTATGAAAATAATAATTATAATAATATTAGTTTTGTATAAATTGTCAAGGATATGAAATAAATGTTCTGTCTTAGTTCTACATATTGCAATGACATTAGTAGCGCCAACGATGCAAAAAAGTAAACTAAATGAATAGAAAAAAATATATAGAAGATGACTTTTCACTTTTTTTTTCTAATTTCATGCCAGTGTTTTTCACTTTTATTTTTTTAATTATTTAAATCAAAAATATTTGCGAAAATTACACAAAACAGAATCAAAATCTTATAACGTTTTACATCCTATTATTTTCTTAATTTTTTAATAGATATAAAACAAATAAAATCATACTACTATGACTAAAATAGTTATTTTCAGAGAAACAGATGATTATTTATTATAATTTTGAATGAACTTTGTTTTTGCTTTGGAAATGAAAATACGATGAGTCCCTCAAAAATAAAAATGTTAAGAATTTTAACATGAAAAGGGAGGTATAATTAAAAAAATTTAAATATTTAAAGTGGAATATCCTTTCTAATGCATTTTTTTTAAATCCTAAAACAAATGACAGCATCTACAAGTTGTTAAGACATTTTTTCCCAATGTTACAGCAGTCTTTATGAATATAAAGTAGAAAATTATACTTTAGTGTTGACAAAATAGGTTTTTATTGCAAAAGACTGACCGATATATAGTTTTACAATAATTCTTAAGCAAAAAGTAGTGTTATGAGCCTTCAACCATATAAATATGCATTTAAAAAAATCAACAAGTTTAGCCATTCCTGTATAAATATTGAATTTATTTAAAGCTTACCAATTTATACAAAGTAAAATTGAAATACTATAGAAAAAAATTATATGCACTGGAATAAGAAATTAAAATATCACTTTGATTTTGAAAATTATCAAGTAAATAATGGTTCTAATTGTAGTTTAAACCCTTGAAATATTAAAATTCAACATATTTATTAAAACTAATTTGCAATAATTTTGAATGCAATAAATAATTATGTTAACAAAATTGTAAGCATTGATTGAAAAAAAACTGTTAGCAAATATTAAGACCATTTATATAAAAACAAAAATAATATGTAAATTTATAATGGTCCAGCATTTTCTCTTATAACCTCAAATTCTTTATTTTCCATAGAAATCATTGGCTGATAAAAATGGTTTATTATTAGGATAAACTTTGCGACTTAATACATCAAAAAGATTTTACAGAGGGTTTAACTCTGGAGTTCTGTTTGGCTATGACGAACATTGATTTCTTTCTTATTTAAAACATTGCTAAATGGATTTAGACACTTGGCAAGAAGCATTGTTCTGATAAAACATACAGTTAGCACTAACAAAAAATTTCCAAACGGTATCGAATTGTCATATAACACAGCCTGATATTGCTTGGAGTTCACACGCCCCAAAATTCAAATTAAGTCGCATAATCCATCATGACTAAAAGCTCCCTAAACCATTACTGATCCTCCTCCTATTTGTCGACTGAAGCATTGTTTCGGTTCCTTCCTCACACCATGCCAATATTGCTTGTAACTGTCTGCACAGCGAAGATTTTTTTTCATCTGAAAATATCACTATTTTCCATTTCTTGTCCCTTTACATGACATTTTCAGCCCATTTTAGCCTTTCTTTTTTATGACGTTTCATTAACCTCGGTTTTTTCAACAATTTCATGTATTTTGCATTACCTTTTGTTTTCAGACTCTTCCGAACTGTTACGTGTGAAGCTTTTTTGATGAAATGGTTCGAAATTATCTGTGTTGAAAGGCTTTTTCAGTTGTTAATCGAAATATTTGTCGATCATCTCTTTTTGTCAAAATCATTTATCTTCCTGATTGTTTAATTGTATTTGAATCCTTTTATCCAATTATTTCATTATCTTAAATGTATCGTAAATGAATCTACCTAAACTTTCGCCTTTGATTCTAAGGAATACTTTCATATTATATAAACTAGAGATGAAACAGGCTCAGCCCAAGATCGAAAACCCGAGCGCGGGCTCGACATGGACTCGGCAACTATTTTCATTCTAGTCTTTGGGCTCGAGCTTATTTTTTTCTGAAACCAGAAAATTTATTTACTCCTATGTCGAAAACATTGAAAGAATTTCTTTCCACCTAAAATTGTGTCTTATTCAAGTCATTTTAATGCTATTTTGATCAAAATGATGGGGGAACTAAAATCTTGTTTATTTTAATATTTTATTGCTGTTTCAAATGTAAATTTGTGATAATTACAGATTTATGTCAACGGAATATCCTGCAACGATCTATTTGTATGGCGTCACGCAAAACAAACATGTTAATGAATGTGCTTTTAGCTGGTTTTTCATTGGCAAAAGTTGATTTTTAATCGGGTAGTTCATCTATTTATTATTTAGTTACATCACCTGCAGATATATATATATATATATATATTTAGTTTTAGAAGACGAGAATTAGCTGGTTTTTTGCACATTATTTATTAATTTTCTATTGTGCACGAGTCATAGTCGTCTTTTATCTTAAAATACGTAGTGATTTTTATATCTATTTGTCATCATTAATTCTGTTTATGATAAGGACGCTGTACATTTTTGAAATTACTTTCTTTCATAAGTAAATATACTTACCATGTTATTCCGATAGAAAGCAATCGATCAGTGTTTTCTCTTTTCCTATAAAAGCATCGGACCCTTAAATAAACAATGTACATTAAAAAAAATATTACGTTGATGTAGATTTACGCTAAAAAAGAGCTGCCACATTTGAAGCAATTTTCAAATATACATTTTTGTTTTTTATATTTTTGTAATCGGGCTCCGGCTGTGGTGGCAAAAAATGTTTCGCACTCGGGCAGGCCCAGGCCCCAAAAAACGAGCCCGTATTCATTTCTAATACAAATGAGTGCGTTTTAAAATAAATTTAATGTAAAATATAATAAGCTCATTTACTCAGGTAATCTTAAAATTTTTAACAATAGCCTTATTTGAGTTTTTTTTCTTTTTTAATTATTATTAGAAGATTTTAGTGAAATAAAACTTAAATTTTAATTTACACATTATGACAAAAATCGTTCTACGATCAATTTTAAATGTACAACTAAAAATGTCCATGTTATGTCCAATTCTTTAGAAGTGCACCAATACGTTAGTGGTCTTATAATTTCTTAATGCAAGATAAATATATATATATATAGTTGAAGAATTGTTAATTCCATTAACTATTCGAAAAGAATTCATTAACACATACATGAATGAAATAAAGTTATTAACTGGTTGAAATATAATTAATATCAAACATTTCACTCCTCAAAATGTTCTTAAATTCATTACAAATAACCAAAATAAATAAATAAATAAAAGCGCCCTTACTGTTATGTACGCGCATTGATTGGCACGCATGTCTAGAAAGTGAAAAAAAAAATTGACATGAGTGGAAAAAAAAACTATACATCAACTCACGTAAATAATTTTTTTTTTCGCTTTTTTGTGTCACTGAATTTTTAAGTTTTTACATGAAATAAGTTTAAAAAAAGGTATCTAAAGTTCAGATTTTGATATTTTTCTTTCCAGTTTCGAAAGATTGTACTTTTTCTTCACTGTTCTTATGATATGCCGATTATTTTTCTAGATAAAAACTTTAATTTTTCTAATTCTAGCATTTTTTAAAAACTTTTACGGAGATTTTTTTATGTATATAATGCTTTAGTAATTCAATTTTAATCTTAAAAAACATCTATTATTAAACTATCTATTAAACTTCAACTATAAAAATTTTGATGTTCATTCATAAAAAATGAATACATGATAAATGATGGCATGTGAATTCTAAATTACCTTATTATCTTTTTTTAAGAAATTTTATTAAAACTCTGAGGAAAATACATTACGAAAGATCTTTTTTTTTTATTTCAAGGAAAAAAATTATATTGTTTGTGAAATTTTAAGAAATGTTACAATTATAAATTATATACTTAATGTTTGTGATAAAAAATATTTCATTTGAAATTCATAAAAAAACATAAATTTTATGATTGTTTGGCCTTTTTTATGAAGAAAGGTTTTTTAATTCCCTCAATTTTGCTTTAATTAAGCCCTGAAACAATTCCCATGTTAAAAGGTGATTTAAAAATTAAGATGTTCCACAGATGCAAAAAATATTACAGAGGATTACAGGAATATTTCGAAAGAAATAGATAAAATTCATTTTATAAAATGGAATATGTTTTCTCGTGGCTGATTTTTTTCTAATAACAAAGATTTTTTGTCCAACATACAATTTGTAATAATGATGAATAAAACTTTCAGATTAGGCATTATATGAAAATGCCACTTCATTCTGAATCTGATATGGATGTCACTTGAGTTTCAAGGGTTGAGTTTCAAGGTAAACAATGTATGACTTTTTTAATTAAAAAAAAATAATAATTTCAATATTTAAAATTACGGAGGCGAAGTAAAGAAAATCTTGATACTTTTTGCAACATATTTGTAAGGTGTAGCAATAAAATCAGATTTTTTTATCATTCTGAATCAAAATGAATACTGCTTCAACTTTCTTAGTTACAAGATAAAAAAAAAAAAGCATTATTATTGAAAATTTCAAAAGTGAAACATTTATATTTGCGAATGTGGAGGATAAAAATCCCGATAAGTTTCATGATACGTTTGGAATCTCTAGTAACAGAAAAATATATTTTTACTCGGAATCTACGCGAGTAACGCATCTCCTTGTTTTGATTTATTGCCTATGAGGGACAAGTAAACCAAGTCGGTAAAGCATGATGTCCCTCCCGGTAACCTTTATTGAGGTCTGATTCCGATTTCAGCCGTAGCTGAAACCTCCAGAAAACGCGACAATGGCCGGTATGAATTTCAAAATGAGAAGAGTATGATTAATTCCAGAAATTAAATCAAATTATTAATGTTATATATGAATATTAAAACAAAATTTAATTATTTATAATTTCAGAGACGAAAGAAACCAAAATCTGATAACTTATGATATATTTAGATGTTGCATTAACAGAATAAGATATTTTTATTCTGGATCAACAGGAGTACCACATTCTCTTATTCAGTTTCAAGATGAGGAAAACCGTGTTTTTCGAAAAAATTTCAAAATTTAAATATTTATAATTACGGGGGTAAAGTAAGGGAAATCCTAATAATTTTTTATGACATATTTGGAAGTTGTAATAAATGATTTTTAAAGACTTTATGCTGTTATCTCTTTCCTTCATTATATCATTTTTTCTTATTTTTTTTAATGTACATTTGCCATTAAAGAAGAAAATGCATATAAATTGTCGATATATTCATGATTTAAGACAACGAAGAATTGTGTATTAAATCAAGCTCTGTGACTATAACAATCCGTTCAGCAAAGTTCTATCCGTTCTTCAAAAGTTTTTCTGAATTTCTCTCTTCCTGGAACTTTCTGCGTTTTATTCACAAAAGGATGTGTGAAATCGACAATGGATCAAGAGGCAAAGATTTTAGATGTACCCGACGGAAAGATTTTTCCCTTGAAGGAACTTCTGTCATTTTCCTCTTAATTCGTTAAAAATCAACAGGGCACAGGATTTTTGAATTTCTCGAAACGATCAAAAACATCGTCTTTTCAATCTACAATCGTGAAAAAAAATGTAAACATCTCGTGCTAAATCTCCAAAAAAAATATCGTAATAGGTAGTTACTGGTGCCGAAGGATTGAAAATAAAGTCTACTTTTAAATGATGTAAGTAAAATTTGTTTAATGTGCCATCTACATATTAGAACAAACCCTAAAAATATGTTTTCGATAGCAATAACCAATTCCGCCAACATAGATTAAATATTCATGCAATTCTTACGATAAGTTTCATAGAAAATAATTATTTTAAAACGAGCATATTTTTAGGTGAATTGAAGATTGAAGGTGGTTTTATCGGAATTGAAGTTGGATACACGATTGTTGACAAAGAAAGCCCCCTTCTTGATCAAGGCATCATGCAATGTGTCCCACACAAATAAAATAACCATGTTTTTTTGCCGTAACCGGAGGCGAAACAAAACCATGAGAGCGAAATAAATATATTAAGAAAGACTATATATATATGCACATTTAAAAGGAGTAACTCGCCCCCTGCCTCACTTGATTAAAAAAAAAATTATGTATAAAAAAAAGAGGGGAGAAAAAGTGTACCAATGAAATAAAGCCACTAATGTTAATAGCAATTATATCAGCCATGCTTAGATATAACTTGGAATAAACAATGTAGAATACCATTTACCATTCCGTGGAACACATTAGCATCAATATTATTCCATTCCTCATTGATGGTTCTGCCACAGACTTGAACTGTCTGTCATTGGCATTTAAAGTTCTACTGAGGATATTCCACGCAATTTCTTGGGGATTGATATGAAGACACTGGGCCGGTCATTCCATAACACGGCCCCAATTATCCAAAAACCACTCTTAAGAGAATGTTCCAAATTTATGGGAGCCGATGAAAAATCAAATTTAGCCCATCACCTCTCTTCAGTTGGCAATAAATGGGTTTTTAGCAATTCTTGGTAATAAGTAGCCTACATGCCATCTGAGGAAAGAGCCAGGTTAAGTTTACCGCCATAGTAGAAGCTTCCAAATACCAATAATAAACCTCTATCAACCCATGTCTAGCCTGCCCATGTAGCTATTCACAATCAAAGCAGAGTTATGATGAGGAAAAGTATCATCAAACCTGGACGTGCCAGTGGCACCTTGTTTATTCTCAGATAAGAAAAAAATTAGTTTGGAGTGCTCAGACTGTCTTGCTGTCTATTGATATGACATGAGGAAAGGAGAGGAAATTTTCTTCAAAAAGAATACCACAGCACGATGGAGGCTTATTAATAGTATTGGGAGGCTTCGGCTATATTGGTAAACTTAACCTGGCTCTTCCCTCAGACGGCTTGTAGGCTACCAATTACTAAAAATTATTAGAAATCCTGAAGATGGGCTATGTTGGATTTTCCAGCAAGAAAACGCCCCCGTAATCTTTTCAAATTCCTCGTAGGAATGTTTTATTTGATAATTGGGGACATGTTATGCAACATCATATATTTTAAATCATATGTAAGCATGCGGATATAATTGATATTAACAGTAATTGCTTTATTTCGGCGGTGCCCTTTTCCCCCCTCTCTTTTTCATACATTCATTCTTTTACTGATCAAGTGGGGCCCTTATATTTCATTTTAAATTGTCCAGTAACTTCATCCTTTCATCTGCGAAAGCCATAAAACATGAAATTAAATGAATGGTTTTCATATGTATTAAAATGCCCGAAATTATTACAGAAAATAATTAACTGCTTCAACCTCGTTGAAAAGAATCAGTATATATTTCAACTTGCGCATTAGAAAGCTTATCAAATCATATCTCTATTTAAACATTTCTAATAACATTTACTCTATCAAACTTTTGATAGTTGAATTTTCTAAATAAAAACTGCATCTAAAATTTTTTATAGACATTCACAAAATCTATATTGTCTTAATTAACTCTTCTATTTAAAATTTATGCATTTTAATATTGTAATAACTTTAGGTTCGCCCAGAAGAAATTGGGCAACCGTTTGTGAAACAATTGTACTTTTTTTTAAAATAAATGTTAGGTGGGGCTTGTTGAGCTCAAGCCATATGGTAGGCCTCCCAGCCTAACTGTACCTGAATCTGATCAAGTGGGGCAGGGAGTGAGTTATTCATTGCAAATAAGCATTTCTATACAGTCTTTCTTAATACGTTGTTTTCGTTCTCGTCGTTTTGTTTGGTCTTCGATTACGACACAAAATCACGGTGGTTATATTTGTGTGGGACACATTGTAGGCGCCACTCAAGGAGTCATTGAAGACTGCTAGATTACAAAATATCCTAAGAACTTTCAAAATGTCTCGTCATTTCTTTCGTTCACGGCTCATTAAACCATCATTTTGTCTCTTTTTAAACAAAATTTGAAATCTGCTCGGAAGAAAAAAATTGAAATTTTATTTTCCATATAATATTACTTAATACATATAAATCATAAAAAATATAGGTCGCAATTAATATTTTTTTTCGAATACTAATTTTATAATTTATGACTGATATAATAAAATGAGAAAAATTGCAAATTCAACTTATTTATGTTTGGGTATTTTAGTATTATTGCTACATAAAAAATTAGCACATTTGGAGTATAATTTAGGGAAATATTAATAAAAATATGAAAATGTTATTTAACATTGGAAGCACTAAATTTTGAATGCTTATAATTCAAAAGCGTATCTTTTAAATGATTTTAAATTTGGTGTCTAACCATAGTTTGAATCGAAGACTTGAAATATTTTGTTAATTGTGGGTATTGCCATTGAAAAAAAATGAATTTCGGGCAAATTTTAATCTGTATGTGGGCTCCTAAACAAATTTTTTACGCATCATTTAAAAGTAGACTTTTTTCTAATACTTTCGTACGAGTAGCATTATTCTACGGTAGTTTGTTGAAGGATTAGTAGGAAGTGTTTACTTTTTTTTCCGCGACAGTAATAAAATTTAAATGATGTGCAATTAATATCACTTTTTCCTTTTTGCCTGAAGTATATATTCTTAAATGCACTACCTAGAAAAATAAATGCTGTACATAAAAAAATATATATTATGTAAATTTTAAATTAAAAACGTCAACTTAAGCTTGAATTAAAAGTTCTGCTAAAACTCCTATATATAATATATATCTGCTAAAACTCCTATTATGATAAAACTCCTATAGAAAATAATTTTTAAACAAACTAGAATTATGAAACTAAACCCAAAATATACACACAAAGTTTTTCTTACAATTTAATTTTAGCACAGAAAAAAGATCAAACATTTCAGATTTTTTTTCAAGTATTTTTGGAGTTCAAAAAAATAAATAATCCAAACATGTATTTTTTCTTTTATCATAAAGACTATGAAGAAACACATTTTATTAATTATTGAAAGCTACAGAAGAATAAAGCCTCGATTTGAAAGTAACACACCGCACAATCTCTAAATTTATTAATTTAAGAAAATGCTGTTTAAAGATTCAATATTTAGGAAACCCTCAATTATACTGGCCGTCTATAAAGGATTATAATTTAAAAAATACTGATTTTTTTTTTTACTGAAATTTTTTTATATTGTTAAAAAATCAAAATAAAATTACACATATTTTTACATTAAGTAAAATACAAGGAAAATCGATTTTTTTATTATTAATTTAAATGTTCTGAACCCCTTTAAAGACAACGCGTGACCATAATAAACAACGCCGATATTGATAAAAATAGAATGGTGTGTCTATTTTCTCCTTAAGATCCATGATAGTCCATGAGCCGACAGCACAAAAAGCTATGTTATTGGGCACAAGAAAAAAAAGCTTTATTTTATGGAAGAGTAGTTATAGCAGAATCTAATTATCCATGTGTGTCAGAAGTGAAGTGGTGCATAAGCCAAAAATTATTCCCATTAGTGGCTCACTCGTAGGTTTAACATTGTGTTTCCTTCAGTCAAAGGTATGACAATATGGAAAACTGGGAGCAGAAAAACATAGTAATAAACCTACAAATGAGCCATTAGTGATATTAATTTTTGGCTTATTCACGATTTCACTTCCGGCAGACATAGATAATTATATTCCCCTATTACTACTCTTTCACAAAATAAAGGGTTTTTTTTTCTTGTGCTCGATAACACAGGTTTCTCTTCAATCGGCTTTTGGAATATGAAGGATCTGTGTTGACAATACCCGTTTCTGTATTTTGGACAATAGACTTCGTAGTGCTGTTCTGGCTTGGTGGTCAGTCTAATTGGAGATCCTGAGTATTTACTTCATAATAAAACTTGGTACATGTTTTAACGACCCCGAAAAGATTAAAGGTGAGTGAACCTCGAAAAGCCGAGAGTCGAATTTGTGACAAGAAGCTCGGCAGTCAGTTGTTTTCAATATTACGCCATTAGGCTTCAGAAATATGTGTGCGATTTTGATTTATTTTATTACTTATCTCGATTGATCAAAATTACATGCTAATATTTATCAAAATATGAATTTCGTAAAAAAAAGCGCAAACGAAATTTTTCTTCCTTTACAATAAAAAGGATTTTTAAGATACTATTTTCCAGCAAGTACAATTATTTTTTTCTATACATATTTTTTAACTTATGAACAAGGTAGCATGCTTCAAAAATGTGTAGTTTTGCACTTCTAAAAGAAGTCGTGCGTCAACAAAATCTAGTAATATTTATGTAATCTCTATGAAATGACATATAAGCCATCTCTTTAAAAATAATTTCTTTTCATGTATTTTTTTCACCAGACATTTTATAGAAGTTTTTTAAAGCACAGAAATATACTTTTAAAATAATCAACAAAAACACTAGTTTACAAATTTCAACTTTTTTCATATAACCGGAAGAAATTTATATAAATGTATTAGTCTACCTTCCTTAAACCTAAAAATGTCAGCAGAAATATTCTATCACGTCACAATTTTCTTTCTGCAGTCAATTGTATTTTTTTAACTACTCAATGTGGTGACGACAGTTTAATGTTCATTTGTTAGCTTCACACAAAAAATATTTCGTTTCGGATTGAATTAAAATGTTGAGTAAAAAGTGTAAACTAAGTTCTGATCGTTTTTGCTGTGTTTGTGCACTGTTTATATTTTCAAAAATAAAAGAAGACCCATTGTAGATTCGTTAAAAAGTGCATATATTCATTATTTTGGATTTCCTGTTGCAAACCAAGATAAAAAGTGGGTGCCTCATGTGTTTTGCAAGACATCTAGAATCGTTTTACTCCAGTGGTCATCAGGAGAAAACGTACTTCCATCTGGTTCACCAATGCTATGGAGAGAACATAGAAATCATGAAAATGATTGTTACTTTTTTGTTACCAAGACAGTGGGATATAATACAAAAAATAAGACGAATATTATATATGCCAAAGTTCCGTCAGTTACGAAGCGCATTTTACACTCAAAAGATCTACCACATCCAGTTTGTCCCGGTAATTTCACTGTAAATATACTAGGAGATGACAATGAAAGTGATGTTGAATTCAAATCGATTTCTGGTGATTTTATCGAGTTCTGTCTTCAAGAAAAGACTCCACATTTAATTAACCAATCCGAATTAAATGATCTTATAAGAGACTTTTAACTATCAAAATCTAAAGCAGAGCCTCTTGGTTCCCGCCTACAACAATGGATCTTTTTAACACCAAACACAAAAATTACGTTGTCTAGAAAAAAGCAAAGTTTACTCAGAATGTTTCAAAAAAGAACGTGAATATTGTTATTGTACTGATATCCTTGGACTTTTTGAACACGAGATATTGGTAGATCCAAATAGCATTACTCTACCCCCTTTACACATCAAATTGGAACTCGTGAAAAACATTGTGAAGGCTCTTGACAAAAACAGTGATGCTTTCTGATATTTTAAAAAAAAATCTTTCCAAGCATTACAGAGGCAAAACTGAAAGAAAGGATATTATTTGTTGGCCCACAGATTTGAAAAATTATGAAAGATTCACAGTTTGAAAGCCTTTTATCTGTTAATGAAAAATCACTGGAAGTCATTCAAAATGTTTGTGGAAGAATTTTTGAGAAATAAAAAAAAGTGAAAATTACAAAGAAATTGTTACCAATTTATTGAAATGTTTCAGCAGATAGGAGTAAACATGTCAGTAAACATTCATTTCCTGCATTCTCATCTGAGTTTTTTCCCTGAAAACTTAGAAAGTATGAGTGACGAAAAAGGGGAACGTTTTCACCAAGATTTAAAGGTTTTTGAAGAACGACATCAGAGATTTTGGGATGAAAACATTCTAGGGGACTACTGTTGGTCCATTATAAGAGAAACTAATCCAAATAACTATAAAAAGAAGGCAAAAATTAGCCATTTTCGATTTTTTTATATTAATGCAGAAATTATGTAATTCAGGTAAGTAGGGTTACGTCCCCCAGAAATTGGCATGCACCAATGATTGGCACATCCTACAAACATGTCCTAAAATAAGATTTATATCCAGTCTTTTAAAAATGCAAGACCATATACCAGTTATATGCTTATTTACTTTAAAGATTATAACATTGATTTATGTTACTAGATGACAATAGTGCCGAGGAAAAAGAAACAATTATGGTTGTATCAAATTAGCCATTTTTGTTGCAAATGCTTGTTCTCTGGCTTAAAAAAGGCATGCTTTTCAATTCATTATCATCTGATTTATAATATATTTTAAATTTTCATTGACAACAGTTTTATTTAGTTGAAAAAGGTTACTTTAATTGTGTAAAATTATTTTTGACACAAATATTTGATTTTTTAAATTAATGATGGATGCCAATTAATGGTGCTTCAATTTTTCTAGTTCCAAATAATTGGCACCTATTTTAAATTACAAGGGAATAACAAGATTTGAGATATTCCCACTTAAACCACTTATTTTAGCAGTACTTTTACAGTTATAGACTAATTTTATTTATCAGTTGTTTTTATTTGAAAATATGATATATTATCAGTAATTTGAATTCATTATAGCTTCATATGGCAATTACTAGGGACAGCATGACAATTACTGGGTATTAAAATAAACATATTGTATTGTTTTAAAGTGTTCACATTTCAGATTAATATGCTGGTTTCTTACTCTCAAAAACCTGAAATATGGCATCTTCATCTACAGTAAGTTCATTTAAAGCGACTAAACCCAATGCAAAATATAAAGTTTTTTTTATACATAAATATGTGCCAATTACTGGATCACAAAGTGTCATACATTGGTACTCGAGGTGCCAATTACTGGTGACTACAGCAACTTTTTATAAATATATTTTTATAAAAATACTTTTCAAAAATTTTTGCTTTTAGTGGGCGAAATAGATGCACAGATATGCATTCTTTGATTTAAAAATATTTGCATGTAGATATTTTATTTTTTGGTAATGAAAATTGAAGTAAGTTTAAAGACAAATTCTTAATGTGCCAATTACTGGGGATGTTACCCTAAATAAATATTTCTTAAACCAGACGTGCCAGAATTTTTTTATTATTTTTTTCTGGATAATTCTCTCTAAATAAAGAATAAATTAACAACTTTCATTTTCGGTATAAAAACCGTGTAAACTAACGTAATTGATTGAAAAAAATATACCAAAATCTAGAGGTTTTCATCTCACGATTTATTAGTTCATTATTAGTTACATAGTTTTCTTTTAGAATATTTTTCAGATTGGGAAAATGGTCGCACTAAGTTTTTTTCAGTTAAAATAAATCCCGCAAGAAAACGATAAATAAAAAACTCCGAATAAAAAGACTTACATTTACAATAGAATAGGACTCTCAAATAAACCCTATTTAAATAAAGCATTTTTTCTCTAAAAGTAACAAAAATCTCTTAACATTATAAATATAAACTTTTATAATCCAGCAAACACACTTCATATATAATTTTTTCCAAAATTACATTACTATATTTCTTGTTCAAAGAAAAAAAAAAATTTTTATTTTCGAATAGTATTTTAAAGACACATTTTTAACATCCATGAAGACATATTTACTGCATAAGGGATTTTCCTTCAACTTTTATAATATATTCATAAAATAATTTATTCGTAGTTCCTATAAAATACCTACATTAAAATTTGTTTTCCTTTAAAGTATGATTTAATAAAATATTGTAGAAAAGTATTGGCATTTTTTATCTTATGAATGCATTTATTGAATGGAGAAAATGGTTGAAGTTTTAAAAAAAAGTTGTTTGGAAACGGTTTCACCTAAAAATGCATTTATAATTGCTGTCTAAGCGCGCATATACATTTTTAAATATCTGTTTGATCTTATTTATATTTCAACATACGTTGAAAAGTAATTTCCATTTATCTGTGTCTCTAGGAATATGATCCAAAATAATGGTAAATATTTTCATTCTGAATTAAATTAATCGTTGCAATGTTAAGCTAGGATTTACCAGCAAATACATTTAATATTTGTATACATATTTTTTCCATTATGAACTATGTTGTGTGCTTCAAAGGTATGTAGTTTGACCCCTCTAAAATAAGAAATGCATCATCAACAAATAAATAAATAAAATAAAAAATAAAATAACACTTGTTAAAATCCTGTCCCATATAATAAGCCATCTCTTGAAAAACTTGTTTTTTCATATGTTTATTTTATTTTTTTTTTTTTTTCACCAGACATTTCATAGAAATTTTTTAAAATACAGAAATATACTTTTAAAATTATCTATCTATCTGTCTATCTATCTCTCTCTATATATACATATATAAATGTCAAAATATAGCGGTTTTCATCTACTTATTTATTTTTCGTCATTATTTATATAATTTGTTTAGACTATTTTTCAGATTAGAAAAAGGATTGCATTAAATTTTTTCAATAAAAAAAAGTCCAACAAGATTACGAAATGTTGCAAATTTCAAATAAAAATATTTACATTTACAATATACTAGGATTCTCAAATAAACGCAGTTGAATGTTAGCATTTTTTCCCTTCAAAAGTAACAAAAATCTAATAACAGTATAAAAATAAACTTTTATAATCCAACAAACACAATTCAAAGAGGAAAAATTTCTTTCATATTTGCATTTTTATACTTCTTGTTCAAGGAAAAAAGTTCTTTTCATTGTTATCGGATAGTATTTTAAAAACACGTTTTTAACGTACATGAAGATATATTTATTGCATGAGGGATAAACTTACTTCATAATTTATAACATATTCAACAAATAATTTACTCATACTTCATATTTAATACCTATTTTTAAAACTGTTTTCCTTTAAAATATGCTTTAACAGAAAATTGTAGAAAAGCATTAACATATTTTTCTTTTGAATGTATTTGTTGAACGGAAAATATGGTTAATTTCAAAAGAAAGCCGTTTTTTAAACAGTTTCGTCAAAAAATGCATTCTTCACTGTGAGCTAAGCATGTACATATATATATATATATATAGCAATTCTTAATCAAATATATAAAATTGCAAAAAAAAGTGATAATACACATTGCATAAAAAATAGTTATGAACTGGTCCATATAATGAAAAATCTTAAATGTATAAAAAATATCACTACTTATGATTTTAAAGATTTATTTAATAATATCGATTTATCAGATTTACATAATATCATAAATGAGCTTTTTAAAAAATATCAACACGAGTTGGATATATCACATAATATCGATTCTGATTATTTTCATACCTTAACCAATTTCATTATCTATAATAATTTTATCATGCAAGATAACAATATATATATATTCAAAATGTTGGTATACCACAATGTGGTAGTACATCTAGTGTATTATCTGACTTATATTACTATGAACGTCATTATCTAAATAATAAAATACATTTATATCGATATATAGATGATGTAATTTTAATTGATACTGATAACACTTGTATATCTCAATTCCCTGTTGATTATCCTTCTAATCTAGAACTTTCAAAAAACCAACTTTTAAATAATACAATCAACTTCTTAGATATTAAAATTATATTAAAAGAGAACAAATTTATAACTGATATTTATGACAAAAGGAAAGAATTTTATTTTAAAGTTAATACATTTACTAATTTTAAATCATTTCTTCATAATTCTGTATATCGTAATATAATACTTAACCATTTATATAGAATAAAATTTCTATGTTCTTCCCATTTAATTAATACTAATATTAAAAAGCTTGTATATGATGCTATAAATAATGTTTATCCTAAAAATTCATATATTCTTTAATTTATAATTAGATATTATATGACCTCATAATTAATTCTTTGCGTAAAAAAATAAAAAAAAATTATAAAACATAAAATTAATAATAAAAAATTAAAAATGTTAAAAAAATATAAATATAACTATATATATATATATATAGGTTGGTTGGGAGGGTAGATGTTAAAGTACGGTGGAGGGTGGTGTTGTCTGGATAAAAACGCAAAGATTAATTATATATATATATATATATATATATATATATATAATTGAGAGTGGGTTATTTATTTGAACATAATTTTTAAACTGTTTAATTGACACCAATATATGGATATTTGTCTAGTTATATCTATAGTTAAATAGCTATATTTTAATTAACAAATTAATTTTAATGTTATTGATATAATTTTTGGTATTATTATTGATAATATTATTACTATTATTATTATTTTTTTTAAATATTTATTTATTTTTATTTTATTTTATTTTATATATTTTTTTATTTTATTTTTTATTTCATTTTTTTATTTTTTTATTTTTTATTATCCTATATTAAGATAATGAGTTTTTACCATGTACAGTCAAAATAAATGTTACTGATTAAAGTAATAAAATGGTATTTTAAGTTATTTGTTAATATGAATGTTATCACTTAATTCTAATTTTAATTATTTTATTAATTTAATTTTTATGTTATGATCGATTATTAATTATTTTCTCCGGTTCAATTATATTTCCATTCAGCTTTATCTTTTTTGTTTTTTATTCTTCTTAGTCTACATGTGGATCTAACTATTGTTTTTACTTATTTTCAACTCCTTTTTGTAAAACAACAATATATATACAGCTACTATTATTAAGTTTCTTTATTGTCTTCAACATCTTGCATCACTTTAAATCATAGCAAGTTTTTTTCCAACTCATTTATCTAGCCGTTTGGCGCGCTTGGCATTCTTTATTTAAATAGAGCAACCCTACTGATTTGGTGTAGATCCGATGCGTGCATTACTAGCGAACTAGTTTTTCTCCAGTGTTTCTATGTCAGCTTGTATAATTAACTATTGCTTCCTGCATTCATAATTTATTAATGATTTTATTGCGAAGTCTTATTCATGAATGGTAATAAACAGATATTTCTTTTTTGTTCTCAATATTTTGTTTTTTTACTTTTATCCAATTTATATATGAATGTTAAGTTTTTCATTTCCACGTGCAAAAATAGGGTTAGTTTGTGCTCATGTTACTGACACTATTTGCTGCACGCTACTGTTTTAATATATATCTATATTTTTTTCATTTTTGCAACTACTTATTACTCTGTTCCTTGTTTAATAATTTGGTTTTTGTGTGCTGGTAGCCCCAAATACGGATTATTTTGCTATTTCATGGCTAATACGTGGATGAAACCGCACACTTCATTTGTAGTTCCAGAGCATTTGGGGCCTGATGATTCTGCTTTGGGGGCTGCAAATTTCATTTGCATTCATTTTATTTATTTATTTATTCAGATATACTCGTTTCACTATTTTTTTTTTAATAATTCAATTCAATTCTAATTCTTCGTTTTGGTTTATTGTTTTATTGATAAAATCCATTGGTGAATATTGTCTACTTTTAATGGTATTATATATATATATATATATATATATATATATATATATATATATAAATTGAAAGTGTGAAATGCATTTCTTAAATTGGAACAAAATTTCTATGGAGCTTAGTTGACACAATTATATTAAAAAATAATTATCCTTTTACATTATTAAATTGCTCTTAACTTTTAATAAATGAGAGACCTATAACACTACTAAATGTATAGGGTGCATACATTAATTAGCTATTTTTTAATCGTTTATCATCCTAAATTAAGATATCCGTTTTAGCCTAGCATAGTCAAATTAAATGTTATTCATTAAAGTATTAATAGGGTAAACTACAGTGTATGGTTTTTTTTCTGTTATCCCATTATTCTGCTTTTAATTCATTTATTAATTTAATATTATGATGTGTACGATAATTATTTTTATTTTTTTCTCCTTTTCAATTTTATGTCCATTTTAATAATTTGTTGTGCTTTGTTAATGATGATATTTCTTGTCACATTATAAATGAGATATTTTCATTGTTTTTCGACTTTAACGTCTACACGTGGATATAACTCATTGTATTATACTTAATCTTAACTCTTTTTGTAATTTAACATTAATATTCATTTTATTGTTCCCATTATTAAAGTTTTTTAATTGTCTTTAATATAATGTATCACTTTCATTCCTAGCTTAATTGGTTTATTTTTTGTTCTCTAGTTTAAGCAAGCGCTCGTTTAAATATTTTTCTTAAATTTTCCCGCGCTAAGTCGTCTAGCTGTGCGATGCTATAGTGTTCCTTTATCGCTATTTTGGTGTCAGTAGCTGATTTCATTTGATGACTCTGCGCACGTAGATTGACCACGTTCGATGTTCAATTCTCCAAGAAGCGCGTCTTGTCTTTTTTTTTTGATGTCCGTCAGAGGAATCTGTAATGTCAGTTGCTGTACCAATTGTGTCAGGAGGTTCATCCCATGTGACTAGCATAGCAGAGTTCAACTGTTAAGATGTTTTATTATCTCCCACGTGCGATTTCAGAGTTGAGGCCGTGCATTTGGGACTCCATTCCACTTTACAGTTCATTACTGTTTTATTTTCTCCATATCCACTATAGTTTACTTGGTATTTCTTTATTTAATTTTCGTTTTATGTGCGTTGGTAGACCAAAATTCATATTATTTTGGTTTTTCATGGCTAATACGAAGATGAAACCACACACTTCATTTGTAGTTCCAAAGTATTTATGGCATGACAATTTTGAAATTTTACTTTGGTACTACAAATTTCAATTATAATCATTTCATTTATTTATTTAATTTTTCCTCATGTTCCATATGCTTTTTCTATTAAATGCAAGTGGTTCATATTGTTTACAATTAATGGTCTTATATATATATATATATATATATATATATATATATATATATATATATATATATATATATATATATATATATCTCTTTTTGAGCTTATTTGCATTCTCAACTACATTAAAAAGCGATTTTCATTTATTTATGTCTCTAGAAAAATTATCCAAAATAATTTTAGATGTATTCATATTCGATTTTATTAATCGCTGATATTTTATGCAAGTATTTTCCTGCAAATACATTTATTTTTTACATCCATATTTTTTTTCACTCTTAAATTAAGAGGTGTGCTACAAAGGTATGCAGTTTTACACTTATAAAATAAGCAGTGTGTTGATAAAATAAAATTACATTTGTCGAAATCCTGTGAAATGACATATAAGCCATCTCTTGAAAAACAAACTTTTTCCATACTTTTTTTTCACCAGACATTTCATAGAAATTTTTTAAAGTACAGAAATATACTTTTAAAATAATCTACAAGAATTGATATGTATCAAAATCTAACAGTTTTAATTTTACTAATTATTTTGTTCATTATTATTTATATAGTTTTTTTTAGAATATTTTTCAGATTAGGGAAATGGTCGTATGAGAATTTTCTCAGTTAAAAAAAAATGAATCCGTCAAGATTGCGAGAAACTGAAAATTTCAAATAAAAATATTTAAATTTCCGATATAATAGGACTTTCAAATAAACGCAGTTGAATGTTAGCATTTTTTTCTGTAAAGGCAACAAAAATCATTTAACAGTATAAAAATAATTTTTTATAATCCAACAAACACAGTTCAAAGATGAAATTTGTCTTCCAAATTTGCATTTTTATATTTCTTGTTCGAAGGAAAACGTTCTTCTCATTATTATGGGATAGCATTTTAAAAACACGTTTTTAACGTCCATGAAGATATATTTATTGCATGAGGGATTTTTCTACATATAATATAAAATATTCATAAAAAAATTTTTTACTCATAGTTCGTATTTAATACCTAAGTTTAAATCTGTTTTCCTTTAAAATATGCTTCAACAAAATATTGTAGAAAAGCATTAACATATTTTCCTTTGAATGCATTTCTTCAACGTAAAAAATGATTACGATTTAAAAGGAAGTTATTTTTAAGCGGTTTTATCTAATAATGCATTTATCACTGCCAGCTATATAGAATTTTTTAAATAAGTATTTGAGCTTATTTACAATCTCAAATAAATTCAAAAGTTATTTTCATTTATTTATATCGCTAGAAAAACAATCCAAAATAATTGTAAATGTTTTCATTATAAATTAAATTATTCGCTGCAATTTATACAAGAAATTATTTCTAAATATCCTAAATATATTTTTAAGTAATAAATTAGTTCTTTTCGTTGTCTTTTAATACCAATCATTTTACATCAATTCCACGCTGTAATTACTGTAAATACACTCGTATTTTCATGAAATTGATAAGTTTTTTTTTTTTTTTTTTTTTTTTTTTTTTAAGTCGCCGAAGCAAGTTAAGTATTGCATATGAAATATGTACAATAAATGGTTCATTTACAGAGAACTCAAAAAATTCAATTACAAAATGGTATTGAAGAAAAATGATTCGGAGAGGATTTTAATGACATTACATTGTTTCAAATGTATTGAAACTAATATAAATTACTGAATTTCGTTATCATCACGTTAAAAGAGAGCATTAATAGCATTTTTTTAGTTTATTTACAGGGATACCAGAAAGAAATCGGTTGCAAAATTAATTAGTTCTATACTTCTATACAGAACTGCACAAAAGGGTTTGGATACCACTCTCCTTAACTGAAATATATGTATTGCTTAAATGAACTAGATTTTGGAATACATTTTGTTACTGGATACAAATTTCTATATCATATACAAACTGCTAAATTCTATTGTCGACATTAACAGCTGAAATACGGTATTGAAATGCGTTATACATTTCCATATGGTGAAATGAGACGTAATATTTTAATTTCTGAAACGATGCAGTTTTGTTACATTATTCTGAATGTGTTGGAAAGGGCTTCATAATCTATGCTTGATGCATATTTTTCTTCATTGTTTATACTTTCTTTCATTTTAACTGTTAACAATTATTAACTGTAAACATGATATGTAGTTTTCCGGTCATTTTAATGTTATTTTACTGATGAGTGGCTAAAACTTAATACAAAACATTTGTATTTTTAATTGTATATGTATTTTTGTAATTTTTTACTTAATGCTGATGAATTGTAGTATATTTCTTAATCTTTAAAATGAAACTTCATTTCTAACAATTCTATATAATTTAAGGGCAAAAAAAATCTTGCTTACTAAATATTACACTTTATAAGCATTATATATAATACATGCATTTTTAGAATGTTTAATAAGCCCCGAGGTGTTTGTGTAATTTTCGAAATCGTGCTAAGCTTCAAATTATACCTCAATGTATCGCCAATATCCTGTCACCCCTGATATTCTATTATAAAATTTCAAAATAAAAAGAATATCTTAAACCGCTTATGATAATTGTTCATCCAGATGATTTTAATAAAAAAAAGACATTATATCTACACTAGTAGCATATTTTATAAATTTTAGATTTTTTTAAACAATAATCACATCCGTATAATTAAAATTGATACAGTACCATTAAAACAGGACTTGAAACCTGAAAAACTGGATATATTTATTATTTTCTTTCGGGACATGTGGCTAACAGTTTCAAAACTAAGAAAAATGAAATACATTGTCTATGTCGCCTCGTAAAAAAGATGATTCTTTGACATTCTCAAAAATGATTGCCGGCTATTTACGGTTAGGTACATTGGTGAATGGATGGACACGCATTTTCGGATTTTTCTGAACCCAGTATTACTTGCTTTTCGGGCTGTATTAATATAACGCTATCATTTTAAGGGGGAGAGGTTAGTCGGGTCAATGATATCCTAAGATATCGCAAGGGGAAGGGGGCTTGTCCTTTGATTTCGATATCATTTTTGATCCAATCTTTTTTTTCTGGTAACATTTCTTTTTCAATTTTCAAAATAGTATACTATCATTTTTTAGTCGGTTATCTATTTTTATGGAAATACAATTTTTTTATTAAAATGCCCAAATTGTTATAAAAATAATTAATTGTAAAGTATGGAATTTCCTAACATTTGTTTTTCTTTTTCTTCTTCATACATGCATATGTATACAATCACTGTTTGAATTAATATATGTGAAGTATATTTGAAATTAAGCATGTGTTCACTAATAAGTAATAGAGAAAGTGAAAGAATGCTGCCCATTTGCTTTGTTGATAAGAATTTGTATCTCTCTACCCCTTTCCTTCGTTCTGGGCAAGTGCAACAAGACATTATTACTATTGAATGCATTATCTAAGAAAAAACTATTATAAAATACTTTTAAATAATAATTTTAAGCAGTATATGATATAAACTGCTATTTTATTGACTGCTCTTCATTAAAATCAGTAAAGCATGCGGAAAATAAATATAACCAGTTTTATACATCATTTAAAAAAAAAAAAAAAAAAAAACATAAATTCTAGAAATGAAAAAAATAGACATTGATAACAATATTATTACCAGAGGAAGGGGTTTCCATGGTTGATAACATATGATATCGGAAGTCGGGAGAGGATCCGAAATTACCAAATGTTGTTAACGTTATACATGCACAGCCCCTTTCTTACCGAGATTGAGAAAACATACACACGTAGGACATACAGGTTCTCTGATTTTAGTATGAAAGATAAAAACAAATAATATTTAAACCTCATTTGTATTTTCCGAGAATTTTTAATTAAGAGACCAAATGAAAAGTCAGTCAGTGAATTGATTCAGAAAATTCTCAGATATAAGGTTTGGTTCTGCTAATCTTTTTTTTTTCTTTTATCTTGCTCCATCCCATAAAAAATGGACGTCGGAAGAGTTTTAAACCAACTTCCGCAACTCCTTGTCGCAATAAGCTATAATACTAAATTTTCATAATTGCGGCCTGTATATAGCAATTTCCCTTAAAAAGTAAATAAATAAATAAATAAATAAATATAAAAATAAATAATTTTTTCCCCATTTAATACTGTCTTTACGGAAATTCTGGTAAAAGGTGCTTGGAACTTTTAAAACGCACGAAACCTGGATTAATAATTTTTCAAAATATAATTTTAAAGCTTGTATTTTTTTTATATTGTCTCATTTTTCGAAACATGTCCTCCCGCATAAAAACTTACATAAAATTCGACGCAAACTTTTACGTACAGCACTCAAGAGAAAAAAGAAAAAGAAAAAGAAAGTTCATTAATTATTAATATTTTTTTAATACCCTTACCCATAAAAAACGTATAATATATACATGTATTTAATTATGTATATTCGTGAAACCGTATACATCATCCGAATGCTTTAGCTTTTCTCATTCCAAATAACGAAAATAAATAACATATGAACGAACTGCAGGTTTTCTGCTCTTTTTAAGTAACACAATGCCTGAAACGTCGATTTCAAATATAATTTAAAACTTCATACTGAAACTTTGCGAATGGATAAAAAAAAAGGCAACATATAAAAGGACTCTGAAAGAAAAACTTTTAAAGCTAGTTTTCTCTCCTTCTGTGAATTTCTTTTATATTAAAAGAAAAGTACTTTGTAAAATCTTTTGTATCCGCGACTTTTAACTTCAGCAAAAGAAAGACTACTTAAAGCACCGTAAGTATAAAAACATTTAAGTATAATTTAAACGTATTCTTTTCAAATGTATGCTCTTTCTTTGATAAAAATAAAAATTCTTTATATACATATATAACTTACTTTTTTTATTATTAGCAACAAATTTCAAAGAATATATTCCTTACAAATAGCATAAAATCTTCATCTGAAATATTTACCTTCAAGCAAACTACAATAAAAATAAATAGTTTTGTGAAGTCATCTAACCAAACGCTCGACTTATGTAATTATGTGGGTCATTTTCGCCATTGGCTTACATTTTCCCATACCAATTGTTATATTTTCCATTTACATACAATTACCATTGCAGTAATTGTCCGTTAAAAAAGTCCGTTAAATGTCCATTACTTGACAATAACTGCGAATACTCAGCTTTAAATTTATTAAATTTCCTAAAATCAGCTTATTTTGAAGTGACTTATGTACCTAAATTTCAAAACATGATATTTATCAATAATACTTAAATCAAATTGAAATGAGAGACAGTTTTAGCCACAAGATTTTGATCATATAGAAATTATACAAGAACTTTTTCTGATAATTACAGTATACATTCATGTAAATTATTAAATTTTAAGGAAATTGCATATTTGTTTCTTTGTTGAATAAAAAATGAAAGTAGAAGGTTGAAAAAATGATAATCATTAAAACAAACGTGCGGTAACAGATTTGACGTTTGGTAATGGACTTCACACTATGTTGAAAATGGCTAGTATTGTCATATTTTACTTATTAAAATTATAAACTTTTCATGCATAAATAATTGTGAATTTATTTTTTTTTCCTATCTCAAAATATCATATAAATACGTGAAATCACTGATGTATAAAATTAAATTTAAGATATTTTTGCTTTTGTAATAAATGAAATATTTCAACGTTACATAGCGCATCTTTGTATATATAAATATATTATGATTGATAAGAAAAAACTATATATCTGTAAAAGTTTACTGAAACTTTAAAGGGATTATTGAGCATTTTGTTCATATTGACATGTTTGAATTGTTACGCAAGAATAATTCAATTATTAAAAAAAAAGGACAAAACTATTTTTTAATATGTTTCAGATGATGAACTGATTGTATTTCAATGCTAAACTAATAACACATTTTGAAAAAAAACAACTGCATATTTATTTTATTTTATTTATTTATTTATTTTTTATTTTTTGAAAAAAATATCTTATTAGAATTTTCACATTTTTTTTAATATTGATATTTTTTTCCTAACATTATTTTAAATATTTTCAAGTGTCTATTACGCAAGACTGCGCAGAGAAAATTTCAGAACATCTAATATTATTTTTCATGTAACTTTTTTACTTATACACATAGTAGAAAACGATGAAATCTAATATAGCTCCATATATTTTTATTTAAAAAAATTATGAAAAACCTGAACGCCAAAGACATGCTCAGAATTATCACATATATAACAAAAAACATCTACAAAAAAAGTTTAAATCTCTCTCTCGAATATATAAAAAATAAATGATAATAATAATAATAATAATATAATGCCTTAGGATTTTCAAAACAGGAATCTGGAGAATATAGAATCTTGGAGAAAAAGCTATTTTAAATTTTAATTTGTATTGGTAATTGAGCTGGGTGTATTTAAAAAAAAACCTATATTGTGTAATTAAAAGTAATCCTGTAAATGATAATTTATCGTGTAAAGTAAAATTTTTAAAGATATTATAATATTTGTTCCATTGTTCTACGTAATTAATTAAGTTCATAGTAATATAAAGTTAATGAATTATTTTAACGAGCATTCAATCAATTAATTTTACTTCCCTTTGGATTTCCTTTTCTTTTAAATATTTCAGGTAAATTGCATTTCTAAAACTTAACTAAAAAGAAACTCCATTTTGATTACTTTTTCCTGAATACTATAATAATTATCATTGTCAGATATATCGTAGACGATTGACAAATTGTTCGTGAACAACGGATCTCACGTGAGGTTTATCTGAGGTGGTACATAACAGTTAACTGTCACCTTGAAGTCAATCTGTAATCTAAATGTTAATTTAACGATTAAAATTATCTTTTGGCTCAAAATTTTATCGATATTACTACTTTCTGTTATTCAGCATTAAAAGTAAACACGTGGGTCAGACAAAGATTAACATCACAGTAATTCAAAGAGACACCCAAACGCATCTATCATTCCCACATCTACAAAACGCGAATTCTACTAATTTATACATCTTAAATATTCTCATAACAATTCCATTGATGTGAATTTATAGATTTTTGTTTTTAAAGTAATACATCTCACATAGCCTTCATTTAAAATACAGATTTACACACATTTTCTAATGTGGAACTACTTCTCAGAAAATAAAAAACATTTGGTTTATATTCTGTAATTATACTAAATAATTTGCTGATTATTAATATTATAATTTAATATTTATACACATGTATTAAAATAATTTTTCTTAAAAAATGGTCATATTTTTTTAATGAATAAGAAAAGACTGTTGATTATATATTTTTTGCACTAATTTGATTTTAATAGTAATATGGTTTTTGCATAACATTATAATATCATTATACTTACAAGGAAGGTCTCCATACTGCGCATACTCAGATTAAAAAAAAATACTAATTATACTATTCATGTATGTAATAAAGGATCAGGGAAAATTAGCGGCGGAATTACAGTAAAAAACATGTAAAAATATAAAATACTTTCGAACATTTGCCGTGAAAAGACGAAAGTGTCACACAATTTGGCGAGCAGCACTTTTACCCGCCAAAAGCAAACGATTTTAATGCAACTGAAAACTTTTGGATTTCTAGAATCCGTAAAAATGTTATTTAATGAATTTAAACATGAAAAATGAGAAAATGAGATAATTTAATATATTATATGCATATAAATTGCATATACATATATACGTATGTATACATATTATTTGTTACTGTAGCTATTTAATTCACCTCTAGAAAAAATATTTTTATGCATAAAAAATTCTTATTCCGTAAAATTATTTTCATACATTTAAGCGTATTCAAAAATAAAAGCCAGATGTTTCCATAGTAACAAACTGGAATTGACAATGCTCAACTGGACTTTGAACTTGAAACAATTTTAATGAATTTAAATTTGAATTTCATTTTAAATATCAAATTTTGATGGGCTAAATTTGAATATAAATACATATAAATATTAATATAACGAAATTATACTTAAAACAAATTAAAACTGACAAAACCAAAGATATTTAATTTTTTCTGAACACATTGAACATGATACTTTAAAATACATTTGAAATAAAATAAAATAAAGTTTTTGAAATAGCTTTTCATCGCCAACCGATATAAATCGCCCAGTGACGAAAATTTCATTATTTTTTTTAAGAACATGGTACGGAGATTCTGCCTTAATTTTTTATAAACGTATATAGCCTCGTGGAAAGAACATTCTGTAACTTTTTCAGATTTATCGGAGTATGCCCGTATGGAAACCTTCCTTGTTATAGTTTCGGCAAAATGTAAAGTCAGCTTCCGTGCACATAATTCTTGTCGTCTATAATTACATTGGGTAAGACATAGTTTGACATCACAGTAGTTCAAAGAGACACCCAAACGTATCTATCATTCCCACGAGTACAAAAAGCGAATTCTATCTATTTATACATCTGAAATATTCTTATGACAATTTGATTAGTGTGAATTTATATATTTTTCGTTTTTATAGCTAGAAATCTCACATAGTCTTCACTAAAATACAGATTAACACACATTTTCTAATGTGGGAATACTTAATATTCAAAAAATGCAAGTTATTTGGATTATATTCTGCAGTTATACTAAATAATTTGCTTATCATTCAAGCGCAACAATAAGCACAGAAAAAGACCCGGATGATAATGTAAAGTCTATGGGGCGTACTTATCAAATATTTCACCCAATTTTATTATTTTCACAAGACAACTGAGGGCGATCCACAACCGGCCTAGTTTTTGCTTTTTCAGTTTTGGTTTCAGATTGTTATTTTAATTACTTTAACTTTCAAAACCGGTTTAAACCGGTTCTGAAATTGAAACTAGAGTAATATAAAAAAATATGTAAACAAAATCGAAAAAATAAAAACCAGGCCGGTTGTAGGTCGTCCTCAGCTATCCTATGCAAAAAAAATCATGTAAAAATATTAAATTTTGAACGAAATATTTGAAAAGAACGCCCCTATAGACTTTACATTATCATCCGGGTCTTTTTCTGTGCCTAGTGTTGCACCTCAATATTATTTTCTGATGTTCATGGTTGATAATATATTTTTTGCACTTATACGTTTTTTATAAGTAATTTGGTTTAACATTCCATTGTAACAAGGATTTTTATATTCTCTTATTTATAGATGAGATTTTGTATTTTGTACGTTTTCGATAACCATACTTTATTTTGTCAAAATGTAAAATCAATTTTAGTTCACATGTTTCTTTAAGTTAGCGTTTATTTAAGAGAAATTTCTAATTTTATTGCGTATAATTACAGATTTATATAAAGTAACTTATGAAATATTACTGGCAATAGAAGAAAATTTAACTTTCTGACGCAATAACATTTTTGTTTTTATGCTCAATGAAAAAAAAAGCGTTTTTACTTTATGGTTTATATAATAAAGTGACAAAAACCTTCCATGATGTTTGTGTAATAATAATAATGAGAGAAAAACTGAATTAAAACATTTAAAAGCAGCACTAACAGCAGCATAAATCACAAAAAAAGTCTAAATATAGATTTAAAAACAATAATGATCAAACTCTTAAACTAAACCGGCAAATTAGCTGTTTGAATTCCAGAGACTGTGATCACATCCTAAATAAATTAAATTTTGAAGCCAAGAAACTGTTCTCAAACTGGAACTCAGCTCAACTGCATGATTATTATTTCAAATTTGTACCAGAAAATTTTTAATAGCTATTTTCTTTATTATATTTTATTCCATATATTCCATTGATTAAAGATAAAACGAGTAATTACTTTTTCTGGTGACAATTCATAAATTCTGAATAAAAATAAAGCAAATTTGTCGTAATTGCCGGGAAGTGATCTAATAATTTTTTTTTTGTAATCGTGAAATTTTATATATTGGCAGTTATTATTCAGAGAATAGTCACATCCTTCATAGTTGAAATTTCCTGGTGATTCTGAATCATCTACATGTGCATTAACTTGATTAGCCCATTACATGTTCAAAAACACTGAAAATAACGTCAACATTCAAAGTGTAAAAAAAGGCTAATAAGATTTCGAATATAGCGAACTTGTAGTATGTAAAATGAGTTTTCAACAGAGCCCGGAACTTTCCCCATCTTCGGCACTACATGGCATTTAGGCCAACTTAGCTGGTTTTGTTTTTGATTTTCTTTACTTCCCTTAAAAATTGCTCCCTTGTATTCTGCTAAGTTAGTGCCACTGTTTTGAGTAGTGGCACCGTTTAAGCATGAAGAGTGAGTGAGCTGCGTGCGGCGCTAATACACAGTTACTTAACTCAGGCGATAAACAACACAGAACAACAGCCGTTATCCATAACAGCTGACCCAGGCACTTGTCATTGTGGATTACCCCATTCGGCGATCAGGCGAATTCCACCCCGCTGTCCATGTAAATCAAACCCTCTAAACTTGACGAATCCCGCTAGGTAGGGGCCTGTTTAGTGGTCTACGGATTTTCAACAGAAGAACATCACTGAGGAATAAATTGAAATGTAAATTTAGCTTGAAGTCGAAGAATGTCGTTGAAGATTAAACATATATATCAATATGTCTTTTTCTGTATTTTACAAGTTATTTGACTTTTAAAAGAGACAGTGATGTTATTTTTTAGAAAAATATGTATAATAATATATATATATATATATTGGTAGAAAATAATATGTAATCATGTATTATTCAACTATTGTGTAGTGATTAAGTATTTTTTTTGGAACACATGCGGAACTATAACTTCATATTGACAAATATTTTAGTAGAATTGGATTATTAAAACATTTTATTCAAATACTATTAAAAAATGTGTGTTTGAAATTTATATTTTATTTATATTTTATAGTTTTATTTATATATTGATAAATGTTTTAATTTCGTTGCATCATTTAAGCTGAAAATAAATGCTGAGTTATTTATAACAAATTAACCCTTTCATTACGAATTGAATATTTCCAGCTGAGCGAAAAATTGCCCAGGCCGGGAATCGAACCCAGATACTTGGCTTACAAGGCCAATGCTTTACCTGTTAAGATAACCGGGCGATAACCGGCTGGGATTTTTCGCTCAGATAACCTTATTGGCCATAACATCTGGTCTGTCATTTAGACAGCTCGGCAGAATAAGCCGCAGGTAATGGAACTTCATAGAACGATGGATACGTAGATATACTATTATTTTAACACAATCTAACTGATTGGTAAAGTTATCATACGAATTGATTATTTCCAGCTGAGCGAAAAATTGCCCAGGCCGGGAATCGAACCTGGATACTTGGCTTACAAGGCCAATGCTTTACCTGTTAAGCTAACCGGACGATAACCGGCTGGGATTTTTCGCTCAGATAACCTTATTGGCCATAACAAGCATTATGCATCAATCTAAAATAAAATAAAATTAACCGTTTACAAATATTATAAAGAATGTATTTGAAAGGAAATCTTTAAAAAGCACAACAGATTTTCCCACTAACTCATAAAAGACATATTCTGTACAACCCGGCATCAGCAGCTTTGGCTCGGTTAGTAAGGATTTATTCCGCTATCAAAAGGTCCCTAGTTCGATCCTGAAGACGGCGTTAACTAAATTGTGCAATAATAATAATAAGTAAAATAACATAGCAGCTTAAAATCACTCGGTAATTTCGAATTCTTTGACGATTAATCGATTTATTAATTTTAAAAAATATATTAAATTATTATCATTAAAAATCAGACTTTGTAACAGAAAGTTACCGCTTCTTCAAACGGAGTTTTCCTTTCTTGTATGTCCCACAACGGAAAATCTACTTACGGAACGGTAACAGTTCGGCTACATTGCTGCCGGTAGTTTCACCTGGAATTCACAGATTTATTTTTAACAGTGTAGTTTTTCAGATAAAGCAGTTGCAAAACCTTAAAAAACACTTCTTAAAAACCCAATATATTGGATTATGTACCCAAAAACTAATAAGGATAAATTTTTTATCAGGCACTAACTGAATCTGAAGCTTAATAAAAATCCATGTATTAGTTCTCCAGATACATTTATTGAGAAATCGTGAAAAATGCAGCTTAACAGTACCACCTGTTGGTAAATCTACACCAAAAACTACACAACATTAATCTACATGAGGGACTGACTGAATCTGAAGCTTTAGAAAATATAATTTTTAGTACTGGAGATAGAGCTATTGCGATAACCACGAATAATGCACCAAGGCAGCACCATTTATTGAGTGATTTGCACCAAAACATAATAAGCACCATGTTATATAAAGTAGTAACTAAATATAAAATTTTATAAAAACCAATGCCCTAGTTTTTGAGATATAGCTATTGTAATAATAGTACATAATGCAGCATAGCAGCGCCCCCTATTTAGCGATACACATCAAAAACTAATTAGATCAAGTTTATATCAAGTTCTAACAGAATTTAAACTTTTGTTAAAATCCGAGCATTAGTTCTTGAGATAAAACTATTGCAATACTCACGAATAAGGCACCATTACTGCGCCACATGCTGAGCGATTTGTACCAAAACGTAATCAACATCATGCTATATTAAGTATTAACTAAAAAACTTTTATGAAACTTTTATGAAAATTCATGTAGTAATTCTAGAAATGTGGTTATTGTGAAAATTGGGTATAATGAAGCATGGCAGCGATACCTGTTGAGCGATTTACACCAAAAACTAATAAGATCTAGTTCATATCATGGTCTAACAAAATCTAAAAATTTGTGATACTCTGTTCATTAGTTCTTGAATGATAAAGTATCCACAAAATTTTTGTCACATACAGACAGACTGACAGACTCGTAGACTCACAGGCAGGCATTTTATACAAATATGTTTTTAGTGTTAGCTGTTGCCTAAAACGTGTAAATCCGTCGAAAACCGGATTTCGAAAATTTTCATAAATCCAATACTTTTTTCTTGTAAAAATAGAAGAGAGTAAAAAAGTGAGAAATGCAATATGCGTTAGCTTGAATGATTTGATTTTAATGCATAAATAGTATTAAAAATATAAGTTTTAATTTCATCAATTATCAGCGCAACACAATTTTTGTTATCAGCAAATGGCACAAATTCAAGCTTAAGCAAAGTTAAATATTGCCCTGTTCAATTTATATTTCTGTCGGAATATAATATTTCTTCGTATTTTCTTACAAGGAGAAAACGATACAAATATGAACTATCCTGTTTCTTCTTGATGCATTATATTGATAAAGAAAAACTCTTTATGAATTCTTCAAAATGAAAATGCATTGTACTTGTACTTTTTATCACTTTCTTTTTATACATTAAACTTATTATTCCAGTTATTTTTTTTTTAAACTGACGCAATGTAAAATTTCTCTAACGGCTCAGTCTACAGTCCCAGGTACATTTTTAGTTTAAGTACAAAGGGCATTCCATAACAAGTAAGAAAAAATCAAGCGTTAAGCATAGATTATGAAACACTTTCTAACATTTCCAGAAATCTTTAACAAAACTTTGCTATTTAGGGAATAAGATGCTACTGCCCATAGCCAAATATGTATCCCAATACTTTTGAACAGCCCTGTATTTGAGAAGTCGATTAATATGTATATACTATATAACAGGAAAATAATTTAGCAAGAAAATGCCTTCTAGTTGAAATTTCTCTTTCAGCACTTGAATACTTTTGTTCAGCCCTGTAATTTAATTAATACCTTTATTACATGCCAGTATTTTGTTAAAATAAGGTTCAAACAAATACCCCCTTAAAATTACTTAAATCGCATTTCCAGAAACTATCATTTATGTGTGACTATGTAGCTAATTCTTTGCGTGACCCTGTAAATCATTTTATCTATATTCTACAAACATTTCTTAGTAAACTGAAAGCAGTTCAACGTAAAAATGCATAACTTATTTAAAAACCACCTTTAAGTTAATTACTCTGACATTCAGTAAACTTTATGAGCTCTTTTGTGTAACCCTGTATATCAACTATAACATTTACACATACCATATAATTTGCAGAAATTTAGTAAAAGTTAAAAACGCATATCATAATTGAAAATGTATCTCATTCATCCATCAACTATCATTGATAATATACAGTACTTCGGATAAGAATGTAAAATTTGAAATATTTTGTGTGTTCCTGTAAATGATATGCACTTCATATTATGTGTTAAATATTAAGTCTCAGCGGCGTATATCAATTTTATGATACTTGAAAACGTTTAGCATAATTAAAATATGTCGCAAACAATCCCCCCTTTCTTTTTGTGTAATGGAATTCTTTTGAGTGGCCCTGTAAATGAATAATAACTATAATTTTCACTGCATACTTTAGCGCACTTTGCATATTCATGCAAATTTGAATATGTTTCACAAGGTGTAACACCTTAAAAATTCATTTGAAACATATTTTTCCCATAGGCCGTAATGTATCGGAAAATTTTGGACTATCCTTGTAAATAAATTAATCATAGTAGAAACTTCATTTTCTTCATTTTCAATTTCTTCATTTCATTCAGCTACGTGCTAGGGTAAGCATCAATAACATATAAAAATTTCAAAGCAATCCGAGTACATTTACGGGAATTAGAGCGCGGGCAGACGGTCAGGCAAACCGAATGCATAAACACTTTTCAACTTTGTTGAAAAGTGTTAAAAACGGCGACTTATTTATTTTTTTCGATATGGCAACATTGCGAATCTCAATTAGAACATGGTGTTAGTTCGAAAATTTGCAAAATGCCCATTTTATGACGGTTTGAAAAATTTTAACAATTTATATTATATTCAAATGTTTGATATATCAAAATTTCATAACATTCGTTGTTTACTTTTTCTTATATAATCTTGTATAAAATGCATTCAGCATAATTCATTTCCATCGTACAAATTGTGTATATGTTGCTATATATTGTTAATAATTGAGCTTTTGGGTTGATTTTGATTTCAATTTTTTGAAACAATTACTTTTAAATTAACAAGAGGGCAATCATAAGCTTTACCAGTCACAAGGTACAAGTGATAACAAAAAAACAAATGAGTAAGTATGGTCGCTGCGCTGATCGCACTAAGAGTTTTGTTCAATATTTTTTTTTTCAAAACAACTTATCCTTTTATTAATAAACCCAAATCGCTAATTCATAATTATTAAATTCTTATATAGATTTCAGTTCCAATAATTTTAATTTAAAAATAAATATAAAAGGAAGTTATTTATCAAATTAAAAATATTCAAATATAAATTTAACTTATTCTGAGCAAATGAAATAAAAATTCTTTGAGCTCTGTATTATTTTAATATTTGATGTTTTTGTTAATAATTGATTACATATAAATTGTATTTCCTTTAACTAAAATTAATATTATATAAAATACGGTGAAAAAATCGATTGTTCAATTAATAAGTATGCTAAAAAAAAAAAAAAAAAAAAAAAAAAAAAAAAAAAAACCTTTAAAACTTTTTTTTTGTTGTAATTCAAGAGGAACGGTCACAGTGACTGCTTTTCGCCTTTTTAGGTATGTAAAAAAGCCGCCTTTCTAGTGATAATGAATTAAATATGAATTCAGATAATGATATTTTGGATAACAAATTAAAAAAAAAACATAGGGTAATGTAGGGCAACAGGATCACAATTTCACAATGTGGCTATGGAGATTCTAGCAACTGAGATTCTAGAACCTAATGTTTATTTGAATTAAAGTTTGAACTTCTGTATATGTGTTCAGTTAGGTTCACTCTATCAGACAGGAGTTTTAAAAATTAAATTTTATTATCTAATAATAAAAATGAAATGTATTTAAATTTATTTACTTAATGGGTTCAGTTGTCCCATTTAATGGGACAAAGGATTCAGGTAGGTGTGTATTCCACACGTGTTTGTATTCTTTTAATATAGGATATCAGGTCCTGTTTGAAAAAGTGAAAACAACTTAAAAAAATTAAATCAGACAAATCATGTAAATTATATATCAACTAAATAGCATTGTAAGGGAAAGCTTTGCCGTCAAGGAGTGTAAAAAAAATCCCCACTAAATGTGAAATTATTAGATTAATTAAACAAACACATAGGTATTAAGTAAATACTTATATATTTTTAATTTAGGCAATAATTTTTTAAGTTACATAGCTATTTTAGGGGGGAAATAACAAGATAAATTTTTGAACAAACTGCTACATAAGTAAGTATAATTCTTGTGTGTGTGTGTGTGAAGTGACTCATTCTCTTTTTTATTTATCTCAATGAAAGTAAGATAAATCCAATAAACCTCTGGAGAATGTATTTTTTTTTATTTTATTTCGAACATAACTATTTTTTTATCAGTTTCGAAAATTTTTTAATAATGTCACTTTGTCTCATGCACACCTCTTAGTCTTTATCGCAAAATTTCAATGTTTGGCTATCCCATTTTTAGAAAATTGGTTTTCGCTCAACTACGCTTTCTTTTAAATTTTATTATGCTATTTAAAAAAGATATTATGTAATTATTTTATTGTAAGCAATAAATAAATAAATAAATAAACAATGGATAAACTAATTTTCCGTAGTACGGGAGACTCAAAAAATATTTATAACTGTTGGAGTAACTCGATCCAATGAGTTCCATTTATCCCTGGTTCATGTTCCAGTTACCCCATTCTTGAAAAAAAAAATACTAGATAATTGGGACATGGGTCTTATATTTTATACATGAAGTACCTAAAACTATTAATGTAGATACCTAATAATATTAACGAAGTTATATGCTTAATGGTCAGAAAAGATATTTTTTATTATCTTTGTCATACTTTTAAACAATGTTTAAAAATATGTATAGTATTTTAATACAAAGCTGAGAAATTTTATCCAATTTGACCTTTTTTTTAAAACCTAAATTTTTAATAAAGCAAAAAAAGAAAAAAAAAGTTAACACACTTTGTTTTAAGAAGTAGTAAGTAGGATGCACTCTTCAAAAGCTAAAATTTAAAAGTTTTCAACTTTTTTATATATATAAAACAGCGTACGGTCCAGTTATTTCGTGAGTCTAGTTATCCAAGCTTACCTTACTTAAAAGAGAATAAAAATCAGACAAATTTAAAAATGGTTTGCACACTGCACTGAACTATTAACGGATCCATGCTGACAAATTAAAATATTAAATTGTGTTAAAACTGTTAATACAGAAACTATTTATATTGTAGAAAAATTGAAGTGTTGCCAAACCTTTTCTAGAAAACTAGAATGCATATTCCTTTTAACTTTATAACCTTACGCCGTAAACTACCAGCTTTCTAATAGGCCACAACCCATTTAATATTACCTAGAAAAATGTTAGTGCACCTCCTCCAATCTATGTGAGTGCGATGAGGTAGGCACGGTAAGCCATGTCTATTTCCACGGCGATCTCACGCGACGCTGGCACTTAAAACACCCGGAACTTCCACCAGAAGGCTGACTTCATAATATACTTACACTCACTCTCTTACTAAAACACGTCCATAAACTCCTATTTCAAATTTCAATTTTAACTACGTAGCATGAGTATGCAACAGTTTCTGCTGCTCCTTGTCAGAGGTACGTTTGTCGCACATTCATCCGCCCATTATCGTACAGGGGATCTGAAAATTTTCTAAAAGCATAAATGAAGCTATCGCTTATATTTTTCATAAACCTACTTCTAATTTTTAGAATCACACACAATTCAGAAAAAGCAAAGGCAGAGAGCACCATACGAGCATGCTAAGAAACCCATTGAGCCATGCAGTTTCGCCACCACCTGACATTTACTTATAATACGCCTCTCACACAACTGGCACGTATCACCATACCATCCTGGTAGACAATGACACGTGCCATTGCTTGGTTCACATACTGCACCATTCTGACATTGGCAACGTTCTTGACAGCGATTCCCGTAAAAACCACCAGGGCAAGCTGAAGAGAAAAGATTTCTTTAAAGCCAGCAAAAAAGCGTTTGAAGCTCAGATAAGGAAATATCGAATCAAAAACCCTCTTTCGATCCCCGGTGAAATGATTCCTATTTTGGTATTTCCTTTTGTTACATGTCCCTGTTTGTTTCTATATTATCTTACCTGCCCTTTGTCGCGTTAAATTCTTTTGCACCTGGCTGGTACAGTCCTGATAAGAGTTTTTATTTTCATACCGCCCGCAGTTGCGATTCTGGGGGCTTCAGCTTTGGCTGAATTCTGTGGGTTTTTTTACCTTAATAATGGAGACCGGGAGGGATAATATGCTCTAGAGACTTGGTTTTTTTGTTTGAGCGTCCATAATCGGCAAATAACTTTTCATGTAACGGTAAAAACATTCAAAAACCGATTCTGTTACATGAATTTTTAATTTACCGTTGCGTAAAAAGTTCTAGAAATCTCAGTTCCCTAGAAAAAACTTAGAAAGTTTACATATTTTTTTACAGTGCACTGGTACAAGGCAGGTGCAATTACATTTAATGTATTATAATAGATACATTCACTCTTAAAACGAAAGAGCTGATTTGGCTTGTCAGGAAAGAGCTGTAATTTTTTCGATCATAAAAGAGTTGTTTTTCAAGCGCTTAAATCTTCTCGATTTAAATTGGTTATTTAAGTAACTCAACTTCATTTAAATTGGTTGAAACAGCTCGTAAACTCGAGTTAATTCAACTCCTTTCGAGAAGCTGCCTTTCAAAACGTGAGATGAGTGGATTTCAGCTCAACTTGAATTATTTTGTGGCTGACTTTTTAAGAGAGTTCATCCACGAAGTATTTTGTTTTCTTTTAAAAGTATAAAAAACAAAATATTTTAAGAACTATCACTCTTTTATTCGATTTGAAAAGTAGATAACAAATGCCGTGTACTATGGTACATTTCAATGTCGATAAAACAAAACTAAAAATAATTGTTAGGCATATTAAAAAACATTAATAACGGGTAAAACTACACATGAAATTAAAAAAAAAATGTTTGTAAAGACTATAAAAATTACTATTTCAAATCGCGTTCTGCTATTTTTTTTTTTTTTATTTATTTATTTATTTATTTTTTTTGCATTGATAAATTTGATAAATTTAAACTTAACACTGGATATAAGGCAACACTCTTTCTTGAAAAGACAAAATAAAATAAATTTGTGCGTTACATTTAATCTCTGTTTTTGTTAAGAGAAACAAAGTAATTTTTTTTCAAGCCCTCCTAGGTATTTCATTTAGTTATTTTTATCACAAAGTTAAGCATCAGAAAACGCCCAGAGGACAAATCATTTTATCTATTCTGGTTCCGGTTCTAATATTTATACACTGACTTTTCATCATTTCATGAAATTTTAATACGATAAATATTGAAATGACAAACACAGGATTGTATAGAATGTGCTCTTTTATTTGAAAGACAGTGACAGTGTTTTGAATGGAATTTTTTGAATCAAACAAGATTGTATTTGAGATTTTTTACCTGCGAGGTAAAGTTATAACATCATTATAAGTAAATGCTTCTATATATATTTTTAAATAAGCTGTTCGGAAAATTGAAAGCGTTAACAATTTCATAATTATGAAATATTAATTACGGTATAAAAGGTAAAAAAAAAGACAGAAAATTATCGCTGCTGTGAAATTACAATTTATAATTTTTTGTTATGAATGTGAAGAAAACAATAGTATTTTATTAAAGGAGTTTAAAACATAATTTGTGTTTAATAATTTTTTGACATAAAAATATTATATAATAAAGACTATAAAATGAATGTTCTTGTGAAAATATGAGCTTTAACGTATATATATTTTGTGCACTATTATTTTTCTTAAACATTTTATTATTTAAATATAATAGTAATTAGAATGTAAAAATCTAAATAATTTAAATATCCATTTAAACTATGGAAACTTCTTTAAATCAGTACTTAATATATATAATGAATTAAATTTTCGTTAATCTAAATTTTACAATTTAAACATTATAAAGAAATTGATATTTTTATCTCAAAGTATATATAACAGTTTTTTAAAAAGCCTGGATCAATTCGGACTTCAAAAAGTGAGATTTGTTTTTAAATAATGTAAACAACTATAAAAACAAATCACATGAACTTTTATTCTTGTTTACATGTGTACTTATGCGTAAGGGAGACTATGGTGGGTTGATCATAGGGGAGGCTTCATCTACCCTTCAGCCTTTTATTTAAAAGAATTTAAGAGTTTTATCAACCTGTGGCAAAAAGGCTGAATCAACAGTTGAAACAAATGTAATTGTGTTTGTACCACGGAAACCTTGTGCTACGCCGAGGACCATGTATTGTAAACATTGTACTGGAATTTACGAATAAAGGAAAAAACTGGTTGCACATGCGATCGATATGTACAACCTTCCATTTCTGTCGAGGGGTTTGCAAAAGTTCATGAGATGATAAGCGAAGTTCTACTAGCAAAGTGTACGTTGTGTTACACGCGTTCTACGGTTGCCAAATTCTACGGTCTGTAATATTCTGCGCTCTGATTTTTATTTTTTGTTTCCATTATTCTTCTAAGTTGTTTGCTTAGAACGGGCAATTATCGTTCTACAGCTAGCGTTCAACGATATTTATGTTTTTTCACTCCGGAGATCACATTCCAATAAGAAGACGCAGCTGCAAACACTTAAAAAATTCGGAATTTTTAACAGTAACCATAACTCTTAGAGTTTAACTCTCATTCACGTAATATTAAAAAGAAGTAAATGAAAAACTTACAGCATATTCATTGCAGTTAAAACTTTTAAAAAAAATGTGGAACATAAATTTTGCGAAAAGCGTTGCATAAAGAATTATATCTATATTCTAAATTACGTAGCGGCACTTAATAAAGAACATTTTCACTTTCTATATGCTCATAGAGTAGGGTAAGGTAGTACACAGTGAGAAAAAAAACGTTATTTTTTAACGTATGGCGACTATTTGTATAATTTTGAAAACTAATTGCTATATATTAAAGCAACACAAATACGGTACACTTGTAAGAATCGGAAATTGTCTCACTGTATATCCCTTGTAGTACAAAGTGAGACAATGTTTACATTTTCATAAATTATGCATATTTTTAAGCTTTGAGTCGTTGTTTATCATTGCGAATTAATTAATGTTTCTAGATTTTCAAAATATAAAAAGAATGATTTTCAGGTACACAATAGCTGACCTAGGGCTACCTTCATCTAAAATTTCAACTTCGAACGTATAGAATATTTCTGTAGCCATCACATTCGGATGGCTCGGTATATATCCCTAATAGCATGCATGAGTCACTTTGGTCACATCACATCTGTGACCAAAATGCCACCACTCAGTGATGTCGCATTGTGACTAAGATGTGACTTTCTTAAAAATCTTTAGAAAATTAGAAAAATTCTTCAAAACATGTTATTTACTTTAAAAAACATGTTTCTGGCAATTTAAATATGTTAGCTTTTATCACAGTTTCGTCACAATGTTAATGTCAAAATAGTCACAAATGACACATTTTTCACTAATTTGTCACACCGTGACTTCACAAAGTGGTGACAATGTGACGTCACAAACGAGCTCTAAAACGGCCATAACGACTTCACATTTTCGTCACTGTGACTTCACAACGACGATCGATAGTCACAAAGTCACAATGTTACTTCACAACGACGTCGCAGTGACGTAACCATGCCTTACAGGTAAGTCCCCTCCACCATTTCCCCACACACAGAGGCAGAAAGAGGAAACTTACTTTTATTAATAAATAACTTATTTTAACATCATAACTACAGTCAATCAGGTAGACTTTGACCTATCACAGTAACTTTGGGTCAAGAGAGAAAAAAAATATTAAATCTGCTACATCATTTGAGTTAATGGCAAAGCTTTGATCTCAAAATATAGATAGTAGTATTTGTGTGAGTTTGACAGCTCGCTGGAAACAATTCGTCAAGATTCCACCATGGAAGAAATCGACAAAATTACATAAAGGTGAAGCAAAGTCACCCTGATTTGGCTCAAAGTTAATCTGATTGACTGGATTATAACTGTATGTCTCACTGAGTACTTTCGTTACGTTGTAAGAAAAAAAAAAGAATGCCAGAACTGTTTTATAAATTTTATCGCTTTAAAAAGTTTGTGTTGTTTTGTCGAAATAGTCTATTTTTAGATATAGCTAGATTTGGTTAAGTAACTATATACCAAAGTGAAATAAATATACTCTAAAGTAGAATTTTGTGTGCATTTAACCACTACAAAATAATTATTTACACTTTTGTTGGATTAGTGATAGAAATGTCGAACCTACATCCACGTTTTGCATAAGATGGTAGGGTTATGTATTAGTGCCAGTTAAGAGTAAAAGTTACAACTGTATGCCAAAGTGACTGATGTCTCACTGTATACTACTCTCAGAGTTTTTGCGCCGTTCGCCATTGCACCAGATTGCGACAGAATGATTCATTTTGCGAGTAAATAAACAATCAGACTTTCCAAATTGCAAGTACTCAATTTCTGCTCTTTTTTGTGAGTGTGGGGTTACATTGAGATTTTCGTAATCGTTACTGTATGATTCATATCGCTTTTCATCTTCAATTTCACCGTGCCATTTATACTATTATTTACAGAGATATTGACTCAACACTAATTCCGTTTAGCAACAGGCAAAAGCACAGAAAGGATTATACAATAACTATTTCTCTAGTCAGTTTATTGCTATCTATGTGCTGGTAAAATCCCCCAAAAATTACTAGTATCAATCGCCAAATCGAAAAAAACTTCTACTGAAATGCCGATATTCAATTTCCCATTTACCGTACAGTTTATTAGTTGTATACAGAGTATCAGTGGCTAATCATCAATTTTATCTATCAGTTATAGTCGAAATCTCATAGGAATTGACCGCTAAATGATAGTTTGAAACATTTATACATTTAGGAGACATGTTGAATAAACTTTGTTTCTGTAGCGTATAGTAGAATTGCTATTTTCTACGGAATGACAAAATATTATGTTATTTTAGAACACATTGAAGAAAAATAGGATGCATGAAGGAGTAAAGTTCGATTTTTCTGTGTTTCATGCCGAATCACTTTTACTAAAGAAATTTTCATTTGGCTTCTGTTTTTTTTTTCTTATTCGCCAAATCGCTAATGTTGTTCAAAAACCAGCGAGAATCCTGTCTGTTCTCTCCTATGTTTATTAAAATATAGGAATTTCAAAAATGTAATAATCTTTGATTATTCAGATCTATTTACAAACAAAGTATTTGTAATAAAAATATTATATCATAAATCTACATCATTTTTTTCATGAAGTTTTGTTATTTTTTATTTATAAAATATACATTTCTTATTAGTAAATATTAGTAAATATCTAACTATTAAAGAAATAAATGATACGTAAACAATTCAACATTTCAAAAATAAAAATTAAAATATATTTTCATATTGTATTTATTACTCAAATAAAATAAGTTGACTAACAATCATATTATAATTTTTTTTTTTTTTTTTTTTTTTTTTTTTACAAATCCCTTATTACGCAAGAATTTCTTTAATAGCCCTCAAAGAAAATTCTAGTCACAATAAATGTAGAACTATATTTATAACTGTAAAATAAAATATAGAAAAATCACAAGAGATAAAAACAGGGAAAAAGTACTTTCTCTTTCAGCGTTTTTATGCTTTTTAATCATTTTATTCACAATATTATTTTTCAAAATAGAATTTTGTTTTATTTCGATGAATGCAATCGTAATTTTTTGAAAATATGAAAGAAGCTGATTTTGATTGTTTCTTTCTTTCTTTCATTTTTTTTTTCTTAGAAGAAATATGCTGGATTATTTTCTGTATTAAAAATAATGATATCGCTAAAATCTATGAATTTTAAGAGTATTTTAATAAAGATGTGCATAGTATGCATAGCTATAAAATGAATAGAATCTTTTAACATGAATTAAATTTAAAAGGGACTCGTATTAGATAATATCTTATTTGACAATTTGCAACTTATTTTAAATAACACTGTTACTATAAACATATTGTCCTTTAATGTTTTATTTGTTTATTTTCTTTTTTATTAATGCTGAAAATGTCAGCAAATACGAATTATACCAAATAAAATTTATTTAAAATTTATGGTAGTAATAAAAAATTTTGAAACGATTTAAAATAGGTTCATTTTATACATTAGCATTTTTCTGTGAAAATCGGCTTAAAAAAAAGATATGTAAAATGTGACAATTTTATTTAATCTAAAAATTATCATCTTTTTTATCTCTTTCAAGATAATTTTCTGTTCTAGTTTATGCCTCTATTCAGGATTTATGTATATTAATTTTAAATAGCTTTATCTTTTTTCAAATTTCTAATTATATAAACAATTTAAAATTTATTTACATTTTTGTGAATAAAAGCAGGTAAAAATTATAAAAAGAAAATTTAGTCAAATGCTTTGAGAATTTAGCAGTAGGTTATCGTGTGTAGGCATAAGATTACTATTCAGTTACAAAACGGAGGAATACTGTTAAGCAAATTTTACTTTTTTCTTCTGTTATTTCTCAAAAGCAATTTAGAATTTAGAATAATTCAATAAAAATATTCGTTTATAACAATCATAAAATATTTCATCGTTATAAAATATAAAAAGAATCGATGTGGAAAGTTGTAATAATGCTTAATACATTATATTTACTCTACATATAACTCACTTAAATGTAACATTTCCTATATAAATTTATAGAGATAAATGCAAAAATGAAATCAAAGCAATCTATAAGTTTAAATTATTTTCTTATGTATTAAAATATAGTAAAAGGTAGACCGAGTCTTGCTTGGTAAATCTGTCTCTGTTATTAATCTCTTTTATTTAACGTAGCACAGCTTTTGTATGTAAAGTTATATCGATATCCTAATCATCCAGAACTGTAAATTTTAAATATAAATGTGTCTTTCCGATGACAGAAATTTTTTGTTTAATTTCTAGAATTTAATTAATAAGTAATTTTCAGGAATTTTCGAACTAGCCCGCCTTAGGTGATAAATTACCAAAACTCCCTGTAACTCTTATGAAATAATAAATAAAAAAACAATGGATTTAACTAAGCGTCAACAAATGCTTGCCAAAATATGCCAAAGCATTGTGAAATTTCACAAATGAAACATTTTAAAAATTTAAAATTTACGAACTATAATATTATAAATGAAAAATGGAAACTGTTATATTAAAATATCACAGGTATCAATTTAGATCCTAAAAAGCTTAAAATGTTTCTTTTTTTCTTGCTTCCTTTCTTAAAAATGGAAACATAACAAAGATGTTTTAGATAAATTAATTTTCTAGATTTTCTATCAAGTTTTAAAATATGAGGGAAAATATTCTTAAATGAAATTCATCTATTTGTTGAAATTTCTTTCAGTAACTTGATCAATCAACTTGAACTAACAAATCTTAACTAATATTAGTATTAGTTTAAAGTTACTAGTAGACATAATAGTTTGGTGAAATGTCGAAAATAGCGCCAAGTTGGTATCACATTAAATTTTAATTACTTTACTGGAATAAAGCTTATATAATCTCTCTATTCTAAAAAAAGCAACTTACATTTACGCAACTTACCGCGGCTCAACTTAACCGCTGTAAATGAATTTTTTGTGACCTAGGGTATTTCTTCGCTAAAATTTAGAAAATTATGGTACACAAAAACATGATAAATGGCAGTATTATAGAGAAATGTCTGATAAATACGTTGATGGAGACAGTTTTTACATCGAATAATTATTTTAAGAGACATTTAATGTTAAAGTTGCTCAAAATTGTTTCTTTAAAAAACTTTTATAGGAGAAAGATTTACATAGAAATTTGAACATTTTTGATCATTTTATACATTAGAAGTTCCCGGTGTACAGACTGCATTTATTTTTTTAATTTGACTCATTTTTGAGTATTTATTTCCATTTTAAAATCAAATTTTCAGCATTTTTATAGACATTTTTTAAATTCTTTGGAAAAATTTAATATTTTAAATTGTTGCCAAATTATCAAAGAATAATATTTTTTTTTTCAAATTAAAAAGTATTTACTTGCGACTATCACAAAAAGAAAAAAAAAATACTTTCAAATGAGAATTAAATAATCAGAAATTAATAGAGAGAAAATGTGGAAAAATATTTCATAAACCATATTTACGTGTCAATATACAAAGAGAAAAAAATATTACACAGTACGATAGTGCTGTATAGTACAGCTCAGATACATCTCTAATGTTAAAGTCCAAAGTTTGTTTCTTAATAACGTTGGACCCAATCATCGTATCGCGACGATATTTAAAAGGCAAAGTGCCCTACTCTAGACCTCAAAGTTTACCAAGTTTCGTCCAGATCAGCAAATTAATTATTGATATCCAGAACCCCTGCTTTGTCACTTTTTTCACATGAAACAAGATAAAAGGACAAACAACTCAATTATAACCTGAACCAAGAAAAATTCACCGGCGTGTAATAGCTTGTTCGAAAGCCTTTTGTTTAGGTGTGGTGTCTTTCGAAGGTCCTGTAAAGAAATATCCAACATTAAGGAAATTGTATTCATTTAAAATTTTTATAGCGCTATAACTTTCACAATTTAATATTAAAGAAATACGCCTTTTTAATTGCAAATTCGATCATTTCTTTGCGATGCCACCAACTAAAAAATAGCACAATAATTTAAAATTTAAAAAATGCTAACAGGCTTTCTTTCTTTTACAGGTCAATAAAAATTTAGATTCTCCCGATAATTTTTTTAATTTTTCAAATTGACGTCATTCGAAACAGAAAACGCACATTTATTATAAACATACATATAAATAGTAACTACATATGTGGTAAATCAACATCGCACCTTTATTGGAATGTTTTCAAAGTCAAAACAGTTACTATAATACAGATATTTCAATTACAAAGAAACAATTTAGGAAAAAAAAACATCTACATGAGGGTAAATCACGATAAACTTTATTTTTGAAATTCAAAATTTCAATTTGATAAATAGTTGTTACTATAATCACATATTTACTCCTAAAATATTTTTGAAATTTTAAATTACAAGGTAGAACCCGTCGAGTTTCGACGAAAAAATGGAGGAACTGTTTCATTGATTTACAGTAAACCTTCAAAATTAGTCACAATAAAAAATGCACCTTATATTGGCAAGACTAACTCTTAAATAAATGATATTCAACTTAAATCTAAAGTTAACAAAATATTATTTCTATAAAACTCAGTTGAAGGAATTGTTAAAATTAAACTTTAATCATACATGTAAGCAGTAAAAAATATTAAAATATTACTAAAATACAGATATTTCAATTACAAAGAGATAATTTAGGATAAAATCCATCAACATTAGGGTATATCACGAAAAACGTATTTTTGAAATTCAAAATTTTAAGTTGACAAAAAGTTGTTACTATGATCACATATTTATCCCAAAAATATTTTTGAAATTGAAAATTATATATGTCACTCGGAATGAGGATGAAGTTAAAATTTTTTGGTCTAAAATATCGTTTTTTAATTTTTTTAAAAATATATGAATATAAAGTAATTGTTTTTTTTTTCAAGTACAAAAACATAAAGTTTAGATAGGTATTTGACATTAAAAAAAATTTCGTTTCTGCCATTAATTTTATAAGTCTGCCGGAATCTAATTCAAAATTTCATTATTTTACCAAACATCCAAGATTTTCAATTTATTTTGTTGATGGGTTTAAATTTGTTACTAGTAAATTTTTACATCAGCAAACATCCAGATATCATCCAAATAAATTGTATATTAATTTTTAATTAGTTTATTAGTGTAATTTGTTTTGGCACATGACATTAGAAACAATTTTTTAAATATCACACACACACAGAGAGATAAAAGTAAAACACAGAGATAAAAGTAAAATTTGATGTTTAAATGAAAAAGATTACAATACAATAGTTAAACAATGAATTTAAAAAACATTATTCAAAATAAAAATCGATTTCACTGTCTGTTTATCTTGATGGTTTCAGGCAATGCACCAGAAATGTAAGTAGCTTTTTTAACCTACACCCAAAGTTTTTGGTTAGGCCGGTTGAAGTACATAATTTATGTAGCAGTGAATTATAAATATGCTTATTAAACAAAAATATTAAATTAAGTTTATTACTGTTCTAATAAAAAATTATTGAATTAATGCTATAAAGAAAAGTTTTACTTGTTCTTTTTTCTTGAACTGCTGTAGTTGCAAATGTGAAATGATGCTTCATTTCAAATTTTGGAATTTATTTTTCGTCCAGCAATCTTTACCTAATGAAGCCATCTCCATCTTTGTGTGTTTAGGCAAACGTGTTTACAGGGCTGCCACAGGCAACTATTTCTCTTTTCCATTCGCATCACTGTTTTAAAGGTACAGTGGAGCATCGTTTATACGACGCTGAAGGGACTACTAAAAAACGACATATAAACGATAACGTCTTGTAAACGAATTTCACTTCTAAAACTGTAATTTATTTTGTTTTCACTTAATTTGAATGTTTAAAGTGATGATTTACATTAATTTGTAACTTAAACAAACCAAAACAAACAAATAACCAATAAATAAATAAATAAAAGGGGGGATTAGCAAGCAATTTAAATATACGTACCTTTACTTTTTACTTTTGATCATATTACCAGGGTTGTGCTAAGAAAAAAGTGCGCCCGGGGCAAAGTTCCGATTTGGCGCCCCCACCCCAGAACTTTTCCTTGTGACAGGCCAAAAATGATGTTGGTAGTATAAATTTGGCGGCCCCTAAATTCCCGCGCCTGGTGCGACCGTTCCCATTGCCCTCCCTCCTTTCGCACGGCGCTGCATATTACGTAGTATTACAAAAGAAATTGTCTATGGCTGTTTGAAATGATGGTGACGTTGAGTTGTACTTAATTATTTCTACAATGAGTCAAGGACCTGAATAGTTTTTTCGCTTGTACTGTGGCAAATAAAATAAGTTCTTAATGTCTCAATCCACCGCTTGGCCAACTGAAAGTCGTCAATACTGATAACAATTAGAAAGATGGTCTATGTGCAACTTAAAAAGGTCGGTCTATTTGCAACTTTAAAAGATCGGTCATGCTGGCCATCCTCTCAGAAATTATGACTTCTACAATGTAATTGGTTACGTGTAAGCTATTTTTCCACCAGCTCACATTGTTATCAAGTGCTGTACATTTAAACATGCTCTTTGGTGTCATTCATAGCTGCCAACTTCCGTCTTAAAATATACAAGAAAAATAAGCAAAAATAAACCTTACAAAATCGAAAAATCGACGTATAAACGATTTTGTGCGTCGTATAAATGATATATTTTTACACTAAAATAAATAGCAATGAATTGGGACCTCTCTAAAACGTCGTATAAATGTACACGTCGTATAAGCGATCGTCGTATAAATGATGCTTTACAGTATAAATTATGTAATATATTTTTCTTGCAAATCTTGTCAAACTGTATGTGAAAGATTTTTGTTTTAAGAAAGTGGTACGAGATAGACTAAAAAATAGTCGCTTGTGGCAGCCCTTTGTTTAGACACTGATGTAACCTCCTTTAGAATTCTTTAAATTGCCTGTGTATGAAACATATTTTAATTAATTTCTATTGCTAGTTCTTGAATCAACAGTCAACTCAATATTTTGTTTGCTCAAGTTAGTTTTAAGAGATGGTTCCGTTACAATAGTAGATTACCAATGAATAAGATCGATGTAGTCTTCTGCCTCATATATATTTTCATTAATCATTAATTTAATTTAATTAACTAATCATTTAAATGAAGCAAACAAATCACTACTTGTACTGTGTGCTTCCCAGTACGCTAATTCAATACGATTTATCCATTAGAGAGACCAGTACTTGTGGCCTATAATACACCCAAGAGTTATAATACTTGTCACATGAATGCAGTTACATTTCATGCATTTAATATTGATGCTACCAGTGGCGAAAACTTATATGAGCCCATAGGGCTCGAGCCCAACCAATAATTTGATATCTCCATCCATCCATTATTAATTGAGCCCACCCAATATTTTTCAAAACTTAGCGCCACTGGATGATACTGTGTCTTTCCCAGAACCACAGTCTGGAGTTAGATAACCAAAATATGTTCAACATGGTTCTTCTATATCCATCAAGATAAACAGACAGTGAAATCAAGATTTTCTTTGAATAATAATTTTCTAATTCAATGCTGAACGTATGTATTTGAAATATTTTTCATTTAAATATTAAACTTTTTTGTTTTACTTTAATTTGTGCATGAGCGTGTCTGATATTTTAAAAATTCTCTCTAATGTCATGCGCCAAAATAAATTAGACTAATAAACTAATTAAAAATTAATATACATTTTATTTTCATGATATCTGGAGGTTTGCAGATGAAACATTTACCTGTAACAAATTTAAAACCAGCAACAAAATAAATTGAAAACCTTGGATATTTGGTAAAATTATGAGATTTTTAATGAGATTCCAGGAGTCTTATAAAATTAATGACAGAAACGAATTTTTTTTAAGTTTCAAATACCCATCTAAACTTTATATTTTTGTATTTAAAAGATCAATTACTTTATATTCATATATTTAAAAAACATGAAAAAAAGATATTTTAGGCCAAGAAACTTCATCCTCATTCCGGGGGACATAAATCTATATTATAAAGGCGAAACATATCTGTGCGTAAGGCGTACGTCATTTTACGAATGGCAACGCTTTGAAATGTGAAATGAAATTTCGGTTTTGCAATTTTTTAAACTTCTAAATATCGCAAATTTCCAATGTTTACACCGTTGTTATAGGAAAAAAATATACTATTAAATACAATTTTTTTCAAAGCTGTACCTTAATTTGTTTTTGAATTATTAATTTTTTTGTATTTTTTAATGTTGTTTATGTAATTGCGGCAACAGACAACACCATTTCTATTAAAAGCAAAGAGAAAAAAGCAGATTACTGCATTTTTATGCTATTGTTTTCTCATTAAAAGTGAAAAAAAATAATAAACTTTTACACAATCATTTACAAACATTTATTTATACTCAAAAGAATATAAATAATTTAGAATCTGTGTTTCTAATAAAAACTGAGACTTCAAGTTTCGAATTAAAATGATCTCAAAATGATCATATTAAAATTCCAATATTTTTGGAAAAGGTAAATGCAGATATGAAAGGTACATACATAAATTTTGTTATGGTGAAAATGACGTTTTGTTTAGAATTCACGGCAGAAAAATTCGATGATAATAGATTCCTTGATAACTTTATAATAATGACAAATCTTTTTAATATTTTTTACTGCTTACATGTATGATTAAAGTTTAATTTTAACAATTCCTTCAACTGAGTTTTATAGAAATAATATTTTGTTAACTTTAGATTTAAGTTGAATATCATTTATTTAAGAGTTAGTCTTGCCAATATAAGGTGCATTTTTTATTGTGACTAATTTTGAAGGTTTACTGTAAATCAATGAAACAGTTCCTCCATTTTTTCGTCGAAACTCGACGGGTTCTACCTTGTAATTTAAAATTTCAAAAATATTTTAGGAGTAAATATGTGATTATAGTAACAACTATTTATCAAATTGAAATTTTGAATTTCAAAAATAAAGTTTATCGTGATTTACCCTCATGTAGATGTTTTTTTTTCCTAAATTGTTTCTTTGTAATTGAAATATCTGTATTATAGTAACTGTTTTGACTTTGAAAACATTCCAATAAAGGTGCGATGTTGATTTACCACATATGTAGTTACTATTTATATGTATGTTTATAATAAATGTGCGTTTTCTGTTTCGAATGACGTCAATTTGAAAAATTAAAAAAATTATCGGGAGAATCTAAATTTTTATTGACCTGTAAAAGAAAGAAAGCCTGTTAGCATTTTTTAAATTTTAAATTATTGTGCTATTTTTTAGTTGGTGGCAACTCAAAGAAATGATTGAATTTGTAATTAAAAAGGCGTATTTCTTTAATATTGAATTGTGAAAGTTATAGCGCTATAAAAATTTTAAATGAATACAATTTCCTTAATGTTGGATATTTCATTACAGGACCTTCGAAAGGCACCACACCTAAATTAAAGGCTTTCGAACAAGCTATTACACACCGCTGAATTTTTTTTGGTTCAGGTTATAATTGAGTTGTTTGGACCTTTTATCTTGTTTCATGTGAAAAAAGTGACAAAACGCGGGTTCTGGATATCAATAATTAATTTGCTGATCTGGATGAAACTTGGTAAACTTTGAGGTCTATAGTAGGGCACTTTGCCTTTTAAATATCGTCGCGATACGATGATTGGGTCCAATGTTATTAAGAAACAAACTTTGGACTTTAACATTAGAGATGTATCTGAGCTGTACTATATAGCGCTATCGTACTGTGTAATATTTTTTTCTCTTTTGATATTGACACGTAAATATGGTTTATGAAATATTTTTCCACATTTTCTCTCTTCTAATTATTTAATTCTCATTTGAAAGTATTTTTTTCTTTTTGTGATAGTCGCAAATAAATACTTTTTAATTTGAAAAAAATATATTATTCTTTTATAATTTGGCAACAATTTAAAATATTAAATTTTTCCAAAGAATTTAAAAAATGTCTATAAAAATGCTGAAAATTTGATTTTAAAATGGAAATAAATACTCAAAAAAGAGTCAAATTAAAAAAAATAAATGCAGTCTGTACACCGGGTACTTCTAATGTATAAAATGATCAAAAATGTTTAAATTCCTATGTATAGTTTTTGCTCCTATAAAACTTTTTAAATGAATCGATTTTGACCAACTTTAACATTAAATATCTCTTAAAATAATTATTCGATGTAAAAACTGTCTCCATCAACGTATTTATCAAACATTTCTCTATAATACTGCCATTTATCATGTTTTTGTGTGCCATAATTTTCTAAATTTTAGCGAAGAGATACTCTAGGTCACAAAAAATTCATTTACCGCGGTTAAGTTGAGCCGCGTTAAGTTGCGTAAATGTAAGTTGCTTTTTTTAGAATAGAGAGATTATATAAGCATTATTCCAGTAAAGGAATTAAAATTTAATATATTTTTTAATAACAAACAACCCATGTAATACGAGTATTGTTTAATACTAGTAATTATCATAAATTATTTGTTAATAACCCTACATGATATTGATTTAGTTAATAAAGAAATGTTTCAAAGTTTTTAGAATTCCTCACTTCATATTATTTCAATTATCTCTGTCATGTAGATATTAAATTATCCTTCATTTTGAATCAGAAATTATGGTTAATATTCATTCATTTTAATAACCAAGATTGAGTCTTTAAATAAATACATTATCTTATTTGTTTATATTCTATAAGATATTTAACCATTTGTAGGGTTAAAGAAAGTAAATATTTAAGTAGAGTTTTAAAATATGCTACTTTGCAAAGAAAAAAGAGTCATGTACTTTTCTTTAGGCTATAAAGCACACTCTATTAGAATCATATATAAGAATAAAAAGCAAGTAATAAAGAAAAACTTATTGCCTGAAACATTGCGAATGTCCCCTTCATGCCTTGTACCCTTGAACCCTTTTCCCCTTCATCCCTTGTCCCCTTCATCAAATATCCCATTTATCCCTCAGCTTACCTATAGTAGAATGTAAAATTCAATATTTTATTTTTAATATTGCTTCTTAAATATTTTTTCAATTGAAAAGTTTGTTCTAAATTGTTATATAAAATGCTTTGAAATGTATAAAGTCGATCCAGCATATAAATAGAATTTTTTATTTTATTTTACTTGTAAGTGTGTGTCATAGTTTAAATCCTTTTTTTTTCCAGTCGCTATTTTATATCCACTTTCACTGTTTCACTGATGTTTTCTGGACAATATACGTCGTCAATGCATCTGTAAAGCTGATAGAGCGCGATCAGAGATTTCTTATCCGCGACACGTAAAACACACAAAATTTATTTTTATCTGCAGATAAACAAACGGAATTACTTTTCTTTATAAAATAAAGGAAATGGTTAAATTGCTTTCAAATTTAAGTTCATTGTTATATTTCTGTTCATGTCAGTCGAAAAAAAAAAACATTACTTAATATAAATGTTATTGTGCTCTTAAGATATGTTGTAGGTAATATATAAAGCTGATTACGTGAGCATCAAAAACAAGTAGGATATGCTGAAAATATAAATTTGTTAAACATCGTTTTTTATAATCAATAAATATTCACAAATAAAAATAATAGTAACAGATTTTTTGTTCATGGAAATTCAAATACTATAAGTTTTTAAAAAATCTTATTAGAAAAGTGAATCACAGTTTTCGAATAAAAATGTTCACTCAATTTAATCGAAGAAAATATTTGATGAAATAAGATGTAGGGGAAACTGTCCCAAAATGACATACCTCACATTTCTTAATATTGTCGCCAGAGTCCAGCTTTTAATAGTACATAGTTATATTGTGTAAAGAATAAATACGACTCACTTTAAAAAATCTGAAATTTTTGCTGCAATGTCACTCTACTGCTTTTGTAGAATATCTCTATTTTGACCAATGAGAATGCTCCATAATTCAGTGAAATAATCGATTCACTGACGATGCAGCAAAAGTTTAAACTTTGAGCAGTGCTTTCTATTTTTTTAATTATATTTTTTGCTCCTTTTTTAGATTGTTGAATGTGTTTTTCATAAGACTGCGTATGGATATTTAGATTGATTTAAAATCCCATTTAATATTGTTTAATGATACATACGGTGAGAAAAGATACATATAACACATCTTCATATACGTTTATTAAAATATATATATATACCGGGTGTCCAGTAAATGACTGACCCATTTTGAATGTAAATAACAAAAAAACTGTTTGAAATAAAAATGCGCGGCTTGCTGTATTGTTATTAGAATATAAATAAATTTTAAAATATGCACTTTGTTAATGTAATATAATAATATTTAAAATAATATCTCAGTCTCAAGACTGAGGAGGGGAAATATAATACAGATGGTTCAATCACAAATATTATTTTAAACTATTTTCCAACCAACGTACCCTATTTCTGAAGCTGATTCGAGAGTCGATTGAACATATAGATTCAGATTCGACAACATACAGATTCAGATTCAGCCGAAATTCTCATATTTATAAAAATTAGAGTCATGTCTCTATTCAAACAGCCTGTTACCGCCAGCGCGATATTTTTTTCCGAAATTTTAACTATATTAACAAAGTACATGTTTAAAAATTTATTGATTTTCTAATAACAATACCGCAAACCGCCCATTATTATCTCAAACCGTTTATTTGTTATTTAAATTCAAAATGGGTCAGTTATTTACTGGACACCCGGTATATAGTTATATATAGTTATATACATACATATGTATAAATTTAAAAATAGGTCACTTTCCTGAGCAGATTTATAACGCACACAGCAAAAAAAGATGTACAAATGATATTAAATCTCAATGTAAAATACAAAATAAAGCCTTAGCAATTTTAAAACATGAAAGGGAAGAAAATACGAACATGGAGCATAAGTCATTTAAAGTTATAATTTATTTGGGTAATCGCGCTGGGTATAATAACAAAAGGCACAATATGTTCCGATATAATTGCCGTGTGAGTAAAAATAACATGTTATATAAAATATTCACAAATAAGCAGGCTTTTATCTAATATTAAAAAGAAAAATTGATTTTTTGACCACTTTTAAGGTAAACTGTCCTCTTAAGGGCCGCATTTTTAAAAGCTCTGGAAATACACGTTTTATTATTTTTTAGTACATTTTTCAGCCTGAATTTCTGGCTCCTACTTAAAACTGTTGCTCAGGGCGCAATGACCTAAAACTTTCGATCAACATTTTAACCGCTCTTTCTAAAATCGCTGAGATATGTTTTTAATAACATATATATAAATATATATCCTCTTCAGTCCTGGAGTACCCATTTGTGTACTTTAAAGAAAAAGTCAAAATTACCCCCCAAAAGTTTTAATAAATGCATAGATTTCTGTTATCACTATTCAGATACATCACAGTGTCCTACATGACAATAGATGGCGCTTCAAATTTAAAGAAGGAGGAACCACGTGACTTTGAAAATGAAACATTTTCAAGGTGGATCACAGAAGCAATTTACCAACGACTACACGTGAAAATAAGTGAATAATATAAATTTTCGAGTGAATTTTTAAAACATTATTGTATTTTTTATAAATTATACTGTTTCAAGAATGATTTGGAGTTGAGGAGTAAAAACCTCAATGGAACTATGCGTCGCAAATGAGCCGTTTGCGCGATATCCTCACTTTATATCACGTAATTAGTGCATACTTAATGGAGGGACCGCAAAAAATTTTAGTCTCGATTTTAGCGAAAGTGGTATAGTTAAAAAGATATCATCATGAGGGAAAAAAACTCAAAAAAACTACCCGTCGGAAATGAGCCGTTTTCGAGATATCCGATAATTTATGTCACGTAGCTAGTGCATACTGTTCTAATGCACACTTAATCAGGGACCGCAAAAAATTGTTTTCCCGATTTTGATGAAAATGGTGTTGTTGCAAAGATATCATTGTAAGAAGTAAAAAACTCAAAGGAAGTAACCATCTGAAATGAGCCGTTTTCGAAATATCCAACAATTTATGTCACTTAATGTAGTTTCCCAGCAGTGTGCATTAGCAATGTGACACAAATTGTCGGATATCTCGAAAATGTCTCATTTTCGATAGGTGATTCCATTGAGTTTTTTAATCTTCACGATGATATCTTTTCAACGATACCACTTTCGTTAAAATCGAGAATAAAATTTTTTGCGGTCCCCCATTAAGCTTGCACTAGCTACGTGACATAAATTGTCAGATATCTCGAAAACGGCTCATTTGCGATGGGTAATTCTATTGAGTTTTTTACTGCACTCGATGAGATCTTTCCAACTATACCACTTTCGTCGAAATCGGTGACTTACACTTCTTGCAGTTCCCTAGTTAGTTACGGTAAATAGTTGGGTTTTGTACCTAAGAAATTATAGATCCTCAAATATTCCGAAAAGAGATCAAATGAGTTTACTCGAATTTCGCCTTTACATTGCTGAGGTCTTTATAAAATGTGAAAAGGTAGTCTATTGTTGGAAGCCCACGAAAATCAGAGCAATCATCCAATGAATCTACATTAAAAAAAAGGAGAATAACCATGCCTATTCCCACAAATGAGGTTCGCTATGATAGCTTTGGACATTCGCCACATTCTATTACTGGGATTCATCAATCTCGATGCAGCATGGAAGGATGCAAAGGAAAATCAAGAATAAAAATGTGAAATGTAATCTTTTTTTTTTTTTTTTTTTTTTTTTTTTTTGTCTTCAGAATAAAAACTGTTTTAAAAATTTCATGCTAAATGATATTTTATTAGAAGATTATTACTACAAGATATGTATAGTATTACAAGATGTATGGTATATGTATAGTAATTAATAGTAGCAAGATATGTATTACAATTATTACAAGATATGTGTAGTATTTTTATACAATACATAAAAATTATTTAAAAAACCATTTATGTTGTTTAGATTGATATAATTTTTCAGCAATAAATGGGTCAATTTATTGTAAAACAAAATTGAATTTCTAAAATAATCGATTTAAAGAATGACACTTTTATTCAATTGTGACCTGATGTACCCATATGGAGACATAAATTTTAACTATTAAAAAAAAAAAAAAAAAAAAAAAAAAAACTAATTTTTTTTTTAAACTAAAAGTTCCATAATTCGCTATTAAAATTTTTTTTCTATGCAGCAGATTTTTCTCGGGACTGCAGAGGATATATATATATATATATATATATATATATATATACATATATATATATTCGGTTTGTTATCTTGAACTTTACGCCCATATCTAAAACTGCTGCTGAGGAATGGCAATATGTTCTAAAATTGTCGACCCATGTCTTAAGGATTGAATTTCTAAAATTGTGGAAATACATGTTTAATTAGTGTTTTTGCAGATTTGTTATTCTTAATTTCAGATTTCTACCCCAAACTGCTCCGGACATATGGCGAAATGGCCTAAAATTGTCGACCCCTCTCCCCCACTTCCACTTTGAGCCCGTTTATGGCAGAATTTTCGAATATCCTGCTTTAGTGAGTGTCTACAGAATGTAAGGAATATGTCATCCAAATTTCATTGCTCTTTTTACAATGGTTAAAGATCGGATTGATTATAATTAAGTTAAGACAAACTTTTATATAGAGAGACCGACAAGTGGCAGCACACACAATTACTTAATCGAATTCATACCACAGCTGAAATTTTAGATTTAATTAAAAAACGATTTGCATATTAAAAGGCAATCTCTATGTAAGTCATATCTTTGTAGAAAACACCTGAAAACTCAATTTTAGCACCGACTGGCAGGTTTAACATTATGTTTTCCCGCATGCTAAGATATGAAGACATGGAGGACGGGAGCAGGAAAATACAATAATAAACATGTGAGTTAATCGCTAAAATGAAATTTTCATGTATTTTCTATCAAGATATGACTTGACAGACCGGTTGCGTTTTAATATGCGAATCAAATTTGAACTAATTCTGGAATTTCAGACTTAAGCTCGATAAGATGAATCGATGTGTGCGGCCAACGGTGTAACAGGTATTGATAGGTAGATATAATTGATACTAGGCAGAATGAATTAGGAAGAATGAATTTGCACATCAAGTTATCTTGGTATAATTGTTATTTTGATATGTCTTCGTCATTTATAAAACTGCTTTTCTCGACTCCATATTGTTTGGAAAAAAACTGTTTTTATGCGATGTTTGATTGGATGGGTGACTGTGATCTGTGGTAACAAAAGGCAGGATCATACTGTAAATCATAAAGAAAATAGGTTTCGTACGAATGGTAAGTTGATCAAAGAACTAATTCAGCTAAATCTCTTTTTCTAAACAGAAATTTTGCAGAGTTTGTTCTTTGCTTAGATTTATATTCATCAGATCTGCCGTCTACTGGTGTAATATATGTAGATAGACCAATGTAATTCATAATAAGGCTTACTGAAACTATGTAGAACATTATTTTGATATAATTGCAATTTTGATACGTCTACGTTATTTATACTACTGCTTTTCTCGGTTCCTAATTGTGGAAGAAAAATAGTTTTTAAACGCACTTTGAGGGGATGTGTGAGTATGATTTGTCATTTGTGATGTGTTAACAGAAGAGCACATCATATTATAAATCATAAAGAGAATAGATTCTGAACGAAATGAAAGTTAAACAAAGATTTAACTTAGCAAAATCTCTTTGTGCGCAGTTTTTGAGACCAGATGACATGCCTTATGCATTACCTATTTGTGCCTCCACATTTATGTATTAATTCAGTATATAAACCAAATCACGATGAAGTAACACGTAAATGTTTAAGCTTCGGACATTTCTTAAAAACAATTAACTATTAATTTTTAAACTACCATTTAAAATCACAAAATATAAATTTCTGTATCGTAATCTAGTAATTGTTTGTTTAATATTATGAATTTATCTTTCATATATTATCTGAAAATTAAATATTCCTTAAGAAAGGAGTAAACAGTGTTCAAGTGAAATTTTCCAACCAAGGCTCGTTCCATTAAAATACATAAATAAATACTTTTCAGCTCACAACGTCTCTCCTAAGAATGGGCTTTCGATGCTAAAATAGGTAAGCAAATTCATTTAGTATAATTTAAATAATTATAATTAATTAAATAAATAAATGTTCATTAATTTATAAATTAGGTCATTGTCCACTTCATACTATCCTGTAAAACATGTGTGTACTGTTACTCTATAAAATTGGTGGCAGCTTTGCTGCCTCCAATTTTATGGAATACTTTAATGGGTATAACTGGTGTAACAATGCATTGTTACACCAGAAATATATGTTTAAAGTACATCATTATATAAGTGAAAATATTACTCCATGAAATGGAGGCAGCAGTTGCCACATATTTTATGTTGTAACGTTACACAAATGTTTTATAGTGTACTTATGAGCTACATAAGTGAGAGAGGTAACTGTATTAATATTTTACCTTTTTTTACCTATTTCTTAATCGTCAATAATTAAATTTTATGAAATATTAATTTATTTTTATATTTAAAATCTTTGAAATAAACAAGCTATGCATTTTTAATATTAGATATAAACAACATATATATTTTTATTGTGAGAAACAAATATACAGAAAAAAAATATAATATAAAATTGCAAAAACAACATAGAAAATATTATCTGCTGCTTTTACTTTAAATTAGAAAAGCTTTTATTGTTATAGAAAATGTATTTTTAGAAAATATATTCGATATATTTATAGAAAATAACAAATAGAAACAGTAATGATCAGCATCTTTGTGTCACATCATCATTTATATATACAACACCTACACATTATTTGCTTTGAATATAAATAGTAATTCCTTAAACAAAAATAGCTGACTCATATCTCGCAATTAATATTTTTACTTGACTGTCAAAGCTTATGGATTATTTTATCTGGAAGCTGATGTATATTGAAGCTATAAAAGGAAAATCACATGAAAATGCATTTTTCAAAAAGATACGTTTAGAAATTTATTTTTTAGCATAGATTATGGATGAATTATTTTTTAATTACGATTTAAACAGTTAATTGTATGCGTTAAATTCTGTCAGTTAAGAAATGAAGATTTAATCATATGGAATAGAGCATGATGGTTTAAAATTTTTTGACTATTAAAATAAAAAATCGTTGAATTTACGTTAACTACTGCTGGCAGAAATGTTGCCAGCAGTTTTGTCGTAAAAATTGCAGTAAAATTAGATGTAAAAAAAAAAAATTATTCACCACTTATGAATCTGAGAAATGAAAACAAATATTTAAATAAAAAAGTGTTTTGAAATTGAAAGCATCTCTAAAGCGTAATAAAATCCATGAAACCATCTCCGAAGCGTTGTTTGCATATTTAAGTGCTAACATGCGTGTGTTTATTCAGAGAATCTTATTAAGTTTTAAAATAAAAATAGAAATGAAACTATTTTAATTTTAGATATTTGTTTCATTTAAACATCAAGAAAATCATTTCACATAAACATATAAGTTGTATAAAATTCGTAAAATAAATTTTGTATAATGTCTTAAAACGTGAAATATATACTTTTTAAAGATAACTTCGATTGAAAGGAGACTAAACATATAAATAGGACGTCTCATATTACTAAGAATGATTTTTCAAATATTTCGAAGTTTTAATTGCAGAAAGTTTTTACTTTCTTCCACCTATACCAGTATAATGTATTTGATTAATGAAAATTTCCGAAATCGTTTTTTGACGTCTTTATACGTTTCGGAGGTCAAATAACCAGAAAAGCACATTTTCACAGAATATCCATCTGTCTATCTGTGAGTTTGTCTCTCAATCAGTCTGTGATTCTGCCTGTCTATGTGTCGAAAATTTTGTGGTCATTCTGTCTCAAAAACTAATGCACAGGACTTCACAAAACTGTAGATACAGCTAAACCTTGATAAAAAATATATTTGATTAGTTTTCGGTGTATATCGCTCAACGGGTGCGCTGCTATGCTAATTTATTACCTATATTGCATAATCTACCTAATAAAATCGAATTTTGTAACTCAATTTATTTTTGTAGGATAAAATAATAGTTAATATATTTCCATTAATATCCGGTATTAAAAAATTCTTCTTTAAAAAATGTATATTTAACTGTTTACAGATTGTTTAACGAACAAATAAACACCATAGAAATCAAAGAATTATCTGAAATGCAAATATCCATTCACCACTTATGCATCTGAGTAATGAAAAACAAATATTAAAAAAAGTGTTTCAAAATTGAAAGCGTAATGAAATCCTAAAGCGTTATAAAATCCATGAAATAATGTGCAAAATGTTGTTTACGTATTTAAGTGCTAACATGTGAGTGTTTATTCAGAAAATCTTATAAAGTTTTAAAATAAAAATACAAATTATATTATTGAAATTTTAGATATTGTTTCATTTAAACATCTAGGAATTCATTTCACATTAACATATAAGTTATATAAAATTTATAATGTAAATTACGTATGCAGACCTAAAACGTGAAATATGTACTTTTTGAAGATAATTTCAGTGAAAAGGAAATTACACGTATTAGTAGTACGTCTTATATTTCTAAGAATGTTCTTTCAAATGTTTCGGGGTTATTTTTAACTTAATTACAAAAATTACTTTATTGTGATATTATAATTGTTTTAATTTAATGTTAAACTAATAGTTATAATACATAGATAACAGTGATTAACAAATCTTGAAAAATTTTTTGTTCTTCTATATATATTAAAATTTTTTTATAGATTTCAGTGTTCTAAAAAAAGCATATGATTGTAAGAACTCCTTATTATTTTCAAAGTTTAAGGAATTTTATTTATACATTTCTGGATTATAAGAACTAAAGTAAAGGCGTTATAATAACATTCTTCTTGTATGCGTTGGATACACACATACTTTTTTTAAATAAGGTACCCTGGGGTAATAACGCCAGGCGGGGTAATAACGCCAAGTGCTTATATTTTGCATAATTATGAAATAATCAGGTAAATGACACCCATGTGCTCTGCGCAGAAGGGTTTTGAGTTATATAAATCGCAAAAAACAGCTTCAAGTTAATTTGTTTCATTTTTAGATCTTATTGTTTTTACAAACAACTAAAATTAACGCTTGATCTAAAATTTGCGAGATACGTTTTGTATATGTGAAGACTATCTTTTTATCCGGAAATACTTTGTTAATTACATAAATTTGTAGTGCATTTCATGTACTTTTAAAATGTTGTTGAAGATTTTGGATATCTTCTCGAGATAATTTGTAATTTAAAATGTACTGCGCAATAACTATACTGGGGTAATAACGCCAATCCTTGACATTAATACCCCGGTTGATTCCCTACAGTGGCCGAGCTACATTCTAAATACTGATTCAAATAAACACAGTTAAAACTGTGCAATGTTTCTTATATTTCTATTCAAACGGTCCTTTTTAAGCAAAAAAGAATCTCACGGTCTGATATTCATTTGCCTCATCCCCCCCCCCTCCCACACCACACCTTTATATTTCTTACACTGTCACAAAAATTGAACATTTTCAATAACTTAGAATGCAATTTATCAATTTCTAATTTTGTAGAGTTTGTATTTTTAGAATTGGGCTATCTACACGCAATTATTCCATCTTATTTCATAGTTTTGTTTGCAGGCGTTATTACCCATATAGGTGGGTAATAACGCCAAATAGCATGGGTCAAGAAAAAACGCCATTACATTTTATGAATACATATCTGTTAAATTATTTTATTTTATATAGATAGTCAATGAGTTGCTGTATCAGATCCTATGTTTGTTTGAAAAATACAATCTAAAACTAAGCCGTGAAAATTGGTAGAACCTTAACGTGGCGTTATTACCCCAGGGTACCTTATTACGTAGATACAACATACAGAAGAGAATAGAAACAATTTTCACTCTTATAAATTTTAATCAATTAGGGATTCTGCATCCTACGACCTACGCTCTTGAATCCCCTCTCTGATACAATAAACTATAAAAACACGCTAATTTAATAGTATTTAAAAAGATTGTGAAACATTGAGCTTGTATGTATATTTTGTAATTGGCTATCTCCTAGTAAACACTTTTTCATTAATTTCTCTTTGATTGGAGACTTTTAAAGTCTAATCAACTAATGTTAATCATCTTCTGGCGATTTACAAGTTTGATTAAACAAGATCAGTAAAACAGTGAAATGCAACAGAGTCTTTACCTCCTGTTAATTTTCGAACTGCCTTATAAGAAAAATGTCAAATTAGAGCATTTTAAATGAATGGTTTAATTCTAATGTAATTTTCAAAATAATTTTTGTTCTTTCTTTTTTTTAATATTCACATGAAAATACTTTTGTTTGAAAGGAAGTATTGTTTGTGTGTTCTTAGATTTCGTAACAATACTTACAAGATCTTATCAAAAACTGAAATAAAGTTCTCATCTAAATATATGTTTCAATTTTAACTTTATACGGTATTTCTTGGTCAATTTAAATATGAAGTAATTTCTGTTACTTGCTGCTTTTAACACACATTAATAAAAATATTCTTTAAAAGTTTTCTTTCTCATTTTGAACTCATGTGAAGGTACTTTTGTTGCTACTTTAAATAGGATATATTTTTTTTCCTTATACGACCGTTAATAACTTTTAACGAATTCATTATTTTACTGATTTTTGTGGCTTTTTCAATGACGTAATTTTCAATGTTTTTCCACTCTTAACTCGTAATTATTTATTTCTCATTTGAAAGTGTTTATTCTGTTTGTAATGCATATGTATCTATTTGTAATATTATGTATTTTAATCAAGTATTCTTTAATTATTTGGGGAAAAAAAAACTTTCTAAAATATGTAAAATAATGTCTCTCAGATAGCTAAGATTTCGAAATTAAAATGGAAATAAACCCTCAATAAAGGAGTGAAATTAAAAAAATAAATAAATAAATGCAATCTGCACACCAGGCACATCTAATGTATAAAATGTTTTAAAAATGTTTAAATACCTATGCATAGTTTTTGCTCCTATAAAACTTTTTTAATGAAACGATTTTGACCAAATATAACATTAAATATCTCTTAAAACAATTATTCGATTTAAAAATTACCTACCTCAGCGTGTTGCAGTGTTAGGTACTTTTTTGGAATAGAGAGAATCCTCTGGCTGAAGATGAAAAGTTCAGAAAGAGCTCTCGTTCTCAATGTATATACACTCAATGTATATAAATATTGAGTGTTTTTTATATATTTCTATGTTCTGGAAAAAAATATGTTTGCAAGAATTTTTATCAGCCACAAAGTTTAAAGAATTTCATTTATACATTTTGTATTATAAGAGATGTTGTAAAGCTGTTACATTTACATTCTTCTTTCATATGCGTTTGATGAATTTTTTTTAAACTTATTTCAGCGATAGAACGTACAGACAATTGTAGAAACAATTTTCATTTTGATACAATATCATATACCGGGTGTCCCAAAAATGACTGATGGATTTTAAAATTCAATAACTGGCAAACTGTGACAGCTTTTTAAAAATTTTTTTGCAGGAGGATTATGTATAATGTTAGGAGTTTTTTTACCGTAATTTTTCATTTTAGTTCGAATTTCAAACAATAGATGGCGCTGACGGTTGACGCCTTCAATCGCCGTCAGCGCCACCTATTGTTTGAAATGGGAAGTAAAAAATTATGGTAAAAAAACTCCTTACATTATACATAACCCTACTGCAAAAATTTTTTAAATAGCTGTCACCGTTTGTAAGTTATTGAATTTTAAATTCCATCAGTCATTTTTGGGACACCCGATATATGTATATATATAAACACTTGGCCGTGAATGAAAAGTAGAAGAAAGAGGACGACATTTGCTATTCTCATTATATATCGTGAAGCGAAGGATAAAACAAGTTGCTGCTACTTTTGTATTAATAAAAAATCAAAGGATTCTGATGAACTACCTTTAGAGAATTTTACATATGACGATGTAGCAGTAGAAATAGAAATTTCTTCTGCGTCTGACATAGAATATTCTCTTGACATAAATGAGGAGCCACATCTAATTACTCAAAAATAATTAAATGATATTGTGAGATATTTAAATTTATAAAAAATCCTTTTTAGAATTAATTCGATAAAGTTTTGGAAGTTTGGAATTTGCTCCAAAATAACAATAACATATCTATTAACCAAAATCGGCATAGGAAATGATCTTTTTTTTTCAAAAAAGGTGATTTATACCATTTTTATGATATGGTTTGATGTCCACATCAAAATGTCACTATTGCTCCAAACAATGTCGAATGTTAACTGATGGCTCTAAGATCAGCCTTTAAAGCTTATTCCATAACGAAAATTCACTGTCGTCTGTTCAATAGAATAGTCTTGCATATTGAAGGAATGTTCTAAAATAATGAAGTAAACGTATTAAGAATTTGATCATTAAATTGATTGCATCATAATTGGAACATAATATCTAGAGAACTTAATGCTCGTTCATCAGTTTTCCTAGATATATGAATAAAGATAATTCTTGTAAATAAAAACTAGTCAGGTATGGCCGTCACGATTTTTCTTTTATTTAATGTACAGTGTCTCACATAAGTGATGGGACACTAGTGCTTTACAAAAGGAAACTAATCAAATAAATTAAAAAAAACATGTACACTTTTTTGTGGGTGTGTTTCATACTTAAATTTAGTAAAGATTATTACATAACATACATTTTGTCAAAATATTAAAATATTAATTTAATAAAAATACAAATGTTTAGAACGGAGCAAAAATAGCTCACATAAGTGATGGGACACCATTATATATACAACAAAAATCGTCTGAAATAAGCAATAAAAATATTTTTTTTTTGGGGGGGGGGGTTTATTTTTACTTAAAAGCAATTGACAATAATTTATAAAATCGTCTGCAGTATTTCTCTCTAGTTTGTTTTGGAATTTTTGTGTTTTTTAGCTCTGTGTAGCCATGAATGCTAAACGAAAAGAAACTTCGCCTGAAATTCGAAAATTAGTTATTAATTTGCATAATGAACGTGGAAAATCTATTAGAAAAACTGCTGAAACAGTTAACTTGAGTCGTTCAACAGTTTTCAATATCATTAAACGATATAAAGAGAATCATATGATTCAGGATAAAAGAAGACCTGGCCGACCATCAAAGCTATCCAATGGAATAAAGCGAATTATTGTTCGAAATGTAAAAAAAAAAAAAAATCCAAGAAATAGTGCTTCAAAATTTCCCAGCAAACACATAGCTATCGGTAAGCAATCGGACGATAGCCGCTTGCCACTGCCATCGGTATCGGACCGATGCCAGTTGCTGCAATCGGTTCCGTATCTTTTTTGATACGCCGCGCGAATGCCGCCCGATCCATGAGGCACGCAGCCGGTCCTGTATCGGCAAAAAACTATGCCGATAGCTAACCACACGAATACCGGCTGAAGCCCGGCACAAGCAAATAAAAAAACTCTGGTGGCGCCATCTGTTAAACACTCTAGCAAGTATTTTGAGAGCCAATGGGCATACTTCAGCGGGAACAGGAGGGATTTGATCGCGCAACCCCTAGCTCAGAAGGTGAACGCTTTAACCACTAGACAAGTCAGAGCTGGTTAGGGGAGGATTATGTGTTGTAATAAGGGTGTGGTTTTTCAGTAAGTGCTACGTGAATGGCAAGTGTTGTTGACATAAATGACAGATTGTAAAATTGTAATATTAAAGTGTTTGTATTTTATTTTTTGTAATCATTTACTTATAATTGTCTTATGCGCCTGATTTTAAAAATCAATTTAATATTTAAATTAATGAATTAGCAAATAATTAAAGGAAACGAATTGTTTTTCTTATAGATTTTAGAATCATTAAATAGTATATTTAAAAAATTAAAAATAATGATTTTTGTTCAGAAGTATTGTTAAATAAATAAAATTTTTAATTAGAAACTATAACATAATTACATGCTTTGCGTTAATTTCTAAAGTGTATATTTTTAACTTAGAAAAATCTTATTTTAAATAATAATAAATTGGTAATAATTAACTTTTAAATAGAATAAAAAATTATGTTATGCCATTTGATGATTCAAAGTAGTATTTATGTTTTAAACCTATGTTCCAATGTTATTTAGTTGATAATGAATATTTATTAAGTAAAAAATAAAATAAAAGTAACATATATTATATATATATATATATATATATATATATATATATTATTTTTTTATACATTTTTTTTTAAATAGGAGATATTTCATATTCCTTTTTATAAATTTAAAAATTCTTAAGTACTGGATATAATAAATGAATTTTAGAGGTTTTTCTGATGCAATTTCCTTTTTGGGAATTATAAAGTAATTAAATGTAATAATAAAGTAAATAATAAAGTAAAAAAAATTAGGAAATATATATTTGTAACATAAAATAACTAATTTAATAAAAAAATAACTTGGTAATTAATCACTTTTAATTAGAATGAGAATTCACGTTAAGTGATTTTATAATTTAATGCTGAATATTTTTTTTTAGCAATATTAATTCCGAATAAATGTTGCAATAATAATTTTTAAATCTTAAAATAAAATAGAAATACTATTTTTTTTTTTCGTTTCTGAGATAATATTTTGGGGAAAAAAATCTAATTTTTATGTAAAAAAAATGGGTACATTTCTTTTATATGTTTTATATTGAAAAATAATGTTAAGCACTTTTTAGTAATTATTTTTTTTAAATAAAATAAGAAAGTGAGTTATTGCTTTTAAAATGAATAGATAAATAGAAAATAAATTCAATTACCTTACAAAATATTTTTCTGTTTATCTACGATTAAGTTCCTAATAGTGATTAACAATTTAAAGTAGAAAATTTAAAAATTATTTTGTGATTAAAATAATTGTAAGTCATTTTAAAAATTAATTCAAAAACATTATTTTTAAATAAATAAATATAGGTTATTTTTGACATATTTTCTGTTTCTCACTGACAGAATTTTTAATGAAATACGTGAAATATACATTTCTTATCAAAAAGTCAAACTCAAATAAAATTCAGAAAAAGAAAAAAAATCGGTTAAGACTAAATATTCTGAATTCGGACCGATGTTGGCAAATCTGATCGGTCCACTATCAGAACTCAGATATCGGTCCTGTGTCACTTGCCGGTATAAGTCGCTTGCCGATATATAACCAAGTGTGGACCGATTACCGTAACCGGCTGTCAAAATAGCAGTTTCTTAAGTTTTACCTGCCAATCTGTTACCGACACTTAACCGACATTGCCGGCTCCGGTCCGATCGTATGCCGAAAGTTATGTGCTTGCTGGGTTGCTGCTGATTTACAAGCATTATGTGGAATAATTGTTAATCCTGAGACCATTAGAAGGGTTATTCGATCTGCTGGATATCACGGTAGAGTAGCCAGGAAAAAATTCTTCGTAAGTGAAAATAATAGAAAACTCAGACTAGCTTTCGCAAAATCCAACATAAATAAGAATTCTGATTACTGGAATAAAGTTATATTTGCTAATGAGAGTAAATTTAAAATATTTGGTTCTGACGGTAGAATCTTGGTGTGGAGAAAACCCAGTGAAGAATTTCGCAAACAGAACTTGGTACCAACAGTAAAACATGGTGGAGGAGGAGTTATGGTATGGGGGTGTATGTCGTCTGCTGGAGTTGGTAATCTTGTTTTTATTGACAGTATAATGGATCAGTACAAGTATATTGATATTTTAAAGCAAGATTTGAAATCTTCAGCACGAAAATTGAACCTTCATAACGATTTTAAATTCTACCAGGACAATGACCCCAAGCACACTGCTCGAAACGTTAGAATCTGGCTGCTATATAACTGTCCTGAAATAATAAAAACACCACCACAATCTCCAGATTTAAATCCCATAGAGAATATTTGGCAAGAATTGGAATCAAGAATTCGCAAACACACCATTTCTTCAAAACAACAACTAAAATCGGTGCTTCAAGAAGAATGGGGTAAAATCACTCCAGAAATCACAAAAAATTAGTCGAATCCATCCCAAAAAGATTAAATCATGTTTTAAAAGTAAAAGGAAATCCAACAAAATATTAAAACCTTTTAAAAAGTAAAATTTTTGGATAAATATTTGATGGAAAATTAAGTATCCCAACACTTATGTGAGCCATTTTTTGCTCCGTTCTGAACAATTGTATTTTTACTAAATTAATTTTTTAATATTTTGACAAAATGGATGTTATGTAATAATTGTTACTAACTTTAAATATGAAACACACCCAAAAAATTTTTGCACATGTTTGTTTATTTATTTTATTGCAGTTTCTTTTTATACAGCACAAGTGTCCCATCACTTTTGTGAGACACTGTATGTTAATTCTTCAAAATTCGCTATCACAGTGCCAAAATTAAATGGACATTTATGTCCATCTTGGATGCTCTAATGATATGAAATTCTGTTAAATAATTTGTAATGCATAGCTATCACGATAATCATGTAAATCAGGCAAAATGCAGCATAGTAGCAGCATTTGTTTGGTGATTTATACTGAAACCTGATCCACAAAAACTTATGATAAAATCTAACAGAATCTGATGTATATATTTTTAAATCCGTGCAATAGTTCTTGAGATAGAGCAGTTGCAGAAATCGCAATAACGCAGCATAACAGTGCCACCTTTTGGGCGATTTATATTAAAGTATAAAAATACCAAGTCGAATAACGGATTCATCGAATCAGAAACTTGGTGAGAATCCGTACATTACTTCTTGAGATAGAATTATTGCGGAAATAACAAAAATGAACCATAGAAGTGCCATTTGTTGAGTGATTTACACCAAAATGTAGAAAACGTCATTTAATGTCAAGGACTAACCGAATCTGATGTTTGATAAAAGCTCGTGTATTAATTACAGAGATTGAGCTATTGAAAAAACCGTGAAAGATGCTGCGTAGCACCGCCACCTGTTGAACGATTAACGTCAAAAACTAATCGACATCAATTTATTTCAGGTACTTGCTAATACAAATTTTTATTAAAGTCCTTAATTAGTCCATGAGATAGAGAGCCCACACAATTTGTATAACATACAGACCACAGGCAGATATTTGGTAAAAAACACTTGGTAAACTTGCTTTTTGTTATCTCTGGCCCCTAAAACACGTAAATCTGTCGAAAACTGGAAGTCGAATAATCCAATATTTTCTTCTTGTAAAGATAAAAAAAAGTAAAAATAATTGAATTATAAAAATTTTTATAAATGCAGACACTGATGTGTCATGAAGCAGTGATATGCAGTCTCATGAAGAAACCATCTACTGTGAAGTAGATATGAATAATCGAATACAGAATTTTTTTTCTTGTGTTAATGTTTATTATAATTTATTTTTTCTGTAAAATATTCGTAAGATTTTATTTCAGTCAATTAACAATAAAAAAAATGTGTTTTTATATATGAATGCGTGGAAGTGCAAGTAGATACCTTTAATAATGAACCGCAGTAGCAATGTATGATTAAAAAAGTAATTTTGGTAGGTTCTAGTATAGTTTTTTGTACATTTAATAAAACACAACATCTATTAAAATTTAAAAAGTGTAAGGTAAACGTTTTAACTTACTTTAAACAATAAACGAGCAAAATCCTTAACTTGAACAACAAAATGACTGATGAGTAAAAAAATATATTTTCGCAGTAAATAAAAAATAATAATTGATTTAAAAGTTGAAAACCTATTAAAAATGATATGTCTTATAAACAATATGTTAACACTTCTGTGCAAAACTATTATGCAGTACGTTATTCAATATACGCGGTTTGTTGCTAAGAATGTTATGGAGGGGTCGTGGGGGGGGGTACCTGATTTAACAGGTTGTAGGACTGCAGCGAGCAGTTTTTGCACAGAAACAGGGATTGTACTAAGATACGAATACAAGGGGCTTGACTTTAACAGGCGATAATGATTTTAGTAACATTGAAACAATAATCACAAAACAACTATCTTGTTTCACGAACAATGAAATATAATCTCAGAATCTCTTTGAGTTATACAATAATTCGTCGGTGCAATGTGTGTATTGTAAATTATATTCCTAAAAGGGGATTGTCTAACTTAGCGGTAAATAGATGTTATATCTTATTTATTTTTGGCATCATTATAACATTATCTTTTGCATTCCGGTTTTTGACAACAATCTGATCAATTCCATAAATTAAAAATAAAATGTATGTTGTTTCGTTTTATCTGTGGCTTTTCATTTCATTTTTTCATTAAATACACAACAGTTTTGGCGACGAGATAAAAAAATGACTGAAATCGGTGAATTAATAAGAACATTGAATGCATTTCTACTTAAATTAAACACAACACCGCCACCGCCGCCTGAAAGAAATGAATATCATTCAAGCATCAAAGGTATACTTCAAAGTCAAAATCTTCATTTTGAATGTTATGATGAGAGCTGTGAAACTTTTGATGAATATGTTCAACGCCTAGAAAATTATTATCAATTAAAGGGACTTATAGACGATTCTCCAGAAACTGCAGAAGCCAAGAAGATGATCCTTATCAATTGCTTAGGTTCCAAATATTATCATCTACTGTCCAGTGTCACGGCACCTGGTTTGCCAGCTTCAAAATCGTATGATGAAATTCTGAAGCTATTGAAAGATCATCTTTGTAAAAGAATAAACATCTTGACTGAGCAGCATAAGTTCTTTTGTAGAAAACAACATCCAGGTGAGTCAATAAATTCTTATGTAACGGCTTTAAAAGAACTTTCTAAAAACGCCGAATTTAAATCTAATTGCAAAAGTAACGAATGTTCAAAATCTATTATTAATTTGTTACTAAGGGCTCAGTTTATTCGTGGTTTATATGATACGGACATTCGCGAAAAAATTTTGCAGCAATCAAATATTTCATTTGAACAAACCTTAGAAATTGCTTTAGCAATCGAAGCTTCGAAATTTGAAAACAAAGAAATATATAAGAGCTTATCATCAACTAATGTATTTAAAGTTACAAATGCTTATTCTAAAGAAAATAACAAAACGTTTCGAAGGAGATCAAGATCTAAAGATCATCGAAGAAATGATCGTTCAGCGAGTCGAAATAAAGGTAATTTAAACTTGAAAGAGTTAGGCTTAGACAACATTTGTTTGCATTGCGGGAAAAATCATTTAACTTCACAGTGTCGAATAAAAAATAAGTTAATGTGTAGATTTTGTTCAAAAAGCGGCCATGTTGAGAAGGTCTGTATATCAAAACATATGAAGCGAAAATCGTACATGGGAAATTCAGTTCAATATTTAGATAACACCGAGCAAGTTCCATTTCAAATAAGTCAAATATATGACATTAATTTAAATACGCTAGAAAATGATGACAGAATTTTTGTAAATATTCAATTAAACGGGAAATCTGCTCGTTTTGAATGCGATTCAGGAAGTCGAGTCAGCATTATGAACATTGAAGATTTTAAACAACTTAAAATAAACACCCCTATACTAAAGACAAGCATACTATTTAGAAGTTATACGGGGGATACTTTCAAACCAGTTGGAGTTGTCAAAATTAATGCAAAATATAAAGGATATTCCTGTATGGAAGAATTATACCTAGTTAACTTAAGAAAAGACGCTATCTTAGGTAGAAACTGGATTCGAAGCCTAAAAATTAACTTACACGATTCTGATACAGTTAATGTAAATCAAATTCCAGTCAATAACATTAAGAACTCCATTGATAACATTCTAAAGCGTTATTCAGATGTCTTTGAACCGAAAGTTGGTAAGGTTCCAGATTACATATGCTCTTTAAAATTACGCAGTGATGCTAAGCCAGTCTATTTAAAACCACGACCTGTACCATACGCACTAAAAGAAAGTGTAGATCTTGAATTAGATAAACTTCTGGCTGATGGAATAATTGAAAAGGTTGATCATTCTGAATGGGGAACACCACTTGTAGTTATTCCTAAGTCTGACGGCTCAGTACGCTTATGCGCCGATTACAAAGTTACAGTAAATAAACAATTGCATGATTCAAGACACCCTATACCCAAAATAGAGGATATTTTCAACAAGCTTCATGGTGGATCGTATTTTTGCACATTAGATATTCATAAGGCGTACTTACATTTAGAAGTGGATGAAGAAAGCGCGAAAATTCAAGCAATATCTACACATCGTGGAACTTATTTAGCCAAGCGCTTATTTTTTGGAATCAAAACAGCCCCTAATGAATTTCATGCATTCATCGATCAATTTATTCAAGGTTTAGATGGAGTAAGTGCATATTTTGATGATTTAATTATTCAAGGTAAAACACTTGAGGAATGCACAGATCGTCTAACTATATTTTTAGAAAAAGCTAGGAAATATAATCTTCATCTCAATGTTAATAAATGCAAATTTTTTGAGAAAAAGGTGCAATATTTGGGTCATATGATCAGTTCTGAAGGGCTTAGTAAATCTCTTGAAAAAGTAAAAGCTATTCAAAACGCTGCTAGACCTAAAAATGTAGACGAATTAAAGAAATTTTTAGGCCTTGTAATGTATTATTCTAAATTTATTAGAAATGCCTCAACAATTCTTAGCCCCTTAAATGAACTTTTACGGAAAGATACTCCATTTAGATGGACTGCTAGGTGTGAAGCTGCTTGGATAAAAGCTAAAAGTGAAATTGCTAGTGATAATGTTTTAATTCCTTACACACCCGAATTGCCAGTTATTTTAGCAACGGATGCCAGTCCATATGGGTTATCTGGAATACTTTCTCACAGAATGCCTGATGGAAGTGAAAGGCCGATAGCATTTGCGTCTAGATCCCTCACAGCTGCAGAAAGGAATTATTGCCAGTTAGATAGAGAAGCTACTGCTGTTTATTGGGCTTGTAGAAAATTCTACGACTATATATTTGGTAGAAAATTTACATTAGTAGTAGACAACAAACCAATGATGACCATCTTACATCCTGAAAAGAAGCTCCCTACATTATCTGCTACAAGGATGCTTCGTTATGCGCTATCAAATTTTGATTATGAAATCGAATATCGCAAGTCAACTGAACATGTCAACGTAGATTATTTATCTCGAAATCCCCTACCTATTAGTGATCAAGAAATACGAACAATTGATGACGAATATCTTCTTCAAGAAAATGTAATAAAACATATTTCTACTGATACTGTGACAGCTTCTACAATAAGGCGAGAAACAGCTCTTGATGAAGAACTTTCAAATATTAAAGAAAATCTTTTGAATGGAAAGGTTCGTGATCCAGAGTTAACCTTCCAAGACGGAATTTTATTTAGAGGCCAGCGAGTAATCATTCCTAAGAAACTTCAACCTGCCGTTCTTCAAGAACTTCATTCAACGCACGTGGGAATAGTAAAAATGAAAGCTCTTGCTCGAAATTATTGCTACTGGAAGAATATTGATTCAGATATCGAGAATTTAGTCAAGAGTTGCAAAGAATGTTGTGATGTGAAAAACAACCCACAAAAGGCTCCTATACATAACTGGGATACGCCTACAAAAAATTGGCAGAGTTCACATGGATTATGCCGGACCACTAATGGGACACTTTTTTCTATTGGTGATAGATGCTAAATCAAAGTGGCCTGAAATTTACACAATGAAGAAAACTCCAGATACTACATCAACTATCTATTATCTCAGAGAAATATTTAGTCGACATGGATTACCAGAAATTTTGGTTAGCGATAATGCATCTATTTTCAAATCAAGAGAATTTATAGATTTTTGCAGAAGGAATGGTATTCGACAAAGATTTATAGCTCCTGGTCATCCAGCAACAAACGGTCAAGCAGAAAGATATTGCCAGACTTCAAAAACAAAATTGAAATGCATGCGATTCCAATCGGGTACTCTTCAAGAAAAATTACAAGAATTATTATTTCGCTACAGAGCGACTCCACTTTCATGTGGGAAAACACCTGCCGAATTAATGCTGGGGAGAAATCTTAGAACGAAATTAGATCTTCTTAAACCTGAAACGAAAGGATATTTTAAAAATAAGGCTCCTCAACCATATTTTAACAAGTATTTTCGAGTTGGTTCTCGAGTGCAATGCAGAAATTATACAAATTCAATATTATGGAAATATGGAACTGTAATTGAACGTTTGGGTCATGTTCACTACCTTATTGAATTGGACGACGGTTACATCATAAAACGACATTATAATCAACTTCGTGCATGCGAAGTTCCGATTCTGAAACCAGTTATCTCTACAGCATCTCCTGTTCCTCGGAAACGACGATTCGTAACATTTAGCAATGACGTGCAGCAAAGAGAAATTCCAGTAAAACCCGAAGCATGTGCACCAAATGACAACGAGGAAGTTCAAATTAATCCTAGCGCAGATCAAGTTGATTTCAGAATAAATACTTCAAATGTCGAACCTAATACCAGCCAAAATACGACTGTTAGACTTCAGTCCTCTGCAGATACCAATTTACCGCAAGTACCAAATGCAGGTTTGCGACGTTCAACGCGTATACGAAAACCTCCACAGAGACTAAATCTTTGATGAGTATTAACAAATAAAATATTGTTTTATTTTCAATATGTAAATTTTTTGTTATATTCAATGTTATAATATTTTTCAAAAATTATGTTCTCCAGTCTACGCCTCTTCCATTAGTGGGGGAGAATTGTTATATCTTATTTATTTTTGGCATCATTATAACATTATCTTTTGCATTCCGGTTTTTGGCAACAATCTGATCAATTCCATAAATTAAAAATAAAATGTATGTTGTTTCGTTTTAGCTGTGGCTTTTCATTTCATTTTTTCATTAAATACACAACAATAGATATGGCCAATAAATATCCCATACCGTGTTTCTGCATCACTAAAGATAAGGAAGTAACCACATCCAAACAGCTTTAAATTAAATGATACTTTTTAATGTTTTAATTTTTTTTAATTTTTTTTTTTTAATTTAAGTGATATACATACGGTGCGGTGCACCAATGAAATTACTGCACACTACCAACACTTTTATTTATTCTAATGAACGTAGACATAGCTAATCAATTATGTTTCAAATATCGTTAAATCTTCATGATTGTTAAATTTGTCACAAAAATTCGACATCAAATTATTGTGAAGCACTATCTAACTTTGGCATAATAAACAGAATACCCTTATAAAAACAGCTTTTTACAGTGCTCTTTTCCTTCATTTTAAGTTGTAAACAGGGTAGTAAAATACTTTGTATTGCAAACGCTGTTAAGGATCCTCGTTCTTGACTGGTGGTAGAGAAATTAAACTTTGCAAACGCTATCATCATATTTTTGTTATTCTTTTGTAAGATCTCACATTTGGGGTTAATGATGTGCTGCTGGCTCTAAATTTAGCCTGATTTGCCCCCATCTCCCATATATATTCTGGAGTCTATCAGAGCAGTTGATGGATAAGAGGTCTTGAAAGTATAACGTTATTATTTTACCAGGGCAGGTAAGTTTGTCATATGATATCTTATCTCTAGGGAGAGGGGGGTCGTTGATATCGATATTCTTTTTGATCTAATCAAGATTTCTCTTTTAATTTATAGCATGGTCTTAGGTAGAAAAATAGCATATTATTTTTTTTATGAAAATACATAGTTATTAATAAATTCACTAACTTTATATAAAGTTATTTAATTCTAAAATGTGGAATACCCCATTGTTCTACATTTCTATTCTTATTCATATGCGTATGCATATATAATCACTGTTCAAGAAATCATATGTGAAATACATTTAAATTGAAGTTTGTGTTTAATAATAAATAAAAGAGAAAGAGAAGGAATGTTGACCACCTATTTTGTTAATAAGAATTTCTATCTGACCCCCACCCCTACTATATTCGGGGTAAGAGCAACAGGACTTTATTACTAATGAATGTATTATGTAACAAAAACTATTATAAAATGCCTTTAAATTGGAACTATTTCTTTTACGTGTTATTTTAAATAAAGCTTTTGCATATAAAAAGTGATATTTTATTGCCGTCTCTTCATTTGAAATATAAAAGTACTCGAAAATAAATGTAACCAGTTTTGTGTAGCACTGCAAATAAAAGAAATAAATATTAGAAATCATTCTTTTTTACACTTTGATAGCGATATCGAGGGGGGGGGGGATCGAGAGATGATAACGTGGGATATCGGATGGGGGGGGGGGACAAAAATTACGAAAAAGTTGATAACATTATGTTTGCGCAGCCTCTAACGCACTGTGTAATAGTCAGAATCGGCAACTTACACTTGGAAAATACGTCTTATGCGCAATGCGTAATATATATTTTACGTTTGTCAGATTTTATTAGACGGTGTATTTTTTGAAAAATATTTTTTAAACGCAGAGTGTCCGAGAAAGGCCTTTATAATTCTAAAAATTAATAACAAAATCACTATTAATGTTTCCTAAGTAATTTTTAATGCTTCCTAAACACAGGCTTATAGAATATAAAGCCAATAGTTTGCTTCAAAAACGACTGTTAACGATAGACGTCACAGCCAATCACGCAGCGTTTTCGAGTGGCCAAGTGGCGTGCTTTTATATTAACTTTAATCTTAATTAAAATATTATTGACCCATTTTTATACATTTTTAATGATATTTTTGGAAAGTATGAGTCTGTAATTATCAGAAAAACATGTAGTTGATTGATTTCCCGATGTGTGCAAATTCCTCATTGTTACTTGCAGTACCTGTTACTTTAGTTGTGGGGACACAGATTCCAGGTTCTTTTGGAAAGAGGATCGTTGGGAAAGCTACAAATATTAATAAGGTATTCAAAAAGTATAAAATCATACAAAGCTGAGTGTTATTTAAGGTTGTTATAACTGGCCCCGGGCAACGCCGGGCGAGTCATTCTGTTGATAAAAAAATTCTATAATGTTTCATCGAAAAGGAATTGTTCAGTTGATTTTCCCTATTTTTTTTCTCAGTGAAAAACTTAATATAAAAAGTGAGAAATGTTACTTATGGTGTGAAACTTAATATAAAAGTGTAAACGTTATGTGAAATGTTTGACGAAATGTTTATGGAATGTTATTATGCGAACAACGCAAATAACAAAGTAGTGTTCAAATTATCTTTAGAGTTCTCTTTAATTTTATTTATGAATTTTCCTCTTAACTAATTCTATAAAAATATGTTATTACACAACACGTTAGTAAAGCATATTATCTGCACAAAAGTTTATACTTTAATTTACACACCACTTTAGAGAATTGGTTTTTCAAACTTCTACATTAAAATGACTAATGAGTAGTGAAATATATTTTTGCACAGTTAATTTAGTAAAACGCACCAAATGGAAATTTAAAAGCAGCAAACTCGTTAAAAATGAAATACACTTATTTATAACTAGGAAATTCAAACTGTTTGTTTTATTTTTATTTTTATTTTTATGTTAATTGTTTCGACTGATAATGACTTTGTACTTTAGATGATATTAATTTTATTCTAAAGAGAATTTTAAATAAAGTTTTACAGAACAACATTCCATTAGCATGTTTTCAAAGTATTTTATAATTTATAATCCTATTTAAGAGTTTTTGAAAAAAGGTTTAAAAGAATTATTTACAAATGTAGTACAACGTTACAAAATATTAAATTTAATCTGGAAATTATTCCTTAGTAGTAGCAAAATACTAATGACTGTTATGGTTATGTTGGATTCTGATTTAAAATTTAAACGTATTTTTTTTTATATTTATTGATACATAAGAATGCTCTACTACCGAATTTCGAGCACTACTTGACTATCCCATCTATAAATTTCAAAAACTTATGTAAATCGCCAAAGTACTTGTAAATTATACAAATTGGCATAGTTTCTATATTGAATAAAGAAACAACAAATAAATTAGCACAAGGATAATAAAAATAGAAATAAAAGGTTGAATTAAAAGTCACTTGATGACGTAATAATTACACTGTAAAACATTTGAGTAACGTTACTCCATAAAACTGGTGGCAGCCTTGCTGCTTCCAATTTGGTGGAGTATTTTAACCGATATAATCGGTGTAACATTGCAATGTTACACCAGTAATGCATGCTTTTATTACACCATTCTGTAAGTGAAAAATTACTCAATGAAGGGTAAATCGTAGCTGCCACCAATTTTATGGAGTAACGTTACCACAAAGGTTTTTCAGTGCACTTGTTACGTGTTTAATGTTAAGTGAATAAGACATTTAGGATAGGCCAATATTGACATTTAATCTTATAGTTTCACAATAGTATTTTGAATGACAGGTTAATCAAGTATTACCGAATAATTTAGAAGAAACATCCTTATATTTCCAAAAGTAATAATCCTACTATCTAACAGTTTACCAATTTAGGGCGTCGTATTAAGCGACCCATATGCAATTAAAACATATACTTGGATTGACATACGAATGAAATACAGGATCACAAAAGAAAAAAAATGGAAAAGATGATCACAAATATCTCGGCCTCTAATTATCCAATCTTGGCGCAGCATGTCCCTAAAGGGATTTTGCGCCATTAAACCCTATACAACCAACCAACCAACCTAATTATCCAATCAACTTTATTTTTTATGCAAAATTATTTTTTTATTGTTTTTTATATTCACTTCTTAAATAAACAATTTCGAAACTTTTTATGTATCTTTCATTAGAACGAATATTGCGAGAGTTAAAAAAATTGTATATACCTTTATTATTTCAATGCAGTTGTTATTTTTGTGTGTATGTGTGTTTTCATATTTATTTATTATTACTATTATTAATATTATTGTTACTGAAAGCAGAACTACACAGTAATTTCAAACAACAGATATTATTTTTTTGAAAAAAGATAAATTATATTTTATTTTTCATAATATATGTTTTTGTTATATTTTATAACATTTTTTAAAAATCTTCTATAGTATTTAATCCTTTGTCTACCGAGTTATTTATCAAGAAACAGTTTCACATCAATAATTGTCTTCTTTAATGTCTAAAGATATACTGGAATTTTTAAATAATAATAATGTTAATTTTAAAAGAGTTTTTTCATTAAACCTGATTAAGAAAATCGGTATTTATTATTTTCTTGTAAAATATTTACAAAAATAATCAAATTAATTAACCAAAAATATTTTTCATTACAGCTCTTATAAAAGCAAAGTGTTTAAATGTATTGTGACCCTCTCTGTAAATGGAAAGGCTTTTACTGTCGAAAATATTTCATATAGCTTTATTTCAAAGAAAAGAAAGATATACCTGTGATAATGATTAAGAAAATTACCTCTTTTTTTTAAATATTTAAATTCGACTATTTTTCTATTCTATCTAAATTAGATCGTGTAAAGTATATTGTGTGGTAAGAAATAGATCTTTTATTAATAGACTGATTAAATACGTTTTTTATTAAATTTCCCACAATGGTACTTATAAGTGTCGTCGGTCGATAAAGGGTTAAATCTTAAAACAAATATAGATTTGTTATGATCTCACTATTTAATTTCTTTTTTAGAAAATAGTTATCCGATTTTCTTCAACACAAAACAATTAACTTTAATTAACTTAAAAGCCAAAAAAATTGCTTAGAAACAGTCATTACATTCAATTAATAGTGATAATCACTTAAGATTAGTTATGGTGATATTTTGGGTAACGTGCTCTAGTATCAGAGACTAAGTGTACCTTGACACAAATAAAAGTGAAACATTACGTGGAATATGTCCGCAAGAAATGATATTTGCTTAGTAGTAATATTTGCTTTTAACTACTTTTAGTCCGTTTTGGATGATTAACAGATAAGGATTTCGTGTAATCCGCTCGTTTAATCCCTATATCATCCATTTCAGTTAAATATCATCTAGTTAATTGTATCAATAATTAATTTCTAAATTCATTATTTTTTGGATTTTTAAGAATTACTTTTTTATGTTAATTTTTCCTACATCGCATATAGATTTTGTGTTATTTCTTTTTACATGTATAGCTCTATTTATAGTTTAATTAACCGTTTTTATAAAATTTTCAGTTTAGGATATTACATGAATTTCAGCATAGTTCTGTCGTTGATTCGAACCATAATAACTATTATTCATTCATATATCTTAGAGGTATATTTTTGAGGTTCAGGGATAGAAGCAACTTTATTTCCTTGGGAATGTGATTCAGAATATAAGAAATGCACAATGTATTGAAATTGGAAGCTTATATTTTATGCTTCAATAGAATTCTAAATATTTCCAGTAAGATTTTAATTCTTTTCTCTATTTTAGTGTACCAATATGCATATTTTAATTTTATTTTTAAAATTTAAACTGTTTATTTTATATTTTCAGTTACATACGAATTTTTTATTCGGTACTTATCGAATAGTAATTTGTACACAATAAATCAAAAATATTTTTCGCAGGCAATCTATATTTATGCTGCATCAAGTGATGAAATGCTTAGACATTTTTTAGCCTTTCTACTTTTACACTATGTTATTTTCAGAGTGACGTCAACTGAATATTGTCCTTAAATAAATGTTTTTACGTGTATACTTTTATAGCATGGCATAAAATTTACCTCAATTTTATTTTTGCACTTAATACGAATAAAAATGAAATATCTTGTGAAAAATGTCTGTAAGGAATGAAATTTACTGTGTAGGAATATTTGCTGAACTACTTTAGGTTCACTTCAGAGGATTAACAGATATAATCTCCTAGCGTCGTTTTAATTCAGATATCACCCATTTCGGATAAATTTGATCTAGTGATGTATACTTCTAATTAATTACTAAATGCACTATTTTTTGGAATTTTCAGAGTTATCTTTTAATGTTAATTTTCTTTATATCTCATATAGACTTTATGTTATTTCTTTTTAAATTTATAAATCTATTCGTAGCTTAATTAGTCATGTGTATAAAGTTTTTATTCCAAGATCATTTCAAGATCAAGATTTCATTTCATTTTTATTATCTTTATAGCTATGTAATACTTGAATAGTTCTTGCATAGTTCTGTCTTTTATTCTAACCATAATAACTATTATTCTTGTATTGTTCTTAGAAGCATATTTCTTGGGTTCGAGGAAAAAAATAAATCTATTTGTTTGGGAATATCATTCAGAAGAAAAGAGATGCACAATGTATTGAAATTTAAAGATTATAATTTATGTTTTGGTCGAATTTTACATATTTTCATTTACGTTTTAATTCTTTTTTTCTATTTTAACGCAACAATATGCATATTTTCATTTTGTTTTTTAAAATTTAAATTGTTTATTCCATACGGTTATTTTATTTAGTATTTATTGAATAGTAATTTGAACACAATAAATCGAAAATATGTATCTCAGACAACCTATATTTATGCTGCATCAAGTGATGAAATATTTAAACATTTTTCTTTATTCGTGATATGTTTATATCATGTGATTTCCAGTATGACGTCAATTGAATATTGTCATTAAATAAATCGTTTAAAATGCATAGTTTTAGTGTACGGCATAGTGTTCATCTCATTTTTTTTCTTTTTGTGAATAACACGATTAAACATGAAACATCATATGAAATATATGTGTAAGGAATGAAATTTTCTTAGTAGTAATATTAGCAGTTAACTACTTTCATTCCATTTTCGTTGATTAACAGATAAAGAATTCTTGTAATCTGCCTGCGTTTGAAGTACTTCGTTTGAATTCAGATATCATCTATTTCAGATAAATATGATCTAGTTAGGTGTACTAATAATTGTTTTCCAAATCCATAATTTTTTGGATTTTTTAGAATTACTTTTTAACGTTAATTTTCCCTATATCTCATATAGATTTTATGTTATTTCTTTTTATATTTTTAATTCTATTTGAAGTTTAATGAGTAATATGTATAAAATTTTTATTTTAGAATTATTTTATCACCTTTACAGCTGTTTTTTACTCAGGTTTCAGCATAGTACTGCCGTTGATTCTAACGAATTGTAATTACTTATGCATATTTCTTTATTATGCATATTCTTTATGTTCTATTGTGTTTATGGTTTAGTGTCTTTTCCTCTTCAGCATACTGAGAGCTTCTTACAATCTTCCTTATTATAAATAGTTCCTGTTGATCTTTGAATAGTTACTGCTACTGAGAAAAGTGCTCTTTTATATTCGTTTAATATTGTTGACTTTTATCAATAAAATTTTCATCGTTTTTTTCTTACAATCTGCTTTGTGTAAATTTTAACTGTTTAATTTTTTATTAAATATTTCATGTTAAATGAGCATGCATTTATTCGCTTTCTATATAATTTATTAATAATTTCATGTTTTCAAAACAGCTAAAATGTATAAAGTAGCGATTTAAAGACGCGTGACTAACATTATTATTAATACAATTTAAGAAAAAACAGATATTTTTAATTTACAAAAAAGTACATTGTCATAGAAAACTATAAGTTTATTGCAATTTAAGAGTCACAAAAACTGTAATTTTAGTGTTTGCCTTTCATTTTTCACGCGCAACAGTCTTATTAGATTAAAAACGATCTGATCATATATTTTTTAAACATTTGGACTGGCAATAAATAAAACATATTAAGAGAGTAAAATGGTCCTATTGATATAAAAAAATAAAAGAAGTGACATACACTGTTAAAAATATTTCTGTAAAATTATTTACAGAGACCGGAGGCAGAAATTCCAGTCATATCCCATAAACAAAATCCATGCCCATCATTTTGTCCGGCTCGTAAATGAGTGGTCTTATCCCTTAGATACTTAGAAAATTAAAAACAACCTACATATTCTTATAGTTCTACCCTAAATTTACAGTGCGATCCTCTATATTCTTCTCCTCTGGGGTGTAGCCCTTTATTTTAGTCGTGTTTCGAAAAATAATGTGACTTAACCGTAACATATTTTTGAAATCCGACAAAAAAGCAATTATATGAGGATTATCTAGCGTGCTACATGCTACGGAAAAATAAGTAAAGTGTTATTGTGCTTTAAAGTGGATTATAACATGTTTTACAGGCTGCACCAAATAATGAGTATAGATTATTTTACGGGGTATGACCGGAATCTCTTCTGCCGGCCTCTGCCCGTAATTTTACAGGAATATTTTTAACAGTGCACTATAAACCCGAACGACAATATAGAATAAACTGTTCCGTGTAACTCAAGATATCGAAAAGTACTCCTTTATCTTTAGAAACTTCACACTAGAATTTATTTTTGAAATTTAAAGAAGAATTTATAAAAAGTAATTTTTCATTAAGTGCCCTTAGTTTTCAAAATTTTTTCAAACGTAACGTTTTGCAACGCTTTAACCAGTTCTGTATACTGAAAAAAAACCAGCTTTTTTAATGCTATGCGCTCTCAAATAAGTATTTTTATGTTCAGAAAATATGTTTAACTCGGAAACATGGATAATTAATAGCATTAGCAATAGCATCAAAATTAAAGTTTTTCTGTTGAAACTGCATACATGATTTTAGTTATGCAGCTGAAACTGTTCAGTTGAGGTGGGATAGCGTCCAAAAAACTTATGTTCCGGCACAGAGAACTGGTCAATGCATTGTAAAAGCTACGTACGGATTGCGCCAAGCCAAAATAACTCGTGATAAGCATTTGCACTTAATTTAAGTTCTTTTCAAGACTTTTCAATATTCAAACAATATGCTAAATTATTACTTTAAACTCAGTCATATTTGTTTGTAAAGTAATCACTAGAATTTGATTCTTCCAAATGAGAGAAAAAAATGCCCAAGTCAGAGTTCGTACTCCTAACTTTTGACTTAGATTGACCATATTGTTTTGTCTCATCAACCAGATGACATATATCACTCAGATTGCCTTTTTGCAATAACATCCATTTTATCACGTAGACAGCTTCACAGAATAAGCAAGTGATAATGGAATTCCATTTAAACTTATTATAGTCACGGCAGGAAAAATCGGCATTTCAAAGACAAATGCTTTCTTTTACTTTTTCCTTTGTTGTCATGGTATTAGAGGACGCTAGTTCCTCGTCCCGTTTTTACCACGGCACTTCCGCAAAACAAATTTACCCATGCAAGAGTATGAGTTACAGCGTTATTCGATCTACTGGATCTCTCAAACGGTGTGGAAAAAAGAAGTGCGGTCTGTTAGTCACGTGGCTGTTGCCATAGTTTCTAACCTAAGATAGGGGCCAAAAATTGACCAACAAAAGGGGAACATTCGTCCTTGAAAAGACAATTTTTCCTGCCGTGGCTATAGTAAGTGACTTATTTTTAAATCAGTTCTGGGTTCTAGTCCTAGCTTGTACAAGCTTTTTTGCAGTTGCAAAAACTTTATTTGTTTGATAATTTTACCAATCAGTACGTTGAGTTTATAATAAAAAGCACGAGGAACAGCAACTGAATTTTTCGACATCTATTGCGCTTTTTCCCAAAATGTAACTGATCTGCTTTTGTTTAATCATTTAAAAGTATCATTATGTAAAAAATAAAGCAGTAAACCATAAGAAATAAGTCATAAAGTAGTATTATGAATTATAAGCCTAATTACAAAAAATTTTCTTCTTTTTCTGTGAAAGTTTGTACCTTATTATCCTTGGCAAATCTCTATCACTTCAGAGCTTTCTCGAGTGAAAAGAAGATCTGGTGGCATACAATCCATGCCCTACATATTTTGCATTTGATGATAGATTTCACTTACAGACACATAAATTGCACCACCTTGTGTTGACACCATTTGGAGGCATTCATCATGCGAACGATGCCTTTTAACGTTAATCCACACTATCACACACATATCTGACGAGATCTGACGATATCGCATGCATTTCAAGCACTCTGAGCATTCTATAGGACCATTCGCAGTCATCTTTCTCTTCAAATGACGGAGTTATAGCAATGTCACTTTCATTTGGGTGACACTTATAGAATGGCACATAAAATAATTCGTTTACAGTTCTGTGAATGATTACTACTATGAGCATAGGAATACTTGAACCATGGTGAAGGGACACTTGAGCCAGTACAGAAAAATACCTACAAAAGTAATGTTTTTCGCTTTACTTTTGCACAAATATTTTACGTAATGATAAATTAAGATACATAAAGTCCTTCAATACCAATTGTGAAAACAAAACTAGTAACACGATCACTTTTTATAGTGATAATTGATGGTGGAAAGATCATTTTTCAACTTCGCTTTCATCGATGGTAGCAATATCCTCAGTTGGTGGCCATTTAAGTTTGGAATCTGCAATTCTTTAAGCAAATTTCATGTTCAATCAGTAACAGAGGTTACAACTTCAATGTACAATATTTAATCTTAATATAATATATTAAAAAATAAATATTTTACAATGTTAGACCTAACTAATTAAAATATTAGAGATTATGACCTGTAAAACAGTTTTAAAAAATTATTTTAATTTAATAAGTTAAAAGTTAAATTGAAAACTATGCTTACATTTATCTAGACAGACGATTTTGTTTGTCGAAATGAAAAAAAAAATATATCGATATTTTCATTTAAAAAATCTAATTTTTTAAACTTTTTTCTAGATTATTATTTTTTTAAAGAAAAAAAATAAATTTTTTTCCCTTTTCTACAAAAAAAAAAAAAAAAAAAAAAAAAAAAAAAAAAAAAAAAAAAAAATCTATCAGTGAACATGATAAAGACGTATTTTTTTCTTTTTTGTTTCACCCATATGCATTCCCATTTTCATTCTAATTTCCTATTGGGGATGGTGATCCATGGCTCATGTATCCCTAATCTCAGTGGCTCAAATATCCCCATTACTAACCATTTGTGTTTATCAGAGCTCCACTCAGTAAAGCAGGCAGCTATTAGAACTCTTTTAGATTCAAAATACAATTAAAATTATACTGTTTAAATCTATATATATTGTTGCAGCTGTAAAAAAATCTTAAATTACAAAAAAAAAAAAAAAGCATGCACTTAAACATTTACTTCAGATAGGGAAAAAACAACTATTAATCACCATACTTTCAAAATAGTACCAAGGTATGTGATTTCTTTTTTGCATGTTTAGAACTATAAATATGTTACCATGTTGCCCGTTTATGAAAGGAAAAAAAACAACTCTGGAGATAATAGGGGTGGCTCAAGTATCCCCTATGATCAAGTATCCCCACTCTGCCCTATAGCACACTTAACTGCGTAAAAGAAATTGATGAAATTTAAACTAACATAAATTTAGGAATGGGATGTATTAAATCGATTCAAAACACTGTACATAAAAAAACAAGTGTAGTAAACGAATTTTAAACTTGTTAATAACATAAATTTTAAAACATACATGTAATAATTTAAAAAGATTTGCACGTATGTAAATTATTATTTAATACAATATCTTTGAAAATGTTAAATTTTAATATTAAATGTAAAAAATGGGAACGTAATGACATTCTTTTATAGTTTCTTTATGGATCATGATATCCCTACATGAATTATTCGTATATAGAATGTATTATTTCATTATTGGGGGAAAATGTGAAATATTTAATTTTAGCTTATTAAAAATCATGTATTCAAATCTGTCGATCATATTCATTTTTTTTTCTAATCATGACAATTGCAGAAGTTTTGAATTAAAAATTGTTAAATGTATTCCAAACTGTTAATTCACTATATTAAGAGTTTTACATTCTCTTAAGTGTGTTAGAAAGTGCTAAACAATCTCTACGTGACGCATGTTTTTTCTTCTTCATTTTTAATGTAATATGGAAATTTTATGCTCAGGTGAACAAAAAATATTGCTATGCAAATTTTTAATAAGATTTCTTGCTTCACATTATTAAATTTTCACATGAAAAATATTGCTATGCAAATTTTTAATAAGATTTCTTGCTTCGCATTATTAAATTTTTACATGATTATATATATATATATGTATATACAGGGTGTCCGAAAAGTCTGGAAACGGCCGAATAATTCGAGAAATACATATGAGATTGAAAAACGTAAATATACGTGTTAAATATTTTTAAATAAGCTACTCAGTGATACCAAATTTGATCTTCGCAACCGACCCCCTGGGGGTCAGAGGGGGTCCAACTTTGAAATCTTAAATTATAACCCCCATTTTTTATTGCAAATTCGGATTCTACGGACAAAAATACGTAACTTTTGTATTTGATGTTTATTTCAAATCCTTGTTTATCACGGTGTATTCGAGCATATTAAATCGATACATATTTCGGCTTTTCCAACGGGATTTTCCCTAATCGAAACTGATTGGGCAGAATTTTTGACGTCAAATTCCCCGTCTTTTGCAGAAATAGCGTTTCCTGAAAATCACCCTTGGCGATTATTTCAATAGTGCTACACTGTTAAAAATCTGACCCATTTGCTGCAGCGTCACTCCACAGCTATTATAGAATATCTCTTTTGTGACCAATGAGAGTGCTCCATAACACAGTAAAGTAATCGTTTTCTATAAAAGTGGTGGAGTGACGATGCAGCAAAAGTGTCAATTTTTTACAGTGTACTTTACTGTGTTATGGAACATTCTCATTGGTCATGAAACAGATATTCTATAAAAGCTGTGGAGTGACGCTACAGCAAATGGGTCAAATTTTTAACTGTGTGTAGTACTATCGAAATAATCGGCATGGGTGATTTTCAGGAAACGCTATTCTTGCAAAAGACGAGGAATTTGATGTCATAAATTCTCCCCAATTAGTTTCGATTAGGGAAAATCCCGTTGGAAAAGCCGAAAAATGTATCGACTTAATATGCTCGAATACACCGTGATAAACGAGGATTCGAAATAAACATCAAATACAAAAGTTGCGTATTTTTGTCCGTAGAATCCGAATCTGCAATAAAAAATGGGGGTTATAATTTAAGATTTCAAAGTTGGACCCCCTCTGACTCCTAGGGGATCGGTTACGAAGGTCAAATTTGGTATCACTGAGTAGCTTATTTAAAAATATTTAACACGTATATTTACGTTTTTCAATCTCATATGTATTTCTCGAGTTATTCGACCGTTTCCAGACTTTTCGGACACCCTGTATATATATATATATAAAATCCATTGGTGAATCTTGTCTACTTTTAATGGTATTATATATATATATATATATATATATACACACACACATATATATATATATATATATATTGAAATAAATCTAATTTTAATATTATAGAAACCATAAAACAATTTATTTTTTTTATTCCAGATTTATTTCTTTAAATATGCGAAATGTGTGCAGAAAATGAAATTTGCAGTGATTTATTTTTATAAAGTCTAATATATTACCCGTTTCTATTTAAACGAAATACGATTCCCTTTTCAAGGAAAATTATTTTTCGATGAATAAGTTTAGCAAATTTTTAAAAAAATAGGCAGCAACAATACAACTACTTACGTCTGCTAAAAATTATTGGCCCATACCAAATTTTACATTTCGTTTTGTTTTTCAAATTTATTCATATCATAAATCATATACTTTAAGTGTGTAAATTGTACACTGATATCTATGAATTTTAAATATTGTTTGTTTCCTTTGAAAAATGTTTAAAATTCTGTGAAATTTTCATTTAAATTATTTCAAACTCAATATATCTCTAAAGAGTTCTGAAGTGGGAAAAAAAGGTTTTCTAGTGTTGTTCAAATATTTTAGAAATTAAAGTAGTTTGCTTAGAATTGTTTTTAGAAATTATGTTTGTTTTGGTAATTTGAGAATAAATACTGATAGCTTTCATTGTTCTGAGAACTAATGTCCCCGCAGGCTCTGTGTGTAAGGATGCACGTATGCACGCAACACAATAATGCTTCATTTAAATAAAAAGAAAAGAAAAAAAAAAGATTTGCTTGAAATTTTAGAAGTAGTTTTATTCTGAAAAGGCGTATTTCTGATTTATTTGGAGGAAATCGTTCATTGGTTATAGTATAAAGGCGGGTCAGTATAAAGGCGGGAATGTGACATACTCCTTAATTTAGATAAATGAATATTTCATCTAGAATCATCCGAATTACTTCAGATTTGGTATACAAGTTTATTCAGATAAAATACTTCCCTGCATAGTTTTCGGAGGAACATTTTTTTAAAGTATAAAGGTGTCTGTTTTAAAATGTCTTAAATGTTTTCTAACTCTTAACTTCACTTTATTAAGATTTTTACATTTTCATAATTGTGTAAGAAAGTGTTACACAATCTGTACTCGACGCATGATTCTTCTTCTTCGTTTTCAATCTACTATGGAAATTTTACGCTTAAATGAATGAAGAAAAAATTTTAAACGAATTCCTTGCTTCATATTATTATACCTTTATAAAATAATTTATTATTTTCTGCAAGTTTCGGTTCTGTAAATATGCAAAATGCATATCTGAATGGATTTATTTTTGTAAAATATATTACCCGTTTCTATTTAAACGAAACAAGATTTGCTTTTACAAGGAAAATTATTATTCAATGAGTGTATTAAATGTATTAAAGAATAGGCAGCAACAATTCAACTAAGTCTGCGAAGAATTATTCCTCCATACCAAATTTTACATTTCGTCGTCATTTAATTCAAATTTATTCACATCATAAATCGTATACTTTAAGTGCGTAAATTGTACATTGATATCATCTAATTTTAAATGATGTTTGTTTCCTTTCAAAAATGTTTAAAGTTCTGTGAAATTTTCTTTTAAATTATCTCATACTCAATATGCCTCTAAAGGGTTTTGGAGAGGGCGAAAAAATGTTTTCAAGTGCTGTTCAAATATTTTGGAAATTAGTATAGTTTGTTTTGGATTTTTTTTTTTTTTTTTTTTTTGAAATTATATTTGTTTTGGTAATGTGGGTGAAAATACTGTTAGTTTTCATTGTTCTGAGAACCGCAGCTTCTGCATGTATGCTTGCATGTAATAACATAACACAATAACGCTTAAAAAATCCGATTTGCTTCAAATATTGGATACAATTTTATTCTGATAAGGCGCTTCCGTGATTAGTTTTCTCGGTTCATTGTTTTAGTGTAAAGTTGGAAACAGGAAACTACCCCTTAATTTACATAAAAGGGTTTTTCATGTAGAATTATTTGATTTGCTTGACATTTGACATATCGGTTTATTCTCACAAGCCGTTTTCCTGATCATATTTTGAGATTAATTGACTAAGTATAAAGAATGTGGAAAATTAAGTTAATCCTTTTCTTTATGTACGTAAGTGGAATTTTTCGTCGATTTCTGCATTTTTTGTTGGTTTTTATTGTTTGAAATAAAAGCATCGTTCTGTTCCTCGCAAATATAATTCAAATTTCTATGTAACTGATACATGCTATCGAAATTTACTATATAAGGGTCGATATGAAAATGGAGAGAGTAGCATTTAGAGTTTGGTTATAGAAACACACAAAGGATACTCGATACATTATGGCCTATGGAGCAATATCAATCTCACTGTAATTTTAATGCTGCTCCATTATTTTTTTTTTAAATAAGAACGATAGATATTTTTGCTGCGCAGTAAAGCATACTTACAATAAAATATTGACTGCAAAACATTTGTCACTCATTTACTGGGACGCACGAAACAAATTCGATTACGCAATAAGTTACAGGAATAAAGTACCGCGTATTTATGATGATGTTATACGTTACACTATTTCTAACATAATCCGATTTACATGCATTACTGAAATGTGACAAATTGCACTGCAATATGCTTTCTGTATAGTATGACAGATATGATCCATTTACACTGATACGTAAAAGGTTTTGGTTACAGCAGCGATTCCCAACCTTTATTTTTACAGGAACCGCCTTTAAGTGAAAAAAAATGCATAAATCTCCTAATATGAGTTGGTATCTAACATCATATACGTATTATTGTATGGTCTCAATATGCTGTCAGTTATCCTATCCAACGAAAAAAGCAAATTTTCGTACATTATCAACAAAATCAAGAATTGTTAGTCCCAATGCGCGTAAATGGAATAATAATAAAAGTAACACACATATTATAGAACTAATGAAAATTGCGTTTTATTATATTATCAAAGCACAACTTTATAATGTGTGAGTTTTCTGACACTGGTGTTTATATCAGGCCTCCTTATCAGTGTTGTTTCTGTAATTGTTTTTTAAAGACAGAAAAGTATAATAAAGCCCGTTCACATAACTATGTTGTGTTGTACAACATCAATGACCTCATAGCTGATTTAGAGATTTCAGGTTATTTTGTTCGTATATTCATTCAGAAAGCAATTAAGGATTTTATTCCATAAACTGCCTTCAAAGAATAATCGCAAAATATCTCAATTAAGAAGTCTTGTTTAGGTTCTGAGAATTTTAGGCGTTTCAAATACTTTTCTTCAAAAGGTTCTCTAATCCACAAACTCGATAGCAAGAGTCCCGGATTGCAATAAAGATTGGAAAACTGTCGCCATATATCACAAAAAGTAACATAATACTGACTAACCGTTTATGAAGACCATGATTTCTCACGATGTTATAAATAAACCCTTTATTTACTGAATTATGAATTCATGAAAATTTTACATTATAAATCATTTTACGTAAATTGTTTAAGCTAAATTTAAAGATTTATATAATCAGTTAATAATTTTTTAATGGATTTTAGAAGGATTGAAGGATTTAGAAGAATTAATTAAATTTGAATTTACAAGGATTTTGTGCAATATTTATAACCCTAATCAAATCTTTCAGTTTAAATCGATTTCTTAGTTTTTAACAGAATTATAAAATGACCAAACATGATGTTATGTTCTTGTATATGAATATAGAAATATTTCCGAATTGAAAAATCTCCATTCTTCTCCCTCGGTGCCAAGAAAGCTGAAAATATACAAAGCCAACATAAATCATCCTTTTAAAATTATTTTTCTTTTGTATAACCAATAATGCTTTTGGAACAAAATAAAGTAATGTATCTCTAATTCATTCTAAACAATATTACAACTAATGGACGTATTAAAGAAATTTTATAATAAGTAATTTTAATGTTACTTATAAGTACGTCGGTAGAAAAAGGGTTAAGCTAATAGCTTTCATGATTATCGCAGTTGTAAATATTGCATTTGTTATATTTTTAAACAGATGAAATAAACGACATATATTAGTGTCAAACCTCTATTTTCCTGCGACCCACCAAAACATCTGCTGTGACTCATTAGTGGATTGCTATCCTTATATTGGGGACTGCTGGGAATTTTTTTTTTTTTTTTTTTTTTTTTTTTTTTTTTTTGTATTCAACTTGTGTACAAAAATTCTAGAAATCATGTACAGGGCTACACATTACATTTAATAAGGATTAGTGTCTATAAACCTTAAGCGATATTTTCAACTGAGTGATTCACTTCTACTATTCCATGAGAGCCTTACAAAATTTCCTGCATGTGGCGCTTTCATAAAATCTATATTTATTAACTCATAAGCTGTTAAAATATAAACTATACATTAACATTAACAAAAAGTTGCTTTTTATATATTAGTATTATTTTTGTTTAATTTGAGGATACAATAGCATCGTTAAAAAAGCAGTTATATGTAGAAAAGCTGTTCCACAAGTGATATGGCATGGCTCTTTAATAGACTTAAAAATTTCAACATTTAAATCCCTATACCTTAGTAATTTGCGCGTTTTAAATCATAAATAATTATTAAATATTTTAGACAGTAAAAATTACCATATTTTAAGTCTTAGACCTAAGTAATTTGCCTGTTTTAGGCTCATTCCAAGAAAAAAATTACAAAATGTTTTGCGTGTGACACTTGCATAAATATCTGTACCTATATAATTTAAAATATTTTTTCTATTACTATTAAGTATTGAAATTATTCTTGAAGTCATTGATTATTTAATAAGTGATTTATCACTTGCTAACTAAGCGTAGAACCAACAGGGTGAAAAATGTGATCGGAGATCTAACCCGAAATCCTTGCATAGTATTCTAAGTGCTCTACCATTTCAGCTAAGAAGACGATGCCCAGTTTGGCATTTATCACTCCCATATGTTGGTATGGCTCAAATTGCAGCATAAGATGGAATAGTCTACATGAATCACAGTTCTGAGAAGTAGCATGAGACACAAATAAACACAACATCGGTGAACACATATACATTTTAATTAATTTACAATAGTGAAATTATGCTTGAAATTATTAAATATTTAATACACGATTTATCACTAGCTAATTAAGTGTAGAACCAACAGGGTTAAAAATGTCCGAGCCCGGTTCCAAGTAGCGTTGCAAAGGTTAGAAAAAACCCGGGAACAAATCGGGTTTTTAGGAAGAAACCTGGAAAAAATCCGGGATTTTTCAGAGTAATTCGTTTTTTGGGAATAAACCTGGGAATAAACCTGGTCTATTGGAAATAAACCCGGGAATAAACCGACTTTTTGCAATTCTAGTCCAAAAGTTCCAGGTTCGATCACCGACTTGTACATTTTTCATCCTGTAGGATTACGCTTAGTTCGCAAGTGATAAATCGCCTGTAGGATTACGCTTAGTTCGCAAGTGATAAATCGCGTATTAACCCCTTAACGCGCAGTGTTGCCGGGTCGGCAACACCTAAAGTTCCCCCTGTTTAGAGACACATAAACTCTGTGAATATTTAAAAAACTACTCTAATGGCTACTTTAAATATTTCTTATGAGTTCTAGATGGCAGCACCACAGAGATCAAACTCTACTGTTTTTAAATAATAGGTAAAACGTTTTACTGTAATACGCGCTTCACAGCAATGCTCTTTTCACTGCGCTTATCAATACTTTACTTATGTCAGGTTACCACTTCGGAAACAGCTGTATAATTAAAATGGTTAGTGCAATCTTTACAAAACAATACCTGTGTACTCCTCTAGGTCTAAATGGATTGCCTATTTTTTTTTCTTTGAATTCCAACTTTAAAGAGTAGTGCGCCGGAAAGGGTTAAATATATTATAATTTCAAGCGTAATTTCACTATTGTAAATTAATTAAAATTAATAAAAATAAATAAAAATTACAAGCGATCAATCATGTATTAAATAATCAATGATTTCAAGAAAAATTTCATTACTAAAAGTTAACTGCAAAATTAATTAAAATTATATATTTAATAAATGGTTTATCTCTTTGCTAGCAAATCGTAGAGCCATGCATGTTGTTAAGGCTGCAAATGCCGCAGAAGATGGAAACGTCTACATCAACACTGAGTTATGCAAAGATAGGCTTCTTCCACGTAGCTTAAATGTAAAAGCACTCGAAGTCCTGTCCCAGCTTCGAACCCCTTCTTCAACATTTTGCACTCTGCTGCTTCTACGCTTAGCTAGCAATGTGCTAAATATCTATTGATTCATAAGTTGTAATATAAACTATGCATTAAAACACTGTACATTTTCCTATTAGCATTATTGTTGTTATTTTTTAAATTTAAGGATATATGATAACATTGTTAAAGCAACTGAAATATGTAGTAAAGCTGCCCGACACGTAATATGAAATGTCCCATTTTTCCGCTAAACACTATACACTCTGTAAAAAAAAAATTCAAGAGGTTACTAAAAATTTTTTAGTAAATTTGTATTCCACAGAATTTTTTAGTAATCATTACAAACTTTTTTTTTGCAAGCGAAACAAGCATTTCTTTTGTAAACTGAACAAAAGAATTTTTTGTATAACTAACTTAAAAAATTTTAGTATGAGCCACCAAGCAAATTTTTGTAATAGCTCCAAAATTATTTTTAATAACCATTACCTGGGCTCAAAGGGCAGGAGCTTCCTTCGAGCTGAATTGAGACTTCTGGAGCGGAAGATTTCCGGCAAACCCGCAATAGGTGGCAGCACCAAACTTTGCTACTGCTCCGTCAGGATATTCATAATCCCTTTACTAACGAGTACTTACACAGCATACATTCGGGGCGTATACGGCAATGGCGAGTATCGAACCCGGGACCTTTTAGCCTGGAGTCCGTTACTATAACCACTATGCTATCAAGGCCACACCAAGTGAGTTTTAGTAAATTCTATTAAAAATGTAAAACTATTAACTCTAATCGTTGCTAACTTTTTTCTAGTAATTCTTACAGATTTTCTTGTAACCGACTAAGATTACTAAAAAATTTTTAGTAATTACAAGGATCACTAAAGTTTTTTTAGTAGATCGACACTTTTTTTTTTTACAGTGCAGTACAATAAGATAAATCTCTAAAGCATATATACATTTTAAATATCGACAAATCTGCATAAATTATAATATGCTTTAAATCTATATGCTGTAATTTCTAAAAATACATAATGTACGTTTCTGGGTTTGTAGGTCTCAAAATGAATAAACGGAACCCATTATGATACATGCTTTTTTTTTCTTTGCGGATACGTGTTACAATACCATTTTTCTCAGTAATGGCTGATATTATAAAATTGAAACTAATATCGATTTTAAAATCTCTAGAGCCATCATCTTGTAAAAATTTCGATCTTCTAACTCAATGCAATTACACGTTATGGACTTAGAATACCATTTGTGACAATCAGATGTTAAAAATCGACATACAATTGAAATGTTTTTGTGGTATTTTTTCTCTAATATTTGATACAACAAATTTTGGAGATTATATATATATATATGGTAGGTACCTATAGAATATATATCATTGACCTAAATTCTTTAAAATTGTTACAAAGACTTGCCTTATAATACATTGAACATTGAACGGGACAAGGCATTTTTAAAACATTCTATATTAAGATTGCGTGACTTGAAAATTTTTTAAATCTGATTTTCAGGTATATTAAATTTCTTACAAATAACAGAAAAATGAAAAAAAACCTTTATCCTATTCTTGTACATTATACATTTTCATATAATTCTTAAAATAATATTTATCATACAAGTGAAACCATTCATCAATCTCTTTAATTCCTATCACTATCGACTCAGCAGTTTAAATGTGGGACAAGAAGTAAAATAAGTCAATGCATGTTATTAAATTTTAAGGAATATGATCCAGAAAATGATGAATTGTTATATTTCACATTTTTGTTTTGTTACTTTCAAGAAGCTACATATAATCTTTAATATATTAAATGAGATTTTGAAGTTAAGTCAGTGCTTTGTGACATTTTCACCATTAAACAAAATGACCATCAAAATTTTACTTTTTAGCATAATTTATAGAATACTACATTATAGCAGGAAATTGATTAATATATTAAATTGAGATTCATTAACAATCAAATAATTCCAAATAATTTTGATTTACATGAAAATCTAAAAAGCTTTTTTTTTCTTAATGATAAAATGAAGGGAAATTTTAAATTCACAATAAAAATGGTTGTAGGTAATATTAATCATATGTTATTTAGGTTTTTTTTAATTTTTTTCCTTAGGTACGTTTCTCGCGTAAAACTGTATAATTGTAATCCGTCGAAGTCATATGCAATAAAAACTATAAGCAATAATTTTAGAAATTGCAATAAATTATGTGGCCGGGAGAAAAAGTCCATGAAATCCAGACCGAATTTAAGGTCATTTCAGTATATTTTTATCACAAAATATTAAATAACACAAAATTGAGGCTGTGTGCTGATAGAGAGCATTTGATTTATATAGAAATACTTCCGTTAAAAAATGTATACTCGAACAAACTTAGGAATGCGTAGCAACCTAGGTGTGCGCTGCCCAAGGCACTTAGGCCCCCAACTTTAATTTCCGATTTAATTTCCAACGATTGGAAGAATTTTTACACTGACTTAAGATATATTTAAAGAATACACGGGTTCAATAACGCTGGTCATGTTTGCTAAGATAGAATGTTATATATATATATATATATATGTCGTAAATGAATATATATATATATATATATATATAATATATATTCATTTACGATAATTCTTAAACTATTCTGTTTTTCAGACATTTTCAATGTTTCGCTAATTTTGATAATATCTGTTATTTTTTCCTATTTAATTTTTTTTTATTTAAAACGATCATATCAATAATATCTTATTCCAAAACCTTATTTTGAAACTTTAGGTTCCTTCATGAACTTTGTAAGCTATCAATCTATCATATTCTGAGTGAAGTTATTTTTTATGTTCGAAGTTTTTAAAAAGTCGTTTGTAAAGGTTAGAGTAGAACTTTCGTTTAACCCGTTTGCGACGGCGCGCGCATTTTGAAGTGCGCATCTGAGGACGGAGCGGAGAAATTCGATTTCACCTCCTGGGCCGTAGGATTTCGCGCAGTTAAGCCTAACGCTTGTCAAAAATTCTTTAAAAATTAATAAAAAATAACTTTCGCATGAAACTTTTTGAAATTCACATACATGGAATTTGATGTTATTTTACATATTTATTCAAAAAATGATGTATATTGTGTGATATTTTAATTGGAAAAAAATGTTTAAATGTAAATAATGAATAGTTAATATCCTGTTTTTAGCTTTTAAGATGATATAACATGACAGAAAAATACTTACCAGGCTGTTAAATATCAACCTATGAAACATTTTGCTATAATAGAAAAACAAGCCTAACCATCTTGATATTTAATAATTTTTAACTCTTTCAATAAATAAAATAAATGTTTTACAAAAAACGATTTATTTAGAAATGAAAAATATTAAATAAAACATACAAACAACCTGCTACTGTTGCTTTGTAACACTTATATATATATAGATATATGTGTGTGTGTGAGTGTGTGTGTGTGTAAGATTGCATTAAAAAAAACTTTGTTTAATTTTATAATATTTTTTAAATAAAAAAATATATATAACACATAATTAAAAACGAACAAACAGTCTTGAATAATAATCAGTAATGATGTGCAAATCAGAGTAAAAATTAAAAATGTACCTTTCCAAAATATGTTTATGTTAAAATTATTTCAGAAATAGAAAATATATTTCCATATGGTATATCGTATAATAAGGTATATCAAATAAAAATTATTGGATAATTATGAATAAAATTTAATGATTTGAAACTTTCAAAACTTTCGTTGATGTTAAAATTATCTTTTAAAATCTATGTTAACATATAATCTAATATATAAGTAAGAAAAAAATCTTGAATAATAATGAATAAAGCACAATAATACTTTAAAATACTCTTTAAAACTTAAAACACTCTTTAAAAACTTAACTTTTGTTCATGTTACTAGTAATTTTTAAAATGAAATGTATATATATGCAAGCATGTAATGTAAAACATATTAGATAAATATATAGAATTATAGAAAAAAAAATGGTCAGTAACGCAGAAAAATATTCTTAATTTAGCTGCACTGAGAAAGAATGTTATCAGCGTATCAGCTCTCACAATCAGTATGTAACCCTTTTTTTCTTTATTATTTTTTATATTTTAATTGCGAAGCACTCCTGAAATATAATAAAAATATAAAAAAGATAAATATTTCCTTCTACAAGAATGATTATAATAATGACGTCGGTTTTTGCCACTACGATCTGATCGAGATAAAAGAGCGGGAAAAAAACAATGAATCAGATGTTCATGTTATCATTCGTAACCTTAAATTTGCTTACTAATACACTTACTTACGTTAACCGCAAATTTTTCCTTCTGAAGTTCAGTAGCATTATTTCTAATAAAGAAAAATAAAGTTTTACTAGACGCGTAAAAAGATTTATGAAACACAAAGACGTGATTAAAAAATAATCTTTTTCCCATTGTAGTATTTCCATAAAAAATTAAATTCGCGTGGATTAAAAAAAAAAAAAAAAAAAAAAAAGTTTTCATTAGCTTTCCTAGTTTGAAGGAAAAGACTTCTTACTTAATATACATTCAAATAGAATTAGGATAAATTTTTTATATGCTAAACTGTGAAAAACAAAACGTTCCGTTTGATCGGCATCAATGGTAGTCTCGCGGGATGTGAGTACAAACAGCGCCGGCATGAATTGTAGTCTCGCGGGATCTGAGTACAATCGGTGCCGGCATCTATAGTGGTCGCTCGTCCCCAAGGGGTTAATCGATTATAGGAATACTTTGGATATTTTTCCATCTACAATGTATTGTTTGCACTTGACCACTTTTTTCTGGTATAATGCTCATGTTTTACTTTGCTCTACCTTTCGCGCAGGAAACGCGGTATTTTGTATAAAATAGTTGGGTTCCAATGGAAACGGCATTTACTTTAAAATCTGCAGATATGTTCCAATTATGATGCAATCAATTGAATGATCAAACTCTTAATACGTTTACTTCATTATTTTGGAACATTTCTTCAATATGCAAGACTATTCTGTTGAACAGACGACAATGCATTTCCATTATGGAATAAGCTTTAAAGGCTGATCTTCGAGCCATCGGTGAACATTCGATATTGTTTGGAGCTATAGTGACATTTTGATGTGGACATCAAACCATATCATAAAAATGGTATAAATCAGCTTTTTTGAAAAAAAAAATCATTTCCTATGCCGATTTTGGTTAATAGCTATGTTATTGTTATTTTGGAGCAAATTCCAAACTTTCAAAACTTTATCAAATTAATTCTAAAACGGATTTTTTATAAATTTAAATATCTCACAATATCATTTAATTATTTTTGAGTAATTAGATGTGGCTCCTCATTTATGTCAGGAGAATATTCTATATCAGACGCAGAGGAAACTTCAACTTCATTATTTCTATTTCTACTGCTACATCGTCATATGTAAAATTCTATAAAGGTAATTCATCAGAATCCTTTGATTTTTTATTAATACAAAAGTAGCAGCAACTCGTTTTATCCTTCGCTTCACGATATATAATGAGAATAGCAAATGACGTCTTCTAATTTTCATTCACGTCCAAGTGTTTATATATATAAATATATCGGGTGTCCCAAAAATGACTGATGGATTTTAAAATTCAATAACTTACAAACGGTGACAGCTATTTAAAAAATTTTTGTAGGAGGGTTATGTATAATGTCAGGAGTTTTTTACCATAATTTTTTAGGTTCCCATTTCAAACAATTGTTGGCGCTGACGGCGAATGAAAGCGTCAACCTGGCTTCAATCGCCGTCAGCGCCATCTATTGTTTGAAATTCGAACTAAAATAAAAAATTACGGTAAAAAAACTCCTAACATTATACATAACCCTCCTGCAAAAAAAAATTTAAAAAGCTGTCACCGTTTGCCAGTTATTAAATTTTAAAATCCATCAGTCATTTTTGGGACAACCGGTATATGATATTGTATCAAAATGAAAATTGTTTCTACATTTGTCTGTACGTTCTATCGCTGAAATAAGTTTAAAAAAAAATCATGTGTGGATCAAACGCATATGAAAGAAGAATATAAATGTAACAGCTTTACAACATCTCTTATAATACAAAATGTATAAATGAAATTCTTTAAACTTTCTGGCTGATAAAAATTCTTGCAAACATATTTTTCTCCAGAACATAGAAATATATAAAAAACACTCAATATTTATATACATAGAGTGTATATATATTCAGAAAGAGAGCTCTTTCTGAACTTTTCATCTTCAGCCAGAGGTTTCTCTTTATTCCAAAAAAGTACCTAACACTGCAACACGCTGAGGTAGGCAGTTTTTAAATCGAATAATTATTTTAAGAGATATTTAATGTTAAATTTGATGAAAATCGTTTCATTAAAAAAGTTTTATACTAGCAAAAACTATACATAGGTATTTAAACATTTTAAAAACATTTTATACATTAGATGTTTTGCATTTATTTATTTGCATTTATTTATTTTTTTTTTAATTTCACTCCTTTATTGAGGGTTTATTTCCATTTTAATTTCGAATTCTTAGCTATCTGAGAGACATTATTTTACATATTTAGAAAGCTTTTTTCCAAATAATTAAAGAATACAATAATACCAAATAATTAAAATACATAATATTACAAATAGATACATATGCATTACAAACAGAATAAACACTTTCAAATGAAAAATAAATAATTACGAGTTAAGAGTGGAAAAACATTGAAAATTACGTCAGCCACAAAAATCATTAAAATAATGAATTCGTTAAAAGTTATTAACGGTCGTATAAGGAAAAAAAATATATCCTATTTAAAGTAGCAATAAAAGTACCTTCACATGAGTTCAAAAAGAGAAAGAAAACTTTTAAAAGAATATTTTTATTAATGTGTGTTAAAAGCAGCAAATAACAGAAATTACTTCATGTTTAAATTGACCAAGAAATATTGTACAAATTTAATATTTAAACATGTATTTAGACGAGAACTTTATTTCAGTTTTTGATAAGATCTTGTAACTATTGTTACGAAATCTAAGAACACACAAACAGTACTTCCTTTCAAACAAAAGTATTTTCATGTGAATATAAAAAAAAGAAAGAACAATTTTGTGAAAATTACATTAGAATTAAACCATTAATTTAAAATGCTCTACTTTGACATTTTTCTTATAAGGCGGTTCGAAAAATACCAGGAGACAAAGACTCTGTGCATTTCATTGTTTAACTGATGTTGTTCAATCAAACTTGTAAATAGCCAGAAGATGATTAACATTAGTTGATTAGACTTTAAAAGTCTCCAATCAAAGGGAAATTAATGAAAAAGTGTTTACTAGGAGATAGTCACTTACAAAATATATATATATAAGTTCAATGTTTCACAATCTTTTTAAATACGATTAAATTAGCGTGTTTTTATAGTTTATTGTATCAGAGCGGGGATTCACAAGCGTAGGTCGTAGGGGGCAAAATCCCTAATTTATTAAAATTTATAAGAGTGAAAATTGTTTCTATTATCTTCTGTATGTTGTATCTATGTAATATTTCAAAAAAAAAGGATCTGTGTATTTAACGCATACAAGAAGAATGTAATTATAACGCCTTTACATTAGCTCTTATAATCCAGAAATGTATAAAGGAAATTCCTTAAACTTTGAAAATGATAAGGAGTTCTTATAATCATATGATTTTTTTAGAACACTGAAATCTATAAAAAATTTTTAATGTATATAGAAGAACAAAAATTTTCTTCAGATTTGTTAATCACTGTTATATATGCATTATAACTGTTAGTTTAACATTTAATAAAAAAAATGTTTTATAATATCACAATAAAGTAATTTTTGTAATTAAGTTAAAAATAACTCCGAAACATTTGAAAGAACATTCATAGAAATATAAGACGTACTACTAATATGTGTAATTTCCTTTTCACTGAAGTTATCTTCAAAAAGTACATATTTCACGTTTTAGGTCTGCATACGTAATTTACTTTATAAATTTTATATAACTGATATGTTTATGTGAAATGAATTCCTAGATGTTTAAATGAAATAAATATCTAAAATTTAAATAATATAATTTGTATTTTTATTTTAAAACTTAATAAGATTTTCTGAATAAACATTCGTATGTTAGCACTTAAATACGTAAACAACATTTTGCAGATAATTTCATGGATTTTATAACGCTTTAGAGGATTTCATTACGCTTTCAATTTTGAAACATTTTTATTTAAATATTTGTTTTATTTAAATATTTAAATATTTAAATATTTCAGTTAATTCTTTAAACTCTAGAGTGTTTATTTGTTCGTTAAAGAATCTCTAAACATTTAAATATACATTTCTTTAAGAAGAATTTTTTAATTCCGGATATTAATGGAAATATCTTAAAGATTATTTTATTCTACAAAAATAAATTGAGCTACAAAATTCGATTTTATTAGGTAGATTATGCAATATAGGTAATAATTCAGCATAGCAGTGCACACGTTGAACGATATACACCGAAAACTAACCAAATCTATTTTATATCACGGTTTAACTGAATCTACAGTTTTGTGAAGTTCTGTGCATTAGTTTTTGATATAGAATGCCCACAAAATTTCCGACACATAGACAGACAGACTCACAGACTGATTGAGAGACAAACTCACAGACAGACAGATGGATATTCTGTGAAAATGTGCTTTTCAGGTTATTTGACCTCTGAAACGTATAAAGACTTCAAAAAACGATTTCGAAAATTTCCATTAATTAAATACATTATACTGGTAAAAGTAACACTAAAGTAATAACTTTTTGTAAGTAAAACTTCAAAATATATGAAAAATCATTGTTAGTAATATGAGACGTACTATTCATATGTTTAGTCTCCTTTCAATCGAAGTTATCTTTAAAAAGTATATATTTCACGTTTTAAGACATCATACAAAATTTACTTTACGAATTTTATACAACTTATATGTTTATGTGAAATGATTTTCTAGATGTTTAAATGAAACAAATATTTAAAATTAAAATAGTTTCATTTTATACACATTCATCACAGTATATTTGTATTTTTATTTTAAAACTTAATAAGATTCTCTAAATAAACACACGCTTGTTAGCACTTAAATCACAAACAACGCTTCGGAGATGGTTTCATGAATTTTATTACGCTTTAGAGATGCTTTCAATTTCAAAACACTTTTTTATTTAAATATTTGTTTTGCATTTCTCAGATTCATAAGTGGTGAATGAATATTTACATTTCATATTATTCTTTGCACTCTAGAGTGTTTGTTTGTTCATTAAATAATCTGTAAGCAGTTAAATATATATCTTATAAAGAAGAACATTCTTTTATACCGGTATAAATGGAAATATCTTAAATAAAATCTTTGTAATTTTATTTACTTTATTATACGAAAGTAAATAAAATTACAAAATTATATATTTTTTTAAACTTCGTTTGGCTATAAAACATTTTATAAGAACTTTATAGTATACACTATATTGCCATTGATTATGGGACACTTGCGATTTTAGACATTTTACTAAATATCTAGAAAAATACATGAGGAATCATCTCGAAACTCTTAGTGTATAGATATAATAGTATACGTCATACATCTCCGTGAAGATTTTTTACCGAAACTCCATAGGGGACCGTCAACAAATTAAAAAAGAATGAATATCTTTTGAATAACCCTGTCAAAACTAATGTAGCAAAAGCGCTCAAACTCTAGATTATGATTGAATGCCTTATTGTAATACACTGTGTTCATTTTTATGCAAATAGCATGCATAGTCGCAGAGTAATTAAGGTTTTTATAAAAATGGCCCCAAATTTTTCTAAGTTTTTCCCTTATAATTCTCAGAGTTCTTAATATAAAATAATATTTTTTTCAGAAAATATGACAAACAACATTGCACACAGTACCCTGTAATAAAAATTAAAAAATAATAAAAATTGTATGAAAAATGAGTAGGTTTACTAAATAATTTTTTACTGCGCATGCGTCAAAGATATTAAAATTTCATTTGCATATTATGTTAGCTAAATGTATAGAGCAACTTTTGTAAAAGTCTCAAAATTATAGCTTGAAAATTCTGAAAGTAATCGTCTATAGAAAAAGGACAAAATCCGCTGTTTCCAAAATGAAGCAAAAAAATGAGGGATTTTATCCAAAAGTAGTCGTAACATTCCGTATTGTGTATTCTATATTGACACTAATCAATGAATATATGGATAAAACCCCTCTTGTTTTTGCTTCATTTTGAGAATAACGGATTTTCAACTAATTCAATTGACGATTATTTTCAGAATTTGCAAGTTATGATTTTGAGACTTTCACAAAAGTTGCTCTATACATTTAGCTAGCATAATATGCAAATGAAATTTTGATATCGTTAACGCATGCGCAGTAAAAAATTATTTAGTAAACCAACTCATTTTTTATACAATTTTCATTATTTTTTAATTCTGATTACAGGGTACTGTGTGGAATGTTGTTTGTCATATTTTCTGAAAAAAATATTATTTTATATTAAGAACTCTGAGTATTATAAGGAAAAAACTTGGAAAAATTTGGGACCATTTTTATAAAAACCTTAATTACTCTGCGAGTATGCATGCTATTTGCATAAAAATTAACACAGTGTATTACAATAAGGCATTCAATCATAATCTAGAGTTTGAGCGCTTTTGCTACATTAGTTTTGACAGGGTTATTCAAAAGATATTCATTTTTTTTAATTTGTTGACGATCCCCAATGGAGTTTCGGTAAAACATCTTCACGGAGATGTATAACGTATACTATTATATTTTTACACTAAGAGTTTCGAGATGATTCCTCATGTATTTTCTAGATATGTAGTAAAATGTCTGAAATCGCAAGTGTCCCATAATCAATAGCAATATAGTGTATAAGGACTTTCAGATAAATTATAACACAACAAGTAATATGTATGTTTATGTTTTTTTTATGTTATTAAGTATTTCTTTTATAAGGTGCTTTTTTAAAGCAAAAATAAGATGTTCATTCATTGTTGATGCTAATAAAAAACAAAATAAACACAATTATTTTTAATGTCAAGTAGAATAGTTCAACTTTTTAACAATTTTTTTTATTTTTAAAATATAATTCAAAGTTCTTTAAATATTTTTACTCATTAGATTTCCATGTTAAAAAATAGGGAATTTTGGAAAAAAAATTACTGCATATTTAAATAAAACTTTTAAAAAGATTAGATAAAATTAACGTTTTTTAAAATCTACTGCTTTTTTTTTTTAATTTTGATAATTTTGCTCAGTTTTTTAATGTCAATTACTTAAGACTGCGTATGGATTTTTAGATACATCTAATATTATATTTAATAAGATTTTTTGCTGTTAGATATATGGGTCTTGTGCCTAAATAACACGCAATTCCTCATATAGTATAGAATTGTCATTTTATTAAATAAATATATATATTATTTAACAGAAAATTCTTGAATATTTTTTTTAGATCGACAGTAACTTGTTTTGTACAAATGAAATGTATTTTGTATTTCTATTTTAAAATTTTATAAGATTCTTTGAATAAACACTCGCATGTTAATACTTAAATACGTAAACAACGCTTCGTAGATGGTTTTATGGATTTTATTACGCTTTAGAGATGCTTTCAATTTCAAAACACTTTGTATTTAAATATTTGTTTTTCATTACTCAGATTCATAAATGGTGAATGAATATTTACATTACATATAATTTTTATAACGCTAGAGTATTTACTTGGTCGTTAAATAATCTGTAAGATTTCTTAAAAATTACTTTATTATACTAATATAAATAAAATAATAAAATTTGATTTTTTTTACGCTATAAAGCACTTTAGAATGTATAAGAACTGTTAGACAAATTATAATGCATCAAATAATATGAATACCTTTATTTCTTTATTATTAAATATTTCTAAAAAACGGTTCGTGTTTAAAGCAAAAATAAGATATTTATTTATAGTTTATGCTAATAAAAAACAAAATAAACAAAATTATTTTTTATGTTAAAAGGACAGTTTGTCTTTTCAACAATATTATTATTTTTTAAAAACATTTTTTCAAATGGTGAATTCACTAGATTTAAATGTTTAAAAAAAACTTTAAATTTTGATTAAAAAAGTATTGCACATTTAACTAAAACTTTTAAAAAGTTTGGAAAAATTAATTTTTTATAATATCTTTACTACTTTTTAAACTACTTTATCTTCAGTGTTTTTTATAAGATTTTCTAATGTGCATTACACAAGACTGCGTATGGATATTTAGACACGTCTGATTTTATATTTATTAAAAAAATGTCTGATAAACATAAGGCCCTTCAGCCTAAATAATACGCAATTATCCATACGTTCGAAGCATTTGGGATAGCATTGGCATTTTATTAAAAAAAAACATGTATTTTATTAAGCAGGAAATTATTGAATAAAGTTCTTTTAGTTCAAAATTCGCTTGTTTTGTAGAAATAAAAACTTTATCTGTAGAAGTAAAAAGAAAAACTTCTTTAAAACACCATAAAATAAATTAATTGCGCAAAGCTTTTCGAAAGAACTTACTCATTCTTTGTCAGGCGCAAAAAGACGTGCATCTTCTATGAATGTAGGGGCACACTCAATCACGATCATAGCCATATACTGTGAATGTAGTCGTGCCCTTATATTCATAGTAGACGCACGTCTGTTTGCACCTGACGAAGAAAGACCAAGTTCTTTCGATAAGCCTTGCGCAATTAATTTATATTAGGGTGTTTCAAAGAAGTTTTGTTTTACTTCCACTGATTTACACCAGTTTCAACTAATTATCTTTATCTGTAGTTCATATCTACAATGTACTATTGTCGGATTTAGGTTATTTTTGTCGAATTTACGACAATTAAAACCTAAATGAGAAATACAAGACTCTAAATGTTACAATGAGTTTTATATATGTAAATTCATCTTCAAATATTTATTTCAACATTCACTGCTATGGCAAAAATTGTCACAAAACAGCGTGAACCATCTGTGAGATCGCTCAATCAAAAGATGATTAAAAAGTGCAATTAATTGATAGAATATTTTTCTGCACAAAATGTTTTGTCTAGGAAATAATCTTATTGAATTTTATCAATTCAAATATTTCTAACGATCATACTTAATCCCCAAAAGAGTATTCTAATAATGAGCTATTACTTCAATGAATATTAAAACACTTGTTTTTTACACTAAACATTTCATATAGTTTAATTATAATGCAATTTTTTTTATTCAAATAATCCGAACGAAACTATTGCATTGTTAAAAAAATTGCTCTAGTTTGAACCAAATTTTGGTGTTCTGTAACAACCACCATAAGATGGTGAAATCTCGTACTAACATTTGGCGCTTCCTATTCCACGTTCCAACTATTGGAACATACTACCTCTGACGATAAAGTTCGGTGAATGAATTCAGAACGACCGATCTGGCAACATTGGGGAAACAAAACGCAGCACCTGAATAGAAGCAAGTGTTGACCATCTTCACCCACCGTTGTTCAGTTGAGCGTCGTTTATATTCTGTGTAAGACGTGCTTTACTAAGTGCTTGTTCAGCGTGTTGGTTCTTAAATGAGAACAGAAAAATGAACGAACAAAAGATCAGTTTAAAATTTAGTTTTAAGCTTTGCAAGACGCCGAAAGACATTTGTGAGGGGTGGTGCAAATTGAACATCCACCATACTCTCCAGATCTCAATCCTCGTGACTTCTTCCTATTTTCACCACTTAAACTCTCTTTGAAAGAGATTTGACCGTATTGGAGACACGTGACGAAGCTTTTGAAATCCATCGCAAAAAAAGACTTCTTGCGAATTTCCCAGGACATGTATAACAGATCTTAGCGGTGCATAGTTATGGGAGACGACTATTTTGAAGGATGGTATGATAACTTTCGTTAATATTTCATCTACATTAATGTTACTGGACTATTCACCGAAATTTATTGTCAGAGGTAGTCTGCTTCAACAGGAGCTCCAAATATTGGTTCAAGATTTCACCATCTTAGAGCGGCAGCTATTGAGCACCAAAGTTTTTAACAGTGTTGGAATTGGTACGAGATAAACTTTTTTATAATAACTAAAGTTAAATTGGAATGTACAAATTAAAAGATCAAAATTAGAAGAAAAAGCAGCGATCAGTGAGAAATCTAACATCAGCCAGAGATTAATTTTATTGGCAATATAGTGATAATCAAATATAATATCATGAATCGTACATAATATTTATTAAGAGATCTAACAGGAATATTTTTTCAAAAACCATATTTCGTTAATTAAAAATACAAGTTATTTAAAGCATATTTTAAATAATGTCAATATTTTAAATTTTACCGAGAATTAGCACCAATAACGAATGTATAATTATAGCAATTAAAAAAAAAAAAAAAAAAAAAAAAAAAAAAAAAAAAACAGATATAATGGCCTGAAATTTGTGATTCTAACATATATATATATTATATATATATATATATATATATATACATATAATACACTCCTTTAAAGATTGAAGGAAAAGGAATAAAATAATAAACTTATGATCAAAACGAATGAGGTATTTTTCCTAACAAGATTAATCCATTATTAAATTTATTATGATTTTCCGAAAATTGAAAATCACGTCAGAACAAATTAATTTAATGACACGCACTACTATATTTTAATAATTAATATTTTTTTAGGATTCATAAGTTAATAACTATATTTAGAATTGTTTTCCATTTCTATAAAATTAATTTTCGCTCTCTTTAATAAACTTAATATATTAATAGAAATCAATTATATATTAATAGAAATCAATAAATAGAAATAAATGCTTATTCGGAAAAATTTTAACATAGTTATGCCCGTTGGATTATTAATTACAGAGATTGTTATTGTCAGAACGCCGAAAGATTTACTTTATAATTGCATTAATAATAATAATTTAGAATATTAAATTTTGAAATAAATATTATAAAATAATTTTAAAAAATCCTTCGTGTTTTTTTTTTCTTTTCTTTTCTTTTCTTTTCTTTTTTTTTTTTTTTTTTTAGTTTACTAGATTTAAATTTTATGTTCTTAGAACAATTCATTTTAATTGAATTAGTAATTTTACAAATTTAAATCCTATTTTTTTACATTTTTCTAACATTTTTTAATGATATTTTTAAATAAATAATATAAGAATTGTGCTTTTAGAAAAAATCGAATCATGAAATAAAGAACACTGCTTTAAAATTAAATTAATCTTTAATCATACGAATTGCTTCAAACCATAATATATACATATATAATTTTAACAAAAGTAAAGTTAGCAAAATCAGCTCAATAGAATTTTTATCTCTACTCTTTACGAAAATTAATCGTGAAGTCTAAAAAATGTCAGAGGACTTACGGTCTAAGCAGAGGTTATATGCTCAACGCAAAGGGTATACTCTAGAGCAGAGGTTCCCAAAGTGTGCTCCGCGGAGCCCTTGGGGCTCCGCCTGAACTTACCAGGGGCTCCGCGGTGTTTCAGGAAAATAAACAAAACATGAAAGGAATTAGCATATTGTAATTAAAAGATTTTCAAAAGTATGTAGAAATTTGTGTGTGTGTGTGTGTCAAAAATAAGTGTATCTATGACTGGGTTCAAAAATGCAATGATACACTTCTAAGCAGCTAAAAATTGGCATTGAAAATGTATCTACTTTATGTATAATATTTCTAGTCTGAATTGCTTTATTTTATACCTCTGCTCTAAATGTGTTTTAAAAATTCGATTTAAAATAAGACTACAAGAAATAGTATTCTGAATTGAATGCACAACGTGAATCGAGTCCCGCCAGTGCTGTTAACTCTGCTTGTCGAACAAAAGTGAGAAGAGTTTAGTTCTTTGGAGTCCCGCCTATTTATACGCTTATTCTTAATTCTTATTAAATACCTAACTCTTACTAAAATATTTTTAAATGACCATAATATTAAGTTTGAAAAAATATATATATCAGAAAGTATTCAAGATCATCCGGAAGCTCTGATAAATTCATTTATGCATGACTTTCCAGCTGCTCAAAATAATATGTTATACGATTTTAAATGGATACTAAATCCATTCAATGCAAAAACAAAACCACACAGCTTAAGCTCTGTGGTTTTGTTATACGAAATAATAATGTTAATACGAAACTCTCATTGATTTAACATCTCAAAACGATCTAGAAATCTCTTTTCAAAGCAAGTGTATCATAGAATTTTGGTGTCATTTGACAGATGAATACAAAATCTTGTTAGACAGAGCAAAATTAATTTTACTCCCATTTTCAAAGACATATCTGTGTGAAGCAGGAATCTCCACTTACACAAGTATCAAAACAAAATACAGAAACCTGTTAAATGCAGAACCAGACATTCACTTACTATTGTCGAAAATTGCACCAGATAATAAAATAACTGTCCAAAATAATTTAAGCACATTTATCACTCTAAACTTTTATATATTATTGTTCGTCAAACTTATGCAGAATAATAGTTAAAAAAAACTACAGGCATTTAATATTTGTATATGTTGCATATTGTATTATTTTTATTTTTGGAATTTTAATTTCCTTAAATACTTATTATTAATAATTTTTACTTATTTAAATATTCTATCCAAGTTTTCAAAATCGTATTTAATTTTTAAAACAATATATGTCGCTTAAAAAGTCTTTTTAAAAAAGATCTTCTATAATTTAAAATCCCTCTCTAGATTCACTTGTGTATAATGTGTGTATATATTTCTTTTTCTTTTTATACTTTTAATTTTTTTTAAATCTGTTTATGTTACTTGCATTAATTTTTAGTTATTTAATTTTTTTATACTGTTTTTTATAATAAAATAATGTTTGTCGCTGAAAACATATTTTTATTGCATCTTCTATCATTTAAAGACCTTTATTAGATCCATATTACATTTGTGTACATTGTATATATGTATTTCTTTTTATATAAAAATTTAAATTATTCTTTATTAATATTATTCATACATTATTTTATTAATTAATATTATTAACCTTTAAATTATTTAATCTCCAATATTTATGCTATGTGTATATTTAAATTTTCTAAACGTTTTTCTCTGTACAACAATGTTTGTCGATTAAAACGTCCCTTTCATGTAATATTTTGTATTATTTAAGAAACCCCTCATTAGATTTATTTAATATTTATGTGCGTTGTGCATATAGTTCTTTTCTTTTCGTAACTTTAATTGCTTTAATCTGTTTATTATATATTTATAATTTCTTAGTTATTTAAATTTCCTATGCTGTTTTTCATAATTGTACTTAATTTTAAAAGCAATGTATATTGCAGAAACGGGATTTTTTTTTAGCATCTTGTATCTTTTTACAACCCTTCTTTAAAATTTTCTTTTAATTGGTCTCTGCCACATTTCCAATCAGAAATAAGTCTATAGCAATCTAAAATATATATATTGGTTCTTTACATTTGTCATCACATTACGAATTTAAAATTTTACCCAGCTCCAACCATTACTTAGACTTTTTGTCAATGAGTACCCGCTCTGACATAAATTCAATCTCACCCATGTATCCCATTGTATTAGAAACATTTCCCTACTAGTTGCAGTTCATTAAACGCCTTGAAGGGCGGTAGGATACATTTTATCCTACCTAATTAAACGAGATCTCACCAGAAACTTTTAACGAAATGTTATATTTGTAACTTTGGTGGCAAATTATTAAAAGATTCCTTTTTTTTTTCTTTTTCTTTCTTTTTTTTTTTTTTTTTTTTTTTTTTTTTTTGAAACAAAATTTTACGATTTTTCCGGTGAGAATACAATATGACACAGACATTATTGCTTGCCCCTCAAGAGGTTAACATATGTAGTTTTTAACTACATGTCTGTTTTGAGGAAAAAACAATTACGAAAGAAAGTTTCTTTTAAAGCTGTAATTAATAGCCAAAAACTTTAAATAAAATGTCCAAAAAAGTGAACAATGCTGCACCGAACAATACAGCTTATAGAGTTTGCCCCGCCTTCTTAAACACTAAAACGATGACTTAATTCTAAATGTATTTTTAAAATTTGCTCAAAAAAAAAAAGAAAAAAAGAAAAGAAAAAGAAAAAAGAAAGAAAGAAAAAGAAGAAGGTGAGAGACGATTCATTTTCGTTGCATGTTTAGAAGTACTAGAAACTTAAGGATGAACGAAATAATTATTCCATAATCGCTTGATTCTATTACGGGTAGGCGGGACTAGCGAAAACGTGTTACATAATTACTCATAAATAATTAAAACTAGGTCCCCTTTTTTTTTTTTTTTTTTTTTTTTTTTTTTTTGCGAGTAGCCTATGGGAATTACATAGAAGTACCTCTCTGCTACGAACATGGTACAACTTACTTTTTTTTCTGTGTTTGTGTGGTTTTCGCCATAAATAATACTCCCTCTATCACAAATTAGATGCGACATTTGAATACTTTTGTACTCATGTTTGATATTTATGACTTTATAATTTTGTTTGAACATTTTTCAGAAAGCTATACTATCAATCAACAATATTTACGTACCTAACATTCCCTCCATCATTCCTTAATAAGGAATTAATTATTTTAAAAAAAATCTCGGTTCACACACTCTTAAGCATCACCCCAAATTTTAAAGACTTTTTAGACAGTAATCACTTAAAACTATCTTCAAGCTAATCAATCGTGAATTCATTTACGAAAATTTTATGCCAACATTTCTAAAAAGTATTTTTTAGCATGAACAAGCTGAAAAAAAAAATAGAATTCTGTCGAGCTTATTTTATTCTATTATACTTTGCTTGGTTATGCATAAAATACGCTCCAAATTTTTTCCGCCTTGAATATCCTGTATAACTTTTATTTACGAATTATAACAGCATATGATAATCCTCGCAGTGATTGTCTTCGTTTTATTGGGACATCTTTGATTTTGCTCAGAGGCATTTTTTTCGTCCGCATTTCCAATTTGCTGTAAACTTACATCGTAAATTTCTTCTTCTTTTATTTTTGATGTCTTTGCCTGCTTCTGCAAACGGGATAGGATGATAAACATTATAATGCACATTGAATTTAATAGTTGCAGCATTTATGACATTAGAGCTTAGTTTAAAAATTTTCAAATATCGTTTCAAACATTCCAGTACAGTGTTGCGCTCAATATTATTGATTTCTTTCTTCAGAGAATTTTCTAAATAATTGTTTCTTTTCCTTTTACTTTAAATTCGAGTTAACATTGCTCCTGAGCCCTAGCATAAATAGTTAAAATAATTCTAGTATAATTTTACTGATGTTGATCTACTAAACTGCATCAGAAGTTATTTATGACTCCACCTACTTGAAATGTAGCAACTAATTTTCAACTAAATAAACGTAAACAAAATTTTCAACCTAAATATTGCAACTAATTTGGGACAGAGGGAGTAGTAGTTTTACGTAAACCCCAATGTAATATATAATCCAAACATGGTTACCATTTCGATCTTTAATTCCGAGTTCATACTGGAAATTCATACTGAATTCAGAATTTCTGTATCAGCAAAAAGAAAATTCATAACTTTGGTCCAATGTTAAAAATTACTGGCTCGAATTTTTATTCAACATAAGCTTGCTCCATATTTGCTCCATAGGCATAAAAAAACATTAATTTGTAAACCACAGAGTTTAGCAGGGTTCAGGGGCTCCGCCTTAAAATTTTTTACCAAAAAGGGCTCCGCGAGCCCGAAAGTTTGGGAACCGCTGCTCTAGAGTATATAATATATCATAGCTTTCTAGTAAAACTGAGAATATAACGTTCCTTGCCACCCTCTACTACATCCCTGCAAAAATAATGTAAATATTTTAAAAAATTGTTGTACAGCTGCAGTAATCCGTAGCTTTAAATAAAAACTAAAATTACAGTGATCTTACTAATGTTTAATTAGTAATCCGAGTTGCAGTTACTTAAAATTTATGTGCATTCCCGTTTCTTAAAAAGATTGTTTTAGCCTTACAATGTTTTTGATTTACAGTGAAAATGCGTAAGTGTTATATAAAATTTTGTTGTTGCCGCTACAGAAAACGTCTTATGCATCGTAGATCCCAAGAAAAACCCCAACTTTACATTTTTTAAAAATTTTTATAGTGTACATTTTATTTCGTAATGACTACAACAAATTTGTAATAATTTAAAAAAAAAAAAAGTCGTCATAGATCATAAATATGGGCTTAATTTTTACCTTAATAAAAATTATAAAGAAGCATTTCCTTAAGTCGTAAAGTTTCTACGAAATTCTCTGATGTAAAATTTTGGTACTGCTTGGTTATCCCGTCGATCATTTTCGCTAAATTATAAAAATCGCCAAACTAATAGCCAAATGATGCATGTTGATGTAATTTTTATTTTAAATAACGAAAAAACAAATAAATTAGTAAATTATGAATAAAAATACAAATAAAAAGTGGAATTAAAAACCCCTTGATGACGTTTTAAACATGTGTTTCGCGTATAATATCATTGAATGCGACATTCACAATCATCCATTATTGGCATTTAATCTTATAATTTGGCGATAATTTTTTGGTCGACGGAATAACTAAGCAGAACCAAAATTTTTAACTCATGTGTACATGCTATTTAATACACAGATTTTATTAAGTACTATGTTTATAAAAATTATTTTGACAGGTTTTTATTATTGACGATAAGGGCAGGTAATTATTCCCCAGAGTGTCTATAAATAAAAAACAAACATTACTCCTACTTTTTAGAAATCTATAGATACGAAATTTTAGTTTTGTTTCTTAGTATTTCATACTTAAAAGGTAAGAAAGGGACCATTTTAAGATCACTCATGTGTACGGCTGTCTGTAACAGCTGTTTTGCTTGTAATGTATGGAACGTGGAAAATTCAAGCTGGCTGAAATAATAAATGCTATTGATATATGCATATAAAAATCATTAATTGTAAAACAGTATTATATCACTGAAACATAAAAAAAATAATCAAAAGGATTGTATTCGAAATTTGAAGAACCATAGTAGATTCATCTCTCTGTCTCTCTCTCTCTCTCTCTATATATATATATACAGTGACGGTCAAAAGTTTCCGGCCAATTAGTTTCTTTGTTTTATTCAACAGAATGTTTCAGCGAAGAAGCACAATTGCTTCAAAAGTTAGGAATATGTGAATGGCCTCTGACCACATGATCATTTTGATTGGATACTGAAGATGCTTCGGATAGAATTCGAAGTTCGCGTGTTCAAAAGTTTCCGTGCACTCATCATTTCTTAGATTTTTTTTCCGTAAAATGTTTTAGTCGTGTTTGTGCATGAATCAACGTGAATAGTGTAATTTAAATTCAAAATTGAAAAGATCAAAAATTATTGTTCGTAAATGAGAGATTAGTTTGCTGCTAAATATCCAATCTTCTCGAAATATTGTGCTAAGTAATCGATCGGTAAAAATCGACTGCGAAAGATATATAAAAATTATATAAAGATGGCCATGGCCTTCAGTACTTTCTGAGTTCCGGGATACTCCGGAAAATTAATATTATTGTGGATAGAATTATCAGGAGAAACACAATTGATGACCCGCATAAACATTCCGTTGCAGTATCCCGCGATTTACGGAATGATATTATTGCTGAAATAACTTAGTCTACCGTGTCAAGATGGTGACGTGATGCAGAATTTTTTGGAAGGGTCGATGTTGAAAACATTTTCATAGGTAAAAGAAAATCAACGTAACGACTGCTGTTTTCCAAAAAACCAGAATCTGGTCAAGTGGAAACTGGACAAAAGTGCTATTTCTCCATCAATCAAATTTCAAACTTTTCGGGAGTGATGCCAGATATTACGTTCGGTGACCTAACAACAAAATGTATGATATGATCTATGTTATTCCTACAATGAAGCATGGCAGAGGACACGTTATGCTGTGGGGTGTATTTTCTTTAACAAATGTCGGTCCGTTATTTGAAATCCACGGTTAGATGAATAATGCAATGTATAAGGATATCTTGGCAGATTATTTGTAGCCTTATTAAAAGAAAAATTGTAGTCGCTTTTTTTGCCATGATAACCTCTTAACAAATGTATGCAGGGCTCGACAAGAAATGGCTTTCGCACAAACAAAATTGGCTTTTAAACGGCTCGTTCAAACGTTCGATATGAATCCAATAGAAAATCATTGGAAAGAATTTTGAAACATGTGAGGAAATATAAATATTCGAAATTAGCCGAAATCGCCAAAACATTACAAGAAATATGAAAAAAACGTACCATAGACGATCTTTAACAGTTGATTGTATAAATGTCACGTTGATCCGCTGCAGTACTTATTACTAAAGGTATAGTGATAAAATGCTAATTGTAAATGCTGTTGATCACTGCAATTTTCAATTACAATACCATTTTTTCCAAACATGTAAAGGAAACTTTTGAGAACATGCGTTTTCCTTTGTACTTAATTTTGTAAATTAAATTTATTAATATTTATATGTTATTCCATAAATACGTTCCTAACTATTGTGTCAATAAAATGTAAAAATATCACTTTGAGATTTCTCTTCATATGGGTATACTTACAAATTTACTAAAATATTTTTGCTGGCCGGAAACTTTTGACCGCCACTGTATATATATATTATACTAGCAAAAGCCATGCTTTGTTTGAATTCGCGAAGATAATAAGCTGCTATAAGATAAATATTTCAAAGTAATAATATATTTTTAAAATTACTTTTGCATCTTTATTAAGCAAAAATGTAATTTTATGTTGCGGCGCATTTTAATTTTAAAATGTATTTCAACCAAATAACTAATATTTTCCCCAGATTGTTTATTTATGATATAAGACTGGTATAAATAAAAATATTTTCGAAGTAGAATTATACAAAATATCAATTAATTTTATTTGTTTACAATTCTTTTGCTGCCACTTCAAAAAACATAATGTAATTCTTTTAAAATTCATAAATATCGTCTGCTTAAATGATTTCACAAAATAAGAATAAATTGTGTATTTGAATTCCTAACACAGAAAAATACTTTTATAATTGAATGTTAATAAGAGAATTTTCGCAAATTTTAATTCATTAAAAATATGTTGTAATTTTTCTAAAAAAGTATTTTATAAATTTTATAAAAGAAATCAGGAAACTACACCTAGTTAAAAGGAATGAGCATTGTTTGAAAATCTGAAAGCAGTTTTTGAGATATTTTATCAGAATAATGAAAATATATTTTATTTATTTATTTAATGATGATTCTAGCTATAATTACTGACCCCATGATTTAAATTTTTCTTCTGAAAACGTACGTGTTTCACTTTTTTTATTTGAAAAAATGCATTCGTAATGGAAAAACATGTAAAATAAATTAATTAAAATAATAATTTTTTGAAAAGTATTTCTGTAAAAAAAATTAATATTCTGCAAATCTACAGATCATAATTTATATTTGTGTTTAATTTCAAGTCAAAATACTGTATAGTTTTTTTGTAAAGTGTATGACAAAATGTCATTTGAGTAGCCTAGTAGAGGATTCGCTTCGCTCATCCTAATTATACTGAATATTTATAGATTCACACATGCATATGGGAAAAAATGTAGAGGGACACTAATTACGTTATTTAAAAAAAAAAAACCTTTTCTTTTTATATCTTGTAGGGCATCGTATCTTTCGCAACGCAGAACTAAAAAAATACATTTCTTTTCATTATTTCTTATTTCTGCATTATAATTTCGGAAATTATTGTTAAAATATTTTCTTATTTTAAGTTTTATATATTTTCAGAAACTATCTCTAAAGTAATTTCTTGTTTTATAGGTATTGAATTTTCAAAAACTATTCTTAAAATATTTTTTTACTATTGGTATTATATTTTCTGAATTATTGTCGAAAACACATTGCCTACATATGTGATCCCCCGCCTATTTTTGAATTTAATGGAACTAAAAATTACAAAGAAAATTGGGGTAGTAGAGTTACTTTAAACTTTGCAGGAAAACTTCAAACTACCTTAGATTGCATGCGCTGGTAAAAATTTAAAACGTTTCTGCTCTGTTACTCCACTGCTTTGATATAAAACAACCACTTTATTGTATTACGGAACATTCTAATTGCTCAAAATAGAGATATTTTATTTTTTATAAGAGCAGTGGAATGACGATAAAGCATAAATTTCAAATTTTTAACAGTGTAATTGCTGAGAAAATTGCATTTTTTCATTACACAGAAACTTTGTTTTACAAGAAATCAGAAAAGAGTTGAGGAATGTTGGAGGTACCTATTATCGCAGAATTATAAAAGGACTGTTAATAATGATTTTTGTAAACATTACCGGTAATTACTACTCACCGTAAAATACAGTGCGCATAGAATACATATCCATTTACAGGGACACACTAAGATATTTGTCTACAGAAGAATTTAAACCATTCAAGCCTATGAACACAAAATGTGCTTTTCAGATGTGATACATGTTTTTCAATTGAAGTATTTTTTTAAATACTATTTGATGCGTAAAATGTTTTTAGATAAGCGGTTTTCAACCTACCGGTCGTGAACAAATCGAGGTTTGTCACAAAAATACATTTTTATTGCATTTGTTTAAAAAAATACTACAATTTCAGCAGCAACCAAAAATTCAAGGGAAAATCCGCAATTTTCTTCTGGATGCATATACGAGCAGAATATGCAGCATTACGTGAATCAGCTTTGAATGGGGTTTAACACGACATGCTTTTGTAAAAATTCTTTTTTCTATTTTCCTGTTTTTGAAAGAAGAAAAAAAAAACCAAAGAAACCAAATTTAATTAGAGAGTGACTTTATGTTAAAAGTAACCAGCTTTAATCCTGATATATTTGCTCTCATCTGTAAACTTTGGTGCCATTTTCTCACGTATTATAAATTTATCTTTCGGTAATAAAAAACATATTTTAATCAGCTTTGCAACAAATGTGTTTTTTTAATTAGTACTCTACATTAACACAATGAAATAATCTATTGTTATTTTTGTTGATAAGTGTCGTTTGTACTAAAATGTGCCTTTTTCATAGAATAAGCTAGCCAATAGCTTATAATGGTCATACAACAAATTTTCATACTGACACGCACTTTTATATTAAGAGAGTCACGAAGAATTTTAATACTTAAAGGTGAGTCGCGTACCAATAACCGTTGAGTACCGTTGCTTTAGATCATACATAGGGCTGCACAAAATATCTTACCTATATTTCCGTATATTCAGGGATACTGCTGAATTTAAATTTTAAATTATGCTATTTGTTTTAGTGAACTAGCTTTTAGGATACTATGTAGTATATTTAGAAATCAATACCAAATATACAGATCTGCACAAAACAAGAAAAGAAAAAGAAAAAAAAAGAAATGGGCTGTATTCCAAGAACTGATTGTAATGATAAAAATCGGACTTTTAATTGCATTACGAGTTTTTCAAATATTTTATTTATAATCTGTATAAAAAGAAAAAAATCTCTATTTTTTTTTCTAGGAAACTAATATTCCTAGAACTTTTCATGTAATGGTAACAACAAAAATTCCTTAACAAATACACATTTGCGATGTGAATTAAAATAAAATCAGCAGTCATTAAGAATATTTCAAAAAATTGCGATGATCAGAAAGTTTTATTTAACTGCGACCCGGGTTACAGATAAAATTTGTTTATAAAATTACTGTAAGTTTTGTAGATTCTTTTGTAAAGCTACAAAAGCTAATTTTGTAGATTTACTTATTTTTCTCTATAGTATACTGATAAAATTTTCATAAGCATATGTACTTCTCTAATTTTACATCTGTAAAATTATACATATACATACATACATACATATATATATATATATATGTATATATACATATATCAGTAACAGTGTACATTATATTTCCTCTTAATAAACTGTGATTTTTTTACAGTACTTTGAATGTGTTGGAAAATGTTACATAATCTATATTTGACACTTGATTTTTCATTCTGAATTAGAACAAATCAAAAGGATTTAGTTTGAAAATAAAATTATACTTATTAAATCACTTCACTAGAAATATTTTCACAATCAAAATAAGCTTAATAAAAAAATATATTTAATTTAAGATACATTTTTATAATCAACATAAACCGCTTAACAATATTAAAAACATTGTAATATATAGCTAAATACGGGCTTTGAAGTACACAGTTTTTAAGGTAATCCTAAAAACTACTTTTCATAAAATAGTAGTATAAGGAAAGCTGTTTTCAGTAATAAGCTAATTACACACTTGTTAATCTAGAAAAATCCAATTTATCGCTTTCACTTTATATTATCAAGAAAATTAAAATCTCAGTGAAATTTTAATTTTTAATAGTGTTCTAAGACTTATGTATTATCTTTTCTTTTTAAAGGGTATAAATAAGTAAATGTTTACGTAGACATGTTTCTTCATACTTCAAAGAAAATTTGTTGTTTAAATGTGCTAATAAGTAATAAATTTGAAAATGAAGTTTTGTATACGTTTGCAGGCATATATGTGTACAAATTCCCTAAGTATCGTTTTTTACTCTATTTAGAGATCTGTGTATACCTGAATTTGAATTTAAAATTTGCCGATTACAATTGTTTTTGTATTTTTAACATGAAATGCAAAAAGTGAAGAAAACGTGTTCACATTGTCGATAAATCTTCGAACTTTACCAGTATAAATAATTTTTATAAAAGAGAAAATGTATAATAGGAAAAAAGCTAGTCTTAAAGATTTTCGTCCGGCGTTAGCTATAAGCAGCTAATTATTTTCTTAAAAATTTACGCGCATGTAAATGCATTGTATAACTTAAATTGTATAAGTTAATTTCCGCGGAGGGTAAACCCATTATACGCACACACATATGTATATATACACATACATATATATATAGGGGAGACTAAGGGGGATTGAACCATTTTTTTACAATAAAGATTTTTTTAATATTGAAGCAAGAATGAAGTTTGAAGTTTTATTTATAATTATATTCGTTAAGAAATGTGTTTTAATTGCATTCGTAATTACATAAATACGTTTCACTTAGTTATTAGTTGTCATTCAGTCCGTCCGCCTGTCAGCATGAAACAGAGCAAAAACCACCGAATCGAATCGTTTGAAATTTAAAATGCTAAAAAATTACATAATTTTGTCGAGCTATTTCAAATTTTATGAAAATCAGATGCATAGTTCAATTACAAGGACAATAATAAATATTACGATACATCACGGCCATTGGGAAAAAAGTTTCAAGGGCATTTTAATGCTGTTACACTCTTTTAAATATAATAAAATTAATCTGTATCTGTGAAGTGTGTACTATAATATGTATTCTGTATAATTTGTGGTACAAATAATTTTGTTAATAATTTACAGTGCCCCACAGAAATATTTCATTACATAATTCCATAGGGAGAACATTGTTTGGTGTACGTTTTAATTGTATTAAAACTATTTAACTTTTTATGAAATTGATATACGTTTATGAGGATTTCTAAAAGTTGCTTCCTGTGTAAAAGAAAGCAGATAGTATTTACAAGGACACAGAAGAAAATCTAGCCACTGTCTGTGTCCTAAATACTGTATACTATTACACCAACATCTGAATATTTTTAAGTGTGTTCGTAATTGCATAAATAAGTAGCACCTATAGTCATCGTTCAGTATGTCCATCCGTCCGTCTCTCTGTCCGCATATAACAGAGCAAATACTATCCAACCAAATCATCTGAGATTTAAAATACATAATGTTTGCATAATTTTGTTGAGTCATTTCAAATTTTATGAAAATCACATGTATAGTTTTTTACAGGGACAATTAAAGGTATTCCATTACATTACGGTCAACAGGAAATATAGTTTCAAGTACATTTTAGTCATGTTAAATTTTTTATGATAGAATTGACATAAATATACGAAGTATGCATTAAAATATACATTCTGAAAAATTTATTATTAGTTTATTATTTATTTACAGGTCCACACAAAATTATTTCACAAATTATCACAAATTATACATAAAGGAATAAGAAGAAAAAATTTTCGGGGCGTATTTTAGTTATATTTAACTATTTCACGTTTTATGAAATCGATATACGTTGCTGAAGCTTAATACAAGTTACTTCCTGTATATACACAGGAACACACGAAAGATTTCGACTACTATAGTGTCCGAATACTGTATAATATAACAGCAGGATCTGAATATTTTACAAAACTTCGTTATAGTACGAACGCACCTCCTTTGTTACGCTTCACGTGCAATTTCCAACTTGTTAAAATAAATTGCCGCATAAGTATAATACATAAAAAACTGAAAAATTATTTTAACTATTTGAAAATAATGGCTCAAAACTTCTCACATGTGAGAGACTTGTCGCGATACGTGAAATTGACTCACTTTATTTTATGCTGAAATGTTTGTTAAGATAAGTAAAATCGGTTTTAAAAAGGAAAATAAATATTGTTTGGATATTATAAAAAATATTTGTGAAAACATGATACTTAAAGAAATCTGTTTAGAAAAAATTGTAAAACATACCAGAAAAATTCCAATTGAAACAGCCTTTTGTCAGAGCAGATATAATTTTAAATTTTATATTGGGTAAAATAATATTTTTACATTTAACAGAGTATACAGTTAAAGTATTACAGGTTTCGTTTTCATAGAGTTTAACGTATTTTTATTTTTTTATTTAGAAACCGTGTTCCAAATTATTTTTTCTACTGATGCTTCTTTTTGTGACACAAGTCCCGCAAAATCAGCTGTCACATTTTTTTTTTTTTTTTTTTTTTTTTTTTTTCTGATTCACCTTACTCTGTTCATTTTGGTGATATTTGTCCGCATATTTTCCTAAATTTTTTCGATAAATTGTATTCTTTTTGAGACGCAGGAACATTGAATGAATACATGAACATCTTATGATGAAGAATGTATCTGCTGAGAAATACTTATATAATTTTCTGTATTAAATTAAAAGTGAAAACAAAATTAATGCATTTAACTTATGAATTTAATTACAATTTAACTAAAATTCTACAAAAATTTCGCTCTGTTGTTCCGTTTCAAGATACATTGTGAAGGGATTTAAGCAGTCGCAGCTTCCCTAAAATTTTCACACTTTACTACCGCAATGTTAAAACCATATTATTTATTGCATAACTTCATTGCAGATGTTAATGTTTTTCTCAACTCCCCGCGCAGAACAACAAGCAGAAAACGTTTTGACACATTTATAAATTATTTTTTTAACAGACAGATATAAAATTAAAACGCCTGACTGTGGAAGCAATTTCAAATCGAACTTTGTTTTCCATTTTTTGATCAATAAATTACCTATCGAGTTCTAAGCTATTTCGACCACGTAATCACCCATTTTCTCCTGTTTTTCAATTAGTTTTTCTGATTTCGTCGGGAAATGTGTTCAAAAATGTCAACTTTGAAGGCTTGTTATGATATATCTATTGTGTTTTTAAAACAACCAAAAATTGTGTTCAGTTAGACACTTTCTGAATAATAAAACCTGATAGTTTCATGCTATTCCAAATAAAAATAAATTAAAACTCATGCCACAAAATTGCAGTTTCTGATTTAAGAACACCCCTTAAAGGTATCAGATGCGAAGATTTTTCTTTTAAAATACTGGTAGAAATGAGCAAAAGTTTCAGGAAAACAGCGTCCCCTGCAATTTACTTGCAAATGCACTAGAAAAACAAACATTTCTCAAAAATTTTGCTGATGTTATGAAAATTTTCTCTGAGATTAGACAGAATTAGTGAAAGAGATTTTTTTAAGATGGAGGCGTATAATATAATGCATAAATGAATTTGGAAACGATTGTCGATAATTTGATATCTTACAATCTTTTTAGGTTTTATTATACAAATTTATATTTTTGCAAATAATCAAACACTAAACCGTTAAAAAAAGAAAAGAAAAGAAATAACTAATTATTTATTCAAAATTTTATAAATTAATTATCAGTTGAAACTACGAATTCTATTTCTGTCGTTTGAGATTTACTTTTATATAATATAGAAGCAGACTGTTGTGAATTTTCTTGGATATCTTTAAAAAAAATCTTACATAACTGAAATAAAATAAACAAAATAAACTTTGTTTTTTACATGAAGATATGGGGAAAAATATGAAACTACGTTCAATTAATAATAATTATTACCATTTAAAAATTAAATAAAGAAAAAGGAAGGTTTCGGTTTTTTTCGTTTCCAAATTAGATTAGAGACCTTTCTTTATTTTATTAAAATAAATGGTAAGTAAATAAAATAAGCATGGTTTTATTCGATAAAATGAATGCAAAACAAGCATTTCTGAAAAGGATTGTTGATGTTATGCAGATTTTCTGTGATATTAGATAAAATTAATGAAAGAGATATCTTTAAAAATGGAAGCGTGTAATATAATAGGTACATAAATTGGGAAAAGATAAAGGATAATTTTATACATTTAGGTTTTATCGTACAGATTTATGTTTTTGCAAATAACCAAACACTAAATCGTTAAAAAAAGAAAATGAAAGAAATAATTAATTATTTATTCAAATTTTTTTATATTATTTACCAGTTGAACCTAAGATTTCTATTTCGATAGTATGAGGTTTTTTTTTTTTTTTAATAATAGAGAAGCAGGTTGTTATGAATGTTTTTGGGTTATTTTAAACCTTACATAACTGAAATAAAATAAACAAAATAACCTTTGTTTTTACATGAAGATATGAAAATGAATGTGAAACTTCATTAAAGTTGTTGGAAAGGATACGGTTCGGCTATATTAGGTTCTGAATTAGATTACCGTCCTTACTTTACTTCATTTAAGTAAATGATAATTAAACAAAACGTGTAGGATTTCCTTAAATAAAGTGAATAAAAAGCAAATATTTCTAAAAAGGACTGCTGATGTTATAAAGATAATCTCTGAGATTAGATAAAATTAAGGAAATGGATTTATTTAAAAATAAGAATGTGTATTAAAATTTGTAAATTGATACAAGTAATGATAGAAGATAATTTGATATTTGTAGGTTTTATAATACAGATTCATTTTTTGTAAATAATCATACAGTAAGTCGTTAAATAAATAATCAACTAATTTTTTTTTTAATTTTTTATAAATTAATTATCCGTTGAACCTAAGAATTCTTTTTCCACCTTTTGACATCTTTCTCTAAATAATATAAAAGTAGGCTTGTAATAATAAAATAAGTAAAATAACCTTTGTTTTTTATCTGAAGACGTGATGTAAAGTTATAGATAATTATATATTAATGATTACTTTCCTAAAGATTAAATTGTTGTAAAAGAAATTTTTCGTTTATTTTATGTCCGAATTTGATTTTCTTCCTTATTTTATTTTATTAAACTGAATGGTTAGTAGATAATGTTTGCATGGCTTCCTTAGATAAAGTGAATGAAAAAACACATTTCTGAAAAGGATTGTTGATGTTATAACAACTTTTCTATGTGATTAGATAAAATTAATGAAAGATATTTTTTTACAAAATGAAGCCTATAACATAATACATAAATGAATTGGGAAACGATAAAAGATAATGTGACGCATTTAGGTTTTATCACACAGATTCATGTTTTTGTAAATAGTCAAACAGTAAGTCATTTTTCCTTTGGAAAAGAAAAAACTAATTTTTTATTCAAAATTTTATAATTTATTTTCCAGTTGAACCCATGATCGTCTATCTTTTGAAAATTTTCTTTAAATAATGTAAAATTAGGTATTTGGGAATGTTTTTGGGTTATTTTAAACGTTAGATGGCTAAAATAAAATAAATAAAATAACCTTTGTTTTTCACATGAAGATATGAAAATAATTGCGAAGCATTAATTAATTAATTACCAATGACTGCCTTCCTAAAGATTAAATTGATGAAAAGGGAATGTTTTGGCTGTTTTCGGTTCCGAATTAGTATATCGTCTTTGTTTTATTTCATTGAAGTGAAAGGAGAGTAGATAAAACATTCATGGCTTCCTAAGATAAAATCAATGAAAAAAAAATTTATTTCTGAAAAGGATTGCTCATGTTATAAGAGTTATCTCTGATATTAGATGAAATTACTGAAAGATATTTCTTTCAAAATAGAAATGTGTAATATAATACATAAATGAATTTGGAAACGATAAAAAGATAATGTGATATACCGAGTGATCGAAAAGTCAGGACGAAACTTTTAAAATGAATAATTCGAAAACGAATCAAGATACAAAGATAAGGTTCGCACCAAACGGATGCAAAAGAAATCGGGTTTTGTATGGCAACGTAAAAATAGTTCTGTTAGCGACCAACAGAGGGCGCTATAGTGTTTTTTGCGCCAAAAGGTGAAAATAATGCAAACACCAAACTAATGAAAATTTTTTTGACAACTTACAAGTCAGTTTAGTTACAGTTAATCAGTATTGAAGTAAATGTTCAATGTGATGTTCATCAATCAGAAGTACAGCTGTGAGACGAAGCACCACACTGTTCACAACTTTTAGTAGCATTTTTTGCGTTATGACAAACACATTTTGGAGGATGGCATCTTTCAGTTCTGCTGGTGATGCCGATTGCTCGCGGTACATTTTTGACTTTGTAGCCTCCATGAACTTCTAAAAATTCCGTTCATTTGTTGGCAACAAAAAGGCAGACGATATTGTTGTTATTAAAAGAATAAAAATGTTGTTTGTTGTTGATATGCTGAAGGCGTTCTTTTTATTTTTATTTCAGAAGTAACTTAATATAGTAAAATAATTTAATAAGTTCTTGATAATTATGTAAATAGAATGATTTTAATTAATTAATTATTTGATACGCGTAAATAGAAATAAGCGCAATACCGGGCTCTCTTACAAAATCTGGTGACCCGGACGTGATAAACACGCAAACTTCTGATTAAGCAACTACCTCTGCCTGTGCCATCAATAATCAAAAATGAACATTCAAATTTGCCTGATAAAAATGTTCCTGAGAAAACTACACGTTCTGGAAGACAAGTAAGGTTTCCGAAACGTTACAGAGACTAATTATGTATTATTTTATATTTTATTTAATATATTATATTTCTATTTTATATTTCTGTATATATTATATTTGTATCGTAACTATATTACTGGGGAGGGAGTAATGTAGCCTCCATGAACTTCTAAAAATTCCGTTTATTTGTTGGCAACAAAAAGGCAGACGATATTGTTGTTATTAAAAGAATAAAAATGTTGTTTGTTGTTGATATGCTGAAGGTGTTCTTTTTATTTTTATTTTACAAGTAACTTAATATAGTAAAATTATTTTAATTAGTTCTTGATAATTATGTAAATAGAATGATTTTAATTAATTAATTATTTGATACGCGTAAATAGAAATAAGCGCAATACCGGGCTCTCTTACAACTTCAAGAAACTCTGCAGTGTGTGATTTCCTCGAAAAAATGAACCAAAAATGAAATCAGCAGTGAAGCCACCCAACACTGTAAATTTTGATGTTGCCAGGGCAACAAATTACAACAGAACTATTTTTTTTTCGGTGCCACACAAAACCCGGTTTCTTTTGCATCCGTTTGGTGCAAACCTTATCTTTTGTATCTTGATTCGTTTTCGAATTATTCATCCGTCCTGACTTTTGGATCACCCGGTATTTAGGTTTAACATAAAGTCGTTTAAAAGAAAAAATATATATTTGATTATTTAATAACGTTCTTTAAATTAATTGCAAATTTTTCTAAAAATTTTACCTCTACCATTCACTATTTTCTTAAGTAATTTAAATGAAGGTTGTAGTTTAACAGCATTTTTTACAAGGTTTATTTATTTATTTATTTATTTTTTCCTATTCATTATTTTTTTCATATTTACGATTGCTTCAATGCAATATAAATGTATAAGGGTATACGGTGCTTGTTATAAACGAATTAACATAAATAAAAGAGATGCTCCTTTGTATTAGCGTTTTGATTCAAATATCTATTGAAAATTTTAAAATAGAGACTCAGAAAAAGCAAAAAATATCCGAAACATGAGACAGTAGTTTTACATGCCATTTAAAAAATAATACTTCTATAATTTTTCCTAAAAACAACAATTTTGGGAGGAATATTTTTAGATTAACGCAATTAAAAATACTATTTAAAAAATCTTATACATTTGTATATTACAATTGTTTTTTTCTTTTGTTATTTATAATCAAAACATGGAAAAACTATACATTTTTTTAGCTGGGTATTCTTAATTTACCTTTTTTTCTATCTGCCGATTCCGTATTTATAAAATTTCTAATATTAACACAGCATAACTTTTATTTGTGTTTTATAAAATTATTCCAATTCTGAATTTTATTTAAAAGCATTTCAATTTTTATTTTTGTTTATTTCGCTATGATTTATGTATAATGTATTTTATTAAAAATTTTTTGGATTAAATAGAAATACTTTCATTTGATTCCGATCAAAATGTTTCACTGCTTGTTTATTTACTGTTAACTAAGCATAAAAAAGAAATATTAAATATTTCATAAGCCAATAGAAAGAAATATACTGGATATTTTTTTTATTCGAGTATGTTGTATAATTTAAGAGGATAAGGGAACCTCAAACTCAACCCACCATACTTAGCATAAGGTAAATCTTTAAATGTTTTGAAAATCATAAAAACATTGACGAATTTAAAAGCTTCAGACACTAGAGATTGTCAAAAAACATTTTTAGAAAAAAATGACGTCTGTCCGTCTCTTTGTAAACGTTTTATCTCTCGAACAAAGGTAGATAGAGACATGAAATTTGATGTATACTTAGTATGTAATAATGAAATGAAGCCTATTGAATATCTGTAACCTTGATTATTTGGAACTATTTTTTTCGAGCTCTAGAAATATTCGTTCTGATGAAAGGTACATAATTTTTTTAGAAATTGTTTATTTAAAGCAGTGAATATAAAAGACGATAAAAAACATAAATTTTGCTTGAAGAATGAAGTCTATCGCATAATTAATTATCGAGATATTTATAATCTTATTCCCGATATTTTTCGATTAATCATGATCCTGTAATTTATTCAAATTTCAATTCAAATAAATACTTTAACTGGAAATAATAAGCTTAATCGCACGCAATAATCTTTTAGTTTATATGATTATCATTTTTGGCATTATAAGGATATTTTTAAGCAATTTTTGTATTACTTGATTATCCTATCGATCAAAAAACTACAGTAAGAGTGAATGTCAATATCGTCTTATCGTAAGTGCCATATTCACTTGAAATTAAACACGTTACATGTGATTGTTACGTGATCAATTGATTTTTAATTCGTCTTTTTATTTGTATTTTTATTAATCTTTCATAATTTTTTTTTTCGTTACTTACTTAAAATGTATGCCAATTTGTAAAATTTTTACGAGAACTTTGATAATTTATAAAAATTGTCAAAATGGGTCTACGGGATAATCAAATAGTACTTTCAAATCAGTAATAGAGCATTACTATGTATTAAAATTATTTAAGCATGCGATTAAATTTAATTTTATAATTGCAAAGAAATTGTAAGATGGTCTAGTGTAATAACGCCAAGCGGGGTAATAACGCCAAGTGCTAATATTTTGCAAAATTATGAAATAATCTGGTAAATGACACCCATGTGCTCTGCGCAGAAGGGTTTTGAGTCATATAAATCGCAAAAAACAGCTTCAAGTTAATTTGTTCCATTTTTTGGTCTTATTGTTTTTACAAGCAACTAAAATTAACGCTTGATCTAAAATTTGCAACATACGTTTTGTGATGTGATGACTATTTTTTTTTTTATATCCGGAAATGCTTTGTTAATTACATAAATTTGTAGTACACTTCATGGATTTTCAAAATGTTGTTGAAGATTTTGAATATCTTCTCGAGATAATTTGTAATTTAAAATGTACAGCGCAATAACTATAACGGGGTAATAACGCCAATCCTTGGCATTAATAACTCGGTTAATTCCCTACAGTGGCCGAGCTACATCCTAAATACTGATTCAAATAAACACAGTTAAAACTGTGGAATGTTTCTAATAATTCTATTTAAGCGAAATTACTTTTTAAGCAAAAAGAAGCTCACGGTCTGATATTCTTTTGCCTCATCCTCCCCCCCTCCCACACACACACACAGCACACCTTTATTTTTCTTACACTTTTACAAAATATTGAACATTTTCAATAGCTTAGAATGCAATTTGTCAATTTCTAAGTTTGTAGAGTTTGTATTTTTAGAATTGGACAATCTACATGCAATTATTCCATCTTATTTCATAGTTTTGCTTGCATGGTGTTATTACCCATATAGGTGGGTGTGATGTAGAATCACATATAATTTACTTAAATTATACATTTTTTCTAAATTACAGTTAAAACTAATCTTTAATTAAATAGCTATTTTATCTTAACATCTTATTTCGATCCCACTATAACTTTCGTTAAAAAGTAAAGAAAGAAAACATATGTAACATCTGCTGTATCTTTAAAACGTTCTCAGATAAACAGATTTCCTTTAGATGAAATTTCTCCTTCAGTAAAAATAATAAAAGAAAGAATAAAGAACCCCGTTGCTTGCGGTTAGCGAAAAATCGTTTCTCTCTGCGTAATGTTGAGCCTAACTTCTTTATTACATAAAAACTTTTCATGTAAATGCTCTGTGTTGTGTCTTTTAAGAAAATTCTCCCAAAACAGACATATAACGTACGATTTTGGCACGAATTCTTTTTGGCGTATTTTTTTAGGGCTGCCCATTTCTGGGTGCCCTGCATTAAATTCAAAATCATCTTAATTGTTGAAGCGTAACAGAAAATTTCATAATTATGATATCATTCACTTTTCATATGCTCCTTTTTGCCAATTCTATGATGCCAATGTGTGAATTCTGAATGAGAAATTGAATTTCCTCGCGCACGCTTCACGGACTCAGACATGTAAAGAAGGTCTCTTAAAAATGCTTACAGGCACCATCCCTAACTATTTCTGTAAGAAATGATTTAATTTTTATAACTCTACTTCAAATAAACAAAGTTTTCAAAAAGCATTTATTTTATTGATCACAGCCTACAACTCTAGCGAATGCATTTTTAAAAAGAACCTGATCACAATACTTTAAACTACAGATCTACAGTATATAAATTATGGTGCCTACACCAGGCATTCGCAATTTTTCAAACATCGAGGGATGGTGCCTGCTTTTATTATCCAGCTTTTATTTGCCAGCCAGATTATTTTCCGGACTATTTATTTGCCTGCCAGATTATTTTCCGGACTATTTATTTGCCTGAATACTATAAATGTTAATTATTAACGTTTGTCTTCTACTATTTTCGAACGACTATTCCTCGTCAGATAAGTCCTGCTTATGTTTGTGAATCATTACACAAGTGCTCCCCTTCTTCAAAGACTGTTGTGTGAAATATGCCTATGCTCCTGTGAATTATTGTTGCCGGATTTTTCTTCATGGACCTCATTATGGAGTTCGATCATAGTGCCGATTTCTCTTTTATTTGAGCGAATGATTATTTTGATCGGGACCTTTCCAGCAACTCGGTGTTTTCGTTTCCGCTCGTTAAATTCTCCCCTGCCGATATAGGCCTAAGAATCTACGACTGGCGATTTCTGACTCTTATTTCTCCTCCGTTAAATCAACAAGCTTACGGTCACCGACATAATGTTTTTATTTCATCTTAGCGGTGCACTTCAGTGATGATTCCAAGTCTACAATATGTTCTCGACTAATGTGATGCAGAATTTCGTGTTTGACGTTTAAATTCTTCGTCATTCGTCGATAATATGATTTTCATATTGGATTTATTATTCAGATTTTCTGGATGCTGACACTGATGTTCTTCACAAAAATAGATACGTGCGCTATACTATAAAAAAAAACCCTTAAAACTACAGCATTGATCAATTTTGTGTCTTTAATTTTGCGCGCTATTGAACGTTTATTTTTCACGATAATACTGTTACAAGTTAATTTATGGTAGTTGAATATTTAAAAAAAAATTAGCGAAGAAGACATATATTGATAAGTATTTACAGCTTATATTGCGAATTTGAGAAAGAGTCTGCATTTCATGTTTCATAAGTGTTAAATATCAATTTCTATTTTTATTTACATTGCATTTTTATTTACAAAAAAATTGTTGAGTAATTTTTAACCCTTTTTATTTTATTATGCATTTTTTTTGTTTTGTGCTCTAATCGACTTTCGTTAAATAAGAACAGTTATAAATGATTTTAGATTGTCTTGAAACGTTTCACAGTTTTACAAGTGCTATTTAAAATCTATGGTACAAACGATAGTATGATAATATTATATTTTTCAAATATCTAAGTACATATTGCTGTCTATTTTTGCTGAAAGTCGTTTGAGAAATATCAAGACAGTTTATTACTTTTAAAGAGTTTTACAGTTTATTAATTTTAAAAAAGTATTTTCATAATTTCCATCATTAATTAATGACTAGATATTTTGTTTATTTTTTAATACAGTTATTTTTGAAGTGTTATAAATTGACATATAGACATATATTTTCTTTTAAATAAATTTTATGATATTGCCATGTTAATGAAAATGCTATAGGTAAGTAAATGGTGCATCTGATATAAACCTGTTTATCGTATAAAAAATAAGGCATGATGTTGTCGGTTGGCAACCATTATCTTTTAATATGAGGTTTATATAAAAGAAACAATACAGAGAAATCAATATTTGAATACTGGTTATTCAAAAAGGCACCTTCATATATTATTGACATTAGGTTCATTTTCAGATAAATAAAATTTTATTGTTTGAATCACATGCCATATGCACATGGCATAAATAATAATAATGCTCCATGCATGATCGAATTATAAATTCATGTGTCTAAAATATATTATTACATTTTATTCTACTTTTCTTTCCTGAATTTTTTCACTTTAAAGGTAAGTTGTGCTTTGTATTGTTTGTACAGTAATTTTATTAGGAGATTGATTTTTATTTGTGCAAAGACTAGCCATGTTCTTATTTGCATAATTAAACCTATCTAATATTTTAATATTTTTTAAAGTGTGTGCATTGTTTATATCTATTCATGTAGAATTATTTTTTACAGTCTATACTGCAAGAAAGAAAAAAAAATTATAAGATACAGTATGAATCATTATTTTCGTCAATTATATTAGCTAATAACAACTTCAATTTTAGGACTGTTCAATTAAAAAAAAAAGCATTTTATAAATTCCTAAATATTTATTATGATATTTCTTATGCATTTCATATAGGATATAAACAGTGCATTAAAAGAAAACATTGTCTTAACTAAAGTGACTAATTTGCCCCTTTTAATATATTTTAAGACCTTTTTATACATATATTTCCAGTGTTTGTTTTTCCTATTTGCACCCACTTGCAAAAATATTTCGTTAGAGAGAGTCCAGTTTTCTAATATTTAAATAAATATTGAGATTTTTTTCATGCTTTTTCACTTTTATAGATTTAAACCACAATTTTGATTAGTTTATGGATGGACATTTATTTTAAATTTTTAGCATCTATTTAAAAATATTCTCACATATAGCTGCTTTTATTACATTGCATTGTAGATAGGTCCATTTTTTAATAATCAGATACTGTGCTCGTTTGTTTATTTTCGTATTTTTATGATTTAGGATATAATTTGTTTATAATGAATAAAAAAACGTCACGTAAATTGACAAAAGATCCATCTGTTGGGTTTAATTTTAAGTTAAGACCTGATGCAAAACAGTTAATGTTTTCTAAAACTAATATGGATTCTGAAACAATTGCTTTAGATTATAATTCTTTTGAGATTTTATGTTTGAGTAGTTTAAAGGATTCTATTAACAGATATTCTAAATCTGTTGTTTCGGATGTTCAGAAATTAATTGATCCTATTTTAAATGAGAATAATCCAGAACTTATGGCAAAATTTAATTCCTATCAAGAAGAAATTGAATTAAAATTTAATATTTTAAGTGATTTGGTGATTAGTGTTCAATCTGAGTGGACTGTTTTACAAAAAAATAACGACCAGTTACATAGGTTAAATGAGCTGTTGTTTGAAAAAGTAAGAACACTGAACTCGTCCAAACAGTCTATGCATAATGAGATAGCTATTCAATGCGACATTGATGATTCTAAATTTAATGAACCCTTAATGTTATTAAAGATAAGGAATGTAATTCTAATGGGAAAGATTTGGCCAAATTTTTAGATAAAGTTGAATCTGTAACACTCATAAATTCTGGTACAAATAACTCTAAATTATCAAAAAACAAAAATACTGATCTTATTTCAATACCGGATTACATCCTAAATTTATGTGAGCAAAAAAATCAAGTTAGAGATTTATCTGACTGCACAAAAATAATTCTGTTGGGTCTTGATGACAATATAGGTATACCAGATATTATGATATCTATAAATGAAAGGATTGGCAGTACCATTCCTTCCATTAACTTTGAAAGAAAGCATAAATTAAGACAGAGATTAAAATAAAACTGGACAATTAGTGTTACATCATGGATAGCTGATCTCTTAATTCAACATGGAAAATTAAATATTAATTCTGTTGACTACACTGTCAGTCCATTTATTAACATAAAACGTTGCTTTCATTGCCAACAAATGGGCCACTTGGCAAAATTTTGTGCACATGATTTGGCATGTGCTAATTGTGGTGAATTACATACTTCAGATAATTGTAAAAATGCTTCAAGATGCATTAACTGCATCGCACATAACCGTGCTTACAAGAAGTTTTTCGACATAAATCACCCTGCTTTGTCCACTTGCTGTAATACATTTAAATTTTATTTCAAGCAAAAACAAGCTTTCATTCACTCTAAAATATAACGTAAATATTCAACACTTCTTCAGGTATGCTATTTCAAGTATATTTAGATATTTACATATTTTGTTATTTACCTTCATGTGATACTTGGATTCCACCGCTTCTTTACACAGTATTTTTTACATTGTTAACCTTTTTATTCATAAAACAAACATAAAGCTTTAATTATTATATTTTTTTACATACACTATTCTTTCGTAGATATTTTTATTTTCCACATGGCGTACACATTTTACTACATTGTTATTTAAAGATTACTTTCATTCATTTCATGATTTACATTCTTCGTGCAATGTTCATATCTTGGATTCTCTTTCATTCAACTGTTTCGTGAGCTCAGGAATAGATGAATGATTCAAAATTTCACATTTTTGATTTATTGATAGTTTTCTTCTGGTGGTTAAGCCGTAATTATCAGTAATACTTCTGCGGTGAACCTTAAATGTTTGTTTACACAATTTATTTTTCTTTATTTGTATCTTTCGCGATAGATAAAAAATTGCACATCTATTTTGTCTTAACTCGATGTAGCTACTCTATTTTTAGTAGGTCTGTGTAATTATCAATTGCACTTTTCTTTACACACAGTGTTAGTGCGAATGTTCACTGGTGTATCAATATTACAGTGGTGAAATTTTTACAAAGTTCTTTTTCTTTTGATATACTTGTGGATATTTGCAACTGACTCACTTTTCATACAACTTCTCTTTGCATGCAGCAATTACAATGTTTTTATACAAAGATTTTTACAATGGTAGTTTACAAAGGCATATATATTTTGCAGCATGCTATGCAGATGAAGTTATTCACATACATGTACATTTACATATGCAATTGTTTAATTATCGGTCCTCTGTGAAGTTTTTTTTATAACATATTGATTATTATCTTTAATACATAAGTCATTTCTTTTCATTTTTTTGTTTTGATTAAGGATGATTGAATCCACTAATTTTTACCTTCCCATTTCCACTATTCCATGTTTTTCCGTTTACACATGTGAATTTCATTGCTCTTTACGCATAATTTAGATAGATATATACAGTTTTTGCATAATATTTGTTGGTAGTTAGATATCATTTACATTCGCTTCTCCACATTTCTTCATTTCTCATTTGGGTATGCATGATATACATTAGTACTTCACACTATATTTATGACCACTAAAAATTTGTTTTCAGTCAATGAATACTTACACATGTAGCAGAGCTTACTCCTTCTTTATTTAAAATTCTAGCAAGGTCCAAAATTTTATAGATAGACTAAAATTCACACACTTATTCACTTTTATTCAATACTCATCCTTTTATAATTTGTACAGGGTACTTCTATATTAAAAAAAAAATATTACACTTTAGTCATTTTGTATATAACGATGAGTGGTATACGACAAACTAGGTGATATTTAAAATTGCATACCTGTCAATGTTTTCACACTTCTGTTCAAAGGATATGAAGTGAAGATATATTGTAATTTTTATAAGCAAAGATGCTGTTATACGTTTGCATTAGTGATTAATGCATCTCTTTTATTGGTCTTTATAACAGTCGTATCTTAAATTGAAGTTACTTTAAAGTCCCCATATTACATTTCCACACATCTTGCCCACAGTTCTAGACTTTTTACACTTTTGCATGAAAGTTCAGTGTCTCCCACCTACCAGTAATTATTTTTGAATAAAAGTATTTTGGAAGATACCGAATTCTTTACGCGGATTTCTTTTCTCATGTTACACTAAAATACCGTTTTAGATGTCAATATAATGCAATATTGATTTTAAATTTCAGATTTAACTTAATAAAAAAAATTCATTAGTTTAGGTATTATAAAAAAAGGGACAAAAAATTTGAAGATATTCATTTAGGAACGTTGTTATCACATGGAAGTAAATGGTCAACGACAGTGTTTCAAAAATTTTTTCCATATGTTGCTTGTCTAGAATTTCTTAAACTCTCATCTAAAATATAAGTTTGTAGTAAAATTTATGTTGTTAACTAAAAAAAAATGGTGGAAATTCCAAAAATTTCCTATTATTCATTATTATGGACATTTTTAATCCCTCTATTTACATTATGTTTTTGTTTATTTGTGTATTATGCTTTGTGTTTAATTGCATTATATTACTCGAGTATTTTGCTGTTATTATTGTGTTGATCAATACACATAATTAATGTTTCTTATAATAAACAATTTGGATTTTTTCTGCCAATTGGTTAATGACCTGTGGACTTAGAAATGATATTTGTTTTATTAGTATGTGCACATTTTTTATACAGGTCCTTGTCTAAATAAGACAAATTGAAAAGTGATCACAAATTTTATTAATGAAGCTGCAGCTGTTTCTAAATAGAAACAATATATGATGTCATTTGTATGACAAAATTTATGGTACCAATATATTTATATCATGATATATATACATTTATTTGGGATGGTTGCCTACGTAGAGAGAAGTTCAATAGCTGTTTACTTTATTTAGTAAATGTTTGGTTTGTTTTCATGAGCATTTTACACGTTATTACTTGTAAGAGCATATGAAAATTGATTTTTCTCCCTTCATATACCTTTATAGATTTTTTTTTTCGCCTGTGAAAGGGGTGATATATGTGATGTAGAATCACATATAATTTACTTAAATTATACATTTTTTCTAAATTACAGTTAAAACTAATCTTTAATTAAATAGCTATTTTATCTTAACGTCTTATTTCGATCCCACTATAACTTTCGTTAAAAAGTAAAGAAAGAAAGCATATGTAACATCTGCTGTATCTTTAAAACGGTTCTCAGATAAACAGATTTCCTTTAGATGAAATTTCTCCTTCAGTAAAAATAATAAAAGAAAGAATAAAGAACCCCGTTGCTTGCGGTTAGCGAAAAATCGTTTTTCTCTGCATAATGTTGAGCCTAACTTCTTTATTACATAAAAACTTTTCATGTAAATGCTCTGTGTTGTGTCTTTTGATAAAATTCTCCCAAAACAGACATATAACGTACGATTTTGGCACGAATTCTTTTTGGCGTATTTTTTTAGAGCTGCCCATTTCTGGGTGCCCTGCATTAAATTCAAAATCATCTTAATTGTTGAAGCGTAACAGAAAATTTCATGGTTATGATATCATTCACTTTTCATATGCTCCTTTTTGCCAATTCTATGATGCCAATGTGTGAATTCTGAATGAGAAATTGAATTACCTCGCCCTCGCTTCACGGACTCAGACATGTAAGGAAGGTCTTTTAAAAAATGCTTACAGGCACCATCCCTAACTATTTCTGTAAGAAATGATTTAATTTTTATAACTCTACTTCAAATAAACAAAGTTTTCAAAAAGCATTTATTTTATTGATCACAGCCTACAACTCTAGCGAATGCATTTTTAAAAAGAACCTGATCACAATACTTTAAACTACAGATCTACAGTACAGTGGGTAATAACGCCAAATAGCATTGGTCAAGAAATCACGCTATTACATTTTATGAATACATATCTGTCAAATTATTTTATTTAATATAGATAGTCAATGAGTTGCTGTATCAAATCATACATCTGTTTAAAAAATACAAACTAAAACTGAGCCGTAAATATTGGTAGAACCTTAACGCGGCGTTATTACCCCAGGGTATCTTATAAATAGTTTACGCATGTTTAATTTTTCGTATTTGATATTTATACATACTCATGATGGGTAACTAATATGGTGGCCCCAAACAACAAATTTTTATTGCATTTAAAACACTATTCAGAGGCACACTATATGAATAATTTAAAACATTTATCTAGAAAAACTTTTTAAAAATGCAGTAAAATTTTTGTATTAAAATTTTGCAGTAAATGTTTTATTGTAAGACAAGTGATTTTTTGAAGCGTTATGAAAAACTTGTCAAAATGTCCCACGCGCATTCCATATTAATTAAAGTCCACATTGTGTTTAATGCCAGTTTGGTTTATACAGGGTATCTATTCTCAATAGTGGCCAAGGGCTAATTTCTAAACTGTTAGTCATAAACATATAGTTCCAATTGCAAAAATACAACGCATTGTTTTTTAAGCGATTTAGGTAAAAAAAATGTTTTACTAAAAAAATACGAAAATTAAGTTTTTATACGGTCCTCCGGTCCTATAAGTGATATTTAGAAAACTTTTACCTCTACTTTAACAAGTAAGACAAAAAAATTCCCATTCCTCTGCGATTAAAACTGACCGAGTTATAGCTGTTTAAAGGTGAAGCATCTTTTTTGCTGAAAAATAGGTGTCAGTCACAAATTTACTGGAAATAAAAATAAACGCCAGCTAGAAAATTTAACTTTAAACATTGAAAGTAAAATAAATTTTGCAATGTTGTTTCTGAATTTATGTTGATGTTTCTATATTAAAGCAAAATATATAGTTTATGCTAAAAATATAAGTAAAAAAATAACAGAAATTTTTTTTAATCAAATTATGAAAAGCAACAGTCACAAATCGTTACAAAATGATACATATTTAAAATTCTATTAGACTACTTAATATAGTAGAATTTGATGTAGTCCCATAAAATAAATAAATGGTATACACCTAAAATCATATTAATATCATATTGTCATTGGATATAAATAACTATGCGAATTCAACCTCGATCGGATATTTGGAAGTGAAATAAAATTTGAATATAATTTTGAACTACGAAAACTTACATACGAAAACTATAAGTAAAATAAAAGCTTATCATAATAAAATACCTTTTAAAAATAAAATCACGAAAAAAATCAGTTTAATTTTCTTAAATAAATAAAACATATGGAAAATAAATAAAACATATGGAAAAATTCAATTGAGGATATGAATTTCAAAGCTCGCCTCTCTATCGTTTACTCTATCAGTCTATACAAATCTACACTATTGTAACACTGCAATCTTCAAATTTGTAATGAAAACCAATGGACGCATTTAAAGGTTTTTCGCTATTTCTAAAAATTAGAATTTCTCGATAAAGAGAATTTAGAAATTCATGTCTTCAATTATTTTAATAACCTATCTAGAAGTTAATAAATTAAAACTAACACGACCTTAAAACTTATACGGTGACAGCAATTTCAGTTAAATCGCTTTAAAAATATTTTTTAACCTCATTTAAAACTTTTTTGTAATTGGAAGATATGTCTGTGACAAATGGAATAGGAATTAGCCTATGGACAGCGATGGAAATTTACGGCCTTTATAATACTTTAAGCACTTAATGTACGTTCCCTTACAGCTTAGTGGAATTCATCCGTTTTCAGTTATAGAAAACTGGTTTAAGTCATGAAATTTAAAGTTTCATAACTGGGTCAATTTTAATGTTACATGAATGGGACCTTTTCTGTATTGCTTGTTAGAGTGTTGGGAAATTTTTACTAAATATCACTTATAGGACCGGAAAACCGCATAAAAATTTGATTTTCGTAATTTTTTGATAAAAATACTTTTTGACTTAAGTCACTTAAAAAACAATTTACCTTTTTTAAAGCATTTTTGCAACTGGAACTATATGTCTATGACTAACGGTTTAGAAATTAGCCATTGGCCACCGTTGAGAGTGGACAACCTGTATATGAAAACAAAACTGTGCATTGAATTTTTTACATTCGAATATAAATGTAAGGAAAAATTATTTTTTAATTTTTATAAAGTTTTCTTCATTTTTGTATGCAAAATTTTGCACTTAATTATCTTTTACTTTTCCTATTGTATTTAGTTTTTAAAAACTGAACAGTTTTATTTGCATATGAAAAGCAAACTGGCATAAAAAAAATGTGTCGGCTTTTAATTTATATGGAATGCACATGGAGCATTTATCAAAGTTCTTCTTAAAGCTTAACATTTTGGAAAATTACTTATTTGTTTGCAAAAGATTTCCTTTTTATTCCTTCTGTGATAAATATATGCCATAAATCATATAATATGCCTTTGAACAGTATTTAAGATGCAATTTAAAATAAATATCTACACAGATGTGTCAATTCCAAAACTTTCTTCTATCTTATGCATGTTAATACTTTATGAAAAATGCAGCATAGCGTTACCGGTTAGCTGGTTTAAACGAAAATCTATTCGGCAACATCTTATGTTAACTTATAACTGATTCTGAAATTTGATAAAAATCCGTACATTAGTTTTTGAAATAGAGAAATTGCAAAATCTTGAAATAAAAATCTGCATAACAACGCCACATGTTGGGTTATGTACACCAAAAACTAATCAGGATTTATTTTTTATCAGGTACAGACTGAGTCTTAAATTTGATGAAAATCAACGCAATAGTTCTTGAACTACATTTATTGAGAAATCATGAAAAAAAAAAACAGAATAGAAATGCCATTTGTAGGGCGATTTATACCAAAAACTATACAACAGGTACAAACTGAATCTGAAATTTGATGAAAATCCATGCAATAATTCTTGAACTACATTTATTGAGAAATCATGAAAAAAACAGAATAGCAATGCCATCTGTTGGGCTATTTATACCAAAAACTAAACAACACTAATTTATATCAGGGACAAACTGAACCTGAAATTTTAGAAAACTTCCTGTATTAGTTCTTGAGATACAGCTATTGTGATAATCACGAATAATACACCTGGCAGTGCAACCGGTTGAGTGATTTGCACCAAAACGTAATCAACACCACGTTATATAATGTACTAACTAAATCTAAAATTTTATGAAAATCCATGCAATAGTGATTGAGATATAGCTATTGTGGAAATTGTTTAAAATGTAGCATAACAGCGCCGCCTGTATTGAGAAATACACCAAAAACTAATCTGCTTTAGTTTATATCAAGGTCTAGCAGAATCTAAAGTTTTGTGAAATTCCGTGCATTAGTTCTTAAGATAGAATGCCCACAATATTATTCTCGCATATAGATAGATATACAGACAGACAAACTCCCCGGCTCGCAGACTCAGACAGAAATTTTGCAAAAAACATGTTTTTCGGTTTCTCTGACACCTAAAATATGTAAATCTTCCGAACAACGAATTTCGAAATTTTTCATGAATTCAATACTTCCTTCTTGTAAAGATAAATGAAAGTAAAAAAATGAGTTTAAAGGTCCCCTGTTCTAAAAAAAATTAACTTTTATATATAATTTTATAAAACGTATCAGAAGAAATAATATTTCTGCGAGAAATGATCCTTGAATAAATATAATACGTTATTCAGCCTTCAGTAAATTCCACTACATCAAAACTTCTGACTCTAGAATGATGGATGACTTTCACAGCAGTAAATTTATAGTTTAGGAAAATATATTTTTAAAAATATTTTAAAGTGTAACCTCCCTAAAAGTGTATTTAAATTGTTATATGAATTTTTCAATAGGGATATGTTTAAAATTATTTCGTCACAATATCAGATTTATTTACTATTTCCCTCCTGCTTTTGCATTAGTAATTTCTTGTGATAGTTAAAAGCACAGATTATTAAAAAGAATACATTTTGATGATTTTAAATATAATTGTTGTTTGCTATTCCCCTAAAACATTTCCATAGTAAATGACTAAGTCATGTGACTGTCATCAACAGTTCCGCGTCAACCCGGATTATTAGAATTATTATTATGATTTAAATAATACTCGAACAAAGAATCTTAGCTAGTATTCTAAAGAAGTCACGTTTGTTTGGTACGTTTGTGTGTGGTAATACGTTGAAATTGTGGATTGATTGGAAAAATAATAGTGCCAAAATGCCATCCGACATAGAATATGTTTTATCTCTGTCGAAGAATTATCAATGAAGTGCAGGAGTAAAAACATTCGAAATTTGTGATTGCTGTGATATTGTTGGAGCTAAAAAATGACATTTGGCTGAAGAAGTACTTTTAAGGTGTAGTTGTTCACTAAATATAATTTTTGCAAAAAATGTCGAAATTTAAAAACATAAAATGCACGAAAAGCATTCTAAATTATGAATACTGTGGAACTGTTAAAAGAAGAAACTTGATATCTGCTGTGGGTGCTACTTTTAAGATGCAAATACCCGCACAAAACTATTAAAAAAGAAAAATAAATAAAATTTATACGGTGCAGAGAAAAAAAATTCTAAAGTACAATTTTTTTAATACTGAACGAACTTGAAACTAGAAAATCCGTATGACTTTTATTTTAATGTAAAATACAAATGCATTCAAATGCGACTAAAAATTAAAAATTTATAAGAATTAAATTAGCTAAAAAAGACCTGAAAATGTTCTATATTAGGATTAGTAACGAATTTTACATTAATTTGTTAAATAACTAACTCCTGATCCAAATCAAAGGTACATAAATATTATTAGGCATTTTTCAGAAACGAAACATGCAAACAGTTTTTGCTGAATGTGTTTTTCTAGTATGATATATTTAAAAAATAAAATGGCTTCTTATTCAGGCGTTTATTGCAAAATAGTTAAATATTTTAGCGATTACATACTAACATATGCTTACATATGCTTACATACGAAAAACAAAATATCTAAGAATATTTATATTCTTCTATTATATTGAAATTACGAACAAATGATTGCCTTCAGTAGTTATTTATTTGTTCTCTTGTATCATTTTCATATATAGAATAAACAAAAATAGTGTAGAAAAGTCTTACAATATAATTTCAACATTTGTTTACTTATTTCCTTGTAGACTCTTTTTAAAACTGATATTTGTTTCTTCATTAAATATTACATATTTTTTTCTATTTTACTCTAAGAAGCTTTAAAAGCATTCGAAGCAAATCAATATTAACATTGAATAATCAGAATTTCTGATGCTTCAGTTGTTGAATATATAACAAATTCGTACAATTATTCCCAGCTAAAAATGAACTCTAGTGAAACTGCAAAGAAAATGCAGTTGCGAAACTGTGGTGATTTGGCACAAATCACTGCAGTTTTTTCGAAGTCAACAACTACAAAATCACTACAGTGAATGTACAGTTCATAACTACACATTTTCTGCAGTGAATTTGAAGTTAAATGCCCCTCCCACCCAAAAAAATGGGCGCTGCTGGCGCCATCTATTGACCATACTGATACGTCCTTTTTAACATTTCAAAGGCAGATTTTGACTGTGGAAACAGTTGTACTCGAACTGACGATCGCAGGTACAGGAAAGACACGCTTTGACCACTTGCCTGTTGGGACTTGTGTGGTTAGTGTTGTGCGAGGTATAAAGGGGAGGCATTTCAATTAAAGGTTATTTGTTGCAAAAGCTGAATGGCAGGCAGAAAAATTGGATGTTTAAAAGTGCTTTTATTTTATTATTTATTTATTTATTGTAATTCGTTTATGTGGGCGTGTATTTTAAAAACAATTTAATATTAAATTAACTAAACAAATACTTTAGCGAATTAGCTAAAGCAAATGAATTGGTTTTTCTTCTGAATTTAAAAATCAGTAAATATTTAATAAAATAATTTTATTTTTAGGCTAATTGCGAAAATAATAATTTTTTTATTGTGAATTATAATGTAATTACATGCGTTGTGTTAATTTTATAAAATATATATTTTTGACATGGAAGTACTTACTTCAATAAATTATGGGTCGGTAATTAATATTTTTTTACTTAGAATAAAAATTCATTTTATGTCGTTTAATGATACGGTAAAACAGATTTTTTATTATTGTGTTAGAATAATAATTTGTTATTTATAAACATTTTTTAATTTAAAAATTATATATATATATATATATATATATTTTTTTTTTTTTTTTTTTTTTTTTTTGTAGTGAGTTTTTTAAATAGGGAATATTTCTGAATCTTTCTTGCAAATTAAAAAAAAATAAACGAATTTTAGAGGTTTTTCTGACAATATAATTTTTTTAGGAATTAAAATGTAATTAAATGTGTTAATTTAAGAAATATATATTTGTAAAAAGGATAAATTAATTTTATAAAATAAGAATATAATATTGTGTTAGAATAATAATTTGTTATTTATAAACATTTTTTAATTTAAAAATTAAATAAAAATAATATATATATATATATATATATATATATATATTTTGTAGTGAGTTTTTTAAATGGGGAATATTTCTGAATCTTTCTTGAAAATTAAAAAAAATAAACGAATTTTGGAGGTTTTTCTGATAATAAATTTTTTTAGGAATCATAATGTAATTAAGTGTGTTAATTTAAGAAATATATATTTGTAAAAAGGAAAAATTAATTTTATAAAATAAGAAGTTCATAATTAATAACTTTGAATTAGAATAAGGACTCATTTTATGTCATTTTTATTTTTTAATGTAGCATATGTTTTTAATGATTAAGTAGATATATTTGATTGTTAACTTATTTACATTTTTACCTAAAAATAAAATAGGAACATTAATTTAATTTTCTTCTTTTTTTTTCTTTGGTAAATAATTTTTTACAAAAGGAAATTTCTGATTTTTTTAAATTTTAATATAAAAAATGACTAGATTTTTCAATATATTTATGACTTGTAAAATAATTTTAAAACTTTTAATAATTTAATATTTGCATGAAATAAGAAACTTTGATGTGCTTTTAAAATGAATACATGATTAGAAAATTCACTTCAATTAACTGATGAAGTTTTTTTTTTCTTTCTACGATTCAGTAAGTTTAGATCGAATAATAATTTTAAAGAGCGATTTAAAAAAATATTTGATGATTCAAATATTTGTATGTCGATTTCAAAATGAAGTAATAGTAAATTAATTGCAAGTAATTTTCAGTGATGATGATGGAGATGTATGGGGACAGGAAGCAGAGGAGCTCGTTGGATTTTAAAATTTAATTAAATAAAATTTCCACTTTTTTTTTCAAAAACCTAATGTAAATTTTTCGAGTAACTTAGAAAGAAAGAAAAAGAAATTTTCAATTAAGGAGAGGGTTGTAGACTCATTGCCCCTCCCTAGATTTTGAAATTTAATTAGCAATTTTTCCCCCAATTTACAAAAGCATAATAAAATTTATTCTTTTAGTGTGAATTAAATAAAGAAAAGAAGAATTTTTCGTGAGGGGTGGGGGAATAGATGAGCCATTTTCCCTCACTCGATTTTGAAATTTAACTAATTTTTTTCTCCGATTTTTGAAAAAATACTAAAATTTAATCTTTTTCTTTAGCTTAAAATATAAGAACTAAGAATTTTCTGTTAGGGGGAGGAAGGTAGAGGAAAGTATTTGCCCCTTCCTAAATAAATAAATATATATATATATATATACATTAACAAAATTTTTCTTTTCTGATATTTTCAAAAGCATAGTAAAATGTATAATTTTCAAGAAATTTACAATAAAAAGTAAGAAGAAATTTCGCATTAAGGGGCTGGTGAGTGAAAGGCCCATTGTCCCTCATAACTTTTGAAACTTAATATATTTTTTCTCTGATTTTGATAAACCTCGCAAAATTTATTCCTTTAGAGTAACTTAAAATAAAGGAACTAAGAAATTTCCGTTGTATGCAGGGGGCACAGGTAGTCGCTACCCCTCACTGGATTTCGAAATGTAATTTAGAGAAATAATTTTTTTTTCTTAGCTTAAAATAATAAAGGAACTAAGAATTTTAAGTTAGGGGGAAAGAAGCATAGATAGGGACGCCATATGTCTGAATTTAAAAAAAGAAATGGATTTTAATGTATTAAAACTTGTAATTTCCAAGTAACAAAACAAAGTAGGAACTAATAAATTTTTTACTACGGAAGTGGCTCGATGGGATAAGAAATCCCTAGTTCGATTTTGAAGCATATTTGAAATTATTTTTCTCCAATTAAATTCTGTGAATTTATCGGACAATAACTACAGTTATACGAGAGATGCATCGGAAATGAAATGTACTTCTAAATTAATGGTTGGATAATAACTTCAAATTCACTGCAGTGATTCTACGGTTATAAAGTCTTATATATTTTTTAATTTTTAATTATAAAATGACTTTATAAAAACTACAGTGTTTTCAAAGTTAATAGCGCATATAATGTTTAAAATAAATAACTGCAAAATCACCTTTAATTAACTACAAAATAACTGAAGTGATTTTATAGTTGATATTGCACTACAGAAAGACTAGAGAAATTTTAGAAAAACCTCAAAAACACTTCACTTCTACAAAAAAACTGCAGTTCATTTTTAGCTGGGTTATATTACTATTTTACTTACACTGAGAAAAACAATATATCGCCTTTATCTAGAATGAATAGTTACTCACTCTCTGAATATCTAAACTAGAAATATAGATGACTGAATAGGGTAAATAACTAAGCTGCTAAGCTGAATGGACAAAATGATCTAGAATTTCTAATCTTTTGTTTTCTAGGTAATGAAACTATATTGAATGGTTTCAGTAACAAGAAATTATAGCTTGATTTCGGGAATGATTTCATAAAATAGAATCAATATATTTAAAACACCTGGCTGTTTTTCTTAGTTATCACCCCTAACCTTCCTCCTGGCCTAGATTTTAATGAATGCTGTGACTCAATGACTAATGTGAATGAATGACTAATTAATTTTAATGAAAGCTATTTATGTGTAGATGTGCCCAATCTAGTTACAGTTAATAAAACAAATCTCTTGTGTTCGCATCAATTTGTAGAGATTTTAAAATAAGTTTGACATGGAGAATATAGAAAAATGCTCTTGAATTCTTGTAGGAGATTTTTGAAGTCGCTAGCAAAGGGAACTGGAATTTATAAGAATGACATGGAACTATTTTTTTGTAGAACCACAATTTAGATTCTAGATGCCAGAATTATTTTTTTCAGTCTATATAAAGAAAAGTTTTAACTTAAATATGCGAGAAATTTTCTGAAAATGACGAAGAAACTCAACTTTGAATGTGATACATATTTTTTTCTATAATATTTCTCTATTGGGCATCACCCCATATCACGCTTTTGCGCGTGAGTGGCCCCTTAACGTTGGCACCATATCATGCGTTTTTGCGTGAGCGGCAGCGAACGTGTTATATTTAGAATATGGTACCATTTCATTCAACAGATTACCTAACCTTTGTACTGTCACACACAGGTTAATTTCTATTTCAATCGTTCTGCTTTCCTACAATTTAATTTTTCCTGCGAATGCTATTAGAAATATATAACGTATTTGTACCCTATATAGACAGTGCTCTCAAAATGGACACTCTTAATATTTTTAAAAGTAATAATTTTGATCGAGAGTTGACTCAACATGTCCACGAAGAAAAGACTTGAAAAGATAATTAAGGCTGGAAAGGGCAAAAAAGCGCGCTGTTTTGGTTTTTCCATGGAAACTTGTTGTTTCGAGGTGTCCTTATCTTAATTACTTGTGAGCTTAAATTATTATTAGTTATGGTAAAATTACATTAAATACTGAAAATTGGAATATTTTAGAAAGCTAATAACACATATTTTCGATTGCTATTGCATATTTAGCTTTAAAATATTTTCCTTATTTGTTTGTTACAAGATTTAATAAAACTACGCCCGATTTCCAATATGAATACCTTATGTCCCCATCGACTCCAACTATAAAAAGGAAAAAGAAACAACGTCGCCAGGAAATAAATTTAAAAGGCATCAAAGTGGTAAAATCTTTGTTTAACAAGATGTCATCTGAATAATCCTCCAAGGAAAAATATCTTCCAAAAATCCCTTGCAGAAAAATCAAAAGAAGCCTCCCCTCAGTAGGGCATCTGTTGGCGAAATCGCAGGTACAAACGGTATGACTTCCTAAACAAAGGGTAGCTGGTACTACTTATCATACAATATTGATGTTGCTGCACACATGCGTTAGATATGTCCATGTGGACTGTATGGACTTACCGCCCACGATGAAGAAGTTTTTATTTGCCCATCCTGTGAGGACTGAGTAACAGATGTAAATTCTGCGTACAGATGCAATAAAGCTATGCAAAACCAACAATATTATTTCATAATATTTAGTAGTAACTGAGGTTCTTTGCATGGGTCTTCGAAGGGCCTCAACCGAGAATGCTCTTCCCTTCTAAAATGCATAAGATATTTACTGTGGATTCTTCTATGCAAAACCAACAATATTATTTCATAATATTTAGTAGTAACTGAGGTTCTTTGCATGGGTCTTCGAAGGGCCTCAACCGAGAATGCTCTTCCCTTCTAAAATGCATAAGATATTTACATTCTAAGATATTTACTGTGGACCCTCCTTCCCTGAAATAATTTTAAGATATATTTTTTTAATCCCTCTCCTCTAAAATCCCTTGGAAGAGAGGCTTTTCCATACACCTTGTATAGTAGGTCAATAAGAAGCCACCTGTCCCTAATACAAATATGCATGTCCATAATAGGGATAGGTCGTTCCTTATACGGACACTTGTAAACATTTTTTGATTTTATCATTTTAATGAAACTAGAATACTTATAAGGTCGCTAATTTTAATAATGATAGTCAACAGTCCAGGGATAGTGGTCACATGTTTTTGGAGTCCTATGACGTGTACATAGGGGTGAAAAAAATACATTTTCCTTAGGGTGTCCATATTGGGCACATGTACCTTATTACACACACGTATTACAACGCATTATACATGCTTTATTAAAAATAAATGTCCTTTCAGATAAAATGTTTTTACATGTGAACATTAAAAGATAAAAAATACTTTGATGAAAATTGCGTCATATTTTAAAATATGCATTTAAAAAAATTCTTCATTTTTAGTGTCATTTTAAAATTTTGGGAACTTGTGACTTTGTTAACATAGCTAACATTTGTTAATATAAGCTAATTTTCCACTGCTTATTTGTTTCCTATAAGCAATTACTAAAACAGTTATAAGTTATTTCGACAGGGGTTGATGAGCTTTTATAAAGGTAAAATCTCTCATTTAACTGGAATTGAAGGGAAATCCGATTACGCAATAAATCATTTAATTAATAATTTAATCTTTTCATAATATTAAAAAAAGAAATTAAAGTGTTTTGAGCCTTTGGGATCTGGACGAGGGTTGGCAAACGTAGCTTATAGTGGAAAGAACCCCATTGTTCAGTAAATAAATAAATAAAAAATCAAATAAATCTTCAAAATTAATACCATTTTAATTTCTTTCATGCATTATCGGATGTTTCTTGTAATTAAACAACTACTATTTTAAGAATCTAAAACATTTTCTGCATTGTTAGTCCACCACTCTTATGGGATAAGATTACTTCGCGGTATAATAGAACATTCTCATTGGTCAAAATAGGAAAATTCTATAAAAACGGTGGAGTGATGATGCAGGAAAAGTTTTAAAATTTTAACAGTATAGGGTGAGTTACAAAAATACCAAAACTTGTAATACGCATTGTGAATTTTAATTAACCTGTAAGTTTTAACTGAAATGACTTGTGAATTGTTGAGGACTGCATTGCTATTACTTTTTATTCAAAGACGAGTGGGAAAAGAATTTAATAGGTAAAGTTTTCAAATTGAGAACCTTGGGAGGTTATGAAATAGCATAATTTTGTCACAATGTTTCTAATAACAAACTCGAGCATTTCATATTTATTGGATGAAAATGAGTCAGTTGAGAAAGTTTTGGAGGCTAATAAGAGAGTTGGCTTGTTTTTGTAAACCGAATCTTTTATACGGCCCCAGAAATCACATGGATGCATATCTGGTAAATAAGTTGGTCAGTACAATGCAATAGGAAAACAATTTCGGTATTGATAGACGATAACTCCCGTTCTGTGTTTGCTGTTAATGCTGTCAAAATCACCTTGTGTTCTATGCGAGGTGCCATCCTCCAGATTAAACCACTATTCGTCGATCGTCGTACGCAGAATACTAATTTGGGGAAAAAAGCAACTGTCTCAGAATTAACCCAAACACTAAAACTTTATTTAGATCGACTGCTGAATGTTAAAAATCACTTCTATTACTAAAGCGTTGCTTTTCTTTTACATAAATACCAATTTTTAACAGTAGAAACACAACTTCTATTTAAATATGATGCTTTGGGAGCTGTTTTAAAAACGCATGCATTTGAAGGGAAAAAAATTCCTTTTACCACTTCTTATTTTACTCATTCATGCCGCCATCTAATGGGACTCTGAGTAGTTATTTAAATTTAAAGTTGCATGTTAACTGGAAGCCACCCAGTATTTAAATAATGGGTGGTTGTTAAAATTAATATGCTGTTATATTATATGTACTTAACTATATCAATAAATGTTAACGCATGCACAATGATCAGTAACATTTCTTTAGCAATAAATTAGATGAAGGAAAAAATAATTTTCATACTTAATAATAAATTACCAAAACTCGTTATGTGTTTGTACGTTTTTATCATCAACATAAACACTGCCAAATATTTACGTTTCAATAGATATTACTCAGCCTTATTTCTCACAAATCAGGAAGGATTCTCATATTTTATGTTAATTTTTTTTTTTTTTTAAAGAATTCACTATTTTCTTAAATCGTAAAATTCGATTAACACCACAAATTGCATGGTAAACCAAACTTGATGCATAAATTCTGAATTTAAGGAAGCATAAAAGATCGTAAATAAAACAAGCTACAAAGGTGAATGATTTATATTTACTGGAGTTTTTCAAATGGAACAATAAAAAATTTAAAAACTTTACTGGAGGTTTAACTTTTTACTATTGATTTTCAACGAATAAAATTTTGTGTATTTCTTTATAAGGGAATATATAAATAGGCTTCATACGTTTTTAATAATTTAAGAACCCATTTTTCAGAAATATAGAAGAAATTACTATTCATCACTGCTAAAAGTATGCAAAATAATACCATAATTGCCATTTTCTGTTAAAAATTTTATTTATTTATACATATCATCAAAGGAAACCAATTAAAATAGTTACATGGAATTTTAATAATCTAACATCAACTGATATGTGTAGTTTAGTTTCAAAATTATCAATCATGCACTGGAATATAAGTAATATTACATTTTCTGAATTTCTGCAATTGAAAAAGTATTATTACTTTAATAAAATAAATGTGAAATACTCTTAATATTTAAATTGTACAAAAAATTACAAACATTAAGTATACAATAATACTATTATTAAATGTGTAGTATACATTTGTATTTAAATGCTCTTAATGTTTAAAAACAAGGAAAAAAAGTCATGGGTCAAACACAGACGATAAAACAATTACCAACACATTCTGAATGATGTAAAAAAACTGTACCATCTAATAAGTTAAAATACTATAATTCAACAATATGACAGACATTTTCCATTACACATGAAGTAACTTGTAGTAAGTAATATATATATAATTTTATTATATGTGAAATAGTTTAACATAATTAAAATAATGATTCCTCTCCTATACCATTATGTAACGGAATTCTTTTGTGTCGCCCTGAAATGCATTATAATTATTCTTTGTGTGACATAGTCTACAATACATATATATATTTAGTTCTCGTCATAAATGCATATCGATTTCAATATGTTTCGATGGGTGTGGTATCATTAAAAAGCACCTCAAATTATTTTAACCCCTCGATCGTAATGTAACGAAATACTTTTGACTATCCCTGTATTTGAACTATATCCGTTTTTACTAAAATTTGAAATTTACCAACAAAATTCTGAAACAATGGGTTAAAAATATAAATTATAAAAATATAAATATATAATAAAACAATATTTAAATTTCAAAAGATTCGGTTGAGAAGTTCTATTACTGTTATATGCGGGCAGACAGGCGATCAAGCGACAACTATAGGTTCTACGTATTTATATATCTACAAACGCACCCAAAAAAACAGCAAAATATAAAAAAGCCTGACGAATTTCAATACGTATTTCCAGCAATTATTAATAAAAAATAATATTATAACCAATTTCTTTTGTGTGTCTCTGTAAATGAATTAAAATTGTAATGAATGCCCTGTTCTAACATAATAATACTGAAATTCAGTGATTTGTATCAATTTCAATAAATTTTAAATAGCGTAATGTCATTGAAATACTCTACAAGCGATTTGCTTCCATAGACCGTAATGTAATGGAATTATTTTGGGTTCCCCCGTAAATAAACGATTAATGCCACATACTTCATACAAAATACCAACATGCCTATGGGATATTAAATAAGGTTTACCAATTACATGAAAATCCGAGTATTTGCGGGGGTCAGTGCGCGGACAGACGGACAGACAAACCGAATGCATAAACACTTATCAACTTTGCTGGATAGAGTTAAAAAGATCTTAAATTTTCAGAGATGCTAACTCATTGGTTTACTTTTCATTGGATGGAATTAACCTAATCATATATCTGGATATATTCATACACCTATTTATATATCCCTATATTTCATATTCATATATCTGGTTCTATATGTAAAGAGACTGAAAGTTGTAATAATTTTATCGCAGTTCATCTTTTCTTTCTTTACATTTCCACTTTTTTTTCTACTATGTTTCGGAAATCAAATAACTTTTATTGCATAAAATATTTTCAAAAAAGCAGATTCTTTGTACAGCAATAAATATCAATATTTGCATTTAAAAAAGTGTATCGAAATGAATTATAAAAAGTAATGAAAGTTTCATATAGTACAAATGTTGAAATTTGTTGATTGCATACGCAGCAACAACTTAGATTTATGCTAATTTTATTCTATTTGAATTGCATACAAAACCAGCAATTTGAAAATCAAAAATCCCTTTCGGCATGGCCTATAGGCGGAGGTAGATTTCGAAAAGTTTTCATCTCAAAAAAAAAAAAAAAAAAAAAAAAAAAAAAAAAAAAAAAAAAAGCTTATTTTTACTCAAATGCCCATTTTGGCAATATATTTTGAATTATATTCTTACTTTATTTAAAAAAGTCCTTCCGGCAATGCCGGGAGGAAGAGGTAGCTTTCATATACTTATATATTTATTTATTTATTTTAAAGTAAGTTACATTGTTCAAAAATACTAATCTCAAGTTAGTGGAAATAATCTTATAAAATTAGTGATTTTATAAGATTGAATACTATTTTTGTCAAGACTGAATATTAATAGGAATTTTTAGAAATTAGTCATCTTTTATTCAATCTGGTTTTATTTTAAGCGATTTGGAGAGTCACTAAATTCCACGATATCATAAAGTGTATGCCATTTTAAAGCAACATTGTGGATCGTTTAGATCAGACCGTTTCAAAATGTCAGCCATAAGAAAAGTTCAAAGTGCTATAACTCAATCATTTTGTAAGATATAGACAAAATAAAAAGTGTTCTGGAATCGTTGTTTTAAGTTATAACACGTAAAAGAAAAATATTTTTCAAATTTAGATTTTTTCGCATTTTATTTTAAATTTTAAATTTTTTTAAAAATTTAAAATGGCCACCATTGTGAAACAAAATGGCGGATGATGCTGGCCAACAAACTCCGTCGAGACATTTGTATGTACTATGTACAAACCAAGTTTAATTGAAATCGGTTCATAAATACGCGTGTTATCACGTGACAAAAATCAGATCGTTTCAAAATGTCAGCCATAAGAAAAATTCAAAGTGCTATAACTCAATCATTTTTTAAGATATAGACAAAATAAAAAGTGTTCTGGAATCTTTGTTTTAAGTTCTAACACGTAAAAGAAAAATATTTTTCAACTTTTAATTTTTTCGCATTTAATTTTAAATTTTAAATTTTTTAAAAAATTTAAAATGGCCGCCATTTTGAAACAAAATGGTGGATGATGCTGACCAACGAACTCGGTCGAGACATTTGTATGTACTATGTACATACCAAGTTTCATTCAAATCGGTTCATAAATACGTTAGTTATCGAATGACAAAAATCATATATATATATATATATATATATGGTTATATATATATATATATATATATATGTCAACATTTGAACGGAATGTGGTTTTGGGGTCTGGGGGTCATGATCGGTGAAAATATACCAAAATTTTTCGGAAGTGCTTTCCTCCGGACGGCTGCAATAGGTAGCTTTTTACTTTTTGTAATGAAAGCTACCTAAAATTGAACAATATGCTCATTATATAGTTCCTAAATAACAAAAAACTGTTAATTAAATTCGTTTGACAGCAAAATTGAATTTAAAAATGAGTCATAAAATAACCAATTTATTATTTTAATACATCCACAATTCTTTAATCAAGATCGCTTTGAGAAATTTTGTGCGAAGTGCCAACTTTGACAGATTTTTTTTAAATATATATTTAGCCTTTATCAAAACTCTGACCAATACGGCACATTACACAGTTCCTAAATAACAAATAACTGTCAATTGAATGCGTTTGAGAGCAAAATTGAATTTAAAAATGAGTCATAAAATAAACAATTTGTTATTTGAATACAACCTCAATTCTTTTATCATGATCGCTTTGGGAAATTTTTTTGCGAAGTGCTTACTTTGACAGCTTTTAAAATATATATATTCGCCCTTTATCAAAAAATCGACGAATACGCACATTATATAGTTCCTAAATAACAAAAAACTGTCAATTGAATGTGTGTCAGAGCAAAATTGGATTTAAAAATGAGTCATAAAATAACCAATTTGTTATTTGAATACCCACAGTTCATTAATCATGTCGCTTTGGGAAATTTTGTGCGAAGTGCCCATTTTGGCAGCCTTTTTTTAAATATATTCTGCCTTTATCAAAAAACTGGCCACTCCGTCACATTATATAGTTCCTAAATAAGAGAACCTGTAAATTGGATGCGTTTGAGAACAAAAAAAGATTTAAAAATGACTCGGTAAAAACGCAATTTCTTAAATTTCCGCAAATTTTAATCACGATAACTTCGTGAAATTCTGTTCAAAATACCCTTTTTGGCAGCCTTTTAAAATATATATTCTGCCTTTATCAAAAAACCGCCCAATACGTCAAGTTATATAGTTCCTAACTAATAGGACCTGTAAATTGGATGGGTTTGAGAACAAAAATGAATTTAAAAATGACGCATAAAAAACGCAATTTGTTATACTTAATGAATTTTTTAATGATGAAAACTTCGGGAAATCTGTTCAAAATACCTTTTTTGGCAGCCTTTTTAAAAATATATTCTGCCTTTATCAAAAAATTGGCCAATACGTCGCATTATATAGTTGCTAAATAATAGGATCTGTCATTTGGATGCGTTTAAAATCAAAAATGAATTTTAAAATGAGTCAGAATATAAGCAGTTTGGATTTGAGGTTTTTTCTCCAACTCCTATTTTTGTTTAATTTATTTTTGCTATAAGAATTGGTTCTATGAAAAACTTGTCAATATAAAAATTGTAGATATTATTGTGAAGATGTAAAATAAATTTAATTAGATTTAATTGCTTAAGAATTGAGTAAGTTATGGTTTTTTTCTTTTTCCTCCCCCCTTTTTCTTTTCGTTTTTAATTTTTTTCATCGGTAAAAATTGGTCCTATCAAAAACTTGTAAATACAAAAGTTTTAGATAATATTGAGTACATTTATATAAAATTTAGTTGGATTTGATATCTTGAGAATTGACGAAGTTATGATTTTTTTTCTCCCAAAAACCATGTTTTTTTCGCCCCTTGAGCCCACTTTTAACTTTATCAAAAATCTGTCACGCATAAACTTTTTCCTCATTTTTTAGAAGTAATATAAACTTTAAACTGATTCGATATCTATTTTAATTAAAAAGTTATCGCGTTTTTTCTGTTTTCACAAAAACCCTCCTAACTTTCACCTCCTTGGTCCGATTTTGCCCATTAACGAACTTAACCGAGATTTTATGCCCTTTGATTTTATGTAAAAGTTTGATGAAGATCGGAGCATAATTATGGAAGTTATCGTGTCTAGAGGAAAGTGATATACACCGATAGATAGATAGATAGATAGATAGATAGATAGATAGATATATAAACTTTTTTACTGATGGTAGTTTTGGGGTCTAGGAGTCATGATTCGTGTAGATCCGCAAAAATTTTTCAGAAATTCCAACATGGGAGACAATGCAATAGGTAGTATTTCATACGAAATCTACCTAAAAACTCCACAGGCTGTAACACGATCATATTTATTTTTTTAAATATGTCTTTAATACAGTAAAAATAAATTTCTCCTAAAAACTTCTTTTGCGTCTTATGTCTCTACAAAAATGTCTAGATGACTTAAAAATTTTAAAAGAAATAAATACTTTTTTCTTTTAACTTGAATTTTCAAACAAGGAAGTAAATCGAAGGAAACATTGACTTTTATTTTATTTTTTTGAATAAATATCCTATATCGCCCTTCCAGAGAGATGCTTCAACTTCTTTAAGGAGAGAAAAAGGCCTTGGTTATTTATTTTATTTTTTACTGATCCACATTTTGTATCTTCTTTCCGATAGAAACCAGTCCATGAATTATGATTTAATAACAGAGATTTTGTATTATGAAGAGGTAGAGTATTTTATGTTATCAAAATGATAAATAGGTTTTATATATGTAAAAATATATTAATTTTGACACTAGATAATGAATTTTTAATTTCTTTGCGCTACGCTTCAAAAAGCATAATTCGAAACATATTTATTAGGGTGGAGCAAAAAAATTATTTTTTGAAAATCAAAAACGGGTAGGTGCCAAAAGTTGCCTTTATACGAGTACATCAACTGCGTGAAATTTTACCGCTGAAAAAAAAAATGGCTTGTGTCTGCGCTTTTGCTCCAGAAATCGAAATTTTGGGTAAAATTCGTCATTTTTTGACATTTTTTTTCAAAAGAATTAAAAAATACTTACAAAGCTGGTTATTATTTAAAAGTGTTACTTAAACCTTTATATTTATCTGCTTAGCATATTTAAACTATAAAACAATATGTTTATTCCCTATAGCTGGAGCAAAGCAGACAACTTTTAGCAAGAAAACAGCATTACCACTCTATTGGGTCATACAATGAATTGTCGTTTTTAATACAGTTCTTGTTTTCAAAACTACCTTGGACATACGTGATCGAGGTGGCTATATTTCATACACCACCTGGCCCAACTATTTGATCATGTTAGTACAGTGTTTTATTTATATATTGATTTGTGATTTTCTTTAACAAAATTTGGCATGTTTTCGATGCTTCCACCTAGTTTATCTGTTCTTTGCATCCACATGCTGCTGTAACTATCTTAATATATATTTTTACAGTTTATATAAAAAAAAGACAAGCAGAGTAATGCACGGGAACATTATTAAAGGGATCTATTCGGCCATTCTATTATCTTTATCAAACTTGCATCCAGTTGATGAAAGTGATTAGAAGTTCTGTTACCACAACATTTTTTCAGTCAATTATATTTTTTATGTAATGACCTGCTTTAAATATGATTTCAAATACTTCAACTATAAGTATGCCATCATTTATTCTACTTTTGAATTATTTATATGTTGAGAAGCGAGCTGTTTAATATGATGGTGATCGTCAGAGAGAATTGCAATGAAAATTTGTTCTCCATGTGCAAAGCAACTGTTGTTGTAAATAACTTTTTTTGCATTTGTTTTATGCCGTTTTCTAAGTGTTTTCGTATCCAGGTAATTTCCTATTAACTTTTAGATCCCTTTTTATGTGTGGACAACATTTGATTGTGAACTGTCCTGGGCATAAACTTTTAATGCATAGTACTTTAGGAGGGAATGTACGGATTCTAATCGATTGTAAGTACTCATTTAAAATTAGGAGAATTCTATTTGTTGATGTGAACCATTTTGCATGAGGTAAGCTTAGAATTGTGTATAATAATGAATCATACGCTATACTTCAACTCCAGTCAATTTCCTCAGCTTCCATTATTAGAGAAGTCAATGTAAAGCGTTCTAATCTACACGAATTCACTGGATCATTAAAGAAAATCTTTGTCTACGTACTACTCACTTCCTATTGCATTTTTTTTTATATATAAAATAGAGAATAATTTTGAAAAACTATTTTCTCAAATTGCGAAAAAGATACTCAGAACAGACTAGAAATTTCTGTCAAGGACTGAAAAACTAATTCATAAGAAAAGCTTTTTCTCAGAAATAATGGGGAATAGGAATTTAGATCTCACACAAAAGACAGCTCATAAAGCGAATAAAATTTTCCGCTTTATATAAGCACATATTGGCAATCAGAGTCTGTAGGTTCATTAACAAAATATATAATCCAAGTTTATACCGCGAGATTTTTTATATCAAATGTAATACACACCTAAAAAATAGATCTAAAATCTTATTAGAAATTACTCGACTACGAAACAACACAGGAAACGACATAAAACAAATACTAAAATTCCTTTAGTAATATTGTTGCTTTACACGCAAATTTTGTTTGTTATCCTTTGTGACGATCGTCCTAATATTAAACAGCAAGCTTCTCAAAATATATTCAATGTAATAGGTTCAATAAATGATGACATACTAGAAATTGAATTCATACAATCAATTTTTAGGCAAATCATTACATATAAAATGTAATTGATTGAAAGAATACTCCGATAGCAGAACTTCCAATCATAATGTATTAATTGCATGAAATTTTAATGAAGATAATTAGACTGCTGAATAGGTTCAATCAACAACATACCCAATACATTACTCAGCTTCTCTTCTGTAATACATGTATGAAAATATACATGCAGCAGGTCACACCAGCATCATCCAAATTGAGTGAATACAAAGAAGAGATAAACTACTTTGATGTATAGAAAACTTATACTCGTCTTCGGGGGAAAAATAACAATTCAATACATAAATAAAACACTGGGCCTAGATGATTGGGTGGTTGAGACTTGTGGGATATGAAATTCAACCACCTCTATGAATTATATACAGTGTAGTTTTGAAAGCAGCTAGGTAAGAAATGCATTCATAACAACCTTTCGCTGTATGCTCCAATTGAGAGGTTAACGCTGATTTTCCCAAAAAGTTGTAAGATTTGCTCCAATTATACAGACTACAGATATTGTTTTATAGTTTTAATATATTAAGCAGATAAATATAAAGGTTTAAGCAACACTTTTAAATTCTAAACAGCTCTGTAGGAATTTTTAAATTTTTTTGAAAAAATATCAAAAAATGACAAATTTTACCCAAAATTTCGATTTTTGGAGCAAAAGCGCAGACTCAAGCCAATTTTTTTTTCAGCGGTAAAATTTCACGCAGTTGATGTACTAGTATAAAGGCATTTTTGGCACCTACCCGTTTTTGATTTTTTAAAAATAATTATTTTCGCTCCACCCTAATATCTATATTTAACGAAACATATCTACCTTCTTAATAAGAATACTTTATATTTAATCAAATATTTGCATTTTTACAAAAGTAAATATATGTGGTAGGAAAAAAATAATAGTTTCTTAGGGAATTCTCTTTCTTAAAGGAATTACACTAGTACCCAAAAGTTAAAGTTGAAAAACAAAACAATTTTTTTAATGAAGGTATTTTGAGTAATAAAAAACTATGATGAATTGAAATCGATATATTCCACGCATTGCATCATTACTCGACAGCAAACGTATTTGGTGTCATCTCATAGAAACAAAAAGTGACATTTACTTTCTAGAGATTTACGATGAAGTGTCAGTTGATGTTAGCGAACAAATTAATGTGACCAGTTAACGTTACAATGAAATCCCTTTGAGATTCCTGTTTAAAAGCATATGAATACTTCAATAGAAATAGAAAATGAATTTTTTTATCAGCAAAAATGCTAATAATTTATTTATTAACTTTTTATTTGATTGAATTTATTCTAAGTAAATACATGGATTGTAAATACGGACATGTAAATATTAATTTACGGTTACATTCCTTTTTCTTTAAGTTTTCCAAAGTAAAATAACTTTTATCACGTAAAATTTTTTCAAAAAAGTAAATTCTTTATGTAGCAATAAACTCTCAATATTTACATTTAAAAAAAGTGTATCAAAATTTATTACGAAAAGTAGTGGAATTTTCATAAGGTACACTTTAACTGTTGAAATTCGTTGATTACATAAGTAATAACAACAATTTGTGGAAATGTATTTTATCTGATTTTCATACTAAATTAACCATGTGGAAATCAAAAACTCCCATGACTAGAAAATCGTAATATTTGTTTCTTAAAATAATTCTGAAATACAGAAATAACAAAATTATCCTAAACATTTCTGCCTCTTCTTATATTTCTACAAAATTGTCTAGATGACTTACAAACTTTAAAGTAAAAAAAATAATAATAATTTTCCGCTTCTAACTTGAATTTTCAAACAAGGAAGTAAATCGAAGAAAACATTGATTTTTATTTAAATTTTTCAGTGAATATCCTATATCGCTATTCTAGAGGGATGCTTCGACTGCTTTTAGTAGAGAAAAAGTTTTCAGTTACTTATTTTTTACTGATCCACATTTCGTATCTGATATCGATACAGAGCAGTCGATGAACAAGGATTTATTAACAAATATCATCGATTATGACGAAAAGATGGAGTATTTTTTGTTATCTAAATGATAAATAGTTTTTGTACATGTAACACGATATTAATCTGGACTCTATATAATGGGTTTTTAATTTCTTTGCGCTATGTTTCAAAAAGCATAATTAATTTTACGAAACATATACAGTTTTCATAAGTATCCTCATATTTAATCATACAGTTTCAATTTTGTAAAGGTAGTAGTATTTTGTAGTAGAATAATTGTTACAACTTCATAAACAAAGTAATTATACTGGCGTCCAAAAGATATGGAAGAAATACTAACTTATTTTTTTTTTTAACAATTAAGTTATTTTGAATGATAAAAAAAACTATGATGACGTGAAATCCATATAGTCCACTCATCTCTTATTATTAGACAGCAACAGTAATTTGGTGTCGTCTCACAGAAGAAAATATGGATTTTTCTTTAAAATGATATACGGAAAAGTTTCAGTTGATGTTAGCGAACAAATTAATTTGATCAGTGGACGTTACAATAAAGTCACTTTGAGATTTGTATTTAAATGCATAAGAATACTTTAACAGAAATAGAAAAACATTTTTTAATCTTCAAAAATGTTTATTATTTATTTAATTATTTATTATTTGATTGCATGCATTCTATGTGAATGTGCGAATTTGTAAATACGATATGTAAATATTACTTCACGTTTACACTTCCTTCTTAACTCACAGGCTATCAAAGCCTGAGAGCTTATGTGCCCGCCCGTTCTGTATGTATGTACATGCGTACGTAACGCGATAACTCATGATAAAAATATCCGATTTACATGAAATTTTGGATATCGGCTTATTATGGTAAGACATTTTCCTGATTAGTTTTGAGAATTCATTCGATAAGTGTAAGAAGAGGAACGGGGGCTTTTGCCCCTCACCTTAATTTATATAAATGGGTTTTTCATGCAGAATTAGTAGATTTCGTTAAAATCTTAGATGTAGGATCATTTTAGGATCATGATTAGTACTGAGTGTTCATTGGACAAGTTTAAAAAGGGGGAATTGGGGAGTACAATCCCGTTTTCATTTAGATTTTTTTCACTCAAAATTTACCGATTTACTTCAAATTTTATATTTAGATTTATTTTGAAAAGGCACTTCCCTGATTTCTTTTTGAATTCACTGATTAAGTATAAAGGGAGGATAGGGAAAACTACTCCTCATAATTTATGCAAATGGTTTTTCAGGCAGAATTAACCGATTTGTTTCAATTTTTGGATATAGTTCATAGTAATAAGAAGCTTCGCTCATTTGTTGTGGTGTTCTTTTGTTAATTATAAAGTGGGTTACGGGCGATTACCTCCCCCTTAAGTTAGCTAAATAGAGTTTTATACAGAGTTACACGATTTGTTTTAAATTTCGTATGTTGGTTCTTTCTGATAAGTTGAATGTCTGAACAGTTTTGGAGGTTTAATGCTTAATTATAAAGGAGGAAACGAGTAACAACGTTTCTTAAATTACATAAATGGGTTTTTATGCAGAATTATTCGATTTGCTTCGAATTTTGGATACAGTTTTATTATATGATAAGTCGTATCCGTAATTAGTTTTGGGATTTCAATAATTAAGTATAAAGTAAGGAAATGGGGGGGGGGGGTACTTCCTTCCATATTTTTTTTTCAAAAGGCATTATTATATAAGGCTGTAATATACAATTAGTCTGCATAGCCTGTGAGCTCTATGCTATCAGTTTAACTGGGCATCATTCTTTTTATTCTATAATTTTTCGAAAGTGAAATAACTTTTATCACATAAAATGCTCTCAAAGGAGTAGGAGTGATTTATTGATATATATATATAAACTTTCGATATTTACATTTAAAAAAAGTGTCTTGAAGTTAATAAAGAAAAGTAACGAAAATTTCATAAGGTACACTTCAACTATTTAATTTTGTTAGTTGCATATACAACAACAACCCGCATTTGTGCTTATTTTCTCGGATTAGATTTTCATTCAAAATTAGCCATATGAAAAGCAAAAATCCCCCAGGAAATAACATTCTTATATTTATTTCATGAAATTGATCTGAAACTTAGGAATATCAAAATTCTCCTAAAATTTATTTCTTTTTCCTTCTTATATTTCAACAAAATTCTTGAGACGACTTACAAATTTTAAAATAAAAAAAAAACTTTTCGCTTCTAAGTTGAATTTTCCAGCAAGAAAATAATGCGAAGAAAACTTCGATATTTATTTTATTTTTTGAATAAATATCCTATATCGCTATTCCAGAGAGATGCTTTAACTTCTTTAAAGAAAGGAAAAGTCTTTGGTTAATTATTCTATATTTTACTGATCCACATTTTGAATTTAATCTGATACAGAAATAGCCATGGTTTTAGTTTTACTAACAAAGATCTTCGATTATAAAAAAAGATGAAGTATTTTATGTTATTAAAATAATAAATAGTTTATATACATATATAAATGTATAAGTGTGCACTTTATATAATGAATTTTTATTTATTTTTTTTTTTTCGCTATGCTTCAAAATACATAAGCAGTTGAACGAAAAATACCTCCCTTTTAAAAAAGCAATCTTCATATTCAATTATGCAATTACAATTTTGCAAAGTTAAGAATATGTAGCAGAAAAATTGTTACAATTTCTTAAACAAGTGGGTCTGATTTCAGATCGCACAGAGGGTTCTGTTTAATATCTCCTCCAAAACGCTTTATCATTAAATTAACAAATGAAAAACGGTTTTTCGGCGCTATTTCAGATTTCTTCGTCAATCGCTGCAACCAGAACTAAATACTGAATTCTTTTTCTAAATGCTGCCTTAATCCCATAGATTTGTTGATTTCTCTATCAAAATCTGCCGATTTAGTGGTGGTACACAAGTAAATAAAATTCTGAATAAAAGTAAAATATTGCAAATTTTAGCATAAATTTAAGGGAGACCAAACTGGTCACCAGAGGCGGCAAGTAATTTAAATGAACAGGCATTTAGTAAATAAATATTTCACTTCGCGTATCAAAATAGATGATAAATATGATGAAATAGCATGAAATAAAAACAAATAAGCGCGTTTTTCATGTGATTCATTTAATCCACAAATTTATGTTACATACATAATAATTTGTATATCTATTTAAACTTGCGTTCAACAATTAGAAGAACAAGTTGGAAATTGCACGTGAAGTGCAGCAAATGAAGTGCATTCATACAATATAGAAGTTTTAAAAAACAACCAAAACTTGGTGTTATAGTACACAGTACTTCGGATGGGGTATAGTGGTCGAAATCATTTGTGTGTTCCTGTAAATACTATTTACTTTCTATTATAATAGAAGGAAATTGTATTAAACTTCATCCGCGTATATCGATTTCATAAAATGTGAAATACTTTAATCTGCAGAAAAAACACAAAAAACAATGTTTCCTCGCATACGATTATGCAGTGGGTTACTTTTGTATGACCCTGAAAATTAATAAGAAATATTATTTTCATCACAGATTTTTTATAATATATATTTTAATATATGCTTCATAGATTCATGTAAATTATATTATATTCGAAAGAGTTTAACTTCATTAAAATGTATTTGAAACGATTTTTCCTGTTAACCATTATGTGATTTGTATGTAGTCTTTTGATTATTCCTGTAATGAAATTATACAAACGATTTTCATAAAATTTGAAATGGCTTGACAAAGTTATACAAAATATTTTAAATATCAAACAGTTTGGTTAGTTAGTTTTTTGGTCTATTATATGTGGGCAAACAGACGGACAGACAGACTGAACGACGATTATGGGTGCTACTTGTTTATATATAATTACGAACGCACCTAAAACTATTCAGATCTTGAGGTAATAGTATACAGTATTTCGGATGCATTACAGTGGCCGAAATATTTGGTTCCTGTAAATACAACCTACTTTCTATTATACAGGAAATAACTTGTACTATTCATCAGCAACGTATACCAATTTCAAAAATGTTAAATAATTTAATACAATTAAAACGTGCACGAAGAAAAAATTCTCCCTATAATATTATGTAAAGGAATACTTTTGTGTGACCCTATAAATTAATAATAAATATTCTTTGCATCATAGATTATACAGAATTTATATTTCAGTGTATACTAGCTGTAATGCCCGGCGTTGCCCGGGCCCGTGATGTTATTCAGTTTTCAAATGTGTTATTTGCTTTCTAAATGACCCTTAAATTAAACTCAAATTTCTATGATTTTATATCTTTAAGTCCATTTTGTCAAAATTTATATTTTTAAAACGGAAAAATCGCGAAAAGATATTGAATTGAAAGCACATGTTGTTTGTTTTTTTGTTTTCTATGTAATTTGATTTTTTGCAAACTATGCGAACCGAGAGCGAACGAAATCGCGACGGAACATTCAGGTTTTTACTGAATTCGTAAAAATTTTCACACATTTTATTTTGTAAAAAAAGAATTCTATCCATACAAAAGTTCCAAAATTTTTTAAAGTAATGTAAATCTGGTTTATGGAAAAGCTCTAAAAAGTTAGTGCTAAAATATGGGTATCTAGTTACTTTTAGCCTTGATGTAATTCGTGTTTTTCGGTGTATTTGAACGGACTAAATCTCATATATTTTTGTAAACAAATTGCAACATAAATTATGAGAATGTTTTAGCTTTAAGAAAATATTTTCGGTTTGTCAGGACGTATATAGAATTGCGCCCTGCAAAGGCGAAACCTCAATGAAACGATCTGGTTTTTATTGATTTCCTCAAATTTTTCACACTTTTTATTTTGTAAAAATTATTTCTACTCGTCCGAACGTTTTAAAAATTTTTAAGAAGTTCTAAATTTGCTCTATTTAGATGCTTTTAAAAGTTTGGGCTGAAATATGTACGCTTAGATACTTTTAGCGTAGAAAAAATATTCTATTTGTGAGTCGCAAAGTGCCTCCTTTTGCCGGTGTATTTGAAAGGGTTAAATCTTATATTTTAAAAACCGATTGCATCATAGATTACAAAAATGTTTTTACGCTTAAAGAATATGCTTTTTGTTTACCGGTACCTATAGGATGGCGTTTTGCTAAGTCAAAACCGCAATGAAAACGATCTGTTTTTTATTGATTTCATAAAAATTTTCGCACATTTTATTTTGTAAAAAATATTTCTATCCGTCCGAACGTGTCGAATTTTTTGTACGGAGTATAAATTTGGTCTATTGAGAAGATTTTAAAAGATTGAGTTGAAATATGCACGCTAAGATAATTTTAGCATGGAAAAAATACCATCTGTGCGAGTCGCAAAATGACCTTCTCTGCCAGTGTATTTGAAAGAGTTAAAATCCAAATATTTTTAAACCAATTACACCATTAGTCAGAAGAAAGTTTCAACTTTAAGATCTTTTTTTTGGTTTGTTTATATCGTAAAAATTACGCCCTGGAGGGGCATTGACAAAAGGGAGAAAAATAGTTTTGGAAAAAACGACCATTTTTGAATATTTGTTTTCAAAGGGTTAACTGCAAAATTTTTTCGAATTGATTATTGCATTTGAGACCTAAAAATATGATCTTTCGAAATATGTCTCTTAAGTTTAACTGCGTCGAGCAGTTTGGTTGATTTGGATTTAAACAAAATGATACAAAAACAGAAATAAACGGGGGAAAAGGGTTCTTCCTCCGATTAGATGCGTAATTGAGTTTCTGCGCATGTGCAAACGTTTTCTTTCCCAAAACATTTAAAAAGTGACTTTTTGATGAGAGTGAGTTCCACTTCATAATTAATATCTATGAAACTAATCAAAAAATTAAAATTCCGAGCCTCAGGTGCATTAGGAGAGATATTGGGCTACTCTCAAAAAAATTTTGAGCTTCGTACGTGTTGTAGATTTTGCTAGCCATCGCAGACACACACACACACGCGCAGACAGAGCGTTTTGTTTTTTTTATTAATATAGATGTTACCGGCCAAACCCGATTTTAGGCCAACCTAGATTTTTTTGGCCAAACTAGTTTATTCTAACGCTCATCAGTAAAACTAGATTTTCCTAGGCCAAACTAGTCTATCCTAAGGCCCATAGGACAAACTAGATTTTCCTAGGCCAAACTAGTTTAGCCTAACACCCATAGGATAAACTAGTCTAGCCTGCTACTCTTTGGTCTGAACTAGTTTATCCTAGGCTGATCTAGTCTATCCTAGGCCAATTCAATTTTCAAAATTTTATCGAACCCAAAGACGGCCGCGGCGCCAACTTTCTAGTTTATCCTTGGCTGATCTAGTTTATCCTTGGCCAATGTAATTTGAAGTGTTTTTATCTCATCAGGCTATCAAAGTTTGAGAGCGATTGTGCCTGCAGGTTCTGTATGTAAGTCTGTATGTCTAGTTTATCCTAGGCTGATCTAGTCTATCCTAGGCCAATTCAATTTTCATAATTTTATCGAACCCAAAGACGGCCGCGGCGCCAACTTTCCAGTTTATCCTTGGCTGATCTAGTTTATCCTTGGCCAATGTAATTTGAAGTGTTTTTATCTCATCAGGCTATCAAAGTTTGAGAGCGATAGTGCCTGCAGGTTCTGTATGTACGTACGTATGTAACGAAATAAAACTTGATACAAATACCCGATTAGCGTAAAATTTTGTACATAGGTTTATTCTAATGAGGCGCTTTTCTGATTAGTTTTGAGAGTTCGTTGGAAAAGAATAAAGGAGAGGAAGTAAGGGAGGTTAATTCGCCTCCCAGCCTTAATTTAAATACATGTGTTTTCATGCATAATGATTAGATTTCATTCGAATTTTAGATATAGAAGCATTTAAATGAAGCGCTTCCATGATTAGTTATGGCTGTTCATTGTTTAAGTATAAAGGGAGAGGAAAGGGACTAACCCCCATAATTTAATTAAATGGCTTTTTCACGCAGAATTTTTCTGATTTGCCTCAAATTTGGATATAAGGTTATTCTGTTACGGCGCTTCCTTTATAATTTTTGAGGTATTTATTGATTAAGTATAAAGGAAAGAACCCCCTCCCCCCTAATTTAGGCAAATGGGTTTTTTACGCAGAATTACCCGATTTGGTTTAGTTTTTATTATGTTCATTCTGATGAGGCGCTTCATTAATTAATGCGATTATTCATGCATTAATTTGGAGATTCTTTGGCTAAGTATACATTGGAAAGAGACAATTTGTCGTCTTTCCTATCAAACGGATTTGTGGTTATTTATGGATGAATAGATTTTTATGCAGAATAATCCGATTTGCTTCAAATTTTGGATATAAATTCATTTTGATGAGGTTCTTCATGGATTATTTTGGGGTTTTTTTTTTGGTTAAGTATGATAGAGCAGTTGGCGATTTATCTCCTTCTTTAAAATAGATAAATGGATTTTTATGCAGAATTATCCGATTTGCCGCAATTATGGATATAGTTTTTTTTTTTTTTTTGATAAGTTAAATCCCTGAATAGTTTTAAGGGTTGGATGATTAAGTATAAAGGGAGAAATGGGGGATTACTCTCCTTAAATTAGATAAAAGGATTTTTGTACAGAATTTTCCGATTTGCTTCGAAATTTAGTTATTTCTTCAATTTCATAAAGCATATCTGTGATTAGTTTTGGGGGTCCAATATTCAAGTATAATGGAGAAAATTGGGGAACTAATCATTCTTACTTTGTTTTTCAGTGGTGTTATTCTTTCAAATAACTAAATAAATAAATAAAATACGGCTGCAGTATACAATTAGTGCAAACAGGTTGCGGACGCAAAGCCATCAGTTTAACTGGGCAATATTCTTTTTTTATTGATTCCGACTACCGCTCTATTGCTAAATTTGTGCAAAGTTGTTTTGCCATCACCCCTGTATAATATATTTTATTCGAGGGATAGTAGGACACTGTTAGATGTCTACGCGGTCCGGAATTTCGTGGCTCACGTCCCGCGCTTCCCGATGGAAAGTTATTTTGGCCCGACCCGGTGTAAAAATTAAAAGTTCATCCCGATCCCAGACTATACAGAAATCAATGAAAAGAGGCCCGGTCTGACCCGATTCACTATCTGCAAAATATTAAGATTTTACTTAACATACAATTAAGATTCCTTTAAAGAATTCTTCATATTTATGGGATAAAATAATAATATATTTGAAAATTCAAATGTGATTACAAAACATCATGTGATTACAAGATGTGTGTAACGAACTAAAATTAACTAGTCGTTGGGGGCCACCGTAATACTTACCCATCATGGATATGTATATGAAAATAAAACATGTGAAACTATTTATACAATGCATTGCAATTCATAAACAAAATTTAAATATTGTTAATATACATAGTAATGCTATATTAAAGAACTGCTGATGTACCAATTTCGACAAATTATATAAAACGCCAAACTACTCAAGTAGTACCGAGCTGCGTAAAAGAAACATCCTTATAACTCCAAAAATAATAATTCTATTAACTAACAATTAACTGCGTCGGATTAAGCGTCTCATTTCCAATTAAAATATACTTCTGGATTAAAATTTGAATGAAATACAGGGTCATGAAAAATCGAAGAATGTGGAAAACAAGATTACAAATATCTCGGCAACTAATAATCCGATCGACTTCGTTCTATATGCAAAATGTGTGTTATTTTATTGCCTTTTACGTCCATTCCTTAGAACAAAAAAAATCGAAAATTTTTATATACCTTTCATCAGAACGAATTTTTCGAGAGTCCGAAAAAAATAGTTCCGGATAATCGAGGTTGCTGATATTAAATAGGGTTCGTCCCATTCTTACATACTAACTACATACAAAATTTCAAGTATCTATCTTAATTTGTTCGGGAGATAGAGCGTTTACAGACAGACAGACGGACGGACGGCAAATTTTTTTTTCTAAAAATATGTTTTTCGGAATCTCCACTATCTAAAACGTGTAAATCCGTCAAAAAAAATTTTCGATTTTCAAAACGATTGCAAGACTTACCCTATACTACGTATGATGGGTAAGTAATATAATCCAGTCACGTGATTTTTATTTGACAGCAGAATTAATTAGTTGTCACCCCATAGAAAAGTCAGTTGATGTTAATTATTTAATTTGATCAGTTGACGTTAATTAATTTCATCTATTAATGTTACAATGAAGTCCCTTTGAGATTTGTACTTAAATGCATATGAATACTGTAACAGAAAAAGGAAAAACCTTTCTTAATATTCAAAAATTTTAATATTTTTTATTTAATTTTTATTTTACTGAATTCATTCTATGTAAATATATGGCTTTAAAGCTACCGATATGTAAATATTACTTTTATTTTACACTTCCGTTTTCTATATTTTTTCCAAAATAAAATAACTTTTATCACATGAAATATTTTCGACGAAGTAAAATCTTGATAAAGCTGTAAATCTTCAATATTTTTATTTAAAAAAATGTATACGGAAATTTATACAGAAAAGTAATGAAATTTTCACAAGCAACACTGCAACTGTTTAAATTTGTTGCTTTCATAAAAAAAAAAAAAAACATCCCCGATTTATGGTATTTTTCTCGGATTTGATTTTTATACAAAATTAGCCATTTTAAAAATCAAAATCTCCGAAGGCTGTAACATGTTTACATTTATTTCTAAAAATATGTGATTCTAATATATATAATGATAAAATTCGCGCAATAACTTCTTTCTCTTGTTATATTTCTGCAAAATTATCTAGATGACTTGCAGATTTAAAAAAATAATAATGTTTATATTTTAACGTGAATTTTCAAGCAAGGAAGTAAATCGAATCAAATGTTGATTTTTATTTTATTTATTGAATGAATATCTTATATGGCCGTTCGAAAGAAATGCTGCAACTCTTTTAGGGGGAAATTCGCTATTTATTTTATTTTCTACTGATCTGTTTTTTTGTAGGGAATTTTGGATACAGAATATTCGGTGAATTAGAATTTACTAAAATAGTTTTTAATTTTCAATGAAAGATGGAGATAATATTTTTATGATATAAAAATTTAAAATGTTTTTTTGTATGTAAAAAACTACATTATTTTGGTTTCTGTTAAGTAGTTTTTTCTTTGAGACAGGCTTTAAACGAAAAATTAATTTAACTAATCTTTATACAATATATCACCTTGTAACATTACATTCATTTCAATTGCTGTAAGGTGTAAATTAACACCTTAATTTACACCTTACCTTAAATAAACATATCAGTAAATATATGTTTATTTTGACGATTTATAGTTTTAAACACACCTGAGCCATTTTGAAAACAAATAAATTTATTATTTTAAAATGTCATGGTCTATGAAATACCACGAAACGTGCATAATATGAAAGAATATACGTGAAAAATTAAATGATGACGTTTCAGTGACAGTGAAATATTAGAATAATAATTTTATTTGTTTTGAAAATTACTCAGTTGAGTTGAAACATGGAAACAGTCAAAAAATGCATATTTATCGATTTTTAAATGTTAATTTTTACCCCATTTAGTAATTGAAATCAATGTAATTTAACGAAATATATCTATCTGCCTTTTAACCACTTAAATACTGACTATTTTTGAAAAAAAAAAAAACTTTCAAATAATGACTGTTTTTGGATCTTTTAATCTTTTATCGTTGGTTTTCCAAAGCAAAAATTTTTGGCCTTATTAAATCCGAAAAATACTCGGATTAAATAATGATAAATTTGCACTAAAAATGTATCTGTGAGAATAATAAATACGTAGAGGATAATAGTTAGAGAAGAATAATTACGTGATAAGGTCAAATCATGATTGGCAAGATACGTCGCCTGTATGACGCAGGGGCAAACAGGGATGCGGTTAAAAATATTTAGAATCGATACTTTAGATTTTTTTTTTTTTTTGTGACTAGAAGTAAAAGAAGAAATGCAAACTTAATTTTTTTACAGTAAAACAAACTTTGATTATTTAAAAGGCTATAAACATCTGGTGTAGAAAATAATCTACTATTCCTACTGAATAGCCAGTTCATGTGACATGACAAATGGTGCGAGTGTCGCTTATACTTCTATGAACCATAATCCATACATTAGGTTTATCTTATTATTATTCTATGGCAAAAAAAAAATCTCCTCTAAGAACATAATATGACTGTTAATTTCCCGTGTGTATCCATGAAATGTTAATTGGTGTGAAGATCTGATTAATTTGATCAATTGATGCTACATTTAAGCCACTTTGAAATTACGACGTGATCCTTATTTGAAGACTTCACTGTGCTATCATTATGGGCGTTGCATTGTTTTCAGTTATTTAATAACATCACAAAGAAGTTCGATAGCGAATTTCAGGTGACTGACATTTTAAAATCATCCTGTGAAGTCATCTTCTTATGTGACAGATCATTAAGTGACACCAGTTGCCTGCAATTGAAAGATTTACCACAAAATATTTAACATGACATTACAATACATTTTTTAAAAAAAATTACAAAATAATTCAGATGACTTTGCGAGAAATGACCGTAATTTCTAAAAATTTTAACAAAAATAATAATTAATGACAAAAGAGCCATTTTATGCGTAAAGAAAGAATAATTCTTCGGTATTTATCAAACCGTTCTTAATTCATCAATTTGTAAAATATTAGGTCTACCAGAAAGTTCTATCGTATAATGTTGTTTTACGACTATTTTTTTAATTCATATATCTTCGTTGCCACCATTTTTTGAAATGGTAAAATTACTATAGTTTTCACGATTCACATAAAGTTGAAAACAATTGGAATTTTGCTATTTCACAAAAACTGACGGAGAAGAAAACTAAATTTTTAAAAATCATCACTCTCATCAATTCCAAATGCCTCCAAATGTGTTTTTGGAATACATTCTCTGAATGTTTAAAATCAATTCAGAAGAATTGCTCTTGTGGCAGATCGCACAGACCCATTTTTCTTCGTCAAATATAAATTTATTCTCCCTAGTATTCATTAGTTTGGAAAGGTTATTCTTCAGATTTGTTATTCTTTTTTCTTCCCGCAATCCTTTTCTCTTTCTTCCGTTCTTCTTGCCTTTTCTTAGCAATCCTCTTCCTTAATAGCTTGGTACTATTTTCGCCTAAGAACAGTTGGAATTTTTTGTTTAATTTTCTTGGTTACCTTTTAATATGGTTTTGGTGTTCCAAGCCAAAAAAAGGTATTTCTGCAGGAACCTAAGGAAGGAACATTTTTCACCATTAGTAACAGGAGATTATACATTAGGGACAGGACATTAGTAAATATTCGTGAAATCAGAACCTTTTCTATGAGAAACAGCCCTGGCAGAAAAACCCTTAAGAAACAGTTCTGGCCTTTAAAAATCATAAAATTAAGTTAATCTGTCTAATGCTATAAGCTACAAAAGTCTTTTATTTTGACTTTAAAATTAAAGGCCTCAATCACTGGAAAATAAAATATCCAGTGTTTCCTAATAGTTATCAAACACTAGATAAATTAAAAGATTTCTAAATTAGTAATTAAAGATATCCCCTCTGCTTTGAGTTTAGGGTTAGAAAGCTAAATATTGGATCATAAGAAAACAAATTAAAGCTTTACACCATAGTGTGCCCAATTTTTACCCAGTTATTAAAATGTTAAGGATGATGTTATATGTAACAAAACTTGCATGTCAAATTTTTTTAAACAATTGACTGTAGTGACTGCAAAACTCCAGACTATTTTTTTTTTTTTTTTTTTTTTTTTTTTTTTTTGCACCGAAACGATTTCTCAAACAAGTACAAAACTTAGATGTATATGAAGAAAAAGACATGAATTATCTCATGGAATGTAGAATAAATGACTACATGATATGTAAGCCTTAGAATAAATAATTTTGTTGAAAATTATCATACACTGGATACTTTACCCTATATTGCAATATTCTCAAAGGGATATGCATTTATTATTATGAGTAATTTGGTTAATTTCGTAAGTATGCGTGAGATTCGGCCAGGCATGGAAGCCTACTGAAAGGCTTAAGATGAAAAAGCCCCACCTATTTAAAATGTATCAGAAAAAAAGTGCGCCAAATCTTTCTTTGAAATCATGACACGAAAAAGGTGTCTCTTTTCCTCACATAAAAAGATTTCTTTTAATTACGCAACAGGACAAAACTATACAATTCACGTTAAGGCAAATATCACACAGGTATTTCTTTTGAAAAAGAGGAAAATTACAACAATATTTATGAATTCACTAAATGAATTCATTGCTTAAAACACAAAACTTAAATCACCTTTCTCTTACCCAATTTGATAAATAAGAAATAAAATTTCTAGATAAGATATATTGATTAATATATGCAAAAGCTTTACTTAATATTTAATCATATTAATAAGAATTCAAATTCCTAAATCTAATACAATTTTTTAACTAACGATATTTTTTGCAAATAATGCATATAAAAAACGCAGTAAAAAATTCTATTAAAAGCTTAATATAATTTTGAAAAAAAAAGGAAAAAAAAAGAAAAGAAAAGAAAAGACGGAAAGTAGAAATATAAAGCTCTCTTATCACTTACATATGTTAATCCAATTTATTTAACTTCATGTTACAAAAAGGCAGTTCATTTACATTCACCGTAATTAATAATATTTTTTTGTTGGGGAATATCATTAAAACTATTATTCGTAAATCATTCAATAAAAAAATGTAATGAGCTACATGAAATCTCTTATTCATTTATCATGCAAACTGCCGTAATCAACCTGAGATAATGATATCATCTAGAAAAGGAAATGTTTTTATTTTTTATTTTTGCCTTTTATACATGAGATGAAGTTTTATAAAGGACTATGGCAAGATGCAAAGGAGCCGCAGTCTACAATTATAACGTGATGTGTTAAATTAATAATTTTTTGAATTAGTATTGAATATACCGTGTGTTATAAAATGGATTGGCCGATTTTAAATTTCAAGAACATAAAAATATTCATATTAAAAGAATTTTTGCAGAAAAGTAATTTAATAAGTTAATATTTTTTACTGCGATCCGTAGTTTTATTTTTATATGGTGTCGATAGATGGTGCGGCAAGCAATATTTGCTAAATAGGGACACAATACTTTGCTCTGATTTTCTCCCAGCATTTATGCGATGGAAGGCTATAAATATATGGAGTGTGTTTCTAAGAACATGATTACCTTAGATCCTTTAATGATGGGAAAATATAGCATGGTCGTATGTATTTATAATATAGGGTCCTCTCTATTTTTTTCAATACATAATACTTAAGCATTTAATTACATACTAGATGGAACCCGTCAAAACTTGACGGCACCACAGAAATAAAAGGTATTTTCCAGCTATTAAAGGATTTTTTAATGACTAATCTTCAGCAAAAATTTCAATAAATAAAAGAAAAACCTGCATTTTACATCTAGGCAAATGACCCGCAATTGGCAGAGTTACATTCAAACATGCTGCTATAGAATTAGAATCTCTCTCATTTGATAATTTTCCATTTACAAATACAACACCAATAAATTGTACATGACATGAATAAATCATAAATTACCGTCACTTCTCATTTCATACAAAATATACATACTTCACTTACTTCGCAGCAAAATAAGACTGAATTTATAGTTTGCCATTTAGCAACAACTGTAACAATGATCCTCTCCGTGGTTAATTTGTTTTTACATTACCCACCCCATTCAACAAATAAACATTTGCATTTTGAACTATCTTTTCTATTACATTTTCATAAATCAAAAATACATGTCGATTTCACATATTAAAAAAATTAATGATATTTATTCTGGCTAGGTGAAACCCATCAAAACTTGACGGCAACAATATGAAAGAACCAAAGGAAAAAAAGTATTTTGCCGCTATAAAAAAATTAATATTTCTTAAAAATTTCAATATGCTTTTCCATTTACCAACGTAACACCAACATGACATGATCCCGGGCGCAGAATCGGTGCAACGCTGCGACACACATTACAAACTCTTGAAAATGTTTGAAGATTATTTTTCTACTGTTAAAGTTTCTTTTAAAAAATGCTAGAAATCATTTACTATGTACAAAAATTTGTCTAGGTACCATAAAAAATGCAAATTTTGGCAAATAATCACAAAAAATAGTTATTTTCGTCAAAATACCCCCCCCCCCAAAAAAAAGCATCACCCGGAAATTTTGTAAATGGATGTGAAAAAAAAAACAGCAAATTTCGTCAACAGATTGCAAAAAACAACAAATTTTATGAAAAGATCTCTAAAAAATTTGTCAAAAAAATTCAAAAAGACAAAAATTGTCTAGGTATCCCAAAATAAAACAAATTTCATGAAAGTATTGCAAAAAATCAAAATTGTGCCAAAACGTCTAAAAAAATTGGCAATTTTCAAGAAAAAAATTTGAAAAATAAAGCCAAATTCCACAAAAAAAAAAATCCCTAAAAAATGGCAAATTTGTAAACATATTGTGAAAATAAAATTCAAAATATTGTAAGAAAACAAAAATTTTTGACAAATCATTGTGAGTAAACAACAAATTTCGTCAGATTGAAAAAAAAAAAAAAAAAAAAAAAAAAAGCAAATTTTATCAAATAATCACAAAAAAAGTAAATTTTGCAAAAAAAACCCAAAAAATTTTGCAAAAAGATCTTCAATAAAACGGCAAAGTACATCGAAAGATCGTGACAAAACGACAATTTCATCGAAAGAACTCGAGAAAAACGATAAACTTCTCCGAAACTGTCCAGGTATCATAAAAGACACGAATTTCGTCCAAAGATCTCAAAAGCACATAAATTTTGTCTAGGTAATCGCAAAAAATAGCAAAAAAAAAAAAAAAAAAAAAAATTCTCAAAAAGATAACAAAAAACGACAATTTCTCAAAAAAATCATGAAAAAAGGATAAATTCGATAAAACAGCAAATTACATCGAAAGATAGTGAGAAAAAATGACAAATTTCACCGAAAATCCCCGAGAAAACAAATAATTTTATTCTGGTACCGTAAAAGATGTGAATTTCGTCAAAAGATCTTGAAAATACTTTAAATTTGTCTAGGTACTTCAAAAAACGCAAATATTGGTAAACAGATTGTCAGAAAACAACACATTTTGTCAAAAGATGAAAAAGAGGCAAATTTCAAGAAAAAATTGCAAAACAGGTAATTTTTTTCAAAGAAAAAAAAAGCGAAAATATGATAAATTTCTGAAAATAACAAAAAAAAAACGACAAATTTAACAAAAAAAGCATAAATTCGATAAAACGGCAAATTACATCGAAAGATAGCGAGAAAAAAACAACAAATTTCACCGAAAATCCCTGAGAAAACAAATAAATTTTTCCTGGTACCATAAAAGATGTGAATTTCGTCAAAAGATCTTGAAAATACTTTAAATTTGTCTAGGTACTTCAAAAAACGCAAATATTGGTAAACAGATTGTGAGAAAACAACACATTTTGTCAAAAGATGAAAAAAAGAGGCACATTTCATCAAAAGATCGCAAAACAGGTAATTTTTGCAAAGAAAAAAAAGCGAAAATATGACAAATTTCTGAAAATAACGAAAAAAACGACAAATTAAAAAAAAAAAATCATGAAAAAAGCATAAATTTGATAAAACGGCAAATTACACCGAAAGATAGCGAGAAAAAAATGACAAATTTCACCGAAAATCCCTAAGAAAACAAATAATTTTTTCCTGGTACCAGAAAAGATGTGGATTTCGTCAAAAGATCTTGAAAAAATACTTTAAATTTGTCTAGGTACTTCAAAAAACGCAAATATTGGTAAACATTGTGAGAAAACAACACAGAGAGACTGCATTTTTGCTATCACTGTTTAATGCAATGCTATGATAATTATATTTTTTTTCTTTACTTATCTTATAATGATTGAAATACATTGTTTTTTTCACTTTACATAAGTTATTTTATTTCCAAGTGTTTATTTACGTTCTTGGCCGATAAAGCATTTTCTATATTGTAATTTTCAAATCATCTAGGTACCACAAAAAATGCAAATTTTGCCAAATAATCATAAAAAAAAACCAGCAAGCAATGAATATGGTATATAAAGACTGCTTTATCATGATTGAAAGCTATGCAAAAAGAGGGATCTCTTCTGATAATTTTATTTTTCTTTGTTGATTATAATGATCTTCATATTTCTGAAAAAACATTGTTGAGAGATCAAGATCAAGCGATTAAAAAAAAAAAAAATAGCAAATTTCATCAAAATATTCCTTCCTCCTTCTCCCCAAAAAAACTCAGCAAATTTTGTCACGGGAACACTTTTTAAAAAAAGTGTACTCAAAAAAAAAGTGAAACATTAAAGAAATATTAATGATTTACAAAGCTGTTTATAACTGGGATTATTTTCATTTAATATGCAATTTTCTATTATTCGGCGAGACTATGAGATGTAATGTAAATACTTCCTAAACGTTATGAATTTGCTCAAAAATGAAATTATAAGTGGGAAAAAAATCACCGTTTTTTGACATGAGTATAATAAGAAACTGAAGCAAAAAATAAATAGTGATTTGCGAATCTGTTTACATCCATGAAGTCAAACTATCCGTCGAAAATCGCACCATCAAAACACGAAACAAAAAACAATGTGATTTCCAGCCTTTTTTTTACACATACTAATAAATAAATTTGAAAATTACAATATAGAAAATGATTTATCGGCCAAGAACGTAAATAAACACTTTAATCATTAACTTATTGAATGTTTCAATTTCATATGAAACATCTCTACAATTAAGCCTAAGATTGCCGGCAATAACATTGCAAAAAAAGAATAGAGATGGAAATAAATTAATTAACTTACGTAAAGTGAAAAAAACAATGTATTCCAATCATTATAAGATGAGTAAAGTCATAAAGTTTAATTATTATAGCATTGCATTAAACAGTGTCAGCGTTCTTATCCCATATTTACAAACGCGCTTTGCAAATGCTCTTACAGACAGTAATTACTCTCCTCCGATTAACCAATAGGAGGAGACTCTCAGAGACCGGCGCAAGTATCGATGCGTAGAGACGTAATTAAACCACGATTACTTTTTCTGCCTTTCGTTTTAATATATAGATATAAAGATAGATAGATAGATAGAAAAAAGCATCAAAATATGTAAATTATAACACATTAAAAATATTAAAGTAAATGAAAATTCTAATAATTAATTTATGAATTCTTAATACAGTTAAAATTAATCTAAAATTTTAATGCGTTAAAATTTCATATTTTGACCAAGTACACATTTATTGCATATTTATTACTGCTTATAAACTGTTATACAATAACTGTTAGAAAATATACTGAAAAGATACTCTCTCTATATATATACATACGTATAGATAGATAGATAGATAGATAGATAGATAGATGATAGATTGCAAGATATATATACATACACTATGTGACCAAAGGTGACCGGCCACGTTTAGACATTTTGATATATATGTATCTAGAAAAATACATGAGGAATTATCCTGACACTCTAAGTGTGAAAACATAATGGTACAGATCATACATTTCCGTGAAGATTTTTACCCGAAACTCCATAGGGGAGCATCAGCAAATAAAAAAACGAATATCTTTTGGATAACTCTGTTAAAACTATTGTAGCAAAAGCGTTCAAACTGTAGAATATGATTAAGTGGCTTATTGTTATAAACTGTGGTTATTTTTATACGAATAGCATGCATACTCGTAGAGAAATTACGGTTTTTAGAAAAACTGTCCCAAATTTTTCCAAGTATTTTTGCTTATAATTTGCAGAGTTCTCAACATAAAATAATGGTATATCCGGAAAATATGACAAGCAATACTGAACACTATACTTTGTAATCATAATTAAAAAATAATGAAAATTGTATGAAAAAGCAGATTTACTAAATACTTTTTCACTGCACATGCGTTAACGCTATCAAAATTTCATTTGCATATTGTGTTAGCTAAATGTATAGAGCAACTTCTGTGAAAGTCTCAAAAACATAGCTTGAAAACTATCTATAGAATAAGCTAAAAATTCGTTGTTCCCAAAATTAATCAAAAAATTGAGGGATTGTATACAAATGTAGAAGTACGTGTCTTATCGTGTATTCTTTATTGACAGTAATCAATGGATAAATGGATACAGCCCCTCATCATTTTACTTCATTTTGGGAATAACGGATTTTGAGCTTATTCTATAGATGATTATTTTCTGAGTTTTCAAGCTATCTTTTTTGGGACTTTCACAAAAGTTGCTCCATACATTTAGCTAAAACTATATGCAAATGAAATTTTTACAGCGTTAACGCACGCGTAATGAAAAAGTATTTAGAATACATGCTCATTTTTCGTGTAATTACTATTACATTTTCATTCTGATTATAGTGTTTTGTGTACCATTTTGCTCGTTATATTTTCTGAAAAGAATATATTTTTTAATATTATGATCTCTACCAAATATAAGCAAAAAACTTGGCATAATTCGGGACTGCTTTTATAAAAACCAGAATTTCTCGACGAGTATCCATGCTATTCGCATAAAACTCGCACAGTTTATTACAATAAACTACTTAATCATAATCTATAATTTGAACACTTTTGCTACAATAGTTTTGACAGGGTTATCCAAAAGATATTCGTTCTTTTTCAATTTGTTGACGGTCCCCTTGGAGTTTCGGGAAAAAATCTTCACGGAAATGTAGGACAGGTACTATTATGTTTACACACTTAGAGTTTCAGGATAATTCCTCATGTATTTTACTAGATATTTAACAAAATGTCTAAATATATATATATACGATAGACTGGATGATTTTACAATTTTTTTAGCTTGGATCATAAGACTAGCTTATTACATATTTTTCTATCTTTTTACAGTGCCAAAATTATGAAAAGACATTAGATTATTTAAAAAAAAATTTCACGTAAACATTCTCTTTATCTAATGTACAATTTTTAGTATACATGCTTGTTTTATTGTGTTAAAAACTATGAAATTTCGGAAAAAATAAAACTAGTCGGATATGGTATTCCTAAAACATTATTCTTTCTCATACATGTTAATGCATCAAAATTGCATCTACAGTGCCAAAATTAAATGACAATCTACTCCCATCGTGAGGATCCTAAAGGTATGAAATTCCGTGTATTAGTTCTTAAAATAGGACTATTGCCAATATCGAGAAAAAGCAACATAAAGGCGACACCTATTCTATGATTAACACCACAATATTATAAGCAATAATATTTATCAAGGTATATCTGAATCTGAAGTTTGATCAAAATTCATACATTAGTTCTAGAGATAGAGCTGTTGTGAGAATTGGGAGTAGTTAACTATAGATGCACCACCTGTTGGGCGGTTGACACAAAAACGTAAACAGAATCATTCAATGTCAAGAGTTAACTGAATCGAAGCTTTGATAAAAATCCGTGCATTTACGCTTGATATAGAACTATTGCAGGAATAGTGTAAAACGACAACATAACAGCGCCACGTGTTTAGCGAATTACACCAACTGTAAACAGCTTCAATATATATCAGGGACTATTTGAATACAAATTTTTATAGAATTCCGTCAATTATTGGATATAACTAGTGCAGGAATCTGGAAAATTTAGCATATCAACGCCAACTGTTAGGTGATCGACATCGAAGCGTAAAAATAAACAATTCATAACAAGCATTAACTGAATCTGAATTTTCATTAAAATATGTGCATTAATTTTTGAAATTGAGCTCTATCGGAAATCGCTAAAAACGCAGTGTAGGAGCATCATTTAACGAGCAATATTGCACCAAAATGTAAAGAATATCAATACATACCAAGAACTAGTGGAATCTGATGTTTGATGGAAATTCGCGCATTAATTTTTGAGATACACCTGTTGCGTTAATTGTAGAAAAATACCGCATAGCAGCACCACTTGTCGAGCGATTTACACCAAAAAACTAATCAGCATCAATCTATATCAAGCGCAACCTGGATATATTTTTTATTAAATTAAGTGCATAATTACTAAGATACAGCTGTTGTTTGGATTGTAAAAAATGCAACATAGAAATAAAACCTATAGAACAATTTACACCAAAACGTAATCAACATCAATTTATATAATATACTACTTGAATGTATATATTTTTATTAAATTTAGTGCATTAGCTCTTGAGATAGTGCGCGCACAAAATTTATGTTACATACAGACAGAGTTACAGACTCAAAGACAGAAATCGTCTTAAAACTCGTTTTCTAGAATTCCAGATACCTAATACGTGCAAATCCGTCACAATTCGGAATTGAAAATTTTTCACACATCGAATACTTTCTTCTTGTAAAGATAGAAGAAAATAAAAATATAGGGTTGCGTCAAGCAACAGGGTTATGATTTAACTATGCGGCTATGAAGATCCTTGTAATTCAGCTTCAAAAAGCTAATGTTCATTTGAATTAAAGTTTGGATCTTTGTAAATGTGTTTAGTTAGGTTCATTCTATCAGACAGAAATTTTAAATGTTAAATTTTAATGTCTAATATATATATAAATTTGTGTTTAACTTTTTTTGTCCGTAGATACGGTTCACCCATAAAATTAGGGGAACTGGGCCAGGGCAACCTGTGATCCCCACACGTTTTTTTTTTTTTTTTTTTTTTTTTTTTTTTAATCTGCTGCAACAAGGCCTGTTTAAAAAAATATAAGCAATTTAAAAAATATTGAATCAAGCAAATCACGTAAATTATACATCTACTAAAGAGCATTGTAAAGGAAAGTTTGCTGTTAAAATGATTAAAAAAATACTAAATATGAAATTATTAGATTTATTTGTACTAAAAGTAAAAGAATTAAAAAAGTACTTGTGTACTTTAGTTTTATAATAAATACTAAAATTACATGGATATTTTTCTAAAAATGTAACAGTATAGATCTAGAATAAACGGCTACGTAAGTACGCATGTACTTCAATATCTTTTTTAGGTAGATTTCGTATGAAATACTACCTATTGCGATCGCACCAATGTTGGAATATCTGAAAAATGTTTGCAGATCTACGCCGCTCATGACCCCTAGACCGCAAAACTACCATCAGTATATTATATATATATATATATATATATATATATATATATATATATATATATATATATATATATATAATTCACTTTCTTATGGACACGATAACGTCTCTAGTTTTGCTCCAATCTCTTCCAAACTGATACATAAAATCAAGGGGTATAAAATCTCGGCTAAGTTCGTTAATGGGCAAAATTGGTCCAAGAGGATGGAAATAAAGTGGGGTTTTCTGAAAATCGAAAAAAAACAAAATTTCTTAAATAAAATAGATATCGAATCGGTTTAAAGTTTATATTACTTCTTATAATAAGCCAAAAGTTTATGTGTGACAGATTTGTGATACATTTAGAAATGGGCTCACGGGGCGAAAAAAACAATGCTTTGGGAGAAAAAAATTCATAACTTCATCAATTCTCAAGCTATTAAGCATCTAAATTTTTTATAAATGTTCTCAAAATTATCTAAAGCTATTGTACTTACAAGTTTTTGATAAGTCCAACTTTTACCAATGAAAATATTAAAAACGAAAAGAAAAAGGGGTGTGAAAAAAGAAAAAATCCTTAACTCCGTCAATTTTTAAGCTATCAAATCTAATTAAATTTATTTTACATCTTCTTAATAACATTTACAACTTTTATACTGACAAGTGTTTGATAGGACCAATTCGTATAGTAAAAATAAATTAAACAAAAATACGAGTTGAAGAAAAAGCCTCAAATCCAAGCTGCTTATATTCTGACTGATTTTTAAATTCATTTTTGATTTTAAACGCATCCAAATAGTAGATCCTCTTATTTAGAAACTGTATAAAGTGACGCATTGGTCAGTTTTTTGATAAAGACAGAATATATTTTTAAAAAGGCTACCAAAAATGGTATTTGGAACAGAATTTCCCGAAGTCATCGAGAGTGAAAATTTAAGGAAGTATTCAAATAACAAATTGCGTTTTTTCTGACTCGTTTTTAAATCCATTTTCGCTCCCAAACGCATCCAATTTACAGATACTCTTATTTAGGAACTATATAATGTGACTCATCGGCCACATTAGCCAGTTTTTTGATAAAGATAGAATATATTTTTAAAAATGCTGTCAAATTGGGCATTTTGCACAAAGGTTTCCGTAGCGATTATGATTAATGAATGAAGGATTTATTCAAATAACAAATCGGTTATTTTATGACTCGTTTTTAAATTCAATTTTGCTCTCAAGCGCATTCAATTGACAGTTTTTTGTTATTTAGTAACTATACAATGTACTGTTTTGGTTGATTTTTTAATAAATTCAGAATTTATTTCAAAATATGTTGCCAAAATGGGCATTTGAGCTGAATTTTGCTTAAGATGATTCTGATAAAACCAGTTCTTCTAGAAAAATGAAAATAAGAATTTTTCATAAGCGGCCAAATGAAGTTATTAAACTGGGTTTACCTCTAATCATACTTTATTTTTTGTTGTTATTGGAAATAAGCACTCTTCAAAATCTACCCCCGACTATAGGCCAAGCCGACAGGGATTTTTATTTTTTTTTTTACCCCAACTGAAGTGCAATACAGAGTGTCCACTCTCAACGGTGGCCAATGGCTAATTTCTAAACTGTTAGTTATAGACATCTAACAATTGCCAATTGCAAAAATGCTTTTAAAAAGGCAAAGAAATGTTTTTAAGCGATTTAGGTGGAAAAGATGTTTAGTAAAAAATTACGAAAATTAAATTTTTATACGATCTCCAGGTCCTATAAGTGATATTTAGTAAATTTTTACCACTACTTTAACTAGTCAGAAAAAAAAGTCCCATTACTCTGCGATTAAAACTGGTCGAGTAATAAATATTTAAAGTTGAAGCATCTTTCTTGCTGCAAAATAGGGATCAGTCACAAATTTATTGGAAATAAAAATAAACGTCAGATGTAAAATTTAACATTGAACAATGACAGTAAAATGATTTTTACAATATTATTTTTATTAAATTTATGTTGATGTTTACATATTAAAGCAGAATATACAACTTGTACTTAAAATATAATTAAAAAAATTACAGAAATTTTGTTAAATTAAATTATGAAAAGCAACATTCACAATTCGTTAGAAAACGTTCCGTGTTTAAAATTCAATTAGATTACTTAACCTAATAGAATTTGGTGTACTCCTATAAAATAAATAAATAATACTCACCTAAAATCATATTAATATTGCATTGTCATTTGATATAAATAAATTTGCAAATTAGTCCTCAATCAGATATTTGGAAGTGAGATAAAATTTGAATACAAATTTTTAGCTAGGTAAACTAAACATGCATAAGAAATTCATAGCTAAAATAAAAGCTTATCAAAAGGAAACACCTTTTTAAAATAAAATCATGACAAAGAAACAGCTTCATTTCCTTACGAAATATAACATCTGTAAAATACAATTGAGGATGTCAATTTCAAGATTTGCCTTATCACTTTTGTTTTCATTATCAGTCAATCTGCACTAATATAACACTACAATATCCAAATTTATAATGAAAACCGGTGGATGCATTTAAAGGTTTTTCGCGATTTCCTAAAATCCGATTTTCTCGATAAGGAGAATTTTGAAAGTCACGTCTCCGATTATTTTAACCAATCTAGAAGTTAATTAATTAAAATTAAGGTTACCGAATAACTTATATGGTGGCTGCAACTTCAGTTAAATCGCTTAAAAATATTTTTTTACGTCATTTAAAACATTTTTGCAATTGGAACTATATGCCTGTGACATACGGGTTTAGGAATTAGCCATTAGTCAGGGTTTTAAAGGGACGACCTTTATAATACTTTAAGCTATTAGCGTACGTTCCCTTAAAGCTTAGTGAAACTGATCTGTTTTCAGTTAAAGAAAAGTGGTTTAAGTCATGAAATTTAAAGTTTCATAACTCGGTCAATTTTTGGTTTAGATGAATGGGACCTATTTTGTATTGCTTGTTAGAGTTATTGAAAATTTTTACTAAATATCACTTATAGGATTGGGAAACCGTATAAAAATTTAATTTTCGTAATTTTCTAGTAAATTTTTTTTGAACAAAATAGTTTATAAAACAATTGTTTACGTTTTTTAAAGCATTTATGCAATTGGAACTATATGTCTATAACTAACAGTTTAGAAATTACCATTGGCCACCGTTGAGAGTGGACACCCAGTATATCAAATAAACATGTGGGGAATGCAATCTTGTTTTTTATATTTAACAGAACTATTTTTTATTGGGTTCGATAATTTTCTAATTATGTTACTTTTTCTTATAAGCACCTCTTCATTTCTATCGTAAAATTCGAAAGCTTAGCTATCTCACTTCAGAAATTTGGTTTGATACTCCCAAAGTTTAAAAAAAAATTACTTAAATTTAATAGGAATACTGTATAATTTTCTTTATTGTAAGTAAAAATTGAAATAATTCAATTTCCCGTAGTTAGAAAAACTCAAAAATCTATGATTATTGGAGTAACTGGACCCAATATAGTCCAGTTACCCCTGATACGTGTCCCAGTTACTCCTTCTTGAAAAAATGATGGGACAACTGGGACACTGGCCTTACATTTGAAACATGAAAATAGATATGTAAAGATACATAATAATATTAATTTTATAACATGTCAAATGTTTAAATTTTTTTTTGCTTAGTAAAAGTAGGGTAACATCCCCAGTAATTGGCACATTAAGAATTTGTCGTTAAACTTACTTAAATTTTCATTACAAAGAAATAAGCTATTTACTTGGAAATATTTTTAAATCAAAGAATGCATATCTGTGCATCTATTTCGCCCACTAAAAGCAAAAAAAAATTGAAAAAGTATTTTTATAAAAATATATTTATAAAAAGTTGCTGAAATCACCAGTAATTGGCACCTAAAGCACCAATGTATGACACCTTGTGATGCAGTAATTGGCATATGTTTATATTTAAAAAAAAATTTACATTTTGCATTGGGTTTAATCGCTTTAAATTAATTTACTGTAGATGAAGATGCCATATTTCAGGTTTTTGAGAGTAAGAAATCAGCATATTAATCTGAAATGTGAACACTTTAAAACAATACAATATACTTACATTAATATCCAGTAATTGTCATGCTGTCCCCAGTAATTGTCATATGAAGCTTTAATGGATTCCAATTACTGATAAAATTTATATTTTCAAAAAAAAAAAAAAAAAAAAAAAAAAAAAAAAAAAAACAAATGATAAACAAAATTAGTCTATAATTTTAAAAATACTTCCAAAAATAAATGGTTTAATCTCAAATTCCTTGCGAATTCCTTGTAATTGGAATAGGTGCCAATTACTCGGAACTATCAAAATTGAAGTACCATTAATTGGCAACTACCATTAATTCAGAAATCCAAATATTTGTGTCGAAAATACTTTTACACAAGCAACCTTTAAAGCAACCTTTTTCAACTAAACAAAACTGTTGTCAATTAAAATTTAAAATATATTATAAATCAGATAATAATGAATTTAAAAGCATGACTTCCTTAAGCCAAAGAACAAGAATTTGCAACAAAATTGCTAATTTGATACAAGCCAGATTTTTTTCTCTTTCCTAGACTCTATTGTCATCTTGTAAAATAAATCAAAGTTATAATCTTTAACGTAAATGAGCATATATCTGATATATGGTCTTGAATTGTTAAAAGACTGGATATAAATCTTTTTTAGGACATGTTTGTAAAATATGCCAATCACTGGTGCATGCCAATTACTGGGGGTGTTACCCTACTTACAGTATTTTAATAAAAAGCCGATGAAGTTAAACGAAACTGATATTGTTTTTTAAAAAAGAAACCGAAAATTTTGAAAACCTATCACAGAGTTTTGATTGATTTAAAACAAATTGTTTTTAAGAAGTAGGGGTTAGGGGGCATTGTTCGCACACTGTAAAAAAATTCTGTAAGATTACTAAGAATTTTCTTGGAAACTGGGATGCCTAGAAATTTTTATGTAACCGCAACTAAAGAAAATCACGTAAAATCTCTAAAGTTTCTATAGTAACTGTTACTAAATATTGTTTAATAAACGTACTAACGATTTGTAAGGGAGGTTTCCAAAGAAACTTCTGTAAGTTTTCTAAATATTGTTAGTAATTACTGTAGTAAAATTACTAACGATCGTTTAGGGAGTTTAACAAATAATGTTTATTAAATTTACCAATGATTATGTTGTAAACATAGTAAGGATTTTTTAGGGAGCTTTCCAAAAAACTCTCTGTAAACTTACTACGGATTGTTTAAATATTTACTTAGAATTTTTAAGGGAGTTTTTCAAATTAGTTTTAGTAAATGTACTAAATATTGTTTAGTATACTTACTAGTGATTTTTTAGAGAGTTTACTAAATACTTTTTTGCAAATTTACTAAGGATTATTTAGTAAACGTGCTAATATTTTGAAGAGTATTTCCTAAAAAATATTTTGTAGGTTTTCTAATGATTTTTAGTACACTTACAAAGAATTTTTTTGTACAGTTGCTAAGAATTTTTGTGTGTTTGTGATGGACTTTAAAGTACATTTACTATTTTTATTTAGTAATGAACACTAAGTGTTTTATGTACTTTATCAAATATCCTTAATAAAATTTACATTTTTTGGATGAAGTAGATAAAATACTTAGTATGCATTCATAATAATAATAAATGTATTATAAAATCCTTTACAAATCCACAAAAAATTCTGAGCAAATATACTAAAAAATCTCTTGTAACTGTACTAAAAATCATTAGAAATATAACTTTATTAAGGCACAGAGTCTAAAATTACAAAAAATTATTATATATTGTATCTAAAACATTTTTTGTATTATCGCCAAAAAGTTCTTTACAACAGTACAAGAGTTAGTGCAGTAAATTTTCTAATGTTTTCTTAGCATTGTATCAAAATATTTACACTTACCAAACAGTATACCAGTTGTAACTATAAAATTTTTGCAGTAGTATTAGCAATAGTATTTCATCAGTATTCCAAAGAGATTTTAAGTAATTCTTTTTTTGTATTCTAATACTTATATTAATTGGAGTTGTTATAGTATTATTTTTTTAATATGAAGTAGAATTTTAAATTTTTTAAATACCCACAGTGGCGCTTTCCGCATGTATCGATATATTTTTTCTTTACAAAATAAGCAATATGATCTGACATGTGTTTCAGTAATATCACAGCAATTGTATGTTAGGCATGAGAAAACTCACTGTAGATATTTAAATAGATACAAAATCATGTTTTATATTAAATGAGCATTGTAATAACATTAAATAAGCAGATAATCTGAAGGAGATTTCACGATTTTCAGTTAAACTAAAAAAATTCAATAAAAACAATATTTTTATTTACAATTACGTAAATAAAATATAAGTAGTAAGTTTATAAAACATGCCTAAATTAAAAACAAAACATACTGATGTAGTTGAGACAAATTAAATTTACAATTTTTAAAGACAATATTCTATTTGTATAAGTAAGCACTGTGCATCATCTAATCCAATTCATGAATTGAAAACTTCTATATTATGAGAAACAGCAACTTTTTTTTAAAATGTAAATATGCTTCTCAACTAAAAATGGAAATACAGTAGTCTTGTTCAATTTTGTTCAATTCCAAGGTCATGAGAATTTCATTAACGAGTGTCTTATGGTACATATATTTGAAACACTATAAAATAACTGGTTCAATAGCTAAAAAAATGTAACATCTGTAAAAAAATGTCTTTACCTTAATTCCATATTTAAGAAAATACCTTTTTTTTAGCCTATTATTCTATTTTTTGCTGAATATTCCGTATAGTTGTCACTAATCACTAGGAACTTTCTTCCTTTTATTTATTTATTTTATTGTTTTTTTCCTCGATTTTTTCCTCACAAATTTCTCGCACTGTCTACACTTAATACACTAGTCATTTTCTAATAATTTATTTGCTTGAGAGTTCATTCTGTAATAGTGAAAAGAAACATTTAATTATTCGTAGGGCCACAATTTTATAACTCTCAACTGGCTTAAAGATCCGGAAAAATGGATCTAAACGCATAAATTTAGTAGGATTCAACTGTGGTTAATTCAGCTCTGGAATTAAAATTCCTAACTCAAAAAATTGCATTTAACAGAGATGAGGTACACACATTAACATATGTACGCAAAAATCCATATTAGGCATATCAACAGTCATTATGGGCAGGTTTCACATTTTTTTTGTGCTTATCAGTATACTATAAGCACTAGAGATGGCTAAGAAGACTTTCTAAAAGCAGAAAATGTATGGAAATAAGAATTGAAACAAATAGAAATGTATATAATGCTTTGGAAAATATTATGAATAGTCATTTTTATTATAAATGCGATATGCATACATGTACATCCAATTTATGCGATGTGATTAAATGACATAATACAATGAAATATGAATAAAGTTCATTTCCAAATAACGATTTATTACATTCTACACAATGAAAATTATTTACATATACATTTTTAATATGACTCATATTTTATAAATATTACATAACTAGAGTTTATACAAATACCTATGAAAATCATACTTTTTAAGTTAAAAGTAAGGTTAATTTTTTCTATTATGAAATACTGTTAAAATGTAAAGAAATGGAAGTTAAAAAGTGCAGATTTAGTAGCATAAATAATAAAGGCATGCAGTATAAAACTATAATATCTACTCTAAAGTAGTTTATGTGTCTTATTTAAAAATTGAAAAAGAGCATTTGATATTTATTTATTTATTTATTTATTTATTTTTTATTTTTTTTTATTTTTTTTTTTTTACAAAACCAAATTAATCAAAACTCGTAAAATCTGCTTAAAAATCATATATTCAAGTCCTTTGCGGCACCTCTAAATATATTATGTTTGTTAAAATATTTTAATACTGTCTTAACAAAGGCATTGGACAACTTTTTATCGCTATTACATATTGAAATTGAAAAATGTTTTTTTTCGTTCCACCCTAATGTGTAATCGAACAATTCAATTATTTTAGACAACAAAATGGGATTCAAATGGAATGGATTCATTTCCATTCAAATGGAATTTGTTTGAAAAGTTCATTTGAGTTCACTGATTGTACATGGTTTTAAAAACAAACTTGAAAAGATAAATTAAAAAGATATATTCCATGCTATCTCTTGCTCTTAAAATAAAGGTTTCATCATCATTTTCTTACGGCTAATATTCCCTAAAAAGAGATAAAACTTCCTGTAAAATTAACTAAAAAATATAAATAAACCAAAATTTAACAGACATATAATTAAGCTACGCGTTTAAATCTATAAAAATAACAGAATATAAAAGATGTACCAAGCAGTGTTGATTCCGGAGACTTTTCTCCGTGAGGGACTTCTGTGGCTCTGGGGGGGGGGGGGACATTATAGAGTTCAAAGGGGGGAATTGCATTTTTTGACCAATGAAAACCCCAAATCTCAAAATTTCCGGGGGGGGATTTCATTGCTCTGGGAGGAATGTCTCCCCCGGGCCAGCCCCTGAATTCAACACTGGTACCAGGTATAAAAATCTTGGGTTGAGGGAAGATTTCAAATGGTTAACTGCTGTTATAATAAAGTATTAAATAAAGGAGTAAAAAGATGAAGACATTTAAAAAAATTAAATTTTGCGAGTACAAATAGGAGATAAAGATAACTATACTTTATTTACTATTGAAAGAGGGGGGGGGGAGAGGGTTAACAAACGACTAATAACCTACAATATTAAAGATTTACAAATAGTGAACAAAAATTAAAAATGAACAAGTTAAGAGTTCTTCATCGATTATTTTTTGTTACAATAAAGTAACAGATAAAACAGGAAAATATATTTAAAAAGCAATAGATTATTAAGATTTTAAACTTTAGATATTAAAGGGACAAAAAGATAACTATTTTTTTTAGAAGAGGGGAGATTTATTAGATGACTTATTTACATTACTGAAAATTTACTAATATACGTAAATTACTAATAGCCCAGTGTTTAGTTGGTAGAATTCGTTATTAACACGCTCGCTGCCTCTTACATGAAGTGTGGTGATAGTTAATGCAGGACTGTAGAAGTGGATTTTTTCCCAGAAGCCAATTTACTTTTTGTAACAAAGAATCAGCGAAAGATTTTCCCGCGCCAACGCGTGACTGGCTATTGCACAACACCCTTTATCACGCGCTGGCGCGTGAGTGGCTCCTTAACGTTGGCGCCATATAACACGCTTTCGCGTGAGCGGCAGCAAACGTGTAAAAGGGAAACAGGAAATTGGTTTAATCGTTTCAGTTTATGTCTATAATGAATAGTTTTTTTTTTTTTCTTTTACCAGGCGAAAAAAAGAAAGAAGAAAATACATATAGATTTACAATAAAAATAATAAAAATAAAACTATATTTTTCAATACCATAATAATACCTCAAAAATAACGAACTATCAAAAACATTAAAACAAATGTTGTAGAGCTTTTTACTTAACTGCTATTAGCGGTCTCACAGACCGCTGAGTTTTTAAAGTTTAATTCGTAATTTTCAGCGTAACTATAAATACTGGTCAAATTTTGTTTCGTTTGAATTCCTATTACTATCGCTAGAGAGTTTTAAATAGCTGAGTTTTATTTATAATAGTCCTGTATATAAAGTTTTATAAAAAAAACTTGTATTCGGAGAGTTACTTTAATATTTTATTCATCTTTAGATTAATCTGCCTGACAGACTACTCTCAGTAGTTTTGTCACAGCAGTTAAGGGTTAAAGTTTTGAATAAAATGAACGCCTACAATTAAAATTTTTGTTGGATATTAAATGTCACAGTTCCGTTTAAAAATTTTAGCTTAGTAGTCAGAGGTAAAACTCAAAATTAATTATGAGAAAACGAAGTTGTTTTAATCCCTTCAGTTTAAGTCTAGAATGAATGTACTGATTACCCCTCCTCCTTCGAGGTCAACGTTATAGAAAATAGGTACACATTTATAGCTGAAAAACCACTTTAAAAAATATATCTTAGGATTATATATCTTATCCCAAAAGAACTGATTCTATCAAAAACAAACATTGTCAAGACAGATGTCTTAGAATTTGAAATTAAAAATAAAACTAGTACCCATATTCATATTTTTGTCGAATTCTATTTCAAAATTTTGTCTTAATTGCTAACAAAATATTAATGCAAAAAAAGACCAAATTATCATTCCGCCAAGCCTCTATTTGTTTTACATGTTTTAAATTGTTAAAGCCTTTACCATGTTGTTGCAATTATGCTAGGGCTTTATTTTGTATATTTTGAGGATTATAATTTAGTAATTATCGATAAAGAGGTGCATGAATGATAGCTGTTTTACACGTACAACTGATATCACCAATCTTAAACCATCGTTTTAATATTTTTACGTTAATACTAAAATACTTTATTTCAATATTCCGAAGATTTTACACTTTTATAAATTTAACCTGACAGAAATTGTCATATAATTACTGTGAAGCGGTCTCCATCGAAAGATGACAAAAAGGCGCGATAAACTTATAGGATGGAATTTTTGTACTAAACATCTTGCGCTATTATAATAAAAGTTCACCTATTCAAAAGTCTCTGATAATAGTATAAAAGTTTCAAATGAAAGAAAATTACGGTAGTGTTTGTAGTTAGACTGTGACAATTGAGGGAGGGGGGGGGGGGCATCGGTTTGTGAGATAAGTAATGTCAGTTAAAGGTGAACTTAAAATGTGGTCGTATACTAATAGAAAGTCTTTTTTTTTAAACCATCTTTGTCCTTTAAAGAAAATATCGACGGTTAGAATCGTGTTATTAATTGCCTTTTAATTTCCTCTAGCGAAAAGGCTTCTACACACTCATTTGTTTCCTTTCCTCCAATCCCTCCCCCACAAAAAAAAACAATCTCGCACCTTAAAAAAAAAATTCTACTTATAATAGATATGCACTGTTATTCACTCTATATACACATATTTCAAATATACTACTAATAATAAATAATGATATAAAAAACAATGTTTACCCTCACTTACGAATCATTTTTGAAATATTTTAAAAGTAATGAAAAATTCAGATTTTAAGATATTGATAAGCTCGTAGAAACAAAAGCTCTTCTGGCAATAGGAGGAAACTTACTACATTGCAAATTTATCTCGAATAGATTAAAACATATTCTAGCTTTTTCATAATTATTTGCGACATTGGACTTTTTTTTTCATGGCCCACTATTTGGCTATAACCCGTAATCATGAGGTTAACACATAAAAAATTCTTAATACATCCACCCTAAATAATAACTCAGTATCTTAAAAAAATACTTGTACATAAAAATCAGAAGCACTTTGAACTGACAACCTCGTCTGCTGGGGTTTATAGCTCTTGCTTAGTAATTTAGCTAAAACTTTGAAGTAGAAATGTAAAAATTCAACAAAAATATTGGCTATCGGTGCTCGTTTTATTCAGAATTTTAATCTCTATAGCATTTGAATTGAGAAGGCTTTTGATAAAAATAGTTTTTTTTAGATATTTTTTATGATAATTAATAAAAGCGGTTTTTTCGATTATAAATCTATATACATTTTTCTAACGCTAACCTAAGAAGGAAGAGAAAAAACTTAGCATAATCATTCTAGACCTACAGGGATATAAACAATTTTCAACTTTCCCCTAATTGATTCAGATTTCGACCTCTCATCCCTCCACCACTGGGCTCTAAAGAGTTTTATAGACTTTAAAATTCTATGCGTTTTTTATGAGGAGCGCTTAGAATATATAGCATAGAGCGCAATATGAAGGGGTGAGGGAGGAATGGGGAAATGGAAATTTCGAGTTGTGAGAAAAATCTTATTTGACAATTTATTGTGAAAATAAAATAACACATAGAGCAAATTTTATTAATTTTAAATTAAAAAGTTTTACAGAGTTTTTAAACTTTAAGTTCTGTTACCGTATGGGATGGAGAAAATTCGAAAACAAAATTTTGAGGGTGAAATTCAGATAAAATTTTTAATGAAATGAACGTGATGTAATCAATTGCTAATGAAATTTAGGATTGATTATTCACTATAAAGTAACAAATAGAGTAGAAAAAAGTTTTAAACACTTTAATCTCTTCTATTTTGTAGAAGCGGGAAAAAGGGTAAGGGAAATTTCAGAAAAAGAGAAGGGAAGTTTGATTTGTTACATTAAATATCAGAAATTTCGCACTTGTAATAAACGCCCACGTATAGAATAGTTATCTGACAATGATATATACAGGGTGAGTCATAAATATCGAAACAATAGGCTATCTCCTTAAATATTGCCGCTAGACCCATACTTCCAATTGCAAAAATTCATAAAAAAAGATGAATTTTTTGAAAAGATAAGTTGCAACTCCATGGGGGGTCTGTTTTAAAAAATACGAAAATTAAATTTTTATACGGCCCCCAGAGAATAAAACTTCCAATAAGAAAAAATTTCTTTATCCCTTCCTGAATTGAACAAAAAAAATTTCATCTCGATATCTGCAAATCCCCGAAAGATATTAATATCCAAAATTTTCCGAAATTCCTGACTTACACCACTTAAGCATGACTCTGAGCGCAGCAAAATCAGTTCATTTGAAGTACAATTAAGGGATCGACCATAAATTTACGTATTGTTAAATGTCGATCCAAGACAACACTTAAACTTTTAGATATAAAATAAAAGCGTATAGGTTTTTGCTTTAAACTTCGATGAAATAAACTAGATGTCTGCAATATTTCGACCTTGCCGCCAACTTCGTAACTGGCACGATTCATTGAACGGACCGTCTTCTTAAACACTTATTAAAAGTGTTATCAAATTAAGTGATATTAATTAAACTCTCATTAAAAGTGTCTTAAAAACTTATTGGCGCAGGCAATAAGTTTAGTAAATATAGTAATAGCGAAAATGACTCTTCTATTAGCGAAATCAATGGAAATATATTTTAATAAATTACATAGAAATATTTTAAAAAATCTACTTTATACTACAGTTAAACCGCTTTAACGGACACTCCCGAATAGCAGACACCTCTGTTTAACGGACTATTTTCCAATCCCCATTCTCAAAACCTAAATTTGTGTATGTTTAACCTCTAAATAACGAACATTCCGAATTGGACACTAGTTAAGGCGATGAAGGATGAAAAAGTATTTATTAAGGACAAAAAAAATGAAAAAAGTAAAAAGGCCTCTAAATTTACCAGGGAATTTTGTGACAAATGAGCTGGGGAAAATCCCCCTCCCCCCACGTTCAGAATTGAATTGAAGTTGTTGCCAAGAAGGGACAACTTCCAGAGCATTGAAATATCCCCTCGAAAAATTGAGATTTTAAGCTTTTAACAGCCAAAAAGTGCAATCCCTCTCCCCGACCGGAACTCTATAATGTCCAATAATGTCACTTTGAAAAACAAATTACATGTAATCGCAAGCAAAAGTTAACTTTTGTAACAGGGTTTTTTCACAAGCATGTAATGAACAGTGGGTAAAGGTGTGTACAGTTTTATTTAGCCCCATTGCTTAAAAAATAATTTTAATTTCTGATTAATCATATAAAAGAGGTTTTAGGACACATAAAAGTCAATTAATAAAATGTTAAACGTTTCTTAGCACTTTTTGAATATCTTTGATTTTTCTAATAGCGGACACCTCCGAATAGCGGACAATTTCTGCGTTCCTGAGGTGTCCGTTATTTAGAGGTTTTACTGTATTCAGTTTCAAAATTTATGAAGGTTTTAAACCTATTTTTGCTTTTTTCAATTTTTACAAGAAAAAAGTATTGGATTCATGAAAATTTTGAATTCCGGTTTTCGATGGATTCACAAGTTTTAGGGCTCAGAGAAACCGAAAAACATGTTTTTATGGAATGTCTGTCTGTGAGTCACAGCACAATGAAAAAATTTGAAATCGACGTGATAAAAAAAAGTTTAAATCAACTGACACATTTAAACAGTAATTAAAGAAGGTGAAAATGGCAAAACTTAAACAAAATCTGAAATCGAAACTATACAGCATTTAAACGTTAGGAGCCCATCTTTGCCCATCTTAAAACTAAATGCGCATCAAATGTTTTTATTTCAGTATTTTAAACTGACATACGTCAATAACCGTCGGTTACGGTAACTTTTCAGCTCAGAAAATTTACTTTTAAAAATATGATTTGTTTACAAAAATTACTTTTTTATATTGCTATTTTAAATACTTTTTTTTTAAAATACATATTATTTAAAATGCTGAATTAAAATTGAAAATTAGACATTTTCGTTTAATCAAAAGAAAAAAATTCAACGCGACAAATAATATTTTAAGTTATAACAATTTTAATTTACTGAATTTTTTTTGAAAAAAAAATATTAATAAGTCTTATGATGTGATAATGCTTACAATTATACGGTTAACCATCACAAAACATTCAAAATTCCAACTTTATAAATAAATAAATAAAATAAATGTTTCCTGGACCCATTACAGCAACATTGTTTCTTCAATTACACGAATTTCAATTTGTGTCTGATCCCTTGAAACCTCGCGATTTATTAAAATTGTCATAACTCTCTGAGTTTTGAAGACATCAAGATGAAATTTTTTTTGTTCAGTTCAGGAATGAATAAGGAAAATTTTTCTGATTGGATGTTTTATCCTCTGGGGGCCGTATAAAAATTTAATTTTCGTATTTTTTAAAATAGACCCCCCCATGGAGTTGCAACTTAACTTATCAAAAAATTCACCTTTTTTATGAAACTTTGCAATTGGAAGTATGGGTCTAGGGGCAATATTTAAGGAGATAGCCTATTGTTTCGATATTTATGACTCACCCTGTATATGTAATTAACAGAATATAATAGAAAGATTTACTTGCTAGATCATGCTACATTATAACAAAAAGTCAAACAGTCTTATCCGAGTTTTCTATTTTAAGTTATTATGAATCAAGTAGAACGGAAATATCCTCCTCCGCCCTGAGACTAATATTACGAAGGACCACAAAATCCAATTTTAAATTTTTTTTATAAAAAATCTCCAAAGATGTATCACTCAATATATCAATGCTTATAATATGCACACATTCATAAAAAAAGTTAAAGAATGTTCATTAGTGTCTCCTGGGGGCGAAATCAGGACTGAAGAGGTTAAAACAAAATTTAACATATTAAGAATAAATATTTACTTACTTCCTAAATATAAATTCTTCTCAATAAGGGATTCAAGATGGAAGTCTTTTACGCTCCTGTGGTCGCGTAAACAATGATCACGTCACTACTGAAGCCCTTTCTGATTGGCAGACAGGTGAAACTAAGATATTTCATGTATTTGTACAATGCGCTGGTAAATAAAATACCCCGGTTACAGATAAAATTTTAGTACACTTGCAGATTTCTGTAGCTTTACAAAAACTAGTTTTGTCTGTTTCCAGATTTTTTTTTACAGTGCAAAAGCTAAAACTTTTTCGAACGTTAACGGTTATAAAAAGACTTTAACGGTTTTTTATAAAACCGCTTATAGCCCATTTACCTCATGACTCTAGTTACCTCAGCTAATCTTATATATAAATAAGTGTAAATGGAAAAAACGCATTATTTCCAAAGGTATCAAACATGAAACGGAATTCAATGAATTATAAGAAAATTGTTGACGTTCAATTTAATTTTCCAAGATGGCCTAATTTATTTTCCATTTAAAATTCACAGTTTTTCAAATATGCGTATTTTCTGAATATATTCTTTGTAGATTTATTTTGGTTTCCCGGAAAAACCAAAGTTTAAACTCATCTTTAAGCATTTAACAATGAAATGTAAATGTTTAAAATAAAATATCACGTTTTATCAAGATACAATATACCATAAGGTACTTTATATTACTTTTTTATGCAGAACGAATGATTTAGAATCTAGAGATTTGAATATTTTAGCGCAAAAAAGTTTTTCGTTCTACTAAATATATTTTAAGTGTTATTTCAAGTATGGAATCACATTTCTTACATTTTATTTATATTTTTGTTACAGGTATAAATAAATTTATTAAAATAAGAATAACTGTAAAAATGTACAAAATCTTTCTAGTGCTGATACTTACTACAAATAATTAAGGTAACAAAAACTTGGAGACGTTAAACGAAATATTTCGTAGAGATATAATTGTGCATTATTACCGATCAGTAAATATGTGTTATAATAAGAAAACTACTCTGTTAAACTAATTTTATTTGAGTATTTGGTTGAAAGTAATAATATTTTAACCGTTTCAAAACTTTAAATGTACTTGATATGTAACTTCGGGGTAGGGGAGTAGAAGATCTATAGACGAAATATTCTTATGCAGCTAATTCACGCCTTTTTCATGTAAAAAAATAATGAATAAAATTAATGATGAGTTTGAATGAACAGTGCTTTGAGGTCTATAGCTACAATGGCTGTTACCTCGAATGATCCAGAATACACAGAAACAAATACAGAACACTTTATTATTACAGAAAATCCAGTGCATACATTTTAATACACATCACAGAGACAACACAGACACCCATGCCGATAGCCGGACTCGAACCAAGGACCAGCGGTGTGGGAGCAGAAGACGCTACCAACCACGCCACTGGGTCGGTAAAAAATTAATGATTACTTTTTATTTTAATGGAAGACAATATTGGGTGCTATCTTACGAGATATATTACAGCTTTAAGACCCGTTTGATCCGAAACTATTCGACCGGTTTTAATGCAATTTGGAATCAATTCTCACTGGATTATGTTTAAGGAATGTGTTCTGCCATTAAATGTTTTAATTTAGAGTAATGATAATTTTTCAGCAATCTTTCAGAGAATTTTTTTTCTGAGAGAAAAAAAAAAGTACCGAAATGAATTATTTTTTTTTTACACATGTCTGTCACAAATGATTTTATATTCATACTCAACCCCAAACAAATTTTTATTGAAATCTCTCGAATATTTTAGTAATTAATGGAGATTTTAGCTGAAAAGCACATTTTTTCGATGAGCCAAAATAATTTAGGGGCCATAATACGGAAATTGGTTGATAGGGATATTAACCCCCTTCTTGTCAAAGTATTTTTTAATTATCATCTTTATATCGTGCTTGCAAAAGGAATAATCCAGTCAGTCACGATTTCTAAGATCTTGGAGCTATTCTGTTTTTTTTGTTAGGTATGTTCGAAATTATGTAAATGCATAGCGCCTATAGTCGTCATTTAATCCATCCACATGTGCGTTTGTCTGTCCGCCTATCTGTCTGCATATAACAAAGCAAAAACTACCCAACTGAATCGTTTGAAATTTAAAATATGTAATTATTACATAATTTTGTCGAGTAATTTCAAATGTTATGAAAACCTGATGCATAGTGTTCAATTACAGGAACAATCAAAAGTATTCCGTTACATTATGGTCAATTGCAAAAAATAGTTTCATGTGCATTTTAATAATGTTGCACTCTTTCAAACATAATACAATTCATATGCATCTGTTAAATATACATTCTATACTAAAAAATTCATTCTGCACAATCTGTGATGCAAAGAATATTTCTTATTAATATACAGGACCTAATAAAAGTATTCTAATACATAACGGTAAAGTGGAAAACATTGTTTAGGGCGCGTTTTAATTTATATTTAGCTATTTCACATTTCAAGAAATCGGCATACATTGATGTGGTTTACTACGTGTTAATTCCTGCATAATAGAAAGCATTTAGTATTTACAGAATAAACAAAAGATTCTCTCTGTTATATCCAAAGTACTGTATACTTTAAAACTTCGTTATAGTACAAACGCTTTGGATTATTGCGGTAAATGGTTCCTTACCCATGCCATTATTGACAGCTGTCACTGCATTTGCAACATTTTCTTCAGTGTAATTGCGATAGTTCCGGGCATCTGGTGCTCTTTCGTAAGTCTTCATTTTTCACTTATTGTTTAAGATCTCTGAAAGTGAAATTATATGTAAAAATTTCAAGTGACAAAAATCACCTACGCTTTTTCGTTTTCTAACCATTTCATTGGTTGTTTGAGAAATGTTTTTCAATCATCCTGATTTTCAAACATTTCATTGGCTGTTACTGGCGACTCACTTGGTTTCAGGCGTAAAGATGCTTCGACACAAAATATTAGCTTAACTTTCCCATCGACTCTCCGGACCCATATTGTAACATGGAGATGGAGACGCCTGTAATTTCAAATGACTTTGACCCGTCGTTTAACAGCATTTTAAGAAAAGCGAGATATTAGTATATGCAATATAAATAAATAAATAAATAAAACCATGAAAAAATATAGACAAAACTATAATGAATCCATCTGCTCACGAGGTGACAAAGATAACCTGGGATGTAAAAGTAGCCCAAGTTTAAGATATGTATGTAGGACATTCATAAGTAAAAAATATTTACGGTCCTGTTTTTTATTTTATTTAGAAACTATTATTGGTTCTTCATCGCTCAGCGTTAAATTAACATTTATTCTATTGTAGCTTTTAAAAATGTAGGTAACTAATTTTTTCAGTGGGTAACAAAAGCCCCACAATGAATTTTGTTATATTTATTTTTCTGATCAAACTTCTTTATGTTGCAGAAGTTTTAAGTTGTTTTGAATTATCTAAGCTCTCTAAAAGTTGAAAAAACTCAGAAAATACAGTCAAAAGTTTCAAAAAATCTTGTTTATTATTATTATTATTATTATTACGAATAATAACAATAATTATAAATTTTTAGCCACTGAAATCATTTAAATTCATAAACTATATCTAAATTATCTACAAGATATCCTATGATTATTTAACAGTAGATATAGCTCATTTATTTTAAGCTCGTTCTTAAAGGCTTTGGAGTAAATTGCTTTCAATTTGCTGGGGATTTGCAATAATGATTTCTAACAGGTAATTCAAGATAATAATAATCTATTTCTTATCAAGTAACGATAAAATCATAATCCATAGTTTATGGTGTTTAACAAGAAATAGTTTATTAGCAATCACAGCTTTACAGCATTATTATCAAAACAATTTTGATGTTTTAAATGATAGATTTTTTTAAATTATACATAAAATTGCAATACATCTTAAATGCATTATTATTACTATTATTATTATTTTACATCCGTGGTCAGTCCATGCTTAATTCAAGAAAATTAATAAATTAACTAAAACAAACAATATTTAATTATAATTAATTGATTAAATATAATATTAAATAAGCAGGAGGTAAACAGTTTGACAGAGAATATAAATCATAAATAGTCACTCAGTTTTATCGGGTTATATGGGCTTTAACCGTTAAAAAATAAATTTTTTTAAGTAAAATAATCATTATAGTGTGAAGAATTATGGGAAAAAAATACAAAGCATTATCTCAATAATTAACCCTTTTAAGTTTGTGTACCGTTAACAGTTCATGTCTTATTTGTGCATTATTTTGTTGTAACAAATAACACTCAATTAAATGAAATGAACTATGTCTTAAGTACTTTTAAAGGTTTCATGTTACTTTTTGCATCTAGTAATGTTAATATGTGTATCTGCATTTACTATGTGATTTCATTAACGTTTAGGTATTTAGTGATAATAATAATAAACATTTGCTTTGCAATATTAACTCTCTTTGCACCGTTTGCGATTATTCCATTTCAAACATATATTTCGCTCTATAAATATAAAAAAAAGGTTACTTTCATGAAAGAATCATGTGTAATAAAGTTAAAAAAGTATCCAAAAGTGGTAATATAAGTTAAATATTGTTGTATTATAAAATTTTCTTATCAAATTTCAAAAAATCTTCTTTAATATATTGTAATATGATTATGAAATGAGTAGTACGCAAACAATAACATTCGATATGTTTCAGACAATGAAATGTTTGTTAAACTCTAATTAATCAATTTGGATAACTAAAGTGAATTTTATTAACATAAAAGTAATTTTTTTTTAAATAATTGAAAAGAAAAATTGGACCCGAAAGTGTTAAGGAAGATATCAGAGGAAAAAGGAGAGCGCGGAAGATAGATATTACCCACGTCACCTAATAATGTAAAGCGAGATGTACATTCAGGTAGAAACTCCCTAAAGCACGTTTCATTTGTTGTTCGATATATTTTTGAGAATGTATTGAGCCATTATAAAGATTCTATTCCCTTATTTTTATCAGTATTTATTAATCATTTAACTTTAAGCGTGACTTTCTGGAATCTTTATCTTTCAACATGGACAGCATGATTTATGGAACCTATTTTAATAATTTTGGAGAACATTTAGACTCATCTACGCACAATGAAATTGTCTAATGCCCAATGAGACATTTTTTGAAAATTTTAAGTTATATATACATCATCATCATCATCATCATCATCATCAACCGTTTTCGATCCACTGCTGGATGTAGGTCTCCCCCATATTTTTCCAATGTTTTCTGTCTAGTGCTTTCGTCATCCAATTTACACCAGCCACTTTTCTAATTTCGTCACTCCATCTTACTTGTGGTCGTCTTCTTGGTCGTTTTACATCTCTGGGATACCACTGTAGTATATTTGTGCTCCATCTATTGTCTTGTCTTCTTGCAATGTGCCCAGCCCATTTCCATTTTAGCTGCTTTATTCTTTCAAGAATGTCAAAAACTTTTGTTTGATTTCTTATCCAGGTTATCCTCTTTCTGTCTCTTCTAGTTATGCCTAGCATACATCTTTCCATGCTTCTCTGTGTTGTTTGTAATCTTTGTATCATCCGTTTTGTTAGTGTCCATGTTTCTGCTCCATAGGTTAATGCAGGTAAAATACATTGATTAAAAACTTTTCTTTTCAAACAAAGAGGCATATTACTCTTCAGAATAATACTGTTCTTCCCGAAAGCACTCCACCCATTCCTTATTCTTCTATTGATTTCATTCAAGATACTATTATCCGATGATATTTCCTGTCCTAGGTACACATAACTTTGCACTTCTTTAATCTCAGTGTTCTTGTAGACAATTTTCTTTTTTGATGTAAATGAATTAAACATCACCTTAGTCTTTTCTAAATTTATTTTTAATCCTACATTGATGCTAGCTTCTGCAAGATCTTTTAGCATAATTTCCAATTCTTCAGGACTGTTTCTGAAAATTACAATATCGTCAGCGAACCGGAGATGACTTAAAAATTCTCCATTTATTCCAATCCCTTTGTTTTCCCAATCCAGCTTCTTGAAGATATTTTCTAAGACAGCATTAAAAAGTTTGGGTGAAATTGTGTCTCCTTGTCTTACTCCTCTTCCGAGCTTGATCTTCGCTTTTCCTTTATCTAAACGGATGGTTGCTGTTGCTTTCTTGTAAATCTTCTTTATGATATTGATGTAAGGTTTGTCTATACCAATGTCCTCCAGAGAATCTACTACTGCTGATGTGTAGACGGAATCAAAAGCTTTTTCACAATCAATAAAGGCAAGGCAGAGAGGTAAATTGTATTCTTTATGCTTTTCTATGAGTTCCCTTACTGTTTGGATATGATCCATTGTGCAGAATCCACTTCGGAATCCTGCTTGTTCTCTAGGTTGAGCTGAGTCCAGAGCTGATTCAAGTCTTGTCGTTAAAACTTTGGTGAAAATTTTATAAATCACGGACAGTAAGCTGATCGGACGGTAATTTTTAATGTTTTCCTTCTCTCCTTTCTTATAAAGTAGTACCATCACAGCATTATTCCAATCTTCTGGTACATCTGACCTTTTGAGACATTTGGAAAACAGTAAGGATAGCCTTTTTGCAAATTCTTCTCCTGCTTCTCTGATAAGGTCAATTGTAATTCCATCCTCTCCAGGGCATTTACCTTTTTTCATAAATCTAATAGCTTGTAAAACTTCATCTGTCATCACTGGGATTATCTCTTCAGTTTCTGTTAAGATTTCTCGTTGATCGTGTACGTTGATTTCCCTCTGATCTTCACATTTATATAGATCATTATAGAAATTTTCAACAATGTGGACTATTTCGTTGCTATATATATATATCAATACGTTTAAAGGTGAAATTTTAGACAAATAGGAAATTTGTTTTTGAAACAGCACAATGATCTTTATTATTATTATTATTATTAATTTCAAAATTTGAACAGGTGAGCCTTATATACAACATTATTTTTATAAGAAGTAACATAGATTTTAATAATTTTATATGTATCTTACCTTAATATATCTCATCACTACTCAAAAAGGTTAACAGGCTATCTAAATACACCATTCGGGGATTTTTACTCCACCAAATGCCATATTGTTTAGTTAAATTGTTATGTTTATATAAACTTTTCTCGTGTTTGCTGTTTTAAGAATATCGCATTCGTATTTCTGTCTTTTAATTTAATTAATTTAATCATATGAACGATTGAATAAATGATTAGCAAATGGGACGTTTGTAATTTTACGTGTTTTATATCAGGTTTATTTTGTGATGGAGCAAAAAATTAAATAGTTAAACTAAAAGTACAGGGATATCGAATAGTATTTATAGAATCAGGAGGGGTAATTATGACCACTTTGTGCATTTTGAACATTGTTAATCATTTTTTTTACTTTTTTCTATATGGAAAAATGATGTTTTTAATACATAAGAAATCACTTTGCCCCTTAAAAAACACCTATTTAAAATTTAAATTATCGTAGGTTTTTTTATGTTAAAAAAATGATTATAATTACCTTATCAAAACCTCATAATCTCAAAAGTTTGGGGTAATTAAGACCACTCTAGTGGGGAAATTATAACCACTATATTTTCTCTATAAACTTCTCTATACACATTTTTTTTGGGGGGGGGGGTAGGGGTAATTGTGGTCATTAGAAATCCAAACTGATAAATCCATTTATGCAAAATTTTGGTAAATTTTGTTTGAAATTGCTATTTGTTATATCAAAAATGTTTCAGACTAATGATAAAAAATATATAAATTGCAAAATACATTATGATGTCAATATCTCAGCATGAAACAATTTTTTACCGTACACCGTTTTCTTCAATATGGAATGGTCATAATTACTCCACCTGACCCTACAGTCATTATATTAACGAAAATTGAAATAACATGCTTCTTCGGAATAACGCTTAAATTGTAAAATGTAAAATGTAAAATATAAATTTATGTTCTTATCAGGGCCCGACTTAGACGGTGGGGGGCCCCGTTCTATCTTAAAATTTGTCATTAATTATACTGAAGTGACTAAAACTGAAATTTATAACTATTGTATGTGTGTATAAATTTTATACCAAGTACTATTCACATCCATATACATAATAGCAGAAGAAAGACAACTTAAAAAAATTATAGAATACAGGAATATGAGATTAAATGCGTAATGTGAGGCTTTAAGGAGGCACTAGGTTCAGAACAGAGGGGTAGGAGAAGAGAGACCCTTAAAATTCCCCCAAAAAAATTGGGGGGGGGTCACTTTTGACCATTTTTTATCATTTGACGCTCCTTTAACGAAAAAATATCTGTCCTTGGGTGGGTCCCTTAAGCCTTAAGTTCGGCTTAAGGTCCCTTAAGCCGAACCAGGGCCTGCCTTAGTCAGGCCCTGGTTCTTATTAAAAACTAAAAATAAACTGCTTTAATTTTTTTATTTTAAAACAAAGTACATATGAGAAATATTTAAATTAAATATATTATTAATAATAAAGAAAATTCAAACATTTCTAAAATGCAAAATGTATAAAAAAAGCGTCTCTAGAATTATTCAAATGATATATTCAACTAAGAAAATAGAATATATATATATATATATTACAAATAATTAAGTGAAACAAATATTTCCAATTAAATCAAATATTTCACAACATAGATATTCTATTGGAAGTGTTTGTAGCATTTTCGATGTTGGCACATTATTGGGCTGAATCAAGCCAACATTTGTTTGCAACTATGAAATTAATGCATATTTAAAATTAATATTTAACATATCATTCTTTTTTTACGCAAATGTCTGTAAAAAAATAGATGATGAAGACATTTAGAATATCATAAGAAACATTTTTTAATAGAACTTTAACCTACTAAATTATCATTAACAAAATTAACAAGTTTTACATTATCATCTTTTTGTTCTTAATTTATTACTCTTACTTATATTATTCTGTTTATTTTATTTATTCCATTCAACTATGTCTAAATTGTCTTAACCTATTGCTATTTTTTTTTTTTTTTTTTTTTTTTTTTTTGAGAGCTAAGAAAATTTATCATCATTAAGTATTATTTAAGTTAGAAATATGATTATTGCAACTTCTGGTTATGAATATGCTCATAGGTTTATCTTAATTATTTATATTGTACATATAATTTTGTATTTATCACTGTGAAGAATTCTTCAATTATGTTTACTTTTTGAGCACGCACTGAATAGCTAGGGCTACGCGTTGTCATTGTGTTTAAATTATATTCTTTCATTTGTTTTCTAATATATGTTTGACGGCGGTCTGGGGCCATTCAATAGTGTCCCTGGTCTCTCCTGAGACCGTATACTACGGAGATTCTCCTTTTCTTTTGGCTTTTCTGTCTTAGTCCATGTTGGACTTTTAGCATAGTTATTTCACCCTGCTAGGTGGGGCTTGTTGAGCTTAAGCCATTTGGTAGGCCTCCCCACCTAGCTGAAACTGAAACTGAAACTGAATGTCTGTAAAAAGAAAGAAAACACAACAAGATGAGGAATTTCATAAGGACTTTACTGAATTACTATGTTTAGATGCTGTAATAAGTATAAAGTATTTTTTTCTCATAAAAGGAATGAAACCAAGCAATCGTAAGAATTTAAATCACGCTTGATTGATTTAAAAAGCTTTATATCTATCATAACCCATTGCTTAAAAAATTAAAGGCATCGTATTTTTTACTGGTAGATTAATCTTCAGTTTTAAAGATTTTTTTGTATTATGTACCATTAAGAAATTTAGCCGGTCGAATGCTCTAAGATCTTTTTTCATCAGACGTAAATTTTACATAGTTGCAAACAAAAAAATATTCTTTTTATAAATGGATAGTTAAAAATACTAAGAATAAGTTACTGATGTACTTTAGGATTCAAGATTAGTCTATAAAATTACAATTAAATAAGAGTTATAAAATCCCGTCATTGACACGTTTCATGATACATAACAGAAGAAAAAACGGTACTTCTAGGTTATCCCGTCGACCAATTTCACCAAATTATACAAATCGCCAAAGTAATAGCCAAATTATACAAATCGCCAAAGTAATAGCCAAATTATACATGTTGACATAATTTTTATTTTAAATAACGAAAAAACAAATAATTAGAAGAATATTAATAAAAATATTAATAAAAAGTCGAAATAAAAATCACTTAATGACATTTTAAACATGTGAATCGCATTTAATGTCATTGAATGTGCCATTCACGGTCATCCATTATTTGTATTTAATCTTATAGTTTGGCGATAATTTTTTGGTCGACGGGATAACCTAGAAGAACCGAAAACACTTATGTTAGTGTGTTTTCACACATATTTATTTTGGAATTTTCTGTTTAATCTGAATATGTTTATTAAAATTGGTCTTCGTATTTAATAACTCCTGATAAAAACCTAACCAATATAATGATAGCATCGTAATTTTTTTAATAGCCAATATATTTTTTAGGTGGAAAAAATGCCAAAATAAATATAAATCTTGATAATTAAAAAGCAAATGAAGGATCTGTCTGTCACTTGCCCTAACTGGTAAAGACGAGTTATCCAATAATATATATTTTACTTCTTTTTACCAAATTGCCTTAAAAAAGCAGTTGTTTAAATCTAGAAAATTAAAAACCGCTTCCAGAATCCGTCCTTACCGTTGCCTCTGATGTAAACGCGAGTGTTGTCATTATAATTATTTTACATTTTTTCTCAAACTGCATTTAAAAATTATTTTATTTTCAATCTATTTTCATAAAAATGTTCAAAAGATATTAGTTGTAATAAATATTGTAAATATTTTTTCACTCACAGCATATAATAATTTGAATCCGATTTTCGTTCATAACATGAATTATAACGAAGATTTACTAGATTTTCATCATGTTAACTTTGCATAATGAAAACGTATCTGAAATATGATGAAATTACTGTATGTCCCACCAACGCCAGCTTTATTTTGAAAAATGGAAAGTCTATATTTTACTTAAATGTAAGTTTTGTTAATTTCTACACTCTTAAAACGAAAGAATGGATTTAGCTTTTTAAAAAGAGCTGTAATTTATTGGATAGAGTGTTGTTTTTTATAGATGAGTTTTTTTTTAAACGTTTTACTCATCTTGATTTAAAATGCTTACTTAAATTACTCAACTTGATTTAAATTACTTAAAAACAATTCGATCACTCGAGTTGTTTCAATGCTTTACGATAAGATGACTTTCAAACTGTGAGATGAGTGGATTTCGGCTCAACTTGAGTTATTTTGTGGCTGAGATTTTAAGAGCAGCCTTTATCAACGTATATCTTTCATGTTTATCATACATAGTTCTCGCAGCCTTTCTTTTAATGACTTTCTTTCTTTTTTAATGCCTTCTTTCTCGCAGCCTTTCTTTCTTACAAAAAATTAAAAATATATTTTTTTCAACTGCTCTAGGCGTATCAACTACTGACGCAGGCAGCCTACATAAAAATTTCAAAAGAAATTGTAATCCACAAATGAACCAAGAAAGCAGATCAAAAAATATTTCATTAAAAAAAGTTTCACAAAAAGTAAACGCTGATTAAACGCTGAAAAAAGCAGCATTTAACATTCCAATTTTTTATTTTTTAGATTCAGAGGGAAATTAAAAGAAAAAATGAAATTTTGAATTCTGCTAAGTATGTTTCGAATATGATAGGTGACTTTTAGACATTCGTTTCTTATTCAAGTTTTTAATATGATAAAAAATATTACGAAAACAAAATACTTATAAACGAAAAAATTATTTATATAATCTGTTCAGATAAAATGGAAAGAAAAGGATAAATTATGCAAAACGCATACAGTATGAAACACTTTGCAATATTAAAACACACATACAAACATAAGCAACGCCTGCATTCAAAAATTTCAAGGTATATGAAAATATCAGACTTATATACAGATACATAACTTTGCAAAGATATTTGAAATTTGTCATGAGAAATTAATTTTCACATTCAACGTTACATCATACATAAATAACAATTTGGAACATATATAGGGGGAACTGGGGGACATTGATACAGCTTTTTTCAGAAAATTTTTTTGGTGTCTAGAAAGCAGAAATTCCAAATTATTTTTCTATGTGATGTCAGCAAAACCTGTGTAGTGTGTTATAAAAGTGTAAAATCGTTGTTTTATGTATTATTTTTGCATGTAATTAAAAAAAAAAAAAAGTAATTTGTATCAATGTGCCTCATCCCCGGGGCAGATTGATACACATTGACACGTTTGGGAAAAATGAAGGCAAAATAACACCAATGCATATTTTTCATAGAAAAATAGTTAGCAAACCATTTTATATATATTTATAGACATTTAAATCGCACACAATTTATTTGTAAGCGATATTAAAGCAATAAAAATGAAATGTATAATGACCTGATGTTCTGGCTGTTTGTTGTCTGACCTTGTCTGTTTGTTGGCTGTGGTAACTTTGTCATATATGGCACTTTAATCCCAGAATTATCTTATTTCTTAGGAAAGGTGAAAGAATTACCTGGTTTTCTGTTTATAAATCGGTTTACAAAAAGAAAATAAAGGATAATTATATTAAAAATTATGTTTATAATATAATTATGCTGTGCTGTTCTGTGGCTTGTTTCTATTACGTAAAACTTTTTATGTAGAAAATACTTTTTTCTCTCGAGCATTGATATAAATTTGAGATTTTCCAGGCTGCCGTCCTTTTATTTAATTAGTTCTACTAGCACTATATGTTGGGTAAGTTCGTACGTCTTCTCTTTGCAAAAATACTATAAAATGTTCTAAATGAAAGCTATTTCACTTCGATAAAAACTAATATTAGAAATTTTTAGCGAAAATGGTTGGATTAAGGAGTGCATTGTAAAGAAAAGAAAATAAAAGGTAATGAAAAAATGAACTAAAAAAGGATTTAGATTGTATCAATGTGCCCCGACAAAGAATGTATCAATGTGCCCCTGTACTGCAGTATCCTGTACTGCAGCTTGTTTCTCTTAACATTTCTCATGTCGATAATACTTTTTTCTCTGGAGAATCGATATAAATTTGAGATTTGCCAGGCTGCCGTCCATTTTTTTTCTTAATTCTACAAGAACTAGATATTGTGTAAGTTTGTACGTCTTCTGTTTGCAAAAATACTTTAAAATGTTCTAATATAAAGAAATTAGAGCTATTTCACTTCATTAAAAACTAATTCTAGAAATTTTTGACAAAAACTGGTTGAATTAAGGAGTGTACGGTAAAAAAATAATAATAAAAGGTAATGAAAAAATGAACTAGAAAAGGATTTAGGTTGTATCAATGTGCCCCTACAAAGACTGTATCAATGTGCCCCATACAGCCATTTTGAATAAAATGAGTTGCAAATCCAACACTTCATAATTTATCTAACAATAAAGAATAAGGAACTGATAAAGAGTAGCTTTACTTGCCAGGGAGGCTATTCTTTTCGGTTGAAAATACTGGAACAGTTGTGAAATACCATTTTAATTGTGAAACTCAAATTTACTTTTGACCTACAAAAACAATTAATCACCCATCCCATTTCATCAAACTATTGAATCATTCTAAAACTTTCTGTATGTAGTTAATCTCACTAGTATCACCTTTTGGAGCTGTTGTGAATCTTCCTGTAATGACCCTGTGTGCTGTACAGGGGGTGTATCAATGTCCCCCAAGTATCAATGTGCCCCAGTTGCCCTTACCATTGAAAATATATAATTAAAGCTATAACTATACCATTGTGTAACCACGTGCACTATGCATATATAATTTTAGTAAAAAATCCCAAACATCAATTTAACTTCATTGGTTTATTTTATTTTTCACATAATCAATAAAAATGTTTGCTTCGAACACACTTTTGATTAGATTTTATTTATTTTAAGCTTTCGTATTTAAAAATAAAAGGTAAAAGAGCGTTTTAAAACAATACACTTAAATTATTCTTAAATGTTTTTATGCTTCTCATGCATGAAACTTTTTCATTTCTCACAGTAAAAGTTATAGGTAGAAGATATTTTTACAAAGAACCTTCAATGTTAAAGAATTTCACAAAAAAAGAAAAAAGAAAATAAAGTTTCTTTAAGAATTTCTCTGTCATAGTTTTTTGTAGTGTTGTCTTTTATTCTGAATTTGTCGCAAAGTTTCAGTAAAAGTTTTAAATTGCGTTTGATATTGATGTATCTTGAAGTAAAGACAACGAAAAAGTTTTATATGCAATTTATTTATGCCATTTGAAATGCAAAAGAGTATATCAAATCACATTGTTACAAAACTTTTGCCTAATTAAGAAATATTTATAGTAAATCATTTCTTTTAAATAAATAATTAAATAATGAATTTATTTTTATTTATTTTGTATATGTCGTCAAATTTCTGGACTTTCAGCATTCCAGAAAAGTTATGCGAGTCAAGAAATCTGAATTAAGTTATTGGAGTACATTCGGAGACTTTTTTTTTTTTTAATCTTTACTTGCGACACACTTTTTGATATTTTTCAGTGTAAGTTAACACAGGGTAAAGAAAACCTTAAAGCATATATATGTTATCTATGCAACTTTTTTAAAGTGTGAAGAATTTTGGTCATTTTTAGCACCTTTTTAGCACTTTCCAACAATGTTGAAAAGTGGTACACCCTGTAAAACATCTTCAAATTTATATGCATGTACAAAGTGCACTAAAATATGCATTTCTAAAGTATGAAGCAAAAATAATAGTTATTATTCATTTACAGGGCTACACAAAAGAATTCCAATAGATAATGACAAATCGGGGGGGGGGGATTGTTGCGACATATTTTAATTATGGTAAACGATTTCATATTTAATCAAATTGATATACGTTGCTGAGGATTAATATGATTTATTTCATGCATAATACACAGTGCATAGCATTTACAGGGACATGTAAAAGATTTCAAATAATATATTCTATCTGAAGTCCTGTATATTATGAAAGATGCGTTATGATATACGCTTTTAAGTTTCATTAGATGTATGCATATTATATGGTTATTATAAATGCTAATTGTTACACTATTTAGATATACAGGGTTACACAAAAGATCTCGGAAAGGTTAATGAATATGAGCGTAATTTACTTAAAGGTGTTTTATAAATATGTTATGCCTTTTTACGTTGTACTGCATTTAGTTTACTAAGAAATGTTTGTAGAATATAGATAAAATGATATACAGGATCACACAAAGAACTGGAAACATTGTCGCCTTTGGATGATAATTTCTGGAAATTTGATTTAAGTAGTTTAAAGATAATTTATTTTTAAACTGAACTTTTGCAAAATACTTTCGGGCATTAAAAGTACTGTGTATTTTACAGGGCTAAACAAAAGTATGCATGTATGTTTCCATCTATAAGCATAAATTGCTGAGAGGAAAATTTCAACTAGTCAGGCGTTTTCTTACTAAACAAAATATTACCATTATATAGTATATATTAATCGACAGATCAAATACAGGGTTTTTCAAAGATATTGGAAAACATACTTGGATATGGACAATAATTTGTTATTTCCCTGAATAACGGAGTTTTGCTAAATATTTCAAATGTTGGAAAATGATTCATAGTCTATGCTTGACGCATGATTTTTCTTACTTGTTTTTAATGAAAATTTCTCCGACTTATAAAAAAGAAAAAATCCATGTAACACAAATCTATTTTCAACTTATGCACATTAGACACTCTTGGGAGTAATGAAGTAAAGACTGTCTAATATACGCATATCTAGAAGAGATACAGGGTATTATAAACAATTACATAGAAAAATTCAGTAATTTTGTGTGTAATTCTTCATAGAAATAGCTATACATATCATATGTCAATGAGAGCTAATTCTTTACTTTTTTATACCCTAGACATTGTCGAAAAGCTAGACAAAAAATTTCATGGTTGAAGGACTACAAAATTTTGAATTAGAGAAATAGTTGTTTACCTTTTCCAGTGGAAAACTAATTTTTCAGAAAATGCATTTAAAATGAACTCTTTTGTGTGGCCCTGTAAATGAATATTAACCATTTAATTCACCGCAGATTCTACATAATGCATACTTTAGTGTACTTCGTAAATGCATATAAATTTCTTTATGTTTGAAAGGCTGTAACATATTTAAAATTTATTTGGAACGATTTTTTCCCATCGGCGTAGTGTAATTGAATACTCTTGACAGTCCTTGAAAATAAACTAAACACGCTACAAATTAATTTGAAATAGGGATTGTGCTAAGGTAAACATCGATAACATCCAAAAATTTACAAGCAATCTGTATATATTTAATAGAGATAGAGCGCGGATAGACGGCCAGACAAACTGAACTCATCAACAATTTTCAACGCTAAGGTGCATACAAATAATATACAGGTATACAAACAATAAATACAAAAAAAAACTGGAGTGAAAAATTAGTCAGAGCAAGGAATTAAACCCGGGACCACAGCATTTCAGGCTATTCCTGTAACCACTAAGGTGTAACCATTGATTGTAAGTGATGGCTGTAGCCACTGACTGGGGCATCGGTCCCCCAGTCTGGAATTTCTCACTAATAAATGAAGTTGGGAAAAATCATCTGGCACCGCTAAGAATGCCTAGTATGATGGAACAACGATGAATAGATTTACTATTCCATCGATGTATATGTATTAAAACATACTTGCACACTCAAGTATAACGCCTGCATTCAAAACATAAAGGTACATACAAATAATATACAGACTTATATACAATAGTTACTATTATTTGTATGTCTGAATAGTATTTGTATGTAGTTTTAGGATTTAAATGCAGGCGTTATTTGTGTGTGCATGTGTGTTTTAATACTTTTCAACGTTGTTAGAGAGTGTTAAACATGAGGATTCCATTATAGTTATATTATAGTTACATCAAGGTATGTTTAAAAATATGGATGATAATTCAACACATAATTCTAAATAAATCTGATGGATTCTAATACATAGATACAGTTTTAAATTTCCCTTAAACGTATAAATGGAATAAAATTACACTTTAAGGGAAATACTTTAATATTCAAAAAAAAAAAAAAAAAAAAAAAAAAAAAAAAACTAGAATAAAAGATTTTTTTTGAAAATAAAAAATAGCCATTAATATTATTTATTATAAAATTTTATAAAATACCTTAAACACAGATATGAAAATATATTATTTAAAATTTAACATGTTTTATTATTAAACAAAATATGCATAACAATTTATATTTTTAAATAAATCAGATATTTTGTAAATTTCTTCTCTGTGTATTCATAAATTTATTATGTAAATATATTAATTGTATATTTCTTATATCTCTCCAATAAAAATTTAAGTTGTGATAAGATTTCGACAGAACAATTGTATTGATTTTGTTCGCATAACATATTATTAATTATTTCCCTTAAAACATTAAAGTACATCGTAGAGAAAAAAATACTATGTTTTATAAGAAAAACAAACAAACAAAAATCATGGAATTAAAAAATAATCCTGAGAAATAACTCACATGTTCCAAAAACTTTGAAAATATTATATACAATCTATTTGAAAAAATGGAGAAATATCACGTGTTAAACTTTGGACGTGTTAAACTTTTATTTCACGTATTTCATGTTAATTTTTTTACAGTTTGGTGACAAAAGAATTTGGAGAAATTTCTGATTACGTAAGTTTATTTTATTTTATTTATTTATTATTTTTTAAAACTTTTAGAAGATTTTTTTCGTTTCTTAAATGTGCGTGTCAATTATAAGAAGTGGAAAAAAAGAAAAGAAAATATCCAGAATATTTCACATAAATGTGAAATAGCATGGGCAGGTTTTAACAATAATTGTTTTTGTCAAGTAATTAAATCTAATTTATTTGCATAATTTTTAATAACAATTTTAACGCTATTTATTAAAATTAGCCGGAATTATCAATAAAGTAATCTAAATTCTATTTTTTTACAGAGTTTCCACAAAAAAAGCACAAATTTGTATTGAAGTTCAAAATAAGATAAGTATAAAAGCCTTTTAAAAAACACCAGGCACAACTGTCGAATATAATACGTTTGCGGCTGAATCAGCTGGCAAGGCGCGAAGCAAAAAACATTACAAAATTATGCCAAAAAATAATGACACGGATATGCATATTAACTTGACGTTTTTACCAGAATAATAATAATAATAGATAATAAGCAGGCTTATTTTTACGTCTAATCGTTCATTAATTTAATTTTTCAGTAAATTTTTTTTTTTTTTTTTTTTTTTTTGGCTGATGGTTTGTTTTTGAAAATCAATTTTACAGAACCTTTAATAATAAATGATGAGTCTAAATTCTGAAGCATTCATTTTGAATTTGACATATATATAATGTTTTTATTACATAAATTTTATTGTATTTCGTAAATATCATTATGTTTCATATCGTTATGTTTCAATGGTTTACTTTATACAAACTTCATATATATGTGTATATATATGCATATATGTACATAAATTTCAAAATTTTTAAGACAACTTTTTCATTTATATTTTTAAAATGTTATTATTTATTTCTTATTTAAGAATAATTCTTCCTATTTGAAAATGTCATCTCCAGTTTTTAAAGGTAGTATTAAGACCGATTTACATTTTAAAAATATTTTAATGGGACCTCCTGTAAATGCAATCTACATTCAAAGCAATCAATTTACATTATAATTTTTCCAAGCTAATTTATTTTATGTTATTGAACACATTAGATATTTCAAAGTTATATTTGAGATATACATTAAAGTTTCAACGAAATTTTCTCCTTCTATTATAATGCAATGAAAATTAGAGAAACTTTGCATGAACATTTATGGAAGCTAAATATTTATGACTGTGGTAAATAATCATTTAAAAAATTTTCACGTGCATTTTTTTTTTTTTTTTTTTGTAATACAAGAAAAGTAAATAAGGATTTTAACTAAAGTAGGATACTTGATGAAAAACAATCATAGGCAATGCGATAAAAGATATAGGAAAAGTGCATTCCCATTTTATTTAAAACTAAAAAACTTCAAATTGAATAGAAAAATTGGTCTAAAATATCAGTTTTTAATCGGAAAATATTATAAAAAAGAATCAAGATGAAATTTTTTGATGATGAAAAAAAAGTACATTCACTAGTCATAGCCGAGGTAGGAGCATAGCCGAAATATGCAAGAATACATCTATATTATAAAAGCCAAACGTATCTGTGCATAACGCATATGTTATTTTGCGAATGACAATACATTTCCCCTGTAATTTCGGGTTTGCAATTTTTGCCTACTGTAAATTTTATACTTATAAACATCGCACATTTTAAATTTTTACAAGTCGAATAGCGAAAAAAAATGCACTTTCAAATGCAATTTGTTTTAAAGCTGTATCTCAATTTATTTTTAAGATATTATTTTTTTTAAATAGTTTGTAGTATCAATTTTGTAATTGTGACAACAAAATCACTCCATTTTCTCTTAAAATTGAAGGACAAAAATAGAAATTAAAATGCGCGACACTTTCAAATGCAATTTTTCTTACTGTAAATTTTACACGTGTAAACAACGTACCTTTTAAATTTTTACACCGTCAGATAGAGAGAAAAAAATGTATTTTCAAATGCGATTTGCTTCAAAGCTGTATCTCAATTTATTTTTGAGATATTAATTTTTAAATAATTTTTAGTACCAATCTTGTAATTGTGGCAACAGAATCACTCCATTTTCGCTTAAAACTGAAAATTTTAAATAAAATGAAAATAGACATTGAAATAGACATTAAAATACGTATACTATTTCAAAAATATCGCTTGTTATAAAAGCCGGTGAATATCGGTTTTATTTCGTTTAATTTTAATAGTTTTAATAATTGAATTTTATAGTATTTTGTTAATTTTAGCTTAAAATAATATTTGTTTGAGACTTAGATTGACCAATATAAGATGCATTTTTTACTGTAACAAATTTTTAGACTTATTATAAATCAATAAAACAGTTCTCTCTTAAAGAATTTCTTTCGTCGAATTTCGACAGGTTCCACCTCGTAGCTATAAAGAAAAATCTAACAATTATACGCAAATGCATGTCTCTATAAGTAAAGTTTGGAAAAAAAAAACAATAATTTTGTAAAAACCAGAGTAGGACATTCACCTCCATTTCTGCATAACTCAGTACATATTTTTCCATATTGGTTTTATTTTATCGCTCCAAATTTTTCTCGATCTTCTTCTGTTCCTTGATTCCGGTTGCTAGTTCAATAGTGACCTTGGGAATCTGCAACATTCCATCCTTTTCACATGTCCAAATCATCTTAGCCTTTTCTTGTTTATTTTCTGCATAATACTTGTCCTCACATTTAATTGATTTCTTATTTCTATATTCGGTCGATGTTCTTGCTGATCTCCTCCAATAATCCATGTCTGTTGCCAATAATTTACTTTCACTTATTTTATTGATTGTTCAAGTTTCTGTGCCATATTGTAAAAACACTTTCAATGATTGTATTATAAATTATTTATTTCGTCTTATTTATTATATTACGAATCTTTAATACAGAGTTTAATGATGATATTACTTTCCTTGTTGTTAATACTCTACTCTTTATTTCCATTTTTGCTTCAACTTGTTCTTGTATCTAAAAATGAAAAAAAAATATTTAGTCCTGCACTATTCAACTACTTCAGTTAAATTCAAATCGGAATTAATTAATAACTTCTCTTTGATGCAAAATCATGTATTCCGATTAACAACAAATCTCTTATCAACCCCAAATTTTAGAAAAAAATATTTTACGTTAATAATGTTAACACTAGCTATCCAAATAAATTAATTAGTGTTTAAAGAATATTTCTTAGTCTGAAAGATAACGAATGCTGTTGTTTTGTGTACTATTCAACTAATATTAATATTAAATCAGGCTGAGGAAGAATTTTTGGAGATTTTAGAAAAATATTGTATTACAACAGGATTTAATTTCTATTACAATTTTCTAATATTTTTTATGCTTTTTTTACACGATATCCTTTCAGGAAAGTAACTTTAATTTTGACTTTAATATTTCAAATGTATATTCAAAATAAAAGAATCTCAAACGGTGCAAAGAAAATTAAGCAAATGATAATAATTATTATTATTACTAAATGCCTAAACATAAATGAAGTCATAGAGTAAATACATAGGCATATACTAAAATAACTACAGGCAAATGGAAGCAAAAACATTTCTTAATACAAAATAATACTCTATAAAAGACATGTCCTATTAATAGTACACCAGACCCGAAAGGCTTATTACTCAAAACAACAGTCTTTCGAAAGATTCTTTACATTTGTCGCAAAAGAGTCAACACGTTCATTTTTCTGCTGTCCGCTAATAGAGTTGTATAATACAAAATTGCAGATTTATTTTTGGAATGCGAAAATTATTGAAATTCTCAAATGTTAAATGAAAATTATTAGAATGTTCTGTAAGTGTTTCAATACTATTCAATATGTCTATAACTTCTCTTCCTTTCAATTTAATTACAAAGCAAGTTTTATCTTATCAGGTTTATTTATCCAATCAATTGGTTTCTGAATATAGTATAGTTTGATTTTTAAATTTCGACAATTTTTTTACCGATTAGCAATCGAATTACGTAGACTGGTAGTTTTTATATTCATTTCGAACAATATTTATATGATATATATTACAAACTTTCCTTAGATTTTTATCCGGAACGATTCATATCGATATAATCCTACAAATTTCTAATCAAAACAGCAAAAATTGTAAGCCTGTGGTTTAGCTATGTATTTAAGAAAAAATCTATAAATAAGAACATTATTTGTTACAGTAATAATTTGTTTATAATTAAGATTTACGATTATAGGACTCTAGACGTTGTTCATCTTCATTCTGATCAAAATTGCAGTTAACAGAAGAAATAAAATACAAGTACAAATAATGAAGATTGCAGTTAATGTATGATAACTATAAAGTTATGTTTATTTTTGCCGTAAAAAATTTTTATTATTTTCATCAAAACATTTTTCTGGGAACGGCTGATTATATTCTATGTATTTTTTTTTTCGAAAGTTATTGTCAAAGTTTACAATGGTTTTAAAAATTTATTATAATTACTAAATCTTTTTCAAAATAGAACAAAATTTAATATGTTTTAACTCATTTTCTTTTTTTTTTCTCAGAACATATTAACTATAAATTTAATTGAGGAAAGTTTGAGGATTCATAAAAAATGAATTTATTTTAAGAATGAACAATTTATTGCATAATTGATCGAAAGCAGATATGCCTCGTTTATTCCAAGATAAATCTCATGGCCGTTGCAGTAAATTGCTTTCACTTTTCAGAGTGATTTACATTAATTATTTCAAATAAGCGCTTAAAGGTAATGGTCTTGAATTTCTTATCAAGAGGTAATAAAATCTTAGTACATAATTCATGCTGCGTTATTATGACGTCAATTATCTGGGATTACGGCATTAAAGCTTTATCGAGCTATATCGGAGATGTGATTAACATTGATTTCAACAACATGTTTATATTATTCTTATATGATAGTTATTGAAAATGAAAATGCTGTTTCCTCCATTTCAATCGTTTTGTTTATTTTATATATATTTTTTAAAATGTTGTTTCACTTTAATGACTTTTAAAGTATCCGAACACCTTTAAAGTGTAATTTTTTATCAAAATATCGATATGTCATTTATGCAATAATAGTAAAACAGACTCTTTTCTCTGTCAAATTCAGTTTGAATTGTGTCTGTATCATAACTATAATCAATGTTACAGCCACTTAAAGTCACAGCTGTTACAGCTTTTGAAGACTGTTTAAAAGTTTTTTCAAGCTTTTTCTCAAAATGAACTTTTTCAGAGTTTTGCTATGTTCAAGACATCCTAAAACGAAAAAATACGCATGAAATCTCACGAAATTTTCTGCACTTCTTTTTTGAGTGATAGCTTACACTCATGATCATATATTCAATAGCTTTATATTTACACTGGTACAAATTACAAATTTGAGACAAAATTTGGAAGTTTTTCATTTCATTAGTATTTTAAATGCCATATCATCTGAGATGCAGATTTGATTATAATGTGTGTAGTCTAAATCCTAGATAAAATAATTCTGATTATTTTGCTATTTAAAAAATGACAATACATTGTTTTAATTTTGAATTCTCTCGTTTGGCAGAAATTTCAAATTTGACATAAGTTTGATTATTTTTCGCTTGAAAAAATATTTCTAGGTAATTACTAAGATTCTTATTTTTTTTTCAACTTTTCAAAGTAAATGTCAGTATAAAAATTTGATAACAAAAGAAACTTAATTTTTTTTTTTAAATCACTTCCGAAGGTGCGCCTGTATGAGTTATAAACTGCATAAAAGATCTACTTTTGAAAATATAACTCTTTCCTTTTCTTTCCATATTATGCCTGTGATGAGATTAAAACAAAACAGGAAAGTTGTTGGATGTTCGTCAGTTTTTTTTTCTTGAGTAATGCTCTAATTTGTTTTTATACTCAATAAAATCTCAGTTTACCATATATAAATAGCTTTTCACGTATTTTATCCATTAACAGTATAATATAAGATTTTTTTTAATAAAATTGTTTTTGAGAACTCTATAAATTAAGTCAGCGTCCCTACTTTAGGGAGGTTTGGCCCAATAAATCAAGAAAGAATAATACTGCATGAAAAGTTACTTTTTAAGTGAAATGTTAATTAGTTCCGTACACATTTTAATTTATTTTACAAAATAAAATATTTTGTACTTAATATATTTATATGACTTACATAGTAGAGGGAAAAGATGTCTCGTAATTTCTATAATTTCACATGTCGAGAAGTATTTGAATAGTTATATGTTTAAAAATATTATCGAGAAATTTACAAATTGAGTCAAGCATTCCCATTTTGACACAATAAATAATAATAATGATAAGTGCATAAACATTTTTTTAAACAAAATGTATTTTATTTCCGTGGACTCTTCATTCTTCTTTTTTTTCTTTCACTTTAATAAAATGTTTGGTACTAAATACTTTAATTTGACCTGAGAAAAATAGCGTTTATCAATATGATCGTATTTTGCATTCATAATTTTACATATAAACAAGAATTTTCATAGTTTTACGCATAAGATTATTATGAAGATTGATGCAAACTGAATCATACATCCTCACTTTATTAAAGTCTGACCCAATAAATCGAAAGAAAAAATAGTGCATCAATTTAAAAAAAAAATGCTAGTTATACCCGTATACCCTTTATTTGTATATTATTACTATTATTATTTTACCGTACAAAATAAAATTTTTGGTACTAAATCTCTTTACTTGACAGACTATTGTTTCTCAGTACTTTAGTACCGGGTGATCCAAAAGTCAGGACGAACTTTAAAAATGAATAATTCAAAAACGAATCAAGATACAAAGATACAGTTTGCCCTAAACGAAAAGAAAAAAAATCGGGACTGTGTAACAACTAAAAAAATAGTTTTTTTGGCGATCAACAAATAGCACTAGAGTGCTTTATTGCGCCAAAAGATGATTTACAAATGAAAAAATGTTGATAACTTACAAGGCAGGTTAATTACAGTTAATTAGTGCAGCTATGAGGCTAGGCATCACATCATTCACAGCATTTAGTAGCATTTCCTGCATTATGGCAGACACATTTTGGAGGATGGCATGTTTCAGTGCTGCTAGTGATGCCGTTGGTCGCCAAAAGAACGATATTTTTTTGTTGCCACACAAAACCCGGGTTTTTTTCCATCCGTTTTGTGCAAACCGTGTCTTTGACTTTTGATTTGTTTTCCAATTATTCATTTTTAAAGTTTGTCCTAACTTTTGGATCACTTGGTATTTTGCTTACATAGTTTTAGATACAATACTTTAGAGAAGCAACATTTCGTTTTTAAAGATATCCTAACACCGAAATAAAATTTAAACTTGTTAGAAAGGTGCATATAATACAAAACTTTTCAAAAGTATAAAAGATGTTATTACTTAATAATATAGTTTTTAAAAAGTTGCAAAATTTTATACCAAGCTCTTTCGATTAGACCTAGATGGTCATCGGGATAGCTTTGATTTTGTGCTGAAAATTCTTAATCGATTAGTAATCTAAATAAGTCGGATCGGTAACTTTAAAACGCTACTGACGATTCTTTGAAGTAGTTTAGGAAAACATTCAGAAAAAAATGAACAGAATGTTTCAACACAACAAGCTATGTATTTGTATGAAATGAAAATCTACAGATCTAAAATTTACTCGTTTGTAGCTACATTATGAATTTCCTGTGCGTATTTTAAAAATAAAATATAAACAGAAAACTATATAATTTGTAAAATTATAATTCCATAAATTCATACTTATTATTATTTTCTTGTATTAAAATTAAGTTATATTATTGCAGTTTATTTTAGTATTTTAACTTATTTATATAATTTATGTCACTAATTACTGAAATGAATGTTAATTTTTCATAAATATAAGTGCATTTATAAAAATATTTTCAATTACACGTCATGAAAAATGAAATTTATGAACTTGGTCAACTACCCGGAAATTAATATTTTGAAAGAAAAAAGTATTGAAAATCATACAGTATTTACCAAGTTCTAATTAAACATCTTATTTTTAATTAATCAAATAAAGAACACTTAAGGGGATAGTTTACATTAATATTGGTCAAAAATTGATTTTGCAATTGATTTTGCTATACAGTTTTTATATCGCGAGATATTGTAAATTTTATTAGCACATTTAATGAAATTACGCACACAAATCAAAACTTTAAATAGCTTTTTTTCATGTTTATATTTTCTTTAATTTCATGTTTAAAAAAATGTTAAGGAATTTTTTGAATTTAAGATAGAGATTTGAACTTCTTTTGTACATGTTCTTTACTATACATACGATTAATACGCGCTTCAGGTTTTGGTATTTAAAAAAAATAATAATAAAAGTACTTTAAGATATGTTAGATTTTATCGATTTCGCCAGTAAAAAAAATTATATTAAACATAGTATAGAAGTCGTTCTATGTACGTCTTTTAAGCAGCCGACACACTTGCTTGTGCCGCTCCATACATGGAATAAATGTCGGCAAATTCCGCATTAGTGTAACTAACTTTATTGCTCGAGATCCGTGCGGGGATGACAATTCAAGCCAACAAAGTACTTTAAACCACTGAAATAAATAGGGCCCAATCTTACCTCAACACTTCCTTTTCGCACCCTCATTCCTGTACGAAATCCGCTTATTTAGGTCTCCTCTACCTGTTTTTACATTTTTTACACACAATTTTGAAGTAACTTTAATAGTATTCATGCTTATATGCAAAAACAACATAAGCGTCATTCTTTACACACAATTTTGAAACATCCTGTATATGAATGTGTATGGGGGGTAAGGGGTATATTATTTTATAAATATTTTAGATTTTTTTTTTTTAATATTTACAAAAAAGTAAAGTTAAAAAGATATTTATTCAGAAAATCATTAAATAAAACATTACATAATTGCAAAATAACATAATCCAAATGTTTCCATTTACAAAAATATTAACAGTTTCTTTCTTTCTTTTCAAAATTAAAGAATCGTATACAATGCCATCCAAAACTGCAAACAATAACTACTGCTACATCTGCATTTATAACTACGCACATTTTTAGATAAATAAATACAATTATAAGTAAATTGATTACATTTTTTTAAACAAATCTAAAGAACTGGTGCTATTTTATATGAAAGTATTTTCTTCGTTGAATCAGAGCTGATTAATCTATTAATTAAGACAAATGCTACATTCTGAAATGATTCTAACAGCTATTCAACAGTCTTTACAGAATAACAGGATTTAGAGAATGCGCACTTTTATACATTGGAAAACGGAATGATAGTTTAATTGAATGCATTCAAATTCGTAAAGGCGTATTTGAAAATTGTATGCAGAGCTTTACTTAATTAAATCATTGGGCGTTAAAAAGAGTGTATTGAAAATAAAAGTGGAAAAAGATTTTCACTTAAGTTACCTTTAGCTTGCTCTTATTTCGAGTGTTATTTCTTGTGGTGTTAAATAAAGTTGTGTGTGCAAAGACCTTTTCAATAAATAGAATGATACTAATGTTGCTTTCACATAAGCATGAATAATGATAAAGTTACTGCGCATTAGTTTATTTATGACAATGCAAGTTTATAAAAAAATCTTATTAATTATGAATTAGACTTGAATTTGTGAAAATTTAAGAAAAGTAGAAAATGTTAGGTGAATATATAATTGTTGTATATCTTTGACCAGTTTGCAAAAATTAGTTTTTCTTTGCATAACTATTAAGATTAAATTTAATTTCTTAGTTTTATTGTTATCAGTATCATATAATTTATTATCTTTAATTTTTTTAATTATAGTTTTATCTTTTATTATGTTTAATTTCATTTATAAAAAATATTAATAGTGTGGTCAAAAGCATAATACCATGTTGTACCTTTGACCATGAATGCCTGTACCTCTGACCAGGCAATTCATCTAACGAAAAGCTGCATTAAAAATAAATAAAATTTTAAATTCCAATTTAAGTCCAAGCTTAAATTTGAAATGCATGTTTCTAGTGCTTATCTGGCTATACCCTATATTGAAAAAAACACTGTAAACACTGGCTATAATTGATAAATAAATTAAAACACTTTCTACAATCACCATAAAATATAAAATGAAGTAGGATGCGTTTCGAGCTACAACAATAACAATTCGTCATCATCTAAACCAACACGTGTCCGTAAGGTCACAGTGTCGAGATAAAGTACAAAATGTTTTAGTTTATTTTTGCCCTATATTTATGAAAAAGATCAAGATATTGCTGATATCACTGGTAAAGACATTCTTTTTATGAAATATATTTATGTATTAATGAAGCTTTTTTGGTTATTAAGACTGGCTAAACGTGAAATAAAACTTCCTAACTTTATAATTTTGTTAAGAATTAATTGGGTACCTTTATCAGGAAAATTTCATTGAATAATCCAAGGAAAATGTATCTCTTCTTTATTATACATAAATTATTTAATTGTCCTTTGCTTTTAATAGTTTAATCATTTTTTTAAATTAACTTACTTGTTATCATTTTAGTTTCATATTTTACGTTATTATTTACTATATCGCAAACATTAATTACTATTTTAATTGCAATGTTACATTAAATTACTATTTTTAAAATGTCAACAAAGTAATGACCAGTAATCTGTACAACTTCTGATTCCATGCTTTGCTGATTTGTAAAGCTTACTGAGCCTATTTTTTTATTATTTATAAATAACTGAAAAAAAACAATATCCTTAAATAATTTGAAGAAAGTTGTAGTAGTCATAAAAACTGAAATGTTTAAAAAATCTTTTAAGAATATTGAACCTTTGGTCTGCTCACAGAAACAACCACTGATCATTGTCAGATCTACAAATCTTGTTTTTGCAAATTACAAATCACGCTACAATTCTAGGGTTAAGATATCATTTTCACAGGACCCATGATATTCATAAAATTCTATAGCTATTACATTAAATTATTTCTGTTAACAAAAACATAGCAGAAAAAATATTATTAGGTAAATATTAACAAATAAGTAGTTACATTTTTATGATGGAAATGGATTATTAATATTCACAGACAAAATCTTCTCTGACTTGAATAATTCACAGATGGTTGCAAAAGCCTCTAGTGAAGATACTATGTACTAAATACACCAAAATTCATAAAATGCTTCTAGATGCCACTTCAGCCTAAGATTCCAAAGGCTTCTTCTACATTCGTAAACGAATTCGCATGTAGAAATTAAAGTGGGTTATTACGCAGTAATTTATTTACCGCAAGGCAATTTTTATAAACACATATTAGTAATTAGAAATTACCTTAAAATTTGTGCATGATTAAGATTAATTTTGATAAATTCTGTTTGTCTGGCTTCGGTAGACTATGATGCGCAAAGAATTTATCATTCAGTTACAGGGTTACACAAAATAATTCATTTACACTATAGTCTATGAGCCATAAATCGTAGAACTTCGTTTTTTGATTTTGTATGTAGTTTATTTTTTTTAATCAAGTGGTGGGTATAAATGCTTTACATAATATAAAGGAGTATGCGAAATAATTGTAAGCATTAGACATGTGCATAATTATTGTGCTTGAACGTGAATTGCTTATTGTCTTTTTTAATTGAATTATGCATACTTCAGTATATGTATTATTATTATTTTAATGGATTTTTAAATTAATTCATATATAAAGATAAGCAAAAGACTGGATACATTACCATATGTAGATAGTTATTATTGAAAATACGTTTTCAGTTTTTATGCTTTTTCGATATTGTTTTCTAAAAATATCCTTTTTCATTTCACTAAACGGTGAAGATTAGTTAAAGTATACTGGGAGTGTTGGAAAGTGTTTCATAATCAATTTTTAGCTCTTGATTTTAATTTCTTGCTTGCTCTAATGTGACTAATAAATTTCATGAAGAAGCTATACTAAACTAATTACAAAACTTACACAATGGATAGTTCGATTGATCAATAAGATCGGATCAAAGATTATATGCTCAATAATGTTTTAAAGAATTAAGTGCTAGTTTTAAAATACTTTATTTAATTAACATCCCTATGTAAGCCACTAATTATTATAAGAAAAATAAGTACGAAAAATAATATACACAACATTGATTAAAAAACCTTTTCCAATTCATTTAGAATTGTAACTATGTGTCACTGTTTACTAAAGGTGAAAGAAGACATTGAAATGAGTAATTTGAAAAAATATATAACGCATTTGAAAACCCAATTTCTAATATTTAATGAACAGTTGTTAAAATATACGATTATTACATGCAGCCCTGTATATGGTCTACAGTTATGTATGCATGCTACATAGCATGTCAAAAATTAGTTCGTTTATACAAATAGCATAGTTGAAAATTTACAACCAGCTATTTCTGCTAATAACTGGATGCTGTTGAGAACTTTTGTGCGACCGTGTATATGATCTATAGAATTTAAAGACTCGAAGTAATATTTTAAAAATAGTTACATTTAAAATGCATACCGCAAATGAAAACAATTTTAACAACAATTATAGTTAATTCATTTGTTGTTCATTTTCATTTGTACCGAAATAATTTTGTATGTCTTTGTCAAGGAAGCAATAAATTGTATGTTCTCTATGCTCAGTAGTAAGAACCTTGTTCAGTACTTTAGCGATGTATATCAATTTTAATATGTTTAAAATACTGTAATATCATTAAAATATACGGTAATTTTTTTCCCATAGACTGTAATGTAACGGAATTTTGTTTAGTAGGTCTGTAAATGAGTCGAAATGCTATACACTTCACTTTTAATACCAAAAATGACACAGAAAGTCTCAATACCATACATAGATTTCATGGCAATCACACGATATTTATTGACTTAGAAGACGGACAAACAGACAAACCAAATTCCTAAAGTTTTTTTAACTGTGTAGTAATGTTTTAAAAACAGATTTTTAATTTCATTGTTAGTTATATTTTCTCAGTAATAAAAAGTAGTGCACTTTCAACCTTCAGTGGCAATTATAAAATCATTTTGTTAAAATAACAAAGCTTCCAAAGTTTGTAATTTTCTATGCAAAATACGAGATGCATTATTATTATTATTATTTTTTTTTATTTTATTTTTTTTTTTTAATTTGATTTTGAAAATTGTCTGAAGCAAGAGTTTGACAGAATAGATCTTTTAATATCCAAAAAGTGTTCATAAAGAAGAAAGTGGCAGACATTTTTCATTTAAAAACCTCTTATTTTTATTTAACTATTTTTTATTTTATTTTATTTTATTTTTTTACTGAAACATGTTCTTTTCCGTAACACATCTGGTTCTTTGAGAAAAGGTTTTATCGTTTGTTTTATTGAATAACATACATCTGACTTGTGTGGTCGACATGAAGCCTGCTTATAAGCCATCGTGAATATGCAGGGACGAGATAGCGAACAAGAGAAGTACAACCACGAGCTCCACACAAAGATTGTGTACAATGGAGCCAGTGGGAGTAAACCCACAATCTCCTACGCTCGCAAGCGATTTTCGGCGTGATGTCTTAACCACTCAGCCACGGAGGCTCCTCTTTGAGAAAATAAAGGTTTTTTTTTCCTTATAAACAAAACGAACATTAAATCTGGGACCTCCGTGGGCGAAATTCTAAAATGGAGGGCTAAAATCACAGTCCGGTAAAATGCAAGCACCTCATTGGTCACTGAGTCACGTCCTTTTCAGACCACAATCTCTTAGCTGAAGGGGAAACGTTGTCTTACTCCTTTTTTCGAGAAAAAAATCGTAGCAGAAGTTTTGAAGTGAATGTTATTCTGTTTTCATTTTTAAAAAGCCCTCGAAATTAAATCAAGATATTTTAATAACCTTTTATAAAATGTGAGTGAAAGATTTCGATGTTAAGCTGTAAGAAATTTAAAATAGTATTGCAAATACATTTTTAGTTAATGGAAATTAAAATAAAAATTGTATTTTTTTCTTGTGTTGCTTTTAAAATCTAAAATAATACAAATATTCACACACTGCTCTAAAAAAATTTAATAACTTTCATAGAATAATAAAAACTTTTAAGAAGATTTATATAATAGAGAATAATTTTAAAAATTAATATCTGGAATAAATATGAATCTGATGGTATTTCTATAATGACTATATTTCCAAACTAAAAAAGCTAAAAATCTCCTCTCTAAATAATTTGGAGAAAGTTTAGTATAAATATAAATATTAAATACAGTTTGTAATTGTGATATGACTGGTTACTTGAATAATTGCAATTTCATTGTATGTTTGTTTTGTTTTAATTATTTTTATTATTTTTAATTATTATATTTCATTAAGTGTCGTTCGTTGTGTAATCTTATTTTAACTTACCCCTTTGTTTCATAATCACTACTCTCATAACCACGGATTTTTTAAATTTTCTACTATCTTCGGTTGTCTAAGTTAATGATATTAAACGATTAAAAAAAGAAAAAAAGCCCAGTAATCAGGATTTTTACTCTTTTTAACTTGTTTCATATATTTAAAGCTGGAATTTTTAAATTGATTTTTCACTCACTTTCTCATAACCTATGGTTATAAAAATTATGTAAACAATTGCGTTTTCGATGACAATATAACATTTTAAAATTTTAAGAATTTAATGATAAATCAATAATTTCTTTCCCTATGGTGGATCCAGATGATAAATTCCAAAACATTGTTTACAGTTATAATTGTATAAGAGTTATCACAAGAATGAAATTAATTATATAAATAAATTTAAATAAGTCAGTTAGCTGTGAAACTGCAACAATGAAATATTTTAAATATTAAAATATAAATAAGAAAATGTTAGTAAAATATAAAGAATGTAACATACATTCTTTTTAAATGCATGTTTATCAATAATTATTAAAACAATTACTTTATGATTATACGTTTCAAAAGATAATTTAGAAATCTTGAATAGATAGCTTAAATTGTGCTTTCCTCCCCTGTTCCATGTGTTTAAAAACAAACAGGGATAAAATTGGGATTTAAAAAATAATTGCACTAATTCATGTTTTCTTAATCGTAAATCAAACGAAGGCAATTTCCATGATCGGACCCATGCCAGATTAACATAGTGTAATGGACTTGAAGAACAGTCATGAAACTAGGCATAATTTTTAAGATTAACATTGTAGCAATTTGGTGCAATATTTATAACTGAACTTTATACTGAACTTATAACTATCTTTCATTTATTTAATATTATTATTTTAGCAATTTGTAGAATTAGAAAATGCACAAATATAATTTCTTACATTAGAAATACAGAAATATTTCCGAGCTGAAACTTTTGTCTACCCCCATCCCACCCCTCCTAATTTTTCAAAGTTGAAAAAATGCGAAGGCATAATAATTATCTCTTTAAAAATAATTTTTGTTCCATGCAACCAATAGTGTTTTTAGAACAAAATAAGGTAAAATATCTGTAACTCATTCTAAACGGTATAATTACTAATCGATGTATTAAAAAAGTTATATAACAATTTATTTTAATGATCCTTTAACGCATTATAGGGGTTAAAAGGTTAAACAAAGTTTTTTTTTTATGGACATTGGAATTGTAGCGACTTAAACATAAATGTTTATGCATTTCTTGTTATAATGATTTTTTTCTTTTTTTTTTCTTTTTTTTTTTTTTTTTGCATGTAATGTGTTACATGCAATTTATAAACATTATTATTATTTTTTTTTGTATTTATGCTGATATATTTTTATTTGAAAAAGTTTTTCTCTTTTTTATAGTAGTTGAGTTTTTCTGGAATAATATTAATTTTTCGTAATTTTATGGATTGAAATGGGGATGGGAAATTAGGCTGAAAGATGAGATAATTTATTGAGATTTTTACTAGACGGAGTTTATAGATAGTTTTTAAATGATATTACAGGCATTTTTAGACGAAAAATAAATTTTTATTAAAAAAACAATTGTCATATCATAACATTTATAAATTTTTACAAATTATAATATAAACGTTTCTCTTTCATTTTATAAAATGTCATCAAATTATCTTAATTGAATTAATTTCGATGGTTTGTCGTAAAGAAGACAAGACCGCAACAATCGCATGAAAACTGGTTTCTCCCTTTCTTACTTTTCAAATGGATAAAGAAGTTAGGGATTCCCACGCCTCCCACACGCAAAGCATCACGTCGCTAATCGCCTTCGAGCGTAGGATGTTGGGGGTTCGAATCCCACTGGCTCCATTGCACGCACACTTTGTGTGGAGCTCCCGGGTATATAACTCTTCTGTTATAAAGTTTCCTTGTGCTATCTCGTCCCTGTAATGCTGACAGTGATTTATAAGCAGGCTTCATGTCGAGCACACAAATCAGATGTATGTTGTTCAATAAAGAAACAAGCTTTAAATCTTTTTCTTGTTTATTGATTTACATGAGTGCACGTTGACCAAAATTCAAGCTGTGTTTTATAAATTAGTATTGAAATTTAGACTTTTTAAAAGAATTATTAATTCTAAGATGAATGTAAAATCCAAGACTAAAATAAATTGAGAAATTTACAGAAATCAAACAATATATAAAGCTCCATTAATAAATAATACCATATGAATGTTTTCGTCAGAAATAAGGCAGAAAGAAATAATGCTGAATTTTAAAATTACATTATTCAATATTTTTTAGCCAAGATTCAAAACGATGAGTTTTATACTTAAATTTTAACTAAACAATTTTAAAGAATTTAAATTATTTAAGTTATCCTTATACCCAAATATATTCATGACTACGGCGACTAACTGAATCTAGAGCTTTAATAAATTCCGTTCATTATTTCTTGATATAGAGACTACCAAAAATCTGTATTGCATACAGACACACAAACTGCCAGACGGACTCGCTGGCTCACAGAAAGACAGATAGATTTACAGATTCAGAAATTGACAGACAGATTCACACACAGACATTTTACAGAAATCACATTTTTTAGGATCTCTGACACCTAAAACATGTAAATAAGACGAAAACCAGAGTTCGAAAATTTGAACGAATCTTTCTTCTTATAAAGATACAATAGTGTAAAAAATGCCCAAATTCTACAAAATGCATTTTTGTTTCTTTCTCTTTAGCCGTTTGAAAGTATTTTTTTTTTTTTTTTTTTTACTTTTTTCCCCCTGCATGCAGCTGTTTCTTATCAGATTCCGAAAAGCATTCTAATTTACCCCCCATCCCCGAAAAAACCGTATTTTAAAGGATTTTTATTAAATAAAGTTAAATCACAGGGGGTCCAGCAAATAACACCCTGATTTCAAAATTAAATTTCAAACAGTGAATATTTTGAAAACATTGCGTTCCGATTGCAAGGAATGCTTTGATTTGACATTTTTCTTGTTTTAGATTGCCTGCAGAGAAATACTTTTTCAGCTTACAATGCAATATTTTAAAGATTTTTCGAAGTAAATTTTTAAAATTTCGAAATTTCAAAAATTTAATTTAAAAAAACTATGAAATATGGCACTTTAAGCCGAAAAACACATTCTCTGACAGCAATCTAAAGCATGAAAAATGTCAAATCAAAATCATTCTTTGCAATCAGAACACAATCTTTTCAAAATATTTATCGTTCGAAACTTTTGTATAAGATTTTTACAGCTTACCTGATAAACAAACCGTTTACTGCATAATTCTATTGATCTTTGTTATTGAGAAATTTAATTTTGAAATCAGGGTGTTATTTGCTGGACACCATGTATATGTATATTTATAATTTTTGTGTATTTCTGAAGTGATAAAAACGATTTTTGTACATTTTACATCGAAAAATATCAAATTCTTTTGAAACTGCATTGCGTTCAACGATGATCCATCGAGTGTGTAACTAAGTTTGCTTAGTTACCACAATGCCCAAACTCTCACTTATATAGGATCTCTATCTCTTACACATTTAATAAGATTACGTTTATGAAGCATTGCAGAAGATACCGGACGATGAGTAATAATAACATAGAAAAGTTCTGCAGTTTGATATGAGGGAGAGACTCACAATACTAACAAAATTTATAGTTTGTGTAGGGGACTTTGTTGAGAAATCTTATTTGAACTTCAACATATCCTTTCCATAGCAGTGCGTGCTAGCAGATTTTTTTTCCTTTTTTTTAAAAGATATTTTAGATTTTTTATTTCTAGACTGACGTAAGATATAAGTGCTCTTGTAGTTGGAGAAAATAAAAAACCATCTTCAATATTTAATATCTTAAAATGTGTATTACTTTAAAAATAATTTTTTGGGGGAAAAAAGATATAAGTCTGCTCTTTCATTTCACATGCAAAAAAAATTAAATAAATATGTTGAATTAATATTTATAGGGGCGCTTTGTCGATTTCAAAATTGGTATAACAGTTTACGCATAGGATTACAAAATATTTTTTAAACTAAAATATATATATGTTTTTGTTCCCAATTATATTTCGGATTTTAATAATTATCCTGAATTAAAAAATATTTGCATTTACAGCATTTTTATATTTTTAATTCAAAGTTGTATTTAACTAATACAAAATTTTGAAAATTTGAGCAGTATAATCAGAAAAATGTATTTTGAATAATGAAAAGTACTCTCTTAAAATTCCAGCCAACTCAAGCTGAGCCGAAATCCACTCATTTCACGGTTTGAAAGTTAGCTTCGGGTAAAGAGTTGAAACAACTCCAGTAAACGAGTTGATTTTAAGCAATTTAAATCAAGATGAGTAAAATGTTTTAAAAACAACTCATTCAAGATCCAGTAAATTCCAGCTCTTTCCAGAGATGCCAAAGCACCCCTTTTGTTTTAAGAGTGTAAATGCTAAATCCAGTATTGACAGATTAACAAGAAACATATAATTTTAAAATTACATGAAAAAAATCCAGAAGTTTTTAGATATACTGCAAGTTATGACCAAAAACATCATTTGGAAAAAATAACTGCAAAAGTTAACTGAAAACGTAACTTCAACTCTTGAGCGGGGATAATTCTACTATAACTTCTGTTCTAATGGAAGTACCAAGTAAACAATTATATCAGAATGTTCAAACGAGATAAGAATTTACAATCTAAAAAAGTTTTAAGAGCTTTGTGTCTATTAGTGGCGAATGTAACAATTTTTTTTAATTAAATGATTCAGATTTTACTTTGTTTTGATGATAAATTTCTGAACAGATTAGTTTTAAATTATCAGAGAAAGTTTATGCATAACTTATAGAATATGAAACATTATCGAAAATCTGTAACAAAATTTCGTTGTTAAAAAAATAAAAACAAAGCAAGTAAATATTTCGCAAGCCGTAAAAGCCTCACAAATTTTCTTTTATATTGTATATTTATTGAAATTTTGAAACTGTAATCTATAGCAATCATTAATATAAATTGGGTACTTTTCGTCTCTTGTTTAGAATAAACTCTTTATCTAATTTAGAAATAAATGTGCCATTTAGCTATTTCTGCTTGTGTACTTACTTGGAAATTTAAAATATTATCTTAATATTTACGTTATTGTAAAATTTATCATGTTATTTAAAATCATGTTAGTAGTTTTTAAACAATTTATATGAAGACATAATGGCTTATTTTGAATAACTAATTACGATATGCTTCGTAAATGGTAACTGGTAGAACCATAAAGCAATACGGCTGAATATGATATTCTAGTCAATTATAGTTTAGTATTTTAAAATATTTTTATGACTTTCCGATTAAGGCATCAAAATTTAATATTAAACTGCGAGTTTTGCTTTAATGTTTACCCATAATAAAAGTTATAGAGTAATAACTGTAACTTAAATATCTTTATTGTTATTTAGCACTAATCTTTGGATCTGCTGCTATTTTGTCGCAATATGATAATATAATTCATGCATAAAAATAATTTTAATAAAAGTAATATTAAAAACCATTTTACTGAAAAAAATTAGATTGAGTGTTACATGAGCTAATAACAGCATTATACTTAGATTTTTTTATATTATTATCTTTTAAAACTATACATAAAAATCACTTGAATACATCACACTAATTTAATATTTGCTTAAAGTGCTTATAAAAGGGTAAAATATGCATTTATTTATTCCTATTTGACATGTTTCATTGATCCGATTTCATTGATCAACGATGGCAATATTCTCAAAAATTAGCAAGATATAAATATTTTCGCCAAAAAAATTATTTCCAATCTGGTAAACAAAAATCGCGTAAACTGAAAAGATTAACTAAAGTATTAATAATGCATAATTTTGAATATGAATTATTAAATATTATTGTTTTATTTTTCTATAGATCAACTCTTTCTAAATATTAGAAAGCTCCATGGATACGAAATCATGGTGCATATTCTCACTGCGTAAGAAGATTGCTTTAGATTCTTGTATAATGGAAAGCAAATGAAATCTTGATGGGAAAATTATTCTATTGCTTTTAAAATTAGTCTGTAAAGTTTTAAATAATAGATTATCTAAAGCAGCAGTTCTCTTGTTGTATTTAATGTCTGCTAAGTGTTCTTTAATTCTAGTTTTAAGCTTTCTTTCTGGAATTCATATATAAAATTGCACTGATCCATCCTCTTTGGTTTCATAACTGATTTGGTTCTATTAGGTCTATTTTCTAACATGCTATATATATATATATATATATATATATATATATATATATATATATATACATATATGTATTTTACGGATGATTTTTCAATAACAGAATAGTATATTTTATATTATTATCATTATTATTATTATTATTTATGTGTTATGTTTTTAAGTTTTATATATTGGATTTTTTAATTATTATTTTGTAAATGTCTTTTATAACTTTAAGTAAATATTAAATTATTTTGATTATTATTTTCTTCCATTATTGCTATTATGCAATAGATAATCGTTAAAATATAACAATTAATAAAAAAATCCGTATATGTTGTATAGTTTATATCAGAAAAGTAAAAAAAATATATTAACGAAGTTTGGGATGTGATGATAATGTGGGAGCTCGTTAAAAGGCATTGTTCACATCACGGATGCCTTCAAACGGTGTCAACGATCTGTCGTGCAATTTTTAACAGCAGAAAATATGAGTGGTAGTGAAAACTATCGTCAAATGAAAAATGTGTAAGACACTGTGTGCATGCCGCGCAGATTGGTATTTCAATGGTTATGGATTTTCATAGTGGAAGAAGCAGTACAGATGAAGGACATTACTTGGTGAAGCGCATGTTGTGTTCTTTCATTACCAAAAATCCTACACCACTGAAAAACCGATGTGCGTGATATGGTTTTCGTGCCACATATTGCATTCACGCTAGATTTTACTAGCACTCAAATTTTTCACGGTTAAAAGTTGCGTGACTGCGCGTTGACATCGTTTGGAGGCAACCATGATGCGAACGATGCCTTTTAACGTACTCCTACGCTATCATACTCGCAAATAGCGGTATCTGAAGGTATCGCATGCATTCTCAACACTCTAATTCTTATATAAATGTATACGCAGACATCTTTCTCATCAAATGGTGAAGTTATTATGGCAATACCACTTTCATTTGGGAGTCCTTTTATATACCGGGTGATTCAAAAGGTCAAAACGAAATAAAAAAAAATGAGTAATTAGAAAACGAAACCAGATACAAAGATACGGTTTGCATCAAACAAATGGAAAAGAAACCGGGTTTTGTGTGGCAACGAAAAAAAAGTTCTGTTGGCGACCAACAGATGGCGCTATAATGTTTTATTACACGAAAAGATGATTTACACATGAAAGAAATTTTATCAACTTACGAGTCAGCTAAATTACTATTAATTAGTACTACAATAAATGTTCAATGTGCTGCCCATCATTCAGAAGTACTGCTGTGAGACGAGGCACCACACCGTTCACAGCATTTAATGGCATTTCTTGCGTTACAGCAGACACATTTTGGCGGATGGCCTCTTTCGGTGCTGCTAGTGATGTCGGTGAATTATGGTACACTTTTGACTTCAAGAGTCTCCACAGCTAAATGTTACATGGTGTCATATCAGGAAATCTTGGTGGCGATGCGTGATTAAAAGTAGCGGCTAATAATGCGATAATCTCCAAATGTTCAGGGTAGTAGGCGTTGAGCAGGCAAACCAATATGTAATGGTGCTCCATCTTGCATAAATTGACTGTTTGGAGTGCCTGTCGCATTTGCATTTCAGAAATAATGTTGTTCTGTAACAGTGCTACATATCGCTGACCAGTAACAGAAACTGTTTTGAAACTCGTGTATGTGACTTCCTCGGAAGAAAATGGAACTTTTATAAGATCAGCAGTGAAGCCACACCAGACTGTCCCTTTAGGCTGGTGAAGGGAACGTCCACAAATGCGTGTAGATTTTCTGTGGTTCCGCACTCGACAATTGTGGGTGTTTACAGCGTCAGAGATTGTGAAACGCACTTTATCTGCCCAAAGCACTGTGTGAAGCCAGTTGTGGTGCTCTTCTATCTTATTGAATACCAAATTCGCAAGATCACGGAGAGAGTCGAAGTCAGAAGGTTTCAATTCTTCATTATGTTGCAATTTGTAGAGGTACCGTTGCAAAGTTTTTCGCAATACTCTTCAGATAGTTCCGTACGACACTTCTGTATACCTCAAAACTTCTCGAGCAGTGCACCTCGAGGGAGCACTCTCCATTTGCAACAACCGCTTAAATTTTTATACGGACTCTTTAGGATAAAAAGAAATGAACCATTAATCGTATATACTTATTTCCAATATCAAACATGCTTTAGTGATCCTTAATAAGCTTTATCAATTGCATGAAAATCAGAGTATATTTACGAGAGTTAGAGTGTAGACAGACGGACAGACAAACTGAATGCATAAGCACGTTTTAACAAAGTTGAAAATTGCTAAAAAATTGCTCTTAAAAAAGAAAAATATATACATTTTTTTCTTTTAACATACAAAAAAAAATTCTTCGAAATGCAAAAGTTTATAATAAACTTCACATTTTTTTCCAATGCCTGTTAAAAGTAAGTGCTTAAAAAACTATAATAAGATTTAAAAAATGAACTTTTCTTATCTTTCATGAAATGACCGCTTTACTGTTAATTCATTTCTGGCGAAAGTACAAAATAAATGACTTTATAAAAATGGATTAATCAAATAAAATACAATTCTAAGACCTTTCTTTGAGAAAAGGAATAAAAAAAAAAAAACAATAAACATTACATTCTTAAAATTTTTAATGAAGAAAGGAAACTAATTCATGCGTGTACACTTAAAAATTTATTAAAATATTTTCTTTTTACGTTTTTCCTTGGATTAAAAAAATAATTAAAATAAAGCATCATCGCCTTATTACTCGAAATTTTATTCTGCATTTACGAGAAACTTACCTTAATGTGTCATTTAATGTAATTTCCGACTGAATAATCGGAGAATGGTTTTTGTACAGCTTAAAGTTTTATAAACTCGTAAAATAAATTTTGCATTAAAAAATAAAAAAAAAACTAGTAAAATTACTCTAAAGATATATTTTATTCATTCGATTTTTTTCTTAAATATGCGTTTTGTGGTAATCCCGAATTGTTTAAAAATAATGTATATTGATAATGAATATTAATATAAACAACAGAAAATCGTACATCGAGCATACATTAAATAACGCTTATCTTCATGTTCGAAATACTGTAATAAAACCCCACTTTTTAATAAAGACTATATAACAGAATATAGATTATAACCTCGTGAACAATAGAACTAATTAAACTTGTTAACTGCTTAAACAATGTGAAAAATTCATAAATTATTTAAAGTCAAAATTTGGGAAATTGCAATAAATAGTCCTAAAAGAATTCAAATTATTCTTTATCATTGTATGTTTATACATACAGGGTGAGTCATAATTGTAGAAACAATAGGCAATCTTTTTAAATATTGCTCCTAGGCACATGCTTCTAATTGGAATGTTTCATTAAAAAAAGGTGCTAAATTTGATGAGGTATGTCGCAACTCCATGGGATGTCTAAGAGAAAATACAAAAATTAAATTCTTATATCAGCCCTTTAGGATCATTTATTATTAATCATGCTTTAGTGATACTTAAAAAGCTTTATCGATTGCATGAAAATCAATGACATGAGCTTACATACGGAAGTTAGAGCGTGGAAAGACGGACAGACAAACCGTTTCAACAAAGTTGAAAAGTGCAAAAAATCAATGATTTTTTTTTCTTTTTAAGAAAAAAAAAAATCAAGAAATTGAAAGAATTATTTTTCGTTTCCTTTTAACATCCAAAAATGTTTTTCAAAATGCAAAAGTTTATAATAAACTACGCATTTTTTTCAATACCTATTAAAATTAAGTACTTAAACAAACTATGATGTGATTAAAAAAATGCACTTTACTTATCTTTCGTGAAAGCCCGCTTTACTGTCAATTCTTCTCAGGCAAAAGTACAAAATAAATGACTCTATATAAACGGATTAAAGAAAAAATCAATTCTATGACTTTTCTTTGGGAAAATGAATCCGAAAAAAAAACATTAAATCAAGAAATTTTTTAATGAAGAAAGAAAACTAATTCATGCATACTTATCCATTTAAAAGTTTGTTAAAAATACTTTCTTTTTGCGTTATTCCTTGGGTTAAAAAAAATAAGCATCATCTCCTTATTACTCGAAGTTTTATTCTGCACTTAAGTAAAATTTTCTTTAATGCGTCATTAGTTTTTACACGGCTTAAAGTTTTAAATCCCCCTCCCCCTCTAAAGATAAATTTTCCATAAAAAGATTGAAAAAAAAAAGAAAAATTATTCTAATGATGTATTTTATGCAATTTTTTTTTCCTTAGAAATGCGTCGTTGTGTTTATCCTGAATTGTTTCGTATTAACGTATATCGATAATCAATGTTAATATAAACAAGAGAGAAAAATCGTGCATGAAACATAGATTATGTAACAATTCTCAAAATGTTCGAAATACCGTTTTGAAACTCCACCTTTTAATAAAAGTTTATATAAATGCATAAACAATATAGCTGCACAAACAATAAGACTAATAAAATATGTTAACTTCATAAAAAAATTTAAAATCTCAGAAATTATTTGAAGAGAAAATGTGGGCAATTAAAGTCTATAGTCGTCAAAAAATCCACATTATTTTGAAAATCGCTGTATCTCTGAACATTTATATATACCATATATTAGATAAAAATCTAGTTCAGTCTTGAAATATTTTACACTGTTCAAAATCCTCTTTCAGCAAATTCTTTCAATAAATGTAAATGTATTCCAATTCTTTTAAACAGCTTGTATATTATCCATATTTATTTAATTAAAATCCTACTCTTTGTATGTGCCTCACAATTTCGGTTGCATCGCCCCATTGTAATGAGTAATTGTTGAAAAAAACAATTATGAGGTTACCACAACAACGTCAAATTTTGACCAATTTGGGCAAGTTGTTATATTAGTTTAATATTTTTTCCATAATTTTTATTTATTTATTTATTTTATTTTTGGATTTTGATTTCCAAGAAAAAAAAACAACAGAATGATTTTAAATATTTATTTTCTTTTCCTTTTAGCATCAAAAAATGTTTCGAAATGCAAAAGTTTATAATAAACTGTGCATTTTTTTTAATGCCTTGTAAAAGCAAATACTTACAAAAAATGATATTGTGATTAAAAAAAAATTACACTTTAAATATCTTGACAAAATAAATGTTTTTATTAAAACGGTTGAAAAAATAGAACAAGTCTAACACCTTTCTTTGAGCAAATGAATTCGAAATAAAAAACAATAAACATTAAATCCAGAAAATTTTTAATGAAAAAAGAAAACTAATTCATTGTGGCGTGTAAAAGTTTTTAAAAATATTTTCTTTTTACGTTATTCTTTGAATTAAAATAATTAAGCTTCGTCGCCTTACTATTTGAAGTTTTATTCTGCACTTACAAGACTTTTTCCTTAATATGTCATTTAATGTAATTTCTGACTCAATAACTGAACTTAAGTTTTTGCACAGTTTAAAGTTTTATAAACCCCCAAAGTATAAATCTTGCACAAATACATTGAAAAAAAATTCGTAAAATTATTCTAATCATATATTTTATGTATTTTATTTTGTTTTTTTTTTCCTTAGAAATGCGTTTTTATGGTTATCCTTAATTCTTTCGTATTAATGTATATTGATAATCAATATTAATATAAACAAGAGAGAAAAATCGCGCGTCGAGCATAGATTATGTAGCACTTTCAGGCATATTCGAAATTGTGTAATAAAACTCCACTTTTTAATAAGGACCTATATCTGCATAAAAAATATAACTGAATAACCAGTAAAACTAATATAACACTTGTAAATGCATAAACATTGTGAAAATTTCATAAATTATTTAAAGAATAAAATTGGGCAATTACAATCTGTAGTCGTAAATGGATTCATATTATTTTGTATCTTTGTATATTTATATATACAGGGTGAGTAATAATTATCAAAACGATAGGATATCTCATTAAATATTGCCAATATGCACAATTGATTTTTATTTATTTATTTATTTATTTATTAATTTATTTATGTATCGATTGAATGATTTACAAGAAAAAAAATCAAGAAATTCTTTTAAAAAGAATTATTTTCTTTTCCCTTTAACATCAAAAATATTTTTCAAAATGCGAAAGTTTACAATAAACGGAGGAATTTTTTTTTCAATCCCTGTTAAAAGTAAATACTTAAAAAAATATAACGTGATTTTTTTTAAAATGCACTTTACCCATCTTTTATGAAAGCCCTCTTTACTGTCAATACTTCTCAGGCGAAAGCAGAAAATAAAAGACTTTATAAAAACGGATTAGAAAAGTAAAACAATTCTAAGACCTTTCTTTGAGTAAAATAATTCGAAATAAAATAAATAAACGTTAAATCCATAATTTTTTAATGATGAAAAAACCCTAATTCATTCACTTTTAAAAGTTTGTTAAAAATATTTTCTTTTTACGTTATTCCTCGGATTAAAATATTAAGCATCATCGCCTCATTACTAGAATTTTTATACTGCACTTACGAGATCTTTTCCTTAATGCATCATTTAATATTTCCGACTGAATAATTGGGGCTTAGTTTTTACACAGCTTAAGGTTTTAGAATCCCCCAAAGGATAAAACTTATATAAAAATATAAAAAATAATAAAAAAATTATTCTAGTGATGTATTTTGTACATTTTATTTTGCTTTTTTCTTAGAAATGTATTTTTGTGGTTATCTTAAATTGTTTCGTATTGACGATTATTGATAATAAATATTAATATAAATATGAAAGACAAATCGTGCGTCAAACATTCATTATTTAACACTTTTCAACATACAAGAAATGCTGTTTTAAAACTCTACCTTTTAATAAAGTTTTATATAATTGCATAAAAAATATTAAAAATATGCTGCTAATTAAAACTGCACAAACAATAGAACTTATAAAATGTGTTAACTGAATAAGCAAATTGAAATCTCAGAAATTATTTGAAGAAAAAATTTGGGCAATTAAAATCTATAGTCATCAAAGTATTTCCATTATTATTATATATATATATGTACATTTATATATACTATATATTAAATTAAAATTTAGTTCAGCCAGAAAATATTTCACACCGTTCAAATTCCTCTGTCAGAAAATTCTTTCAATAAAAATGAATGTATTCATATTTTTTAAAACAGCCTGTATATTATCCATATTTACAAAAAATCCGAGTCTTTGCATGTCCCTGACAATTCCGGTTGGATGGCCTCATTGTAATGACGTAATGTGAAATTGTTGAAAAAAAAAACAATTATGAGGTTACGACAATAGTGCCAAATTTTGACAAACTTGGCGAGTTCATATATGTATTAATTAATTAATAATTTCTTATTTTTCATTTATTTGTTTATGAACTTTATTTTATTTTTGATTTTGATTTTTAATAAAAATAAAAAACATCAAGAAATTCTTATGAAAATAATTATTTTCTGTCCCTTTTAAAATAAAAAAAAATATTCTTTGAAATACAAAAGTTTAAAGTAAAAATTTTCCGTTGTCTTTTAAAAGCAAATACTTAAAAAAATAATAATATGGTTTAAAAAAAGCCCTTTACTTATCTTTCGTGAAAGTCTGCATGTCTGTCTATTCGCCTCAGACAAAAGTACAAAATAAATGACTTTATAAAAATGGATTAAAAAATAAATCAATTCTAAGACCTTTGTTTGGGCAAATGAATTTGAAAAAAAAAATTAAACATTGAATTTTGAAATTATTTTAATAAAGAAAGAAAACAAATTCATTCATGCATGTACATTTAAAAGTTTTTTGAAAATATTTTCTTTTTACGTTATTCCTTGGATTAAAAAAAATAATGATACTACATCGCCATATTACTCGAAGTTTAATTCTGCACTGACGATGCCTTTTTTTTAATGCATCATTTAATATAATTTCCGACTGAATAATTGGAGCTTAGTTTTTGCACAGCTTAAAGTTTTATAATCGCCTAAAGAATAAATCTTGTGTACAACTATTGAAAAAATACAGTGAAATTTTTACAATGATACATTTTCTGTATTAATTTATCTTTTTTCTTATAAATGCTTCTTCGTGGTTATTGTGAATTGCTTCGTAATAGTCTATAATGATAATAAATTTTAATATAAGCAAGAAGCAAAAATTGTACGTCACACATAGGTTCCGTAACATGTTTCAGCATGTTCGAAATACTGTAATAAAACACCATCGTTTAATAAAGACTATATAGCAGCATATAATTGCACAAACAGTAGAACTAATGAAATGTTTTAACTGCATAAACAATGTAAAAAAAAAATCATAAATTATTTAAAGACAAAATTTGGGCAATTACAGTCTGTAGTCGTAAAAGAATCTGTATCATTGTATGTTTATCATTGTTATTCTGTATCATTGTATGTTTATATATACAGGGTGAGCCATAATTATCGAAACAATGGACTATCTTTTAAGATATTGTCCCTAGCCACAATACTTTTATTTGCAATGTTTCTTAAAAACGGTGCAAAATTTGATGAGATATGTTGTAACTCCATGGGATGTCTCTTTGATAAAATACAAAATAAAAATTTTATACAGCCCCTTTTGGATAATAAGAAATTAACCATTAATCGTACATACTTCATATGCAAAACCAAACATGTTTTGGTGGTTCTTAATAGGCTTTTGTATGAAAAATCTTTTGCATGAAAAATGCATTTGTACGAAAATTCGTGTATATTTACAGGAGTTAGATCGTGGACAGACGGACAGACAAACCGAATGCATATGCACGATTCAATGAAGTTGAAAGTTTTTCGAAATATAAAAGTTTATAATAAACTGCTCATTTTTTTCAATGCCTGTTAAAAGTAAGTACTTAAAAAATTATAATGTTATTATAAAAAATTATACTTATCTTTCATGAAAGTTTCCGCTTTACTGTCAATTCTTTTCAGGCGAAAGTACAAAATAAATGACTATAAAAATGGATTATAAAGTATAAATCAATTCTAAGACCTTCCTTTCAGCAAAGGAATTCGAAAACAAACCCATAAAATTCTGAATTTTTTTTTAATGAAGAAAGAAAACTAATTCATGCATACGTGTACATTTAAAAGTTTGTAAAAAATATTTTCTTTTTACGTTATTCTTTGAATTAAAAAAAATTCCCCATGATCACCTTATTACTCGAAATTTTTTCTGTACTTACGAAACATTTTCCTTAATGTGTCATTTAATATAATTTCTGACTGAATAATTGGAGCTTAGTTTTTATACAGCTTGAAGTTTTATAAATCCCAAAGGATAAATCTTTCATAAAAATATTTTTAAAAAAGTAAAATCATGTCTTTGTGGTTATCCCGAATTGTATCGAAATAATGTATATTGATAATCAATATTATTATAAACAAGATAAAAACCATACATGGATCATAGTTTATGTAACACTTTCCTTCATGTTCGAAATGCTGTAATAAAAGAACACCACCTTTTAATAAGGACTATATAACTGAATATAACTGCACTAACAGTAAAACTTATATAACAGTTGTAACTGCATAAACAATGTGAAAAATTCATAAATTATTTAAAGTCAAAATTATGGCAATTGCAATATATAGTTGTAAAAAATTAACATTATATTATGTCATTGTATATTTATTTACAAAGGACGAGTCATAATTATCGAAACAATAGGCTATCTTTTTAAATATTGCCCCTAACAACACACACCTAATTGCAAAGTGTGTAAAATTTGATGCGATATGCTGTAACTCCATGGGATGTCCGTTAGAGAAGACACAAAAATGAAAATTTTATACCACTCCTTTAGGATAATAAGAAATGAACCATTAAACGTATATACTTTATATGCAATACCAAACATGCTTTGGTGATCCTTAACAAGATTTATTAATTACATGAAAATCCGAGTATATTCATGGGAGCTAAGACGTGGACAGATGGACAGACAAATCGAGAACACGAACATTTTTCAACAAAGTTAGAAAATGCTAAAAATCATTTTTTTTTTTTAACAAAAAACAATCAAGAAATCAAAAGAACTATTTGTCTTTTCCTTTTAACATCAAAAAATATTATTCGAAATGCAGATGTTTATAATAAACTGCGCATTTTTTTTTTCCAATGCTTATTAAAAGTAAGTCCTTAAAAAACTATAATGTGATTTTTTTTTAATTGCACCTTACTTATCTTTCGTTAAAGCCCAATTTACTGTCAATTCTTGTCAGGGAAAGTACAAAATAAATGACTTTATAAAAACAGATTAAAAAATAAAATACAATTCTAAGACCGTCCTTTGAGCAAAGGAATTCGAAATAAAAAAGAATAAACATCAAATCCTGAAATTTTTTATAATGAAGAAAGAAATCTAATTCTTGCGTTTATAGTTAAAAATTTGTTAAAAATATTTTCTTTTTACGTTTTTCCTTGGATTAAAAAAAAATAAAGCATCATCGCCTTTATACACGAAGTTTTATTCTGCACTTACGGGACCTTTTCCTTAATGCGTCATTTAATATTATTTCCGACTGAATAACTGGAGCTTAGTTTTTACACAACTTAAAGTTTTATAATCCACCAAAGTATAAATCTTGAATAAAAAGATTGGAAAACAAATAGTAAAATTATTTTAATGAAGTATTTTATGTATTTAAATTTGCTTTTTTATATAAATAAGTCTTTGTGGTTATCCCTAATTGTTTCGTAATAATGTGTATTGATAATCAATATTAAGGGGGTCCTGGGCAAAAACTTCCGCAAAAATTGGATTTTATTTATTAAAACAAACTTAGGTATTACCGTTAAATATTGTAAACCGCATGCTTTTATCCTCATTAGATCCAGAGATGTAACACATTTTGCCTTGAGAAGCGATGCATCAGTTGCCCTCAGCTGTTAACTTTAATTTCATTAATCTCATAATGAATTATCAACTTTAAAAGGATATATCTAAAGTTCTTTGCAAGATAAATGTATAAAATTTTCAACAGAGCTTTTTTGTTATATTTCCAACAAATTGTCTTCAAGATTTTTAATTCTGAGTAATAATTGTGAAAATATGCTAATAATGCAAATTTCACTCATAGAAAAAATTCATTTTCTTAGTTACAATGTTTTTATGAAATTCTTAATTAATATTTTAAAAAATCCTGAAGACAATTTAAAATGATGCATTTTCTGAACACAAACGTGTAAAAATTTTGCAAATCAAGTAAGTACTTCCACAGTAATATCAAAAATTAAATATGTTTATTATTTTTTTAAATAACATTTAAAAATTTTTAGATTTTTTTAAAAATTCAATATTTGTATTATATTAAAAATATTTCAGAAAACAAATTCATAACTAACTCTCTATTAATACAAAAAAAATAGTATTTTGAGTCTCGAACCCCCTTATTATAAAAAAGAGAGAAATCGTGCATCAAGCATAGGTTATGTAATACTTTCCTTCATATAGTCGAAATGTTGTAATAGAATACCACCTTTTAATAAGGTCTATATAACTGCATATACAATATAATTGCACAAAAAATAGAACTAATGTAACATTTGTAATGGCATATACAATGTCAAAAATTCATAAATTATTCAAAGACAAAATTATAACATTTACAAACTATAGTCGTAAAAGAACCCAAATACATTTTGTATCTCTGTATATCTATATACAGAGGATGAATCCGAATTATTAAATAAATAGGATGTCTCTTTAAATATTGCCCCTCGGCACATACTTCAAATTTATTTTTTGATTTATTTATTTTCAATAAAAATAAAAAAAAATAAAGAAATTCTTTTAAAAAGAATTTTTTTCCTTGGTTTTTATAATTCAAAACTTTATAATTAACTACGCAATTCTTTTTATGGCTATAAATACAAAAAAAACTGCAATCTGATTTTAATAAAAATTGCACCTTACTTATCTTTCGTGAAATCCCACTTTACTATCAATTCTTCTCAGGCAAAAGTACAAAATAAATGACTTTACAAAAACGGATTAAAAAATAAAACAGTTCTAAGACATTTTTTTAACCAAAGGATTTCTAAATAAAAAAACAATAAACTTTAAATTCTGAAAATTTGTAATGAACAAAGAAAACCAATTCATGAAAGCGTAATCATTTAAAAGTTCGTTAAAAAAATATTTTTTTACGTTATTCTTTGGATTAAAAAATTTTAAGTATCATCGTCTTATACTCGAAGTTTTATTCTGCACTTACGAGACCTTTTATTTAATTCGCCATTTAATATAATTTCTAATAGCCAAACAATATTGGGCCAATATTGGCTACATCTTTGGAGCAATATTGGCATATTGGCGCAATACTGGCATAAAATATTGCTCATATATTGGGTTGTGCCCTTATTTAGCCAATATTTGCAACCAATATTTTGCCAATATTGGGGTTTCATTGGAAATATTGACAATAAACCGTCAATAATGGTTAAATATTGAGGTTTTATTGGAAATATTTCTAATGTAATGCCTTCATTTGTACAATATTGGGAATTAATTGGAAATATTTCCAACGTAACGCCAATATTTGTTCACTATTGGGAATTCATTGGCAATATTTCCAATGAAATGCCAATATATAATCATTATTGGCGTTTTATTAGCAATATTTCCAATAAATGAAATTTTGGTGCATTAATGGACCAATATTGTTTTGCTACTAGGCCGATAATTAGATTTTAATTTTTGCAAAATTTAAAGTTTTATTATCCTCCAAAGAATAAATCTTTCATAAAATTATAAAAATAAATAATAAAAAAATTATTCTAATGATGTATTTTATATATTTCAATTTGCTTTTTTCTCTGAAATGTGTCTTTGTGATTATCCAGAATTGTTTCGTATTAATGTCTATTGATAATCAATATTAATGTAAAAAAGAGAGAAAAATCGTGCGTCAAATATTCATTATGTAACACTTTTCAACATTTTCGTAATACTGTTTTAAAACTCCACCTTTTAATGAAGGTTTATATAATTGCATAAACAATGTAAATTCACGAACAGTGGAACTAATGAAATATTCTAACTGCATAAGTAAATTGACAAACTCAGAATTTAATTGAAAACAAAATCTGGGCAATTAAAATCTATGGTCGTCAAAGTATTCACATTATCTTGTAAATCTCCGTACCTCTTTTCATTTATATATACTAAATATTAAGGCAAAATTTAATTCAGTCAAAAAAAAAAAAAAAAAAAAAAAAAAAAAAAAAAAACATTACACCGTTAAAAATCCTCTCCAAGCATATTCATTCAATAAATGTAAATGTATTCCAATTTTTTCAAACAAATTGTATATTATTTATATCCATTTACGCAAAATCCGAGTCTTTGTATGTCCCTCACTATTCCGTTTGGAGCAATTCATTGCAATGACGTAATTAATAATTGTTGAAAAATACCAATTATGAGGTTACCACAATCGCGCCAAATTTTGAGCAACTTGGCGAGTTATTATATTGATTTATTATTGTTATCTTACTTTTTATTTATTTATTTAATTTATTTTTTGATATATTTTCAAGAAAAATAAAAAATATCAAGGAATTCTTTTAAAAATAATTATTTTCTTTTCCTTTTAAAACCAAAAAACAGTTCTTCGAAATGCAAAAGTTTATAATAAACTTTGCAATTTCTTTTTCAATGCCTGTTAAAAGAAAATACTAAAAAAAAAACTATAATGTGATTAAAACAAGGCACTTTGCTTACCTTCCGTGAAAGCCCGCTATACTGTCAATTCTTCTTAGATGAAAGTACAAAATAATTGACTTTAAAAAAGAGAATTAAAAAATAAAACAATTCTAAGACCTTTCTTTGAATTCAAAATAAAAAACAATAAACATTAATTTCTGAAACTTTTTAATGAATAAAGAAAACTAATTCATGCATACGTGTACATTTAAAAGTTTGCAAAAAGTAATTTCTTTTTCCCTTACCTTTTGGATTAAAAAAATTAAGCATCATGGCATCATTTTATTCTGTACTTACGAGGCATTTCCCTTAATGTGTCATTTAATATGATTTCCGGCTGCATAATTGGATTTTAGTTTTTGCACAGCTTAAAGTTTTATAATCCCCCAAAGGATAAAACTTGTGTACAAAGATTGAAAAAATATAGTGAATTTTTTCAAATGATGTATTTTATATATTTTATTTTGCCTTTTTTTCTTAGAAATGCGTCTTTGTTATTATCCTCAATTGTTTCTTATTAATGTATATTGATAATCAATATTAATATAAAGAAGAGAGAATAATCTACGTCAAGCATAGATTATGTAGCACTTTCAGGCATGCTCGAAATAGTGTAATAAAACTCCACTTTTTAATAGGGACTATAAAGTTGCATAAAAAATATAACTGCACAAACAGTATAACTAATATAACATTTATAGCTGCATAAGCAATGTCAAAAATTTATAAATTATTTAAAGATAAAATCTGGGGAATTACAATCTATAGTTGTAAAAGAATTCACATTATTTTGTATCTTTGTATATTTATATATGAAGGCTAAGTCATAATTATCGAAACAATAGGCTATTTCCTTAAGTATTGCTTTTATGCACATACTTCTAATTTATTTATTTATTTTATTTACATATTTATTGATTAATTTTTTAGAAAAATAAAAAAAAATCAAGTTTTTATTTTTAACATCAAACATTTTTTTTTTTTCGAAATGTACAAGTTTATAATAAACTGCGCATTTTTTTCAATCACCATTAAAAGTAAATAATTAAATAAAAAGAGTAATGTGATTTTAAAAAAAAAAAGAAAAGAAAAAAACGCACGTTACTTATTTTTCGTGAAAGTCCGCTTTAATGTCTATTCTTCTCAGGAAAAAAGTACTAAATAAATGACTTCATAAAAACGAATTAAAAAATAAAACAACTTTAAGACATTTCTTTGAGCAAAGGAATCCTTTATTGTTTCGTATTAATGTATATTGATAATCAATATTATTATAAAAAACAAAAAAGAAATCATACGTAAAACGTATATTATATAATACTTCCCATCGAAATACTGTTATAATAATCCACCCTTGAATAAGTACTGTATAACTGCCTGAACAATATAGCTGCAGAAACAGTAGAAGTAATAAAATTTGGTAACTGCATAAATAATTCGAGAAACTCAGAAACTATTTGAAGACAAATTTTGGGAAATTACAATCTATAGTCATAAACAAATTGCCATTTTCCTGTAAATAAAGCTACTCTCTTTATTTTCATTACCGATAATGCCATAGTTAATCCCTGTTATCGAGATATGTGATGTCGATCACAGGGCTATACGACTGTATTAAGGAGAATTGGAGATCAGACAGACAGACAGACTTGCAGACGGGCAAACAAATCGAATTCATAAACACTTTTCAATTATGCTGGAAAGTGTTTAAAGGTACACAATGCGTTTTCAATAAGTTTGTTTAAAAATATACGGTTCAAATGATTAACTCACTACATTTCAACGTCAACTAAAAGTGCATTTTGCAGAAAAAATTATTGCACATTTAATTATAAAAAAATTTAAAGTTTATAAAAATTTGAATATTTTAAAAATCTCTACTATTTTTTTAATCTATATTTTTGCCGAGATTTTCAAAAGTGTATTATTTAAGACTGCTCATAAAATTTGAGATACACCTAATATGACATTTAATGTCATCTATTTACTAATATGTATAAGAGGGATATGCTCCTCTCCTATGGGAGATTTGATACACACTTTTTTATAATAAAATATATATTAAGAGAAATAAAATCAGCTTTAAAAAATACATAATAACATTCTGCTACGACTTTTAATTATTATTAAAAAATTTCTGGGAAAATGTGTTGTGTAAACGAATCTTATTAGATGGAATTTATGATACATGAGGAAATTTTCATCTTAAACAGTAACTTTTTCCAACAATTAACCTCGTAAAATAAGTTGATACACAGTTTGTCTTCATCGCATTGTGTTCAACTTGTAATATTTGTAAAGAAAGTATTTTTAACATAGATTTTTTTACTTTGGGTTTTATTCTTAGTTTTAAGATTATATGTTTTTGAAAAAAGCACAGTTGTCTTAATTAGACCTATACAGCAAAACTTTTTCGAAGAATATTTTCAAACTCAATAAGAAACTACTATCCACAGACAAATATATGCACAAAAAGATTGTTTCAAGTCTTTAAAAAAAATTCATACATTTATTGCCGGAACAATAATGAAAACGACACAGCTATTACAACATTCTTTCAGGCGGAATATTTTCAAATGAAAGTAGGACTTGTAACGAAAAACATGCACGAAAACTTTGGTTCAATTATATGCATAACTTCATACTTTTTTTGATGGTACAATAATAAAAATGTAACATAAACTTCTATTACAGCACAACTTCAGGCAGAATTTTTTTAAACGGAAGGCGGTGTACTTGTCACAGAGAAATAGATACAGAAAAATTGAATTAAATTCTACGCAAAACTTTATCTATTTTTTGATGGTACAATGCCGACAGACGGATACATGGACAGACAGACACACAGACGGACAGAGAGATATTTTGCATAAACATGTTTTTTAGGTTCTCTGACCCCTAAAACTTGTAAATTCGGAAAATTTTCAAATGAAAGTACGACTTGTTGGCTATAGCGAAAAATATGCACGAAAACTTTTGTTCAATTATATGCATAACTTCATACTTTTTTTATGGTACAATAAGGAAAATGGAACATAAATTTCGATTGCAGCACCTCTTCTACGAGATTTTTTTTTTTTTAACTAAAGGAGGCGTAGCTTGCCACAGCGAAATAGATACACAAAAATTGGGTCCAATTCTATGCATAACTTTATATGCATAGCTTATATATAACTTTTTATATTTATAACTTTTTATGGTACAATGGTGACAGACGGACAAAAAACTACTATAAACATGCATAATTCTATAAGCATGTTTTTTAAGGTTCTGTTACCCCTAAAACTTGTAAATTCATAAAACCGAAGTCGAAAAAAATTTTGATTGGAATAGTACTTTCTTCTATCGGAGATATATAAAATAAAAAGAATATTGCCCAGTTAAACTGATGGCTTTTTAGCTCACAGGCTACGCATACTAATTGTACATTACAGCCTTGTATTTTTGTTAATTCCGTTCGAAAAAAAAATTAAGAAGGGGAAACAGCTCTCCCCTTTCTCCTTTTTTATACTTAATCATTGAACCTCCTAAACTATCAAGTACATGTTTTATCATATTAAAAAATCTATATCCAAAATTCAGAGCAAACCGGATAATTCTTAATGAAAACCCATTTAGCATTTATATAATTTAAGAGGAGTTATTCCCCTCTTTTATAATTAACCATTAAACTTCCAAAACTATTCAGAGATTTGAACGGAATCTGACAATTGTGATTGAAAAATCCATTTATACAAGTTAAGGGGAAGGGCATTAGAACCCCCGTTCCCCCTGTTTATACTTATTCAATGAACACCTAATAATAGCCACGGACTCACCTCATCAGAATGATCCTACATCTAAATTTTGAATCAAAACTGTTAATTCTGCATGAAAATCCCGTTTATATTAACTAAGGGGAAGGGCATGAGCCCCCCGTTCCCCCTGTTTATACTTATTCAATGGACACTTAATAACAGCCACGGTATCTCCTCATCAGAATGATCCTATATCTAAATTTTGAACGAAAACTGTTTATTCTGCATAAAATCTCGTTTATATCAATTAAGGGGAGGGGCATGAGCCCCCCGTTCCCCCTCTTATACATATCGAATGAACTCCAAAAACTAATCAGAGAAGCGCCTTATCAGGATATACCTACATACAAAATTTCAAGTGGATCCGATATTTTTATCATGAGTTATCGCGTTACGCACGAACGAACATACGAACGTACGAACGTACGAACGTACATACAGAACGGACGGATTCAGAGCAAACCGGATAATTCTTAATAAAAACCCATTTAGCATTTATATAATTTAAGAGGAGTTATTCCCCTCTTTTATACTTAACCATTAAACTTCCAAAACTATTCAGAGATTTGAACGGAATCTGACAATTGTGATTGAAAAATCCATTTATACAAGTTAAGGGGAGGGGCATTAGAACCCCCGTTCCCCCTGTTTATACTTATTCAATGAACACCTAATAATAGCCACGGACTCACCTCATCAGAATGATCCTACATCTAAATTTTGTATCAAAACTGTTAATTCTGCATGAAAATCCCGTTTATTTCAATTAAGGGGGGGGATAAGCCCCCCGTTCCCCCTGTTTATACCTAATCAATGAACATCTAATAACAGTCACGGAATCGCCTCATCACAATGATCCTATATCTAAATTTTGAACGAAAACTGTTTATTCTGCATAAAATCTCGTTTATATCAATTAAGGGGGGGGGGGGCATGAGCCCCCCGTTCCCCCTGTTTATACTTATTCATTGAACACCTAATAACAGCCACGGTATCGCCTCATCAGAATGATCCTAATCTAAATTTTAAACGAAAACTTAGTTCTGCATGAAAATCCCATTTATATCAACTAAGGGGAGGGGCATGGCCCCCCCGTTCCCCCTCTTATACATATCGAATGAACTCCAAAAACTAATCAGGGAAGCGCCTTGTCAAGATATACCTACATACAAAATTTCAAGTGGATCGGATATTTTTATCACGAGTTATCGCGTTACGCACGAACGTACATACATACAGAACGGACGGGCATATAAGCTCTCAGGCTATGATAGCCTGTGAGCTAAAAAGGAACTCACATTTTTATTTTTTATGACCTTGAACTAAAATGATTGAAATTCTAGGCCATTATCTGAACTTTGAAGAAATAAATTAATCATTTTTCTTCGCAAATTTATGAACAAATAAATTAACTCTAGCAAAAACTATTAAGATTATTTCTACTTTTTATAAACTTATTCATTTTATTCATTAATCTTTTAAAAATCTTCCTATTTCTCTTCTTGTTCAACTAAAAATGAAATCAGTCAAATGAATAAGCAATGGGACTTTCATTCAACAAAAAAATTAAGCAAATTTTTTTTTATAAGGAAGACAGTTCCACAATTTTTACACAAAATATACTTTCTTTCTTATTTAGTAGAGCAGAAACGAAAATTCATCAAGCACTTAATATATTTCAAATGAATGTAGAAAATGTTAGTCAGAAAAAATTCACAATAAAAGGAACGGATTTACTTTTAAATTTACTTTTAGTTTGCAGAAAAAAAATAAAAAAATAAATTAAGATGAAATTAAGCATATGTTTATAGAGCAAGTTTATGAATTATAAAATGTTTTTTTTTTCTTTCCTTTGAAAATAGAAGCTGTATTATGATTATGAATAAGGTTAATTCTTTTGTTAAATTTTTTTATATGGTATCGGTAATAAATGGTTATCCGTAAACATTTCTAACTCCCTTTTAGTCCGAGTGGTACGTAACAAAAATTAGGTGAAAACTGCAAATCGTGATAAGAATATACCGCTTGGTGAATATGCACTTTATGATAATACAAGGCATATTAGAGGGGGTGGCATCTCGTAAAGCCATCGGAATTCAAGATGGCGGTAGTTATTCAAAATGGCGTCATTTTCTGAATTTTCTTAATATGAGTAATATAAATGTGCATTTCATGTCAATTTAGTCAATAAAGTCTTTCCAACATTATTTAAAAGAGTGTATGAATTCGGTTTATCTTTCTGTTTGTCCGCCTGTTCTTCCATGCTGTAGCTTGCCTAGATATACTCAGATTGCCAAGTAAATTTTATATATTTTATGAAGTTTATAGTAACGTGTCCGGAGTAAAAAATAAAGTGTATAGCATTTATAAGCCATTTACAGGGCGCTACAAAAAATGACATTACAATATTGTGCATGCAGCGAAATCGTTTGCAGTGTGTTTTAATGGTGTTGCACTCTTTAAAACACTTTCAAATTGATATACATCAATGTTAATACAGCAATAAACTACCAAATACTTACTACATAATAGCGTGTATATGGTATTTATCGCTTATTTACAGTGACACAACAAAACAAGAAAATATGCGTTTGTAATTTTTACACAAATTTTATAACGATCACGATCTAATTCAAATGTTATTACTGGAGATGCTAAGAGGAATAAAACCTCATTTTGTGATAAGGATATCCCAAATAGTCAGTATCTATCTTATATTAATAAAATGCATATAAGAAAGTGAGTCATCATATAAATTTATATGGATACAAAATGGCGACTAATTTTTAAAATCTTTTGCAATTTTCTTCCTCTACATCTTAGAAGAGTATTTCTGATGTTAATTTCCACGTTTCATAACTCAAAAATTCTCTTTTTAATATTAGAAATATAAATAAAATGAAAATAGGACAATTATTAACATATATTTTTCCTTTGCAGTAGAAAATTTAAAGGAATTAATAAACAGTAAAAATACTATATTATACTATATTACATTATTGATACAATATATTAAAAAATGAATGTTACATATAAAGCTGTAGAATATAGAAACTTCACTGGTACCATCATATTTTTCCCATTCGTTTTTGCAACTGCACAATAATCTGCAAATCCAACCTTTCTACAGATACATTTATTTTTGCAGATTTTACACATACATTTTATTAACTCTTCACAAGAGTCTGAAATCTCTGACAACTCCGACCATTTTATTTTCCATGATAAATTATCCAACTATCATCCAAATTTGTTTGGAAACGATAGACGTATTTCACGCTGATCTGCTTGTCCCCAAGTGTGTCCAGCTTGGAAAGCACTGCATGAAATATGTTGTTGAAGCGTAACCTTGGTTGGTGAAAGATGTTCAAAGGACTTTTTTTGTCATAAACAATTCTTGTCTTGCACTATTGACACTTATGCTACTGCTTGTTGAACAGTACAGCAATACTACGAACTTTTCTAAAATATTTAAAATACTTTCAGGAATGGAAGTTTTTGGTTTTGATAGGTATGAAAATGTACCAATAGCTTCTTTAAATAGAATCCATGTTTTTCAATTTGGCTTTTTCGTCTTTCCTGTGAAACCGGATTGCTTTCGCATCCTGTGTAGTAAAGCCATTGCCTTTTGTCTTTCAATTGCTGCAGCTATGGTATAACAGGAATAAATCTGTTTCAAATGCAATCCAAATGGTTTCTGGGTATTTATCTGAAAGGATAAAGAAAAATGCAATATTATATTATAGCTTGGGTATTTTTTTGGTATTTATTGCTGGCGTCCCAAGTTGATTAAAAATCTCTTCGCTGTTATTTGAATTTCTTAAGAAATCTTGCCAATTTTTAGGTAATCTAACATGTGGTTTCGCTTGTCATCTGGTCTCTGCACTCCTCTTTTGTCTAATTTATTCTTTAATGCTTGGTGTAATATATCTATCCCAAATCAAATCTATTCTTTGACATATAAAACTCTCAGTGTCATTAAGCAAGTGAGGGTAAAATGTTTTAATATAGTAATCATTTTAAGTGCGTTTGAAATTTGTTGAGGCTTTAAAATGTTAGTAAGAACTGGTCCATCATATAATAAAGCATAACATATTCCAGGAAATACTTTGCAATTTTTCTCTACATTTTCCTCTAAAATATGTGCTAAATCATTCTTATGGCTAGATCTAAATTCCCCGTTACTGGAAATACAGATGGAAATGGCTAATATTCATAGTTGAAAAAAAAATTGCGTCTAACTGACAATTTTGTGCAACCTGGAAAACAACTGGACATCTGTTTTTAAAACCTTTAAGGCTGCATTATTATTTTGCGAGAGTGCTAAACACAGGAATTTTGTTCTTTTTGAAAGGATGAAATATTGATGAATTTTTTTTTTTTTTACTAGGCGTTCCTTGATGAAACTGTGGATCAATACCAGTTGACTCAGCTGAATAAATTGATGCATTAGTATCCTTATTAAAAATAACTCTGCTTTCAATGTCAAACAAGTCTTCATCATCTTTTAAAAATGGGTTCCCTAATTCTTTTAGTGCGCTATAGAGTGCTTGAAACTTAGCGAAAAATTTAATTTGAAATAAGTGATATTGTTCATGATAGTATCGATTTCTCTCTTAGGGTTCTACTTGATTTTAGACTCAAACTTTTGCAGGAAATTACAGATTTCTGGTCCACATTCCATCCAACATATAAGTGTCGATGGATCCTGTAATAACCCTACTGCACGTCTTTCTCCTTTCACAATAGCGTTGTTTTGTTTATGCGCTCGATCTATGCCCATAACTGAGAAGAGTTTGTTTGATTTTCTTGTCATAAAATGTCCCAATGAAAATGCACGGTGTGCGTCTGGTAGTTTAATCTCTGCATCAAACCGATCTTTCAGATGCATTGGTAAATAACGTGCATAATTATGGTGATCAAGCAGAAATGAGTTTGCGAGAAGAATCAGAAACCACAACAGAAAGAAAGGAAAATAAATTCAAATTGAAATTTTGGATCACTTTTGATTTATCTCAATTTGGTTGGAGATTAATCATCGTAATTCGTTAATCGTATATTTATAAGCTGCATTCCAACTAAAAAAATAATCATATGACATTTTGCAATTTGTTCCTGCCTGGAAAGTTTGAAAAAGCATGTTATAATTTAAAAAGGATATAGACAACATTGTGGTTATAGACAGCAATGCAAACCTATTCCTCTTTTGAGAACTTGTAAATAAATTCTACGTAAATAAACGCTAATATAAATTCTACGCTCGTCATATTCTACAGCAAGTATCTTGTACTACATTTCAGTGATGTGTATTAATTTAAATATGTTTCAAACAGTTTAACACCATTAAAACACATTAAAATAATTTTCGCCAATGGAACAAAATGTACGTGAATTATTTTGAGTGTGCCTGTAAACGAACTATAAATGCTACACTCTACATTTTCGATATAGACACATTTTGCAGTATACCACTTCTTTAAATTACATAGAGAGACAGCACATATAGAAATTTCACGGAAATCCAAGTACATTTAAGCAAAAAGGAGCAGGGCCAGACTGACGGCACGGCAATTCCTAAATACTTTGAGTGACCTATAAATGCACTATAAAAACTATAAACTTTATTTTTTACCATGGACATGTTATTATAAACTTCATATAACATATAAAATTTACATGGCAATGTGAGTACATTTAAGCGAGCTAGAGCATGGAAGAACATACGGACAAACAGACAAACAGACAGATAAACAGAATTCATACAATCTTTTAAATAATGTTGGAAAGTGCCAAAATTTAAAATTGGCTTTAAAAACATCGAAATAGACGTTAAATGCACAATTATACTACGCATATTAAGAAAATTCAGAAAATGACGCCATTTTGAATAACAACCGCCATCTTGAATTCCGACGACTTTAAGAGATGCTCTCTCCCTCCAATATCCATTGTATTATCATAAAGAACATACTCAGCAAGCGGTATATTCTTATCACGATTTGCAGATTTCTGATGCGTAGCACACCCGGACTATTTATTTAATATTTTTCTTTATTTAAGTTGCTCATATTCCATTATAATTCATGTAAAAACATGGATATTGAAAATTTCCTTTCCGGAAACTGAAAAACAAAGTAATACGAATATTAAGAGTTATTATTTAACTAGTAACTCATGAGAAACTTTTATTTCATCATTTATTTTTTCCATTCAAAATTGGTCCCATATCAAACACTATCAGTGGCGCCAACTTATATGGGCCCGTGGAACTCGAGCCCACCCAATAATTTTGAATCGTAATGTACCCAATTTTCATTGTTCTATTTCGTTATTTATTTCATTATTATTTCATTATTCATTTTCTTCTAAAATAAAATTTATTTTTGCAAAGACCATGTGTTTTAACTAACCAATTGACACAAATAAATCTCAAATGACTGAAATGCTTTGCCCCATGCTTAAAATTTGGTTATTTCAATTTGTAATCATGTTCATGATATGATTATATTGCAAAAAATATTAGAGTCTTTATAAGGAAAAACGCATAAGAATATTATTTAATAAACTTTATTAAAACATAATAGCTTGACTTAAAATTCTTATCTTTCACCATATGTCCTGTCCACCCTTCAATGGAAAACAAACTAGTGTTGCCATTTTACCAAAATATTTTTGAGCCAACCCAATATTTTTCAAATGTTGGCGTCACTGAACACTATGTAACTAAAACTATAGAATTCATCTTCTTTCCGAATCATATTTCTTTAAAAGCCACATTATTTCATCTAGCAGCATTGCTTCACTGCATTTTGGGGTTGTTAAATATAAAAATTGGTTTGGTTTATTGGTTTATTTTGTGTCGGTCGATTATCTACTCGAGGAATATAGGCCCAGGGGGGATTGCCCTTCGTGGGGATCTTTCTAAGGAAATCTAACCCGTATTTACGCAAGATTAAAAAAACCCACGAAAACTCCGAACGGTTAGGCCGACGGCCGCGATTGGGTTCGAACCCAGCACCTGCCTTTTACCAGCTGAGAGGTCGGAATCTATAAAAATTAGACTTTGAGTTCCGTCCACAAACAAAAAACACAAATTTTTTCGTTAACCCCCCCCCCCCCTTGACAAAGAAATTCTTTATTAGTGTTGTGTTATGTAACTTCGTTCAACATTTGGTTCAATTATATTTATTAAAAACTTGTATCTAAGTTGTGTATTGTAAGTCTGTGCAAAAACACAGATTTTTTTCGATAACCCTCCCCCCCCCCACCCTCCAAAAGGAAATATTTATTAGTATTGTGTTATGTAACTTCGTTCAACTTCTGGGTAAATTATATTTATTAAAAAATTGTATCTAAGTTCAATATGAATAAGTTTTTACAAGTTTTACATCCGATATAGCATATTTTTCAAAATGTTTGCAGCATTCTAAAAACCCCTGTTGGCTTGGCCTATAAGCGGAGGTAGATTTCGAAGTTAAGTGCTCAGTTTAACAACAAAAAAAAATTTTTAATTAGAGATAAACACAGTTAAAATATTCAATTTGGACGCTTTTTAAGAATTTTTTTTCAGTTTTCTATGGTTTTATCAGAACCATCTTAAACGTAATTCTGTTCAAAATCCCCAATTTGACAGCATTTCTAAAAAATGTATTCTGACTTCATGAAAAACAACAACCAATACGGCATATTATATAGTTTCTAACTAAGATAAACTGTCAATTGAATGCGTCTGAGAGCAAAATTAAATTTATTTTCAGAAAATAAGTAGTTTGTTATCTGAATATATTCTCGATTCTTCAGTTACGTTCGCTTCAGGAAATTCTGTTCAAAATGCCACATTGACAGCATTTAAAAAAAAAATCTACCTTTAACAAAAAACTCACCAATACAGCACATTATATAGATCTTAAATAAGAGTTTGAGAGCAAAAATGGATTTAAAAATAAGTCAGAAAATAAGCAATTTGTTATTTCGATACTTCCTCAATCTTTCAATCAAGATCACTTCGGGAAATTCTGTTAAAAATTCCACTTGGACAGCATTTTTTAAAAATACATTCTGCCTTTATAAAAACACTGAGCAAGCACGGTACATTATACAGTTCCTAAATAAGAGAACCTAGACAATTGAATGCATATGAAAGCAAAAAAGGATTTAAAAATCAGTCAAAAAATAAACAATTTGTTATTTGAACACTTCTTCATTTTTTCAATCACGATCACTTCTGGGAATTCTGTTCACAATACCCTTTTTGACAACTTTTTTTGAAATACATTTTTCCTTTATTAAAATAACTGGCCAATACATCTCATTATATCGTTTCTAAATAAGATAACCTGTCATTTGGATGCGTTTAAAATCATAAATGAATTTAAAAATGAATCAGAATGTAAGCAGTTGGAGATTTGAGATTTTTTCTTCAACTCCCATTTTTGTTTAATATATTTTTGTTATACGGATTGGTCCTAAAAAAATTTGTCAGTATAAAAATTATAGATATTATTGAGAAGATGTAAAATAAATTTAATCGGATTTGATATATTAAGAATTGACGAAGTTATGGGTTTATTTTAGGATTTTTATGTATTTTCCATACCTCTTTTTGTTTTCATTTGTAATTTTTATTTATTTATTTTTGCCAATAAGAGTTTTTCCCATCCAAAACGTGTAAGTATAAAAGTTTTAGATAATATTAAGAACATTTAAAAAAAAATAATTGCATTTGTTATCTTGAGAATCGATGAAGTTTTAAATTTCTTTCTTCCCAAAAAACAATTTGTTTTCGTCTCTTGCACCCATTTTTAACTTTGTCAAATATCTGTCATGCATAAATTTTCGATCCATTTTTTAGAAGTAATACAAGCTTTAAACTTATTCGTTACCTATTCTCTTTAAGAAGTTATAGTTCTTCTTTTCTGTTTGCAGAAAGAACCTTCCTATTTTCACCCCCTTCGTCCGATTTTGCCATTACCAAGTTTGACCGAGATTTTATGCCCCTTGATTTTATGTATCAGTTTGGAGGAGATTTGAGCAGAATTATAGAAGTTGTCATAAACATAAAAAAGTGATATATATATATATACATACAGGGTGTTTAAAAAGTCCCGGACTCATTTTGATGTTTAATAACTCATAAAATAATGAAGATTTAAACAAACTTATAGCATTTATTGATGGAATAACACATATATTTTCCTTTTCAGGTTTGAATATCTTTACTTTTGTAAATATCGTCTGCGCATGTGGTTAACTTCAGATAATTTCATTTTTCAGTCTAAGTATCGCCATAATGTCCTTACTTCCTTTAATAATCCTACGCCATAATGTGCGCATATGGAAATCTGAGAACTCCGATGAATACCGTGAGGCAGAAAGAAATTACCCAAAGATTAATGTGTGATGTGGACTAACGCACGACCGAGTCATTGGGCCTTTCTTTTTTACAGAAAAGGCCGTCTCATCAGCAAATTTTTATAAATGTTGAAAAAATTCGTATCTCCACAACAAGAAGAGCTTCAGCCACATGTATTTTTGCAACAAGATGGTGTACCACCTCATTGGGGTACCATCGTTCGTGCTCCTTTGAATGACCATTTTCCAGGAATATGGTTTGGGCAAGGAGGTCCAATTCCTTGGACACCCAGATCACCTGATATAACGCCGCTGGACTTCTGACATTGTTTACAGGAGGAGGGTGTCGAACATTGATGAATTAAAAGCTAGAATTACAACCGCAATAGCCTCTGTGGATGCCGACATGCTGGCCACTACTTGGCTTGAAATTGATGATCGACTTGATATTCTCCGCGCGACGAAGGAGGCACACGTGGAAGTTCATTGACAAGGGCTATGAAACTTTTTGAGTCTATCTAAACATTTATAATATTAATTTTAATCTATCTTTATTATTTTATGAGTTATTAAATATCAAAATGGGTCCGGGACTTTATAAATACCCTTTATATATACGTATATAGATAGATAAATAGATAGATAGATAAATAGACAAACAGATAGATAGATAGATAGATAGATAGATAAACTTTTCTACTGATGGTAGGTTTGGGGTTTAGGGCTCATGATTGGTGTAGATCTGCAAAAAGTTTTCAGAAATTCGAACTTAGGAGTGACCGCAAAAGGTAGTATTTCATACGAAATCTACGTAATATCTAACAGTAAAGTATGTTCACGTCGCGTAAGTAATTTGTGAAATATTATTTTATTTCAACATTGTGACATTTAATAAATATTTAATGCGGAATAAATAGCAGTTAACATATTTATTTTTCTCTAATGTTCCAATCTTTAAATTAGAGACGATCGATAAACACAGAGTGCATTGTCGACAATGCTACTTCCAAAATCCAACTAAATCTATGGATTAAGATCAACATTTTGATTGTATTAGGTGCTTATTAAACAATCGTATAGGTTTGCAGCATTATAATATCTAACACTTAAATACGTCTATGTCTCATAAGCAATTTATAGACTATTATTTTATTTTAACATTGAGATAGATGTTACATCATCTAATAAATATATAATGTGCAATAAATCACATTTGACATATTTATATTTATCTAATGTTGCCGTCATTATCTTAGAGGTGATCAATCAGCGCAGAGTGCGTCGTCGACAATGCTACTTCCAAAATTGGTCTAACTTTTATTGATTAAGATCTACATTTTAGATTTGATGAATTAGATGCCTTTTCGAAAACACTGTAAATTACATATTTTAAAAAATATATAGTTTTGAGTCTGGAATGATTATTGAATATAAAAATTATGAACAATATTGAATATTAAATTTATTTATTCTTCTAAAAAACATCTTGTATAAAGCACTTTCATAACATTGTTTATTAAGTCATCTTTTGAGAAGTATGAAATCAAACATTATTTTATTCAGATGCCTGGATGTAGATTTAATCCTTTCCAAAAATTTACCGTTCAATATATCCAACTTAAAGAACCAGTCTTCCTCTAATGTTCTCATAATTAACTTAGAGTCTATTAATCAGTACCAAAATTAGTGTCGAAACATCTCATTTTAAAATTGATCTGATGAATTTTCCAATTGAGATTTATGGCTCATTATTTACTAAAAATTCAGATTATGACAGATTACTCATTGATAAAATAATAACGTGTTCCGTGGCAAACGTTTGTATTTTGTTACAAATCCGTGATTTGTGGGGTTCAAAAAACATTTATGACAGCATATTTAATAGAATATTACATAATAAATAATCCTTTTCAAAAAACAAATATAATTTTTTATTATCTATTTTGTTGCAGTTTCAGTATCTTAAATGTTATTAATATTTAAAATATTGAATGAAAGCCTGTTTAATTGCAAATATTTTGATACGTTATTTTTACGCGCACGGTTATCACATCGAAAAATATTGTAGATTTAATGTATATATTCAGCACAATTACTCATGAAAATAGAAACTTTAAATGATTTTTTTCACCGTGTTCCTAACTGTCATGTTTTAAAATGCTGTGTCTTTTATTTTTGTACTTAAAGGTGGTGGTTTAAACTTTTTTGTATAAAAGATAAATCTGGGCATGAAATTAGCCTTCAGGTTATACGTTATTTAAAAAGAAACGTATACAAAGAAGTGTTGTATGTTTTCATTTTACACTATATATGTCAGTAAAAAAATTTTATTTTAGATTTATCTAAAAAACCATGCGCAGTAATTGGTAATACACATTTAAAAAATTTTATAAAAAATAGGCAGAAGTATAAATTAAAAAAATAATAATGGAGGTTTTTTCAAAACGTTCAAAATTACATGTATTTTTTAAATTTTTTTATTTAACTATCAAATTTTTGTCTGAACATTGAAATGCAGTGAGTTTGGAATATGAACCATATTCTAAATAATTTGTCAAGTGCGAGTATTAATCGCACTCAGAGGGTTCCGTATAATAAATACAGCGCGTATCTGCAAATGTGGCTAAAATTTTCAGGGATGATAGAAAGCAACTATACGAGCAAATTTCAGCACAAAATATATGGTCAGTTGATTTTTAAAACTATCTACTCTTTTATAAAACACCTTATATAAAGAACTTTCATCACGTTATATATTAACACATATTTTCATCCGTATGAAATCAATTGTGTCTGGAATGGACTTTTACGTTTATATCCGAATATTTTTACTACTTAACAGATTGATTTGTGTAGGAATAGTACGTATATTCATGGAACGATAGTGATTTTTTTTAAGTTCAAAAAAATTCTTGCATATTTTTAGCATATATCATGCAAAATTTCCAACCAAATTTTATCCAGTTTCATAAAAATTGGCAAAATGTAGAGGAAAAAAATGTAGTGCAATCGTAACTAATGTGATGCGAAGGATAACAAAAAATTTTACACCATCATTAAATAAATCCAGACAAATATCGTAAAAATTTTGATCAAAGATAATTGACCAAAATTGCAGATAACATATTTTTTAAAGTGTTTGCATCATTACAATCTCCAACAGCAAAATATGTTCATCTCTCATAAGCAGTTTTTAGAATTTTAATTAACTTCAGCATTGACACACATGTTCAATCATTTAAAAAACATTTAATGCGCAATAAATCACAATTGACGTATCTTTGTCTAATGTTCCCATCATTGACTTATCCCGAATAGGCGATCAATCAGTGCAGAGTATATTGTCGACAATGCTACTTCCAAAATTGATCGAATTAAATCTTTTGATTAAGATCTACATTTTAGACTTGATTGATTAACTGCATATTAAACAATGATATGCGTTATCCAAAACACCTGTAAATGATTTATTTTAAAAGTTATAGTTTTGAGTCCGGAATGGGTTATGTCTATAGCCTACCCCTAAAAAAAATTTTGTATATTATGTTACGTATTTTGTATTCAACAACTGGCCGAAAGATGTATATTCATTAAATAATTGTATCTGAATTATGCAATAATTGATCAAAACTGCACGTAACTTATTTTCCAAAGTATTTCAATCATCATGATATCAAACAGTTAAAAATGCTCATCTCTCATAAGCAATTTGTAGAATATTATTTTATTTCAACATTGAGGCAGATATTCAATCATCTAATAAATATTTAATGCGCAATAAATCACAGTTCACGTATTTGTTTTTATCTAATGTTCTCATCATTAACTTAGAGGCGATCAATCAGCGCAGACTGTATCGTCGACAATGCTACTATTATATCGAATATAACAGTTAAATACGTTCATGTCTCATAAGCAATTGGGGGAATATTAGTTTATTTCAACACTGTGATAGATGTTCAATCATTTAATAAATATTTAATGTTCAATAAATCACAGGTGACATTTTTATCTTTCTCTAATGTTCTCATCATTAACTTAGAGGCGATCAATCAGCGCAGAATGTGTTGACAACGCTACTTCCAAAATTGATCCCTTTAAATATATTGATTAATATCTAGAGACTTGACTTCATGGATTAGTTTCTTATTAAACAATGGTATGCGTTTTTGAAAACGCCAGTTAACTACTTATTTTGAAATGTTATAGTTTTGAGTCAAAAATGGGTTCTTACATCTATATCCTAATGCTTTAACTATTTAGCAGATGTATTTAACCCTTTCCGGCACAGTCAAATTTTATTCGTAAAATGAGAAAATATTGATTGACACCAGAGTTTACAAACACCTTTTATTAGAATTTAAGAGCTACTTAATTTAAGCTTTCATTGTAAAACCATAATTTTAGCTTTTATGGAAGTGAATCAAACATACGGTAAACACAGGTTCGATTACGCCTGAATAAGCAGAATTTGGTTTCAGAAACGATCGAAACCGTCTTTGTCCGTAGATACGTTAAGCATTTTAGAACAATCAAGATAGCGACTAACCACAGCAGGTACACTATAATGTTTTTGGGTTTTTGGAAGAAGCAACAACAGTTTTGATTGAGGATCACTAGATAAACGATCATCGCTAGAAGTTGCAGATACGTATTTGTTATCCAAATCTCAGATCGGGAAAAAAGAAGTTCTTTGAGATCCTTGGATAAATCCAAATTGGGTAATAGTATGGTTCGGTCCTTGTACCGGCTTTATACTGGCTTGTAAGCGTCCAGCATTCGATGTACACAGCATACGCGAAGGAATTAAATTTCCTGTATCTGTAGCGATTCAGATTATTCCAAAAGAAGTCATTCTTGCAGGCACTAGGAATATCTGAACTAAAGAACCTTAGTACATTTTTAGCACAGTACGTTTGATTGTCTTTAAAGCTGTATTTAAGCTTATAAATATTAGTGTCCTTCACGTTTATATGAATGCAATTCAATCGACGAACAAAAGGATATTTAAACCACTGCTCACAATGTCAAATTCTAAACGAGGACTGGTCCTCGTTTGAAAATTTCCTTTGAAAATTTGAATTTTGAAAATAAAAAGTTGAAATTTTTGTTTTTTTTTTTCAGAAATTGGTAAAAAATTTTAAAATACATACGAAAAGCATGATTTTTACCCTAAAAAAGAATAAATGTATTTGGTGAAGAAATGATGCACTTTGGTGATACAGAAGAACACATTTGTTTTTAAAACGTATTTAGCCAAAAATCTAATGGGATACAAAATGGGCTGAAATTGATACTACGAGTGAACAAACGATAAAGCTGTAGGCGCAATTACTGACGGGTGAAAATTTTTACCACCAAATTCCTCGATAAAGCGCATGGAAAAAATACGGAAATATTACAACGGTCTATTTCCTTCTTTAAAATTACTATACATTTGTATAGAAAATTTAAATGTGATATTTTACCATAATTTTTGCTAATAGAGTGTATTTCATGAAATGACTCATATTTTAAAGATCAAACTTGTAGTATTTCTAATAAATATAAATATAAAAGTCGTAATAAATATTTAGGTTACATGGTATTAGGAAGTTCATAAAAATTGGGCATTAATCTTTAAAAGCTTAAAATATTCTTCAATAGATAGTGCTGCATAATCCCAAACACTGGGAATGTTCACAGTAACTAGAAAATTACTATATAGAAAATATTTTTTTATAATTTAATAGCTAAATAGAAATTAAAGTAAAGTCTGCAATACATGTTATGCGATTTTACACGTAAGATTGAACATTCATACAGTTGGAATCCATGTAGCGACATCTCTTGACGAAATTTAAAACTACTTTTAAATTATTATATGCGAAAATGTATATAATACTTTCGATATGCCACTTATTTAATCTCTTTAATTGTAATGTGGTTTTTGATTATTGAATATAAAAATTATGAACAATATTGAATTTTAAATTTATTTATTCTTCTAAAGAACATTTTGTATAAAGCACTTTCATAACATTATTTATTAAGTCATCTTTTGAGAAGTATGAAATTAAATATTTTATTCAGATGCCTGGATGTAGATTTAATACTTTCCAAACATTTACCGTTCAATATATCACATTCAAAGAACCAATCTTCCTCTAATGTTCTCATCATTAACTTAGAGTATATTAATCAGTGAAAAAATTAGTGTCGAAACATTTCATTTTAAAATTGATCTGATGAATTTTCCAATTCAGATATATGGCTCATTACTTGCTAAAAATTCAGTTTATGACAGATTACTCATTGATAAAATAATAACGTGTTCCGTGGCAAACGCTGGTATTTTGTAACAAATCCGTGATTTGTGAGGTTCAAAAAACATTTATGACAGCATATTTAGTAGAATATTATATAATAAATAATCCTTTTCAAAAAAAAAACCTTTAAAATATAATTTTTAATTATCTATTTTGTTGCAGTTTCAGTATCTTAAATGTTATTTATAAAAATTTATTTATGAAGTGAAAATAATTATTAAGATAAAAGGACAGTTTACCTTAAAAATGGTCAAATCATCGGTATTTTTAAAATATTAAATGAAAGCCTGTTTAATTGCAAATATTTTGATACGTTATTTTTACGCGCACGGTTATCACATCAAAAAATATTGTAGATTTAATATACATACTCAGCACAATTACCCATGAAAATAGAAACTTTAAATGATTTTTTCTCCGTGTTCATAACTGTGTAATTGTCATGTTTTAAAATGCTGTGGCTTTTATTTTTGTATTTAAAGGTAGCGGTTTAAACTTTTTTGTATAAGTGATAAGTCTGTGCATGAAATCAGCCTCCAGATTATAGGTTATTTAAAAAGAAATATATACGAAGAAGTTTTGTATTTTTTCATTTTACACTATATATATCAGTAAAAAATTTAAATTTTAGATTTATCTAAAAAACCATGCGCAGAAATTGGTAATACACATTTAAAAATCTTTATAAAAAATAGGCAGAAGTATAAATTAAGAAAAAATAGAGATTTTAAAACGTTCAAAATTATATGTTTTTTTTTAATTTTTTTTATTTAACTATCAAATTTTTTTTTTCGGAACATTGAAATGCAGTGAGTTTAGAATATGAACCACATTCTAAATAATTTGTCAAGTGCGAGTATTAATTGCACTTAGTGAGTAATAAATACAGCGTGTATCTGCAAATGTGGGGAAAAAGTTTAAGGGATTATATAATGCGAGCGAGTTTCAGCACAAAATATATGGTCAGTTGTGTATTAAAATTTTCTACTCTTTTATAAAACACCTTATATAAAGAACTTTCATCACGTTGTTTATTAACACATATTTCATCCGTATGAAATCAATTATAATTTTATTCAGACCCTTGGAATATTTTTATTCCTTTCCAGATATTTAAATTTTAATATATACCTTTAGAAGAACCAATCTTCCTCTATTATGCTCATCATTAACTTAGAGTCTATTAATCAATACCAAAATTAGTGTAGAAATATCTCATTTTAAAACTGATCTGATGAATTTTCCAATTTAAATTTACGGCTCATTACTTGTCCCAATTTTTGGTTATGACGGATTACGTATTGAAAAAATAACAACGTTTTCTGTTTCAAACGCTTGTATATTGTAACAAATCCATGATTTTTTTATTCAGACCCCTGAATATTGTTTTAATTCTTTCCAAACATTTAAATTTCAATATATCCCATTTGAAGAACCATTCTTTCTCTAATGTCCTCATCATTAACATAGGGTCTATTAATGAGTACGAAATTAGTGTCGAAACATCTCATTTTAAAATTGATCTGATGAATTTTCCAATTCAGATTTACGACTCATTACTTGTTCAAATTTCAGATTATGACTGATTACTCATTGTTAATAATAATAGTGTGTTCAGTTAATATTTTATCAATGTACATTGTAACAATACTGTGATTATGTTATTCAGATCTCTGAATATTGTTTTAATCATTTTCAAATGTTTAAAGATCAATATATCCCATTTGAAGATTCAATCTTCCGCTAATGTTCTCATCATTAACTTACAGTCTAATAATCAGTACTAAAATTAGTGTCGAAACATCTCATTTTAAAATTGATCTGATGAATTTTCCAATACAGGTTTAAGACTCATTACTTTTTCAAATATCAGATTATGAGGTTCACTCATTGATAAAATAATAATGTGTCCTGTTGCAAATTCTTGTTCATTGTCACAAATCCATGATTATTTTTATTCAGATGCGTGAATATAGTTTTAATCCTTTCCAAACGTTCAAAGATCAATATATCCCATCTGAAGATTCAATCTTTCTCTAATGTTCTCGTCATTAACTTAGAGTCTATATATCAGTACCAAAATTAGTTGCGAAACATCTCATTTTAAAATAGATCTAATGAATTTTCTAATTTAGATTTAAGGCTTATTACTTGTTCAAATGTCAGATTATGATGGATTACTCATTGATAAAATAATAATGTGTTCCGTTACAAACACTTGTAAGTTGTAACAAACCCATGATTATTTTATTCATATCCCTGAATATAGTTTTAATCCTTTCCAAACGTTTAAAGGTTAATATATCCCATTTGAAGAACCAATCTTCCTCTAATGCTCTCATCATTATCATAGGGTCTATTAATCAGTACCAAAATTAGTGTCGAAACATCTCATTTTAAAATTGATCTGATGAATTTTTCAATCCAGATTTACGGCTCATTGCCAGTTCAAATTTCAGTTTATTACGGATTACTCATTGAGAAAATAATAATGTGTTCCGTTGCAAACGCTTGTACATTGTCACAAATCCATAATTTTTTTTAAGATCCCTGAATATAGTTTTAACCCTTTCCCAAAGTTTAAATATGAATATATATCCCATTTGAAAATTCCATCTTCTTCTAATGTTCTCATCATTAAGTTAGTGTCTATAAATCAGTGCCAAAATTAGTATCGAAACATCCCATTTTAAAATTGATCTGATGAATTTTCCAATTCAGACTTACAGCTCATTACTTATTCAAATTTCATATTATGACGGATTACTCATTGATAAAATAATAATGTGTTCCATTACAAACGATAGTACTTTGGAACAAATACGTGATTTACGAGGATCAGAAAACGTTTATGATAGCATATTTAGTAAAATATTGCATAATAAAGAATCGATTTTCAGAAAAATATTCTTTAAAGAATAATTTTTACTTATCTTTTTTGTTCCAGTATTAGTATCTTAAATATTATTAATAACATTTTATTAATGAAATTAAAATAATTATTAAGATGAAATGAAAACTTAACTTTAAAATGGGCAAAACACCGATTTTTTTTCTATATTCAATGAAAGCTTATTTAATTGTGAATATTTTGACACCTCACTTTTACCCACATGGTTATTATACAGGGTGTCTATAAAAGAACTCCGGGGTTTTGAGGCAAAATATTTTAATGGAATAAAAAACATACATACATGTTTTATACATGACTGAAAAGCTTACATTTTCAAGTTTTTTTTTAACACTTAGTAAAGGTCTATATGAGCCCCGTTAGTGGCACGGCAGACGTCTAAACGGTATTCTACCTCTTCCCATGTCCTGGCGAGCATGTATGGGGGGGACGGTTGCCACACAATTGACTATTCGTTCCCTGTTGATCTTGGTAACCCCATCTCCAGGCAGTTCTTGTCAACGATATCTTAGGGCTTCGAAGGCATGAAACTCGGATTCTGTCCACTTTCTCTTGAGACACACTCGGCCTACCCGGCGACTTTTGCTTCAAAACACTTCCTGTTTCCTTAAATGCACTGAACCATTGACGAATGGTTTTGTCAGAAGGCGGGTTAACACCATAGTTACGTCGAAAGTTTCTTTGTACGGTAACTACAGACTTCGTTTCTATAAGCCAAATAACACATTGAGTCTTTTGTTGCGGAGTCGCCATCATTTCAAGGTCAACGTCCTGCAGCGCCGCCAACAGTTGATGCAAACATTCCCAGTTCGTATGAGTAAAACTTTTTGAGCTACTTTTTTCAGAGAAATCGACTAAATTTTGCTATCTTTTATAGTTAGTGAGATATGAATTTTTAAAACCCCGGAGTTCTTTTATAGACACCCTAAATTAAATTTTAAATTTAAATTTTAAATTTAATTAACCCTTTCGGGTCTGGTGAACTATTAATTGTACATGTTTTTTAACGAAGTATTATTTTGTTTTAAGAAATACTTTTGCTGCTATTTACGTGCAGTAATGTTAGTATATGACTATACATTTACTATATGACATTACATTTAAATTTAGACATTATACATTCATGTTTAGACATTACACACTGATTTATACATTTATATTTAGACATTACACGTTGAGTTATACATTAAATAATAATTATATTATTATTATTTGGTTAATTTTAAATTTCAAGCGATTCGGTTCGTTGGCTTTGTGTCTGTTATATGCGAACAAACGGACAGACAGATGGACAGACGGACGGATTGTAATTATAGGTGTTTCGTATTTACATAATTACGAACGCACCTAAAATGGGTTTCAAAGGATTGCAAATATTAAAACTATTTAAATAGCAATCAATCTAATATGTTTTTATTTTTTTATTTTTTCAAGTCAAATAAACATATTTAAAATTAGAAAATTTATTTATTAAATAAAATTTATTTTTTAAGTTTCAGACAGAAAAAAGCTATTTTAAAGAAATTTTGAATTCCAAAACTTGTTTACTTGAGTTAGAAATTTTCATTCGCTGGCATTCGTAACTTTATAATATGTTAGACTATTTTATGCATTCAAAAATTAAAATGCTTATTTTCTAAAGGGATTTTTGCATTGTTAGAAGTACTTCATTTTCTGTATGTGTGGATTTTATTTGTACTAAATGTTGCATTTGGAAAACGCTTTTAAACACTCAAAAACATATCTAAAATCTGTTTAACAAATCTTTATTTTCTGGAATTTTGTATAAAGCACTAAAAATTCTCTTATTGGGTTTGACAGAATAAAAATGCATAAGTTAAACTTTTGTAAGTACATAAATTTGTGTCGCAAAATAGTGTTTAACAGAACTTCCAAGTTTAATTTAAACCGAAATTTAAATGGGTTGCCAAATCTGAAATATTTTGCAGACATATTTCCCTAGTTCTAGAGCTTTGTTTTCTGTAAATATAAAATGTACTTGTAATATGAATCACATCTTTTCACTTTGCTTTTTGACATTTTTCAGAGAATCCAAAAATGAAGGTAATGCGAAACTTAATTTTCCCTCTCAACATTTTAGTGTGTGAAAAACAAACTGAAGCGAATATTTGTAGAATTTTATATATTCGAAAATGCGAGACAATATTTGGAAATTTTTTAATTTTGATACATGTATCTTTAAAACTTTAGTTTGAAAAGTTTCAATTCTTTGTATCCAAAATTATCAATTCTTAAATTTTCATCGTGTAAAGCATTTTTCGTGAACTTTTAAAAGTACAACACGCAAGAAGAATTACACAATCATTTAGTAAATTTTACAAAGATTTGCCAATTAAAATTATTTAATTAAATTTCAATATATAGGTATTTTGTGTAAATATTTATAACTACACACAATCAGTTTATTTAAAATATTTTTTAAATTATTTTTCAGAAAAAAGTAAATGTATAAATACAATAGATATATAGAAATATTTTTTAATTAACACTTTTCCTCCGTAATCATTCAATGTCAAGAAATCTGAAGTGATGCAAATGAAAAAGAAATCCAACTTTTAAAAATACAGGATGTCTCAGGATTATTGGGATACAATTTGAGGGTAGGTAGAGAGCATCGCTAGGATTCAGATTTGCATAGCTGCCCATGGTCGGAAAATATTTCCAACGTAGTAGTGACGTCACAAAACACAAAAAAGGCAGAACACTATTAAAAAGAGAAAACATGTTTATTATCCTTAGTAAAGAACATAAAAGAACATTAAAAAGACAACAATTTTCATCAAAGTAGGTGTTCGAAATTATGATCCCGAGCCATATTGTATGGAAGCGCATCTTTGACTCATAGAAGATCTAATGTTCTGGATAACACCGGGAGTGTGGCGGACTTCCCCAGCAGCTGCCACAATGCGTGCAATAAGTTCCTAAACACGTTCCAGCATGGTCCCGGCATTTTTGCAGCACAAATAATAACATATATTTTTTCTCCCAGTTCGTGTCCTTTCTATATTTTAATTTAATAAGTTGAACTAAGTACGGAATATTGTTATAAGGAAATTAATATAGTATAAAGGTTAATTTAGGCGAAAAAAGTTTTAAATTTGTAATATTAATATATATATATACATATATATATTCGAAAGCGCGCAATTTGCCTATGAATTTTTGGCCGCTATACTCATAGAGATTTTTTTTCATATTTCAAAAGTCTTACAGGCTAAGATTTTTTTAAAGAGATAGTCTAGAAAACAGCATCTCTTTTTTCTGACCTATTTCAAAGACGGTGATTTTACGTAATGTCTGTTAGATGCTACAGACAACGAAACTGCAAGTCAGTTCGAGCAGAAGAAAGGACAAGTCGCTGTCATAGTATATTCGAACCCCCACTCCCATGCCAAATGAATATCAACCCATTACTGATGTTGTTGCTTCTCAAGAACGTGGAAGTCTCCTCGGTTCAATAATATATAATTTAATTGCCATTAATTCAATATTTTATTGAACACTACGATGTTATCATGAGAATCTTATGTTCAAGATATGTGATAGACATTTTTTTCTCTGACTAAAATTTTTGTTCTAGAACAATGGAAATTTTCAGAAATTTTCCAAAATTCTAAATTTTTGTTTTTAAACGACATTCTACATAGGATCTCATATTAATATTCTATCACCAATTTTTTTATTGAAATCATGCGAGTACTTTAGCAGTTAAAGGAATTTTAAGCAGACACAAGTACAATTTTCTGAAGGATCTAAACAATTTATGTATTAAACAATTAAAATAACTTTATTGGTAGGTAAACTTAGGTAAACTTAAAAGTCTTATGTATTCTGAATTATGTGAAGTTCTGGCACAGTTTTAACAAACTCATGAAATAAAGTATTATTCAAAAGTACTTGGGGACCGTCCATAAATGATGTCAAACCTTTTTTCCATATTTTTGTCTTCCCTCCCTCCCATTTGTCACAAAGTGACACACATCACTTTACCCCCCCCCCTCCATTTGTTACACGTCACGCTATATTACGTAAATATATACTTGTAGTTCAGAAGCAAAGCACATCGTTTTACATCATATTTCAAATATTATTTTAAAACTTTAACTATGTGTTTTAATGACATTTGTGAGGGGAACAATAAAAGTGATTCGTATTTCGTATGAAATAAAGTTTACAACAAGATAAAGAATTAATAAAGAAGAGTAAGAAAGTGTTAATATGAAAGGGTGATTGAAAACATTAGTATTTTGGAATTTGAAATGAAATTTAATATGCTTTGTTTTAAATTTTATCTTTATGAACACAAAATATTTTAATTATAAAAAATTCATGCTGCATAATTTAATCTTGTGAATTTTATTGCTTTAATTTTAACCAAAATGTATGATGTCACATTTCTTCTTATAATCTCCCACCCCCTTGTCAATAACTATCAAAATATCATGAAACCCCTCTCCCACTTCAGACGTGACATCATTCATGGACGCTCCTTTGGGTAAATTCTGGTTATATCTGATAAATGAGTATATAATGTTAGAGTTAAATTAATGCGAGTTGGTGTGCCTTCTGAGTCCTGTCGTCACTTAATACTCACTCTGAATATATTGTGTCTGCTCATGTCAATTTATTTATCTATGAACACAATATTTTACTTTATTACATCGTATTTATATAGTATATCGTATGATAAATGATTTGCAATGCATGAAAAAAGCGGCGGGAATATTTAATTAATGAGAATAGTTCCCTTCTCGCCGGTTTTTTAAAAAGAATGATGTAGAGAAATAAAAAATTATTTAGTGTTTCGTGCATTGTAAGGGGTATGATTGAATCTCCTGGTAAACGGTCTATTATTTATATGGATGAATTTAAGAGGTTTCATATTATTTTACTTGAAGTATCATTTATTAAAGAAATAAAGGAAAATATTTTATGCATGCTATGAAGAATAAATGAAAATGGATGACTTAAAGAACATTATTAAAACAAGTTGGAAATTGCACGTGAAACGTAGCAAACTAGGTGCGTTCGTACGATAACGAAGTTTTAAAAATATTCAGATCTTGGTGATATAGTAGAGCGTACTTCAGATACAGTATAGTAGTCGAAATCTTTGTGTTTCGGTAAATATGTAGGAATTAATTTTTATTACACCTCAGCATCGTATATCTTATTCATAAAATGTGAAGTAGTTGAATATAATTAAAACACGCCCCAAATAATGTTTCCCCGTATAGCATTATGAAGTGGAATACTTTTCTGTGGTCCTGTAATTTAATAATAAAAATTCTCTGCATCACAGATTGTACAAAATGCATATTTTAGTATATACTTCATAGATTCATGCCAATTTTATTATGGTCCAATGTGTGTAACATCATTAAAATGCATTTGAAACGTTTTTCCCACTGACCGTAATGTAATGGAAAAGTTTTGATTCCTGTGAATGATCTATGCATCCGACTTTCATAACATTTGAAATGACTCGACAAAACTACGTAATAATTATATATTTTAAATTTCAAACGATTAAAATGCATTTGAAACTTTTTTCCCCATTGACCGTAATGGAACGGAAACCTTTTGATTGTCCTTGTAATTGATCTATACATCCGATTGTCATAACATTTGAAATGACTCGATAAAATTACGCAATAATTACATGTTTTAAATTTCAAACGATTAAAATGCATTTGAAACTTTTTTCCCCATTGACCGTAATGTAACGGAATCTTTTTGATTGTCCCTGTAATTAATCTATCGATCCGATTTTCATAAAATTTGAAATGACTCGACAAAATTATGTTATAATTATGTATTTTAAATTTCAAACGATTCGGTTGGGTAGTTTTTGCGTTGTTATATGCGGACAGACAGACGGACAGACGGACGTCTGAGCGACAACAATAGGTGCTACGTATTTACATAATTACGAAAACACCTTAAAAGGAAGGATTTTCACAAATATGTAAAATAAAGTAATTGCAATTTTAGGAGTTTTTTTTTAGTCCGACACGTACTTGGAATTTATTATACCGGCATGAAATCTAGCCGATGTTAGCGAAAAGATGGTCAGCAGTAGTTTGTGACCAGTGTTTTTAATATCGGTTTTGAAATTTCTAAGGTTTCTTCTAAAAACAAAATTCCAAAGATTATACAAACAAACATGCGGTCTTTCTTTATACTATTAGAATAGATGTAGAGAAATTGTTTGATTTTCATACTTCGTGGTAAGCTTTATGTCAGATGCGTTTAATGTCCGTTGTAAGTCTTTTACATATTTATGAATTGTTAAAACAATATATTTACTAGTAAATCTGCAGATCAGGAGCTTTAACGTTAGCTCTGCAAATCACTGTTTTTTACCGCACTTTACGTAATATTTAACCTTATACAAAAAGATAGTGAAAGTTTTCAAATAAAATATTTATAAAAGTAAAAAGTGTGTACATCGTTACAGGTATTAGATGCGTTGATCAAGTTGTTATGTAACGATATTCGAAAATTCAGATAAACAGCTTATATGTAAATATTTGAATAAATTTATTTACAAATAATAAATAAGCACATAATGTTTGAATAAAATTAACGCGAGTGAGCGCCGCGTATAAATCGGGTCTTTGCTTAATACTGGTCCTGAATACTTTTATGTCATGTCAATTTATTTATCTATGCAAAGAACATTTTAGATTATTATATCATATTTATATCGTATATCGTATGATAAATGTTGATAAATGCATGAATATCGCGGCGAAAATATCCCTCGCGGCGAGTTCTTTTCTAGGCGATTTTTTAAAAAGAATGATGTTGGAGAAAATTACTTAATGTTTTGTGCATTGTAAGGATTATGATTGAATCTCCCGATAAATGGCCTATAATTTATGTGTATACACTCTAAAAAATAAATGTGTAAATCAGCTAATTTTACCCATATATATGTGTAAATTTATAAAATTACACACCTGTCGTAAAATTTACACACATTTTTCTGAAATTTACCTGTTTTTATGTGTATTTAGCATACTAAAATAAGTGTGTAATTTGTTATCACTTGAAAAACACAGATAAGTGTGTAAATGTAGAAAAATGGTTAGATTTACACAAATTGATGAGTTATTCTATTTTAAACATACTTATGTGTACACAAACGTGTGTGTAAATTTCTAAAATTACACACTTTGAACAAAAATTTAGCTGTTTTTATGTGTATATGACTTACGAAGTCAAGTATGCAATTTGTTACCGCCTTATAAACTCAGACAGATGTGTAAATTATATAAAATATTTGGAGTTACACAAATTTGTGTGTTATATATAATTAAAAATGTAAAAATTATCTTAGTTGCATTTATTGTCATTACTAGAGCTGGACCGAAAATTCGTTTTCGTTTTCGGCCAAAAATCCGAGTTTCAACGAAAATTCGTTTTTGGCAAAAATGCTGCTGAAAATTCGGCTAGACCGAAACTGTCTGAATTCTAGAAATCTTCATTCTTACTTTGGAAATTTTCATCATGACTTCTTGATTTGAACTGTTTCCGCTTAAATGATATGCTTTTTAGATGCGTTCGTAATTATATAAATAGGTAGCACACGTAGTCGCCGTTCAGTCCGTTTTCCATCTGTCTATCTGTCCGTCTATCCATACGCATATAATAGAGTAAAATCTACCCAACAGAATGCTTTGTAATTTGAAGTATATAATTACTGCAAAATTTTGTCGAGTCATTTCAAACTTTGTGAAAATCGGATGTATAGTTTAATTACAGGGATGGTCAAAAATTTTCCGTTACATCACGGCCAATTCAAAAAAAAAAAATGTTTAAGTGCATTTTGATGGTATTACTGCCTTTTAAAAAAAATGAAATTAATGAATGAAATTAATATGCATTTACTGAGGTGTACTAAAATATATACTCTGTTACAATATGCGGTGCAAAATACGTTTATTATTCATTTACAGGGCCACACAAAAGAATTCCATTACATAATAGTATAGGGTGAAACTTTATCTTCGACATATTTTAACCATGTTAATTTTTTTCACATATAATGGAATTGATATACGTTGCCGAGATTTACTGTGAGTTGCATCCTGTATAATAGAAAGTGCACAGTAATCATAGGGGCACACAAAAGATGTCGGATACTATACTGCAACCGAAATACTGAATATTGGAGATGATTTCTAGAAGTTCATTTTTAGTAGTGATATGAGCTTTTAAATTTAACAAAGTGTTTGCTGATTGCGTTGTGTGTATAAATGCTGTAGATCATATACAGGGTAACACAACTGAAATTGTACAAGTTACAGAATATGAAAATAATAACTTAGATATGGTTTTTAAATAAGTTATGTATTTTTACGCTGAACTGCATTTACTAAACCAATATATGTTTATAGAATGTAGAAAAATGATATACAGGGCTACGCAAGGTATTAGATACATGGCTGTCTACGGAAGATAATCTCTGGTGATTTCACTAGATTTAAGCGTGTTTAAATTTTAGCTGAATAGTGGCATTATACTTATGTAAAGATTGTAAACAAAGGACTCGGCTGCACAAAAGAATTAAAATATGCTACAGTCTATTGGGTGTAAATTTCTGAAATTCAAATTTCAATCTAGTAGGCGTTTTAACACTCTAAAACATAGTTGAAAATGTTTAAGAATTTTATTTGTCTGACCTTACTCTAACTTGCGTAATATAGTTGGATTGCTCTGTAATTGATACATAATTTTTCATATTTTGTAGTCATGCATTTTTGCATAAGACAAATTTTACATAACTTAACAGCTATTGCATAAATTTGTTTATAGTACAAACACTCTTCATTTACCACGTTTGACGTCCAATTTCCAACTTGTTAGTTATTACTATGAACTTCCACTGTTTATAATTCTCGGTCATGTATGATTCAAAATCTTTGATCAAATTATAAAACAAACATGCACGCGCATATGGTGTTTTTCAGCTGCTCATTGAAAGTTGTGCAACAGCTAACAGTAGTAGAAAATATTTGGTTTGAAACCGCAGAAGTGTTTTGAAAGATCTTTCAGAAAGATTCATCATTCTATGTCGTTAATGAAATAATTACATTTTAATTTATATGAAAATTACAAAGTTTTAGACAAAGGCACAGAATGCCAGCCAACTTCTGCACCGAAGATAGATTTTTCAAACAAGGGCGTTATTTCAGAACAATCACAGGGAGGCGAAGGCATGGCAAAGTTTTTTTGGGAGGAAGAGGCAAATATTTATTGAAGTATGCATCTCATCTATATTTAAATTTTTGCTAAAATAGTAATAATTATAAATTGAAAAATGATTATTTTTTTATTACGACTTATTTAGAGTTAGTTTCGTAAAAAAACCCTTTTAAGTTGTACTTTTAAGTAGTAGTATTTTAGTTTATTTTAATGAGAACCATTAAATAACTGAAAAGTTATGTATATTTAAAAAATAAATACCCTTTATTGTATCTGTTCTCCATTGTTATAGACCGGGAGGGGGCAGCACAGACAACCACCTCATCGCGTTCACGGATGAAAATTCAGAATTAGTTAAAAAACGATTCACATATTAAAACGGGACCGATCTACTAACTCATATCCTGGTGGGAACCGACAGAAAACCCGATTTTATCGGTTGACTCGTAGGTTTATCATTGTGTTTTTTCGTACCCAAAAGTATAAAAACATGGGGAACTGAGAGCAGGAGACACAATAGTAAACCTACGAGTCAAATTCTGAAATCGGGTTTTTAGACGTTTTCCAAGACTTGGCAGACCGATTACATTTTAATATGCGAATCGATTTTTTAGTAATTCTGGTATTTCAGCCGTGAACTAGATGGGATGATTATCTGTGCTAATGCCTCACGGTCAATTAATTACTTAGTTAACTATTCTAAATGCTTATAATTACTGGTTGTCAAAAAATATAAAAGTTTCGTTCATATCATTTTTTCGTTTGAAGCTTCTACACACTCATAAGCTTTTATGCATGTTTATATTTTTGATAAAAATGTGCCTCAATACACCTTTAATTAATTAATAATTGTGTACATTCATTTATGCATTAATAATTTTAAAAAAATTAATCTTTTTTTTTTTTTTTCAACCGAAAATAAAAAGCTTACCGAAATTTGGTTTGTGTTACGTTTTCGGTCTTAAAAACTTATTTCGGTCGATCCATAGTCATTACCCATATAAAAACCATAGTGACAGTGATGTTTTTGTCATATTTTTGCAAATCACGATGGTTACGTCCCATCTGTAACCAAAATGTCTGCACTCATAAAATCCCATTGTAAGTAAACTATGAATTGTTTGGAAACATTTAAAAATTGCAAAAAGTACGTTACTCAATGTGAAAAATACGTTTATGACAAATTTGAAAATTTTTTCGACGTTACAGCGAGTCACATCACATATGTGATCAAACGACCATCAGTATGCTGTTAAGTCACAACGTGAATTTTAAAAGTACTATTTGAAAAGAGGACACTTTTTTTTTTTTTTTTTTTTTTTAATCGGAATTGTGTTAATGCATTTGTGGGATTTGAATATGAATGTATTTTGTTTCAATCATTGCAAATGAACCTATATTCATTAATTTATTTTCTAACACAGAAAAATGCTATATAAATGCATCAATTTAAATCCATATACATTTATAAATTATGCTGCAAACATAATCTTGTATATAATCCACGAAATAATTTATTATTATTATTATTATTATTATTATTATTATGGAATTTTTTCAAATGCTTTCTATATCCCATGGAAAATTAATTAATTTGGTTAAACTTACAGAAATCTATATAATAAAGAAAAACACATTCGTGAATAACAGTAATATGACTTTGGCGGTGGCAACACTTGATAAATAAATTTCACTTTTACTGTGATTTTCTTAACTTCTATCAATTGCACAATTAAAATTTTTTCACTATCAAATAGAAAAAGTATAAATAGTAGAACACAGTAAATAGAAAAAGTAGAAATAGAAAAAGTCTTCAAATGTAATTTTTTCTATCGTGCCTCAATTTTTTGTTTTTTATGGTTTCAAAAATAATCTGAAACCATGTTTCTTTTTTAAAACTATTGTATGCAGTCCAATTACACAAGATTAAAATGTTTCCATTAAAAAAAAATCAGCATTTATTTCCGGCTAAATATTCTGCAACGAAACTGAAAACTTGCATATAAATAAACTTGTATAACAAAGTATATAAATAAAACGTAGCTGTAATAGACATGTAATCAAACCTCGCGCTTAAGCTATTAAAATTATTATGTAAAAAAATGAAATTGCTTATACATAGCAAAATATTTTGTGATTTTGTTTATTGTCAACCCTCGGTATGTGGTTAATACGAAAGTATTTCTATTTCTATTAAATTTCAAAACTTTGAATTTATAACTTATTTTTTTCGAATGAAAATGCTTTTTGGTGTTGTATATGAATAATAAAATAAGTAAAACAAAATTGATGTAAAAAATCTATTAGTTTTGAATTTTAAATAATGTTTTTCTTCTGTTTTTTTTATAATCCGGTAAGTTTGTACTGATTTATTAAATTTATCTTAAAATCGAAACAGCAGAAAATAACATCCAATTGAGAAAAGCAAAGATTTGGGGGGCGTTTTGTAATGAAAAGCTGCTTTAATGCTATAAAAAATAGTGGTATACATATAGTTGTATATATTAGTATACAGTATAGTTGTATATATTTTTTTCTGTTAATGTTTAAAGATTTTAAGTTGTTCTTTAAAAATTTGCTTGCCACTTTTTACAAACATTTTAAATAGATTTAACATTTTCTGAATGTAAAATAAATGTACACAATTTATTCTACAACGATAACATAATTTTTCAAATTTTAATTTATTGTTTCCCAGAAATGTCTTAAAATAGTTAGATCACAAGCAGTTTATTCAACAGGAAATTAATATAAAAAATGACAGATAAAGAAATTTTTTTTTCTTCTCTTATAACGCTGTTTTGTTTTTAAAAACACATTTTGCATCTGCTAGGAAAAAAAATCGTCTGCGGTGGCTAACCGTAGAATAAAAGTAAACAGAGTACATGTAGTACGCTTTCGAACGGATGCAAGAAAGTTTTCTCGACAACATAGATCTGTATTGACACGGATTTCGTAATTTAAACAATGAATTGCTGATCAGTTCTTCCAAGATCATACTTTATACAAAATATTTAAGTCCGAGATAAATACACTGGCTTTGGCGTGGTGTATATGCTTCCAGGCTTAGCTATTGTGCTTATGTATTGGATTTATTACTTTTCCAACAAAATCGAACAATAAAGAATGTCAGTGGAAAGCAGGTATGAAAGAAATTATTCTTGCTATTTGTTTTTCTTTAAATTATAAAGATTTTAATTAACTTCTTATAAACATGTTTTAAAATTTGAATATTTCATTAACTTCATTTAGTTTAATAAATTTGTTGTTTATTTTATTGAAATACATAATTTACCTAGTGACAATTTTAATCAGAAGATTAGAAAACTGTGATTTCAATAGCATTTTAATTAGATTTGTTTCCTTTTTAAAAATAACTGGTTAAGATCATGGTTTCATAAATTATAAAAGTATATGAAAAAACATCACAATCAATGGTTATGTAATCAGTAAACATTTAACGATATTTAAATTATTGAATAAAAAAGCCTTTTTAGAGAATGTTTTCAAACATAATTTTTAAAATTTTGTAATAATGTAATAATTGTATTTCATTACTTACTTTTCATTCTGGATAGCTTTATTATTTTATGTACTTTTTATTTAACTTGGCGCCAGTGTTATATATACATATATATGTATATATATACATATAAATATATAAATACATATGAAACTATGTTTACATATATAAGCATATATTTATATGTTTGCATGCATATATAGATACAATATGTGTATAGATGTATATATGCATGTGTATTGCATATATAATATTGGCGTCCGATTAACCGAAATGTATCCTATTTTATATCTTGATTGATATTATACAGATAAATTTCAAAATATATATACCATAAGCGCTATTAGAAAACGGTATGATTAAAATGGATTTCTTTTTTTTTATAATTATCATCTAATCCTATAAATAAAATATTGGTGATAATCATAATGAACTAATATGTTGTTCTAGTTTTATACCTATGATCTGAGTTCTTTTACGTATTTTTTTACTTTAAAAATTAGTTAACCGTTTGCTATTGTATTAATTATTCTTTTCTTATTGAATCACATGCAAAAACATTATCTGATTTTTAATAAACTTATATAAATAAAATTTTCACCACATTGTTTTAAGAACGCAATTGTAGATTGTAATCCTTTATACTATTTATGATAGTATTAGATTTATAATGGCTCTGGCAAAAAAAAACATCCAGCAAACCAGATACATACTTGAAAAACGAATTAAAATTTTCACATTAAAGACAAAATAGAGTAGATGCGGTGCTGTGTGATATAAACAACGATCGTTGTTTATTTTATCATACATTAAGAGTTATTGGATTAAATGTATAATTTCACAAATAAAAATGTATTTTCTTCAATGTGTTATTAAAACTATTTTTTAATAATAAAAAAAATGTTTTCAATATTTCTTTACTACTTGTAAACTCTTATATAAAATGAATTAATCCTTTATATCACCTCGTTGTATATCTGTAATTCCAAAAAGTGAAAGTTACTCATCCAATGAGAATCAATGTTACCTTTACTGTCAGCTTAAAAAAGAGCTATCTTCAAACATAGCAGTTGTCAGCCTAATTGTTCTTAGAATTGTCAACATGAGATACTGAGATAAATTTTCACTTCAAAGTTTTATTTCTTATTTCATTAGTTTTTCATCGTAATTTTAAAATGAACTTTGCAGATTTTTTAATATGATGGAAAATAGCTGAAAAAGAGATTTTTTACTATTTTGCATTTGAAAATTGATAATGTTGATGTGAAGTATATAAATTACTGCTTATTTTAAATATGAAAAAATATCAGTATTCTTATTTATTTATTTATTTTAGACATTTCTAAAATGATTCCTTTTAACACCCCAATAAATATTTGCAATTTCAACACTGAGTAGCACTTGAAATAATTAATGTTTCAGCTTGTTTATCACAATAATTGACATAAAACTGCACGTTTTCATATTTTTACATGCTGTAGTTTTCTTAACACTATTTCTACCAATATCAAATCCCACCTTTTAACAAATTTCGATTCATTGTTTTTCTTTCTTTGTTTGTGATTTTTAGATTGAAATAGTTAAAAATATTTTACATAAATTAAAGACTTTTTTAAGCTTATTACATTCAAAAACTACTGTTAGCAAAAACAACAAAAATAAAAAAATTAAAAAAAGTATCATTTGATAGCTGTAGAAATATTGTTAATATAAGAGTAGATCGAAAAAGTCAAAAGATTACTTCACATACATAAAAGAAAATAGGAGCATTTGCTACTTTTTTTTAAAAATTTTTATTTCATTTTTCAAATAGCATTAAAACTTATTGTACATTTTAGAATCGAAGTAGTTTGAATTTGTTAAGGTATTTATGTGTTGCAGCGATCTCTTGAAAATGGGTTGCCAAATTATAGAGCACATAAGACTTTATAATAATATATATTACAATTATACGTTTCATAACATTTATGCTCATTTACAGTCATTATATGTGAAGCATACCTACATGACTTGTGTTTAAGATGTATACGATGACAAAGATACATAAATATATCGAACATAAGACGTAAATATTACTTATATAAGGATGTTTGTGAGGCATGACAAGTGTTTGGAATGTATACATGAGAACGTGAGTCCCAAATTTTGACAAATTTTTTACTTATAATTTTCAGATTTCTGAATATAAAATAATGCACTTTTACGAAACTATGAGAAGAAACATTGTACACAATACCTTGTAATCAGAATTAAAATAATAATAATAATTGTATGAAAAATAAATAGGTTTACTAAAAATTTTTTCACTGCGCATCTGTGAACACTATCAAAATTTTATTTGCATATTGTGTTAGCTATATGTATAGAGCAACTTTTGTGGAAGTCTCAAAAATATACCTGGAAAATTCTGAATGTGATCGTAGATAGAATAAGCTTAAAATCCGTTATTTTCAAAATAAAGTAAAAAGATGAGGGGCTCTATCCATATATCCATTGATTAGTGCCAATATAGAATACACAATGTGGCACGCACTATTATATTTGGATACAACCCCCCATTTGTTTGCTTCATTTTAAGAACAATAGATTTTGAGCTTCGACGATCACTTTCAGAATTTTCAAGCTATGCTTTTGAGATTTTCAAAAAATTGTTCTATACATTTATCTAACAAAATATGGAAGTGAAATTTTGATACTGTTCACGCATGCGCAGTGAAAAATTATTTAGTAAACCTATTCATTATTTCATACAATTTTTATTATTTTTTAATCCTGATTACATGGTATTATGTAAAATGTTATTTGTCATATTTTCTGAAAGGATTTTTTTATATATATATTAAGAACTCTGCAAATTATAAGCAAAAAAACTTGCAAAATTTGGATTTTTTTTCTTTATAAAAACGTAATTTCTCTACGAATATACATGCTATCCACACAAAAAGGAGCACAGTTAATTACAATAAACCACTTAATCATAATCTACACTTTGAACACTTTTGCTACATTAGTTTTGACAGGGTTATCCAAAAGATATACGTTCTTTTTCAATTTGTTGACGGGTCCAAATTGAAAAAATATTCATGGGGGGAAAGGGAAAAAATGTTCATGATAATATATGGTCTGTACTATTATGTTTACACACACCTGCAGTTGCAGGGAAATTTTTCATGTTTTTTTTCTAGATATTTAACAAAATATCTAAAATCGCAAGCGGCCGGTCACCGTTCGCCATATAGAGTATATTTTTATATTATGCATATATATATTTCAAGATGATTTTGGTGACATCATAACTGCAACTTTGGTGTAAATCCCATTTTCTCTGTCCATCTTATCTGTATCAACTGCGTCTACTGTATTATAATCGCATGTATTATTTATAGTGAATAATACCATGCAATTAAAATGCATAAAATGTAAGTACTTAATATCGGTTTTCCTTTTTATATTTAATATTTTTTATAGTTGTTGTGTAATTAAATAATCACTAGTGACTTAGCGTTCAAAATGCGTATTAAAATACTAAATTAATTTCATTCAGTCGCTAGTAATCAATAATCTTTCAATTCTATCATCAATAATCCTTATAATTTAAAGATTACAAAACATACTATGTATAATGCAAGAATATATATATTTTATGTAAATTTTATTTTGATTATGTTTTGAACATTTAAGCAGAAATATTTCATTAGTAATTTTAACAAATATTGCTGTTAAATGTCATGTAATTTGATAAAAGAATAATTCTTTATTAATTTTAATACAATTATGTTAATTATTAAATAAATCACTTGTAATTTTTCCAACAGAATTAAAAGTATTTTGACCTAGGTTTGAACCGGGATTTTTTATGAGAGCTGCCAATGCTCTACTAATTGAGCTATCGTGGATGAATTTGGCGGACATAATTCAGCCAAAGAACTAGAATTATACTAAATAAAGCTAACTAATGGCAGACTGGCAGCTTACGCTAAAAGTCCCTGGTTTGAATCCTGCCCTGGACGCTTTTTCACCCATCTGGTCAAATTATATTAAAGGAAAATTCTGCTTGAACGTTATTGTTAAAAATACTAGCTGTGGAGCCTTACATGTGTGATGATAACTTTGGAAGTTAAAGTGAGCAAAAGCTTTCAAAGAGAGTGCAAAAATATAATTAGCCCAAACGAAAAAAGTTTGTAATAATTTATTTTAAAAAGAAACAAAAAAATATGGGTTTTTTTTCACTCTGTACATCGCAACAAATAAAAAAAAAATCACCATTTTATCAGTTATAAGTACAGTTAAAATTATGCCATTTTCAGAATATGGAGAAAAAATCTATATGAATTTCCAAAAAGAGGAAATTCTAAATAAATTGAAAATAACACAAGCTGCTACACTTGTAAGATGGTGTGAAAGAACTCTAACTTTTAACTTAATTTTAAAAAACAGTCTCCATACTGTCTATACTCAAATTATACATTCCTGTTCATAAATTATGAATGTATGATTTTCGGACTTCAAACCAACTCTAACAGAAAGATAACATATTATAATTTAAGACTACCCTGTTTTTTGTAAATTAGGCATATTGTGATTTGTGGTCTTGTTTGTAAGTCAGTTAAAAAAAAATAAACGCCAAGTATTACATGAGTTTGTTCTTTATGCAGTTTTGTTTCGTAACCATAAAAACATTATTTTTTTCACAATTTACATGTCAAAGCATAAAATAAAGCTATGTACACAAAAATCCGTGTATTTTAAAAATTACACAAAAGTGTGTGTTTTGCATGTTTCGCATACATATGTGTAAGAACATAATATTAACACATAAATCTGCGTATTCTGCATATAACACAAAAATGTGTGTATGTTGTATATTACACAAGATTATGTGTATGTTCCTATTACACAAAATATGTGTAAAAGTAGAATATTACACAAATATATGTGTAAAAATATTGCACAGAAATATGTGTATTTCAGTGCAACTTACACTTTAAAGTGTGTATTTCAAGAGTTATCAGATAACTTTTACACATTTGGACTTATCATCAAATTACACATAAAAATGTGTATTTTGAAATTTACACATTTGGCGTATTTTACACACCAAATTACACATATAGACATGTCGTTTTTGTATCATCGATTTACACATTTTTGTGTGTAAATTTACACATTTATTTTTTACAGTGTAAATTGTGATAGACAGATTTTTCTGCTACCAAAGCATTTTATTCGAGAGAAATAGCGATTGTTTTAGAATTTTTCTTAATTTCAGAATTTTTATTTCCTGAAAACTAGTTATTTTTACTGAAAATTGTCTGCCACATATTTATGCTCTCTCATCAATTTCATTTTATCAAAATCGCTCGAGTACTTTACAAATTAAAGGTGGTTTTTGCAGACAAGTACAATTTTTGGAGAGCTAAAAAAAACGGCGATACTCCTGAACTGTGTAAGTTTTTGCACAGTTTTATGAAACTCTTGAAATAAAGTATTATATATGAAGGAGAGTTCCGCTTTTTTGCACACCAATATTTTATTAGATAAAGTATTATTTCATAACATTTCCTCTAACAAAATATTGGTGTGCAAAAACGCGAAAATCTCATCCCTAGTATTATATAAAAATACCTGGAAAAATTCAGCTATATATAATAAATGAGTATATAATATTAGGTTTAAATTAATAAGAGTATGCGTAGCGTCCTAGTCGTGTCTTCGCTTAATACTGACCCTGAATATTTTAGGTCTTATCAATTTATTTATCTATGCACACAACATTTTAGTTTATTATAGTGTATTTATATCATATATCGCAAGATAAATGATTTGCAATGCATGAATAAAGCGGCAGGAATGTTTAATTTACGAGAAAAGTTCCCTTCTAGGTTATTTTTTAAAAAGAATGATGTAGAGGAAAAATTACTTAATGTTTCGTGCATTATAAGGAATATGATTGAATCTCCTGGAAAATGGTCTGTTTTTTATACGGATAAATTTAAGGGGTTTTCCTGCTATTTTATTTGAAGTGTCATTTATTAAAATAATAAAGGATAACATTTTATGCATGATATGAAGAATAAATGAAAATAGATGAGTTGAAGATCATTATTAATAAAAATTAAGGATGAAATTTTTACAAAATGTGTAAAATAAAGGAATTGGAATCTTTTGTAGTTGGAAAATTTTCTTCATTGGCATTTTTTATGCTACATTAAAATATTAAATGTTATTAAATAAACTTTTTATTATAAAAAGCTAGAAAAAATGTTAACACATCATGCTTGGCAGTTATGTCGCATGAAACTTGTTTAAACAACAGTGCAGTTGGATTCAGATAAGCTGACAATTCTTTATAATACAAAAACTAGTTAACGTGTAGGTATGCAAGAGTGGTTTTAAATAATAAAGCAGTAAAGATCTTTTTTTGTTGTTGTTTATGTACTATCAAGGAAGATCTCCATTCTGGGAATATTCAGAGTTTTTTGAAAAAAATACTAATTTAACTACTTATGTGTGCAATAAAGGATCAGTCAAATTTAGCGGCGGAATCAACTGTGTAAAAAAAAAAAAAAAAAAAAAAAAAAAAAAAAAAAAAAAAAAATGTTCAAATATTTGGCGTTAAAAGACGAAAACGTCACTCGATGTGGCGAGCAGCACATTTCTTTGCCAAAAGCAAACGATTTTATTGTAAGTGAAAATTCTTTCTGAATAGATTTTAAAATGCGTGAGAATGGTATTTATGAATTTAAATTTAAACAATAAAAGAGTTTAACATACACATCTTCTTTTTGTAGTACATATTTATTTTCCTTGTTGTTGCTGTGAATTTATTTTATCACTGTAAAAATAATTTCATGTATAAAAAATATTTTCATATATTTATGCGTATTCCTAAATAAAGACCAGATGAATACTGCAGTAATACATTCCAATATCGGAAAAGTTTTTGTTCCCATGGCAACAGCGTGGTGATCGTTTGGACTTCATTTTGAGAATGAAATGATTTTATTTTTTTTTAATTCATAATATTTAATAGTTAACTTTCAGTATATATATGATAAAAATACAGATAAAACAAACTAAAATTGACAAAATTAAAGTTATTTAATTATGTATATTTTTTTAATGCAAGTTCAACATGAAACATTTTTACCTTAAAAAGTATTTTAGATAAAGTATATTTTTTTTGAAATTTTATTTCGTCGCCAACCGGTGATTAATCGCCAAATAAACGAAATGTTCATTATATTTTTACGAATGTTTTAAAGGGATTCCGCAGAAACTTTTTTTACAAACTTATATATCCACACGAGAAGAATGCTCTGTAATTTTTTATAGAATTTTCTGAGTTTGCCCGTATGGAGAGCTTCCTTGTATTACCAATTTCAATTTGTAATACACAAGGACAAACACCATCATTTTCAACCCCTTACTTTTGTAATTGATTTGGTAGTTCCAGATATGTCTATGACGAATACATTTTACTTTTTTTAAATAAAATACTAGCTGATCCGCCCGGCGCTGCTCGGTACCATAAATGTTTTCAAACAAATTGCAAATATTTAAAATCTCCATCCATACTGAAATTAAAAGTAAAATAAAAATAAAATTTTATCTGGAGAGTATTTTAAATTTTAGAATATTTTAAATTTTTTTCTGAGCGATCGTTGCTATGTATTTCTGTTACAAAATCTATGTTTTGGAAGGATAGAGAAATATAGTCGTTGATTTTAGCTGTTTTGTACCACAAAAATAATGCAATATTTGATTTTTTTTTAATTCATTTCTTAAATGAGACCTACCCCATGCAAAATCTTCTGAGCACGCGCGCGACGTGGACTGCACATTTGAGAAACCCTAGGAAAACATTAAAGGAATAATTACCTAATTTACTATTTTTTTTATGTTGCCATGGATGGATTTAGAATATCGATTGTAAATCAATCAGGAAAAATAAAATCATCAAAACAGGAAAAATTAACAAATGCGTGTAAATTTGTTGCTAGCATTCAGCCGAAAATTCAGTCGTTAAATCCCATATTTACCACCTGCTCTCATTTTTTGGTTGCTTCGTTGCCGGGGATTGGTGGCGAGCTGCAAATAGTCTCCAACCTGGCTGCTTCGTTTCCGTCAATTGGTGGAAAGTTGCAAATCTCCTCTTACCCAATAAGTTTTAAATTAAAAAAAATCTAAAAGGAAATTGAAAAATCCGGTTGTGAAGTGCACTTTCCGGTGTTAGTGTCCACACATGACAAAAGTTTCCAAGACCCGTGTCTAATAATTTCGGCGTTATCTGAGATCAGGCAGGCAGACATACATCTCTTATTTTATATATATAGATTAGTACAGATGACAGATCATAAGACGGAATAAAATAACATAGCTTAGCGTCAGTAAGATAGCATGTAACATAATATAATACAATAATAATAAATCATAAATAATGTAACAAAACAGAATACAATCTCATAAAATACAACATAATAATAATCTTATATAATATAACATAGGAACAAATTATAAAACATATGTTCTTCTTTATGTAAAAGTAATTTGAAAGATCGTATTCCCAAATACCATGTTTTCCAAATAATTAGCAGCAAGAAATAAAAATATTTCGTCATGCATTGATTATCAAACACTTTCCAACGCATTCAGAAAAATGAACCACTTAATAACGCATGACGAATTTGTAAAATCTATTTCAAAAACCCCCATCCGCAGTGTAAAAATTATCACAATTCTTTGAGCAGCTCTGTATCTGATTTATAGATTAACATCTATAAACTACGAGCATGTTGAGGCTCATTTCAAAAGCATGCAAAGGTTCGTTTCAAACGCATGTTTAACTAGGAAATACATACCGCACTTGAAAATTTTCCTTTAGAAATTTACGGTAATAAAATAGCTGCTTCGTCATTATTTATTTATTTATTTATTTATTACTTATTTATGTGCATCTCTGTATACGAAGTTAGAATTTATATACATAAATAGTAAATGCAAATAATTAACTAAATTTTCAAGGATACGGAATATGAAAACATATGTCCAGCAATTAGTTTTCAATGTCAATATTGTAAGCAATTTCTTTACGGTTTGTGCAAATGATGAGACTTTTTTGAAATTGTATGATTTTCTTCTGTTTATCTTCTTCTTTTTGTGCTACATTAAAAAAGTAAATAGCTTTAAAATTATAATATATGTAGTGTCACTGTTGAAAAATTTTGGAATAATGTACCCATGTACTTTTGGGACATTAATCAAGCAGACAAAATTTTACAAATACTGTTGAATCTCTATAACTCGACAGTTCTTAAGGGTATAAAAAGAGGTCGATTTAAGTGCATGTCCAATAAGTGTTATTCTACAGAATATTGCCATGAAAAGTTAATTTTTAATATTTATTTTCAATTTAATGCTATGATTTTGAGAGTAAATGAAAAAGTTATATCCTCTATTACAATAATTAGCATATTATTAATAAAAGTAAATTATGAAATGCTTTTCAGAAACTTTAAAGTGAACAAATATAAATTTATTCAAGTTCAAGGATTTACTTCTTTCACTTTAATATTACATTTGAAAAAAAAATATATTCTTATATATTAAAAATTAATTCTTATTGTTATAAAATACTAGGAAATTATACACATGCCATATTGCGGTAATAAATTAGCACTGGAAAATATATGTGTAAGAAAATATCATTATGAGCCTATCATCAAAAATGTAAATTCCTTAAAATACACTAAAAATTATTTTCCGCCATAGACCGAAATGCAGCGGTACTCATTTGAATGACCCTGTATACTAGAGATCGGCAACATCGTCCTTTTAAGGAATCGTTCCAGCCGGAATCGTTCACTGAAAGGAACGAATCTTCGGAGTCGATCCTATTGGATTCGTTCCAGAAAAGAAACAAATCCGAGAAAAATAGAACAAATCCGAAAAAGAAGGACGAGTCCGAGAAAAAAAAGGGAACGAATCTAGAAAAATGGAATGAATCCGAGCAAAAAGGAACGAGTCCAAGAAAAAAGGAACAAATCCGAGAAAATACGGAATTAATATGATTAAAAAGATAGATTAAAAAAAATATTCCGAGGGAAAAAACACGTCCGAAAACCATTTTAAGAAAAAGGGAATGAATCCGGAGGCAGGGATGAAAGGTCATGGAAAGACATACAATCTTTAATATTTATTACTAGTTTATTTTTTTACGTATCCATCTTTTTCCATACCATTTCTTACCGTTCACCTTAATTTTTTAATATCTTGGACAAATGATTTTAATTTTGAGATTTCATTTTATTGATCTGTATGTGCTATTAATTATCATAGATATTTTCTAATCACCATAATACAAGTATTCCCTGACTTTAGGATTTATGACATTAAGCATAATTCCTCTTGAACATTCGGTTGACCTTTCATTTGTCGCTATAGTTTATCCATGAAATTTTACTGTAGCTTTGGTTTTGGTCATCAGGCTTGTTGCGGCGGTCTATTAGATTTTCAACGTAATCATTGCTTTCCTCTCCAAAACATCGTCAAATGCCCCTCTATTTATGTTATTTTATGTAGGAAATTGCATTACTGATCTGATATTTGACACCAGGGCCTACAATTTTTTTCTCATCAAAATACACCCTTACATAATCTTAAACTTATATATCGGTTCTCACAACCGGCTGTTTTCCGAGTTGGTCCATTTCGGTACGATTCCTCAGAAATCGGAAGTTTTGGAATCTGCGCATTTCGAAAAAATCCCTGTCTGCTTGGCCAATAGGTGGAGGTAGATTTCGCAGAGTGCTCATTTTAGCAACAAAAAATTAAAAATGATTAGAATTTAACAACTTTATTTGTCCGCTTTTGAAAAATTTTTAATTTCATTTTTCTGTAAGAACTCATTTTATCAGAATCATCTTAAGCGAAATTCGCCTCAAATGACCATTTTGACAACATATTTTGAAATATATTTTGACTTTATTAAAACTTAGACCAATACACACATTATACAGTTCTTAAATAACAAAAAACTGCTAATTGAATGCGTTTGAGAGCAAAATTGAATTTAAAAATGAGTCATAAAATAACCAGTTTGTCATTTGAATATATCCTCAATTCTTTAATCATGATTGCCTAGGGAAATTTCGTTTTTCTGACTCATTTTTAAATTTAGTTTTCCTCTCAAAAGCATCTAGTTAACAGGCTCTGTTCTTTAGGAACTGTATAATGTACCGTATTGGTCAGTTTTTTGATAAAAGCTAAATGTATATATTTTTAAAAATTTTGTCAAAGTGGGCACTTCGCACAAAATTCCCCTAAGCGATCATGATTAAAGAATTGAGAATGTATTCAAATAACAAATTGGTTTTCTTTAGGTTTTCATTTTTCATCTGTGCACAAATTAGTATGTTCTAGAAACCGACTAACTCAGATTAGGCCTTTTATTTTTAATAAAATCCAAGTATTTTTCATTTTTGATCTGTGCACTAAGCAGCATGTTCTGGAAACTGATTAGCTGAAGTAAAGACCTACTTTTTTATACTTTTATTTTTAATGAAATTCAAGTACCAAATCCAAGAAGTTTTTATCTTTGATCTGTGCACCAAGTAGTAACTTTTGAAAACCGATTAACTGAAGTGAAGTCCTAATTTTGTAAGAATTTATTTTTCATAAAAGCCATGTAGTTTTTATTTAAATCTAGGTAGTTTTCATCATTGATTTGTGCACTAAACAGTTTATTCTGGAAACCGACGAACTGAGGTGAAGCACTCGCATTTTTAAGCTTTCACTTTTAATGACATATTCAAGTATCAAATCCAACTGGTTTTAATTTATGATCTATGTACCAAACAGTAAGTTCTGAAAACCGATTGATTGAAGTGAACCCATAATTTTATAAGTATTTTTTAAAGAAAATCCAAGTACTTTTTTATATCAATCCAAGTAGTTTTCATTTTTAATTTGTGCACCAAGCAGTATGTTCTGGAAACCGACTAACTAGGGTGAAGCCTTAATTTTTTAAGATTTTATTTTTAATAAAATCCAAGTACCAGATCCAAGTAGTTTTCATATAAAACCAAGTAGTTTTCATTCTTGATCTGTGCATCAAGCAATATGAACTGGAAAAAGGGAAACTGGGGTGAAGCCTTGTTTTTTAAGCTTATATTTTAATGAAATTCAAGTATCAAATCTATGCAGCTTTCGTTTTTTTCTGTGCTCCAAGCAGTATGTTCTGAAAACCGACTAACAGAAGTGAAGCCTTAATTTTGTAAGATTTCATTTATAATAAATTCCAATCATTAAATCCAAGTAGTTTTTATTTAAATGCAACCAGTTTTTATTTCTGACTTGTACATCAAGCAGTATGTTCCGGAAACCGACTAACTAAGATGAAGCCTTGGTTTTTTTAAGCTTTTATTTTTAATAAAATCCGAGACCAAATCCAAGTAGTTTTCATCTAAAACCAAGTCATTTCATTTTTGATCAGTTCACCAAGTAACATGAACTAGAAATACTAACTGAGATGAAATCTCACTTTTTTAAGCTTTTATTTTTAATAAAATCGAAGTTTTATTATTTGAAGATAAATACTATTTCATATGATATATGTATTGCATTGCATTATATGATTCACCATGTCTGAAAATTTCTTTATATTCTTTTTTTTTCTTTATATTTATTTTATATATTCAATAAATTTCAGACAAGGTTTCCTTCCAATTCATTGAATACCAAAATATATCCGATTCCATTAAATTGGTAAAGTAAAACATTTTATAAATATAAATGACAATAAAAACTATATTTATCGGAAAATAAAATCTCGTAAAGCTAGTTCGTAGAATGACAATGAATATAACTCCATTCACGTATTATATTAAAATTCAATCGTATCTATATTGACAAAAAAATGTTCGATAAAAGTGTTCCATGATATTTATAGAATAAAATGAAATTCTAAATGTGCATCATTTATAAAGCGAAATGATACTCTTTTTGAAAGAACAAGCTGTTTAAATGAAATTTGGAGAAACAGCTGTTTAAATAGAATGCTGTATTATTTTTCCTTCCTATGATAAATTTCTCGATCATAACATTTTTACGTTTGACAATTTGATTTGAAGAAAGATGAATGAAAGTTTGATGCATTTTATATTATTCATTTTGCATTTTCAGTTTATTTAAAGATTTTTTACAAATATATTGGTCGTTTTATGCTGTGTTTTCGTATCTTTCTTTATTTTTTAATTGAATTATTGTTTATTTTTTTAAAACAGCACGTTTTTCGTTTTTGTGATTTAATTTAAATACAAATTTAGCTTATTTCTAATTTTTTGAAACATATAACATCTTTCAAAAAAAAAAAAAAAAAAGGTTTTTATAAGATAAAAAAGAGTTTTTAGATTAAGGTAAAGAAATGCATTTTTCATACAATCCAACACAGTTGAGAAGAACTATGACTTCGATTTGCCTGTCTGGAGGTGATCTAATGTTCTAACAAGTGAAAACATACTCTTTGTAAAAATAAATTTTTCTGTTTTAATGAGAAATGAATGTTGTTGATTAGTCGCAGTTAAAAAGGAACCATAAAGCACTTATAGACCATTTACAGGGAAACAAAAAATAATTCAGTTACATTACAATATATGGTAAATTTTATTCGAAGATGAATTTGTTTATTGATATTTTGTATGCGTTTGAATGATTTTCATAATATATGTCTAATGGGTAGATTTTTGTTCTTGTTAAGATATATTTTCATATGTTACAAAAGGTAGAAATTATTTTACCGATATGTTTCTTTACTGATCAGTATTTGAACAACATTTCCAACTACCATAATTTTTAAGATACATTGATCATTCATTTTAAATATTTAAAACTTCCCAATTTTTTCTACAGTCGGAGTACATGAAGCTTAGTGCGATTTAATTAAAATAAATGATTCGAAAATACGAAGATATTCGTAACATTAAGTACAAAATTTCATGAAATCATATATAATGACTCTGAACAAAAGAAATGCTTGTTCAAAATGCCACGATAACAAAAAAGCAATATAATTTTCTTATTTTTAACACTATCCTATAAAAATATTCAACTTTAAAAAGATCAAAATTCTCAATATTTGGTGAGAAAATTTCCATTGCCCCATAGAAACAACAACGTATTATCTGATTTTTCCTAACAATTTCCTTTCAGTCATTGATTCTACAATAATTTTAGTTACAAAAATTTACAAAATTTCAATAATTGAAACTAGAAAATTCCTTGAATTGATGAAAGAACTGAAACTGTATTTTTAAAATATGCACATGGCTAGCTTAAAATAGTTAAGATTAAATTAAATAATTAAATAAAGAGCGTATATAATTGGTTCTAATGTTTGGAAATACATCTAAATATTTCCAAAATGTAAAAATTACTAAGCATTTTTTTTTTTTGGCAAATTTAGTACTTGTTTTAATAAGCTGTATTATTCCCAATTTTCTTTCGCAATTTTTAATTCACACTTCTAACGCAAGTGAAAGCATCTTATAGCTAATTCGGCTTTCTATTACTGCCGTCTTCCTCTTTAAATTTTCTAAATATTTTCAGTTTCCCATGTGATTGAGAAATGTTCATGACTTTAACTATGAAATGTCTGTTATTAAAAATGAAATGTGTACAATTTTTACAGTTTATTTGCTTACCAAAATTCCGGTGCGAATGTGGCGTTTGGACATTAAAATTAAGTGGTTTCATAGATATACCACCGGACAGCAAAGGGTTAAAGTGTGGTTTAAAAAAATAAAAACAAATGAATAATATCGACGGATGCGAATGCGAAGATGTTCGCAGTGTCTTTTTCCAATTACTGCATTCTGGAAAATTATGGGCAAAACTTTGAAAAAAAGGAAACTTTATTATGCATATCAAAGACATGCAGAATGCAGTAATTCGGAGGGGTGGCGATCATCTTCGCAGGAGCAACACGGAATAAAAATATGGATAAGAATTCATAATGAGCTGCACATCTAACGCAAGATATTTCAATGTGCTGTGTACCGTTTTTTATCGCCAATCGCGTCGTTATTGTGGCCATGTTTGTAGAATAATGAACAGGAGATATGCATGCTTCACATTTTCATCGCCAATGTGTATGTGTCGTGTGCATGCTCATCTCCTGACTTTACTCCATACACAGTACTATCTGTCAGTTTGATTTGAAGTTTATTATATTTTATTTTATTACGCCTAACGAATTCCTATTGCTTTGGTAGCATATTTCTGAAATTTTAGGACATTTGGACCAGCGATACTTTTGTTATAGGGATTAACTTTCACGACTTAAAAAACATTCTGTATTAACATTTTAATACAGAATGTTAAATGTTCGTGAATGTAAAATGAAGTTAAATGTTCTTTTAATAAGCACTTTATTCTTATATTTTTCCATTAAGAATACAAGAAAAAATGTGCTTTCATAAGTATCATAATTTAAACAGAAATATATGAACAGGGTTTCTGAATAATATTTAAACTTTAAAATAAACAATATTTATATGTTTTTTATTTATTTAACAGTAATTGTCATTGTTTGTATTATTTTTCTTAACAAATTCTGCTTTCTCATTGCTTCATATAAGTCATTTATAGATAAAAATATATCCATAAAATGGATATATATCCATATCCATAATCCATATAAAGTCCATAAAAATATTATTAATGAAAGCTACAGGGTGAGTCATAAATAATGAAACAATAGGCTATCTCCTTAAATATTGCCTCTAGACCCACACTTCCAATTGCAAAAGTTCATAAAAAAGGTGAAATTTCTGATAAGATAAGTTGCAACTCAATGGGGGAGGGGTCTACTTCAAAAAATACGAAAATAAAATTTTTATACGGCCCCCGTAGAGCTATATTCTAAATTAGGAAAGTATTCCTTATTTATTCCTAAATTGAACAAAAAAATTCATCTCTGTATCTGAAAATCTGACAGAGATATTAAAATCCAAAATTCTCCAAAATTTGTGACTTACACCACTTTTCTCTGCCACGAAACGGTGATTTCTTGACTTGTTTTCAAAGGAAATGAGGGATCGTCCACAAATTATCCTTATTAAATGTCGATTCAAGACCGTGCCTCTTATTTGGGCATAATAAAGCAGTGTATTGGATTTAAATGAAAACTTGTTTTCAAAGTATGTTAATCGTTAGCACTGGAGGTCTGCATGGATAAAAATATCTAGATCCGTTCCCAAGCGGACCCATAGGGAAATAATTTCTGCCTGGTATGGAAAAATGTTAAAATCATAATCCGGACCAGCCTAGAAAAAAGTTTAAATCATAGACTGGCTCAGCCGTGAATTTCTTACATAGTTTTTTTCTTCAGTGTAGTTAATAATTGTTTGGTGGGGAGGAGTTCTGACCAAAAATACTTATTATAGCTTTTCGTTTTTATATTAATACTTTTTATTATTAAAGAAGCGCCAAAAATACTTATTATAGCTTTTCGTTTTTATATTAATAATTTTTATTATTAAAGAAGCGCCAAAGGCTACGATATATTTATTTTATCAATGAATCTCGGTTTATATCTAAATGTTTCACTTATATTTTAATATCGCAAATCCATATCCCGTGCGTTGGAGACTTTGAAAAATGTTATACAGTAAAACCTTTTAAGATGGAATCACATGGGAAAGAAAAAATACGTAACAGACAAAAGCCCTTCCTAGGAGAGTTAAATGAGTTAAATGGAGTTATTGTATTCATTTTGCATAAATAAACACTTTTTTTTTAGACGGAATTCCGTTATAGGCAGATTTTTTTTCTGGTTTATTGTGTTTAATTTTTTAGCATTTAAATATACCATTCTTAAAAAAATATATAATAAGAAAAAAGAGATTTTAAAATCTATGTGGTTTGATTGAAAAATTTTGATTAACAAATTTTACTTATTTCATGTACGTATTGGGTCAGTCAGAGACAGTGATTTTAATACGGAATGTTCGAGGACGGGATTGAAATTTTCTTCCAGTGCAGACCTTATTAAAAGCTAAGAATTGTTAAAAAAAAAGGAAAAAACCTGAAACATGTCATTTTTAATTATTTTACATTAGATTTGTTTCGGTCAAAACAAAAAAAAAATATTTACTTAAAAAAAAAAGTTGTATATTTTTTTCAATAAGTATTTTTAATAGGTCTAAAATTAACATTGAAAAACAAAAACCTCGAAATAAAACTAAAATCAGATTTTCATCTTTAATTAAATGGAAAGAAATTGAAATCCGATAAATAATGTTTAGACTTGTAACGATTTTTAATTATCCCATTTAAACCAGTACTAATCATATGAATTTTTTATAAATTTTATGATAAATTTTAGGATGTGATTTTCTTAGCAAATTATATGTCTAACCATCACAAAAAAGAAAAAAAAAGAAAATTTTATGTCAAAAGATAGATTTTTTACACGTTTCCTTGAACTGTTAAAGGAACATTGTTTTTTGGATTGCGCGCATTTCAATTTGTGTCTAATCCCTTAAAACCTGATGAATTATTCAAACCGCTGTTACTCTCCGAGTTTTGAAGATATGAAGATACAACCTTTTGTGTATTATTCAAGACTGGATAAGGGAAGTTTTCGTAATAGGAATTTTTATCCTACAGGGGCCGTATAAAAAGTTAATTTACGTACTTATTCAAATAGACCTCCCACGGAGTTGCAACTTACCTTATCAAAAAGTTAACTTTTTTTAATGAATTTTTGCAATTGGAAGTATGATTCTAGGGGCAATATTTAAGGAGATAGCCTATTTTTTTCAATATTTATGACTCACCCTGTATATAATTGTAGTTTGACCTTATTAAAAATCATTTTATTTACCTTTTATACTTTTTTCTTTCGAATTGTTATGGGAATGATAATGAAAGCGGAAAATATTTTAAGCTAAAAATACTTTTATGAAATTTTCTTTATTAATTTTTTTAAATATTTCTAAAAATTTTAAAAAAATCTTCTAAAATGTTTTACATTTTAGAAGAATATTTCGTAGACAATAGCCGTTCAATAGAACCTAGATTGTTATAAATATGAATTCCCTATTTGAGCTAGAATATTTCCAGAGACTAACTCTAAAATATTTAAGTAAATTTATTTAGTTTACGCAAGACAAAATTCTTTTATAATACGATTAAATCGTAAGTATCTTAATTTCAAATTCCAATACTAAAACACTTACTTTATTTCTCTGAGGAAGATCACTTATGCAATATGATCATATAAGTTCATTGAGGATAAATAAAGCAATTTATAGTTTAGAGTAAAATATTAAAGCACTTAATTCAATTTATTTATTCAAATAAGAAATCTTTAATTAAAAAATACATATACAGAAAAAAATGAAGACCGAAATTGGGTTGAAAGATTTCTGCGTACAGAATTGTTCCGATTTGGAAAGTTCAGTTTGTAGCACAAAATCGTTTTAAATAAGTCTGACTTTTAATGATATTAAAACAATTAAAATATCTTAGATAGTATATACATTATACCTCAGAAATTTTGATTAATTTAATGTTAATAAAGATCTGCTCTGTTTTGAACCATTTTGGGTTACCTATTTTGGGAACAATACTCTACCATTTTGGAATTCTTACTGTACCATTTCAGGAAAATTACTATACCCAGAAATCCTTCAACCCAGTTTGGGTCTTCATTTTTTACTGTGTAGAAATACATATGACAGCTTTTTAAAAGAATAATTTTATATAGTTGAGCTTCTTTTAACGAAGTTTTCAACATAACGAATTTTCATGGTGAACTCTGTCTTTGAACATAATTAACCGCTCCTTTGATTGACACGTACGCTATACGGGCAACGTATTTTTGCCAATCAAGATTTGCCCGTACCATGTACGGGCAAGTAATTTCAAAACATAATTTATTCTTCCCATCAGTAAACATTTAGAGTAAATTTTGTATTGTTTAATCCGAGTTGTTTTCTAATTCAAGCAAGCAAAAATTTCTTTTTTTGAAAAACCGGCGCGGCGATAAAAGATTAAACAATCTGTAAAATATACAAAAAGTAGGCATTATTTCCCTAGTAGCAAACCAATATTGGTCCAACGTTGCGCCAATATTTCATCTATTGGAAACATTGCCAATAAAATATAAATAATGCGCCAATATTGGGATGTTTACATTTTGCCGTTATTTAGCCAATATTTGTAGCCAATATTATATCAATATTGGGGTTTCATTGGAAATATTACCAATAAAACGCCAATATTATACAAAAGTTAGCGTTTCATTGGAAATATTTCTAATGAATTCCCAATATTGAACCAATATTGACATTTTATTAGCAATATTTCCAAGGAAACCCCAATATGGGCATAATATTGACTGCAAATATTGGCTAAATAAGGGCAAAATGTAAGCATCCCAATATTGCTGCAATATTTCATGCCAATATCGCGCCAATGTGCCAATATTGCTCCAATATTGTTTGGCTACTGGGGTTTAAAGGGGTTATTTTTTCAGAAATATTGATCAGTGAAGTGCATGTAAATTAATTGCTGTATTACGGAAAATACATTCTATGTAAGGAAGTTTATTCCACTTAACACAACTGAACATCTTAAAACAATTGAATATGCTAGTGACGATGACATATTGACAACTATAATAAAAATTTAGTGAAAAAACTAAAGCGAGCATTGAATATGACTAAGAAGACTTATTTAAAATCCTTTAGAAGAAGAACTGCTAAAATTCTTCGATACAATCTGAAACTTGATTCCAGGATCACAAAACTATTACAAATATTACAGAAAATATTACAGTTGAGATACTTACAAAAGTGCAAAAATATTCATGAACAGTGCATATTTTATAAGAAATCCTGCACAAAGTAATGTTTCATATTTTTCAATAGTTAAGGATTAGTAATATTAAGAAAAAATGAATAAAGTAAGCTACTCTTGAATTTTTGTTTACTTCTTTTTAATATTAATTTTTAGACATTACAATGGTTAAATTTTTCTCATATGTCTATATTGCATAAAATGAAATTACTGCCTAAATTAAAATACATTTTTTTTTAATTTTATGTGTATTTTTTATTATATGCATGTGTATTTTATTAAACAAGTTTAGCAAATTTAAGATGATTTTTATTTAAAAATTTTTCTTCAGAGCGAATTGTTTACGAGCAGTGATTAAAGCAACTATAAATGGAAATTTCACTGCACTAAGTAAATATATTATAAGTATATAATTATAAGTATAATGTAACACATATTTATAAGTATAAACTATGAAAGATAAATGAAAAACTACATTTATTACTTTTAATGCGAATAATTTCAAAATCTACATATGTATACCTTTTCTGATTAACTATGAAAGAACAGAAAGCTTTCAGAGAAACACTTGAATTTCTAGCCAACCCTTCTAAGTAAAACTAACGAAAATTCACTTCATTGATTTTACGTTAAGGCTCTTTGATCTTACGTTGGAGTTTTAAATTCTTTTGAATTTCTTTGAAGATTGAGTAAATTGCTACTTATAAATACATAGGATTTTCAAAATGAACATCCTAAATTATGTTTGATTATCTTTAAGCATATAAACTTTAATAAATATTTATATAATTACTTAAACGGCGTTACAAATAAAGATATTATTTGTTTAAATTAATATATCTCTGAGATCTTATCTTAAAAAAAATAATGTCTTTATATAATTATAACGCCTTTTATGAAATCGCATGTATATTTTAAAGTATTTATTAATAACAAAATGCAAATTTCTTCAGTACACTGGTATAAATGCAGTAATTTGAATATATATATGTGTGTGTGTGTGTATAAAGACAAAAAAAGGTTCCAAATTTTTTAAAGAAGTAAATCTAAAAAAAGAAAAAAAAACCCAGAAAAAACAACATTGCGTTATTTATAAATTATAAGAAATAAAATTTGCTGAAAATGTGTTTTTACTATTTTTTATTCAAATACTTTTTTACTTTTACATTTGCACTTACATATCACTGTTGCTTTGGATATCTATAAAAGTAAAAAGAACTTAGAGAAATATTTTAATTAATAAATTACTATATAATGGTAATTGAACAAAAAATATCAATTTTAAAGACCTTCTAAGGAATATAAGTTCAACTGTTTTTACAGTAAGACTTCTTGTTCTTACCCTGCTTTTTATTAAAGAAGAGAACAAATCAAAAACTACATACAGTTTTTTTAAGCCAAAATCATTTCATATATTTTATTTTCGTATGTTACAAAAAACTCTATTTTCATAACTAAATTTTTTAAAGTAATTTACCAAGTAAAAAAATTATTTATATTCATATATTTATAAGTATAAATTATGAAAGATGGTGAAAAAATACATTTATTATTTTTCATTCGAATAATTTAAATATTTACATATGTATACCTTTTATAGCTAACTATAAAAGAAGAGAAAGCTTTTAGAGAAATACTTTAAATTCTACTCAACCCTTCTAAGTAAACCTAACGAAAATCCACTTCATTGATTTTACATTGAGGCTCTTTGATCCTACCTTATAGTTTTAAATTCTTTTCAATTTCTATGAAGGTTTGTGTAAATTACTACTGAAAAACACAAAGGATTTTCAAAATGTACATCCTGAATAATGTTTGATTAACTTTAAGCATATAAATTTTAATACATGTGTATATAATTACTTAAAAGGCATTACAAAACAAAATGTTGCTTGTTTAATTAAATATATCTCTGAGATCTTATCTTAAACAAATAATATCTTTACATACAGAGAGAGCAAAAAGTCCGTAAAAACTTTAAAAATTCATAAAAACCGAAAAAATAACCGAAATGAAAAACGGTTTGCAGGGTTAGAATCCATAGGTCACGGGGATTTTTTTAAGAGAGAAATAAAAATAATTCAAAAAACAGCCGACAGATGGCGCTGGTACTTGCGATTTCCTCGGAAATATGCAAATGAACCGGTTATAAGAGCTTGCGCTCCTAATCCACAACTAGTTCACCGTTGTGAGCCGTGAACTTGATCAAGGATGCTCACTGCGAAGGACAAAGCTTTGTTGGTGAAGTTATTTTACATGAACAAGGAATCAGCGACTATTGCTTTGCGTAAATTCCGATTTCAAAAGGATTTGAGGACGGGAAAGGGGCCTTTAACAGCGGCAGGACTCATAAAGCTTGTTCGGCGGTTTGAGGAAACAATCAAACAATTCTGTTCTTTATTTGGGTATCTTTTCTTTGATTTGGGTACGTCAGCGCCACCTATTGGCTGTTTTTTAATTATTTTTTCATGTCTTAAAAAAATCCCCGTGACCTATAGATACTAACCCTGCAAACCATTTTTCATTTCGGTTATTTTTTCGGTTTTAATGAATTTTTAAAGTTTTTACGGACTTTTTGCTCACCCTGTATTTATAACGCCTTTTAAGAAATTACATGTGCATTTTACAGTTTATATTTATAACAAAGTACAAATTTTTCAGTACACTGGTATAAATGCAGTGATTTGACTATATATGTGTGTGCGTATTGTATAATGACAAAAAAGATTCGGAATTTTATAAAAGCATATCTAAAAAAAGAAAGAAAAATCCAGAAAAACAAAATGGAGTTATTTACAAATTGTATGAAATAAAGTTTGCTGAAAATACGTTTTTACTACTTTTTATTCTAATAATTTGAACACTTAATATCTGTGTTGTTTTGACTATTTATAGAAGAAAAAAAGAAAGTTTCGAGAAATATTTGAATTAATAAATTACAATTCTATGAAAATCGAACAGAAAAATATCAGTTCTAAGGATCTCCTAAGGAAAATCAGTTTTACTGATTTTACAAAAATATTTCTCGTTCTTACCCTACTTTCTTTCAAGGAAGAGTACAATTGTATCAAAAACTGCACATAGTTTTTTATGTAAAAGTCATTTAAAATATTTTATTTTCGTATATTACAAAGAACTCTATTTTCATAATATGTTTTTTTTAATAATTTACGAAATAGAAAAATTTATTTATATCCATATATTTATGAGCATAAACTATGAACGATGGGAAAAAAATATATTTATCACTTTTCATGCAAATAATTTCTATATTTACATATGTATTTCTTTTCTGATTAACTATAAAATAACAGAAATCTTTTAGAGAAAAACTTTAAATTCTAGTCAATTCTTCTAAGTAAATCTAACGAAAATCCACTTCAATGATTTTACATTACCGCTATTTGCTCTTACCTTGTAGTTTCAAATTATTTTGAATTTCTATGAAGATTGGGTAAATTGTTACTTAAAAATACATAAGATTTTTAAAATGTACATCCTAAAATATGTTTGATTGTTTTTAAGTATATAAACATCAAAATATACATATAATTATTTAAAAGGCGGTATAGATATATAAAGATATCATTTGTTTAATTCAATAAATCCCAGAGATCTTAGCTTATTGACTTATTTGCCTCATTATCTTATCTTATTGAGCCGGGGATTGAACTAAGACCCTCCTGTTTATTAGCAAGATGTTTTATCTCCAAGCTATGACATTTACACGAAGAAACGTTGATATTAAAGTTCTTTTCAAAAATTTAAATCGTAAAAAAATGAACGATCACATTGCAAAAACCAATTAATTAAACGATAAACTTTTACAAAATTTTATAATTTGTTGTGTGACACGAAGCATTCAGCTGCAAGCACATAAAATTTGAAGTCTCTGACTTATACAGTTTTTGTGTACGGACTCTGTGACAGACTGACCGACAGAGAACAGGGACGGAAAGGCTTTTGTAAGAAGAACGAAACCGTAAAAAAAGAGTTTGAGAATTATTTTAATTAATAAATCACCCTTCTAAGAAATCAAAAAGAAATCAAATTTAATGATTTTACAGAAAGACTTCTTGCTATTGCCCTACTTTCTATCAAGAAAGAGTAAAATTCTATCCAAAAATACATACAGTTTTTTAAATGAAAATCATTTAGAATATTTTCTTTCCGTTTATTAACTGAAATTCTATTTCCAGAACTAATTTTTTTATGATTTACCAAACATAAGCAATAAGATATATCCATATATTAATGAATCTAAAATTTGAAATTTGATGAAAAATTACATTTATGACTTTTATTGCGAATAATTTCAATATTTACATATATATGCATTTTCTGGTTAGTAAAAAATAAAGCAGAAAGCCTTTAGAGAAACACTTAAAATTCTAGTCAATCCTTTTAAGTTAATCTGTCGAATATCCACTTCATCTAGACACACGGCAGTGTGTCAGCCAAGTTCACAAAGTAAAAGGCAACACACTGGCCGTGGGTTATATTACAGGAACCATTTCGGGCCACTTTTGACCCCTCAATAACTTAAATTCTATTTGACCTACACACTTGCAATTTTTCGTGTCGTGTAAGACAATCTTCTAATTTCTGAATCCTATAATTTTGTTTAAAAAATATTTTACCATTTACGAGAAACTGACGTCTGAAAACCACTGTTTTTACCACTGACGCACTGACTCACTGACTCACTCATCAAAATGTTTGACTACTTCCAGGTGACTTAGGAAGTTGAAATTTGGTGTTGAGGTAGGTTATTTGATCTATAAATAGGAAAAAATCAGAAATCATCATTAATTAAACATTAATTGTTGATTAAAAATTATTGGATTACAATGGGGGTTTATGAGAATTTCACAAAATACCAGTAGTGCCAAGCTGGCGTCACTTTTGGCGAGCGTCGGGACTAATCTTTGAAACACCGAGCCGATTTCAAAAGTAATGGTACCAAAATGATGGTATTTGCCCGGCTCAAACATAGACTATATCTTATGTCTGTGCCACTATCCAAAAGAGGGTTCAGAAGCGAAAAACATTCTAAAAATGTAATATTTGTTTTACTGAAGGGCCTAGAAGCACAAAATTTGGCCTGTTAATTATTTATAAGATATAAATGATCACTAATGTGATTTGCTAAAAAATACCAAATTTAAAAGGGGTGGAAATCCGCGAAGAGCGTTCTAAAAAAGTTCTAAATAGCAATTTTAAAACAATCTCAGCAAACAACAAACCGATCTTAAAAGTAATGATATCAAAATGATGATGACAGACTTTGCTCCAACATAGGATATATCTTATGTCGATGCCACTAGCCCAAAGAGCAAAAAACATTCTAAAAATGCGATGTCTGTATGTTAAGGGACTGGACTGGAAACATAAAGTTTGGCATTTTAGAGTTTATGGGAATTTCTTGAAATATCAGAAATAGTGCCAAGTTGGCGTCACTTTTGGCGAGTATCGGAGATAATCTCTGAAACTACCGAACCGATTTCAAAATTAATGGCACCAAAGTGATGGTATTCTCCCCGGTTTAAACATAGGCTACATTTTATGCGTATATTAATAACCAGAAAGGGGTGAAGAAGCAAAAAACATTCTAAAAATGCAACTTTTGTTTTACTGAAGGACCTAAAAAAAATTTTGCATGTTAATTACAGTCTAGTTTTTCTATAACGGAACTCCATGCATCGAATTTCTCTATATAACGAATTTTTAGTAGGAAAGGTCCCCTTTTCGCATGATTACATTAAAAACAGTCTCTATATAGCGAAATATCTACCTCCATATAACGAAATTTTTCATAAATTGGTCTTAATTTATTCAGTTTTAAAAAGCTTCAAAATCATATGGAATCAGTTTTCCATCAGTTATTTTTTATTTATCGTCAGTGCTGAGTTTTTTCATATTACTTCTCTCCTTGTTCTTTAAATCCAATGCATCATTTTTGGCGCGTAATTTTTGTCGTCAATTTAGCGATATTTCACCAAGTCGGCTACAAACTTTTCTGGTCGACGAGATAATCAAGTAGTACCTAATCACGTAAAATTAATATCCTTATTTTTTGACTTTAAAGGAACATAAGCAGTCCTAATGTTAATTTGACTGAAAAAACAGTGAATAAATGCAGAAAAAGCTACAAGATTAATTAAATAAAACTAATTTAAGTAATTTAACCTACTTATTTCAAAAAGGAAAGAAATACCTACTTATTTGACAAAAAATAATGATATCCTATCAAAAACATGAATATAAAAAAAATGCCAAGTTCGTTAAAGGTCTCGCTCAAAAAAGAAGTGATTTGACAAAAAATAATGATATCCTGTCAAAAACATGAATGTGAAAGAATGCGAAGTTCGTTACAGGTTTCGCTAATAAAAGAAGTGAGATCTTACTGCAAAACAAGTTCTTTCGTCGCTCCTTAAATGATAACTCCTGTCATGAATAATATTCTTCAATCGCTTAAGATGATTTGTTATGTTACTTGTTATTCTATAGAGCAACTTGGCAAGTTTTCAGGTACCAAATTTAATCTTTGAGTCGGAGTACAATTTAATCTAGAATCTGATTGGCAAAGACCTAGTCAATCGAGTGTTCGAATAAGTATATTAAAATTAAGGTATTGATAAGTTAAAGACGGGATCAACTTTAAGTTCTGATCAACTAAATAGAAAAATATGAAAAAGAGAAAACTTGGTAAGTCGCTCTATTAGATAACAAGTAACATAACAAATCATCTTAAGCAATTGAAGAATATTATGCATGACAGGAGCTATGATTTAAGGAGCGCCGAAAGAACTTGGTTTGCAGTTAGATCTCACTTCTTTTATTAGCGAAACCTTTAACGAGCTTGCCACGCTTTCACATTCATGTTTTTGATAGCATATCATTATTTTTTGTCAAATCACTTCTTTTATTAGCGATTCCTTTAACGAACTTGCCACTCTTTCACATTCATGTTTTTGATAGAATATCATCATTTTTTGTCAAATCACTTCTTTTATTAGCGAAACCTTTAACGAACTTGGCATTCTTTCACATTCGTGTTTTTGATAAGATATCATTATTTTTTGTCAAATCACTTCTTTAATTAGCGAAACCTTTAACGAACTTGCCACTCTTTCACATTCATGTTTTTGATAGAATATCATCATTTTTTGTCAAATCACTTCTTTTATTAGCGAAACCTTTAACGAACTTGCCACTCTTTCACATTCATGTTTTTGATAGAATATCATCATTTTTTGTCAAATCACTTCTTTTTTGAGCGAAACCTTTAACGAACTTGGCATTTTTTCACATTCATGTTTTTGATAGGATTGATTTTACTTTAAGGCACTTTGATCTTACCTTATAGTTTTAAATTCTTTTAATTTCTATGGACATTGTGTAATTGTTGCTGAGAAATACAATGCTCAAAACAATTAAAGGATATTGCAGTTTTAGGTGGATTTTGTATCTGGGAAACTTTTTAGCAAATTGATACATGGTCAACAGACATAGTAGGTTATATGAGAATAAATTACACATGTTTGGCAGAAAAAAATGCATTTTATTGCGCATTTGTGTACAAAAAGAAAAAAACACAATTTGTGCATATGAGAAAAAAAGCATAAGAAAAGGTGTTTTCTTCAAAGAAAATCATTTTCAGTAGGGGGTATGGTTTCTACGGGCGGCCAGCAAAGTTGAACACCTTTGAGGCATGGACTCAATGAGGCTATTAATGACGAGTTGGGGTATTCTGCCCCACTCTTCCAGAAGAGCTCTTTCCAGTTCTTGGAGAGTTTGTGGGGGTTATTGGCGGCCAGAAACTCGTCTTCTTAGAGCGTCCCAAACGTGCTCGATTGGATTCATGTCTAGAGAACACGCTGGCCATTCCATTCGAACGATTCCTTCCTCGAAAAGGAAATCCTCTACCAGGTTTGCACGATGTGGCCTGCAGTTATCGTCCATTAAAGTGAAGTTATCTCCGATTGCTGCAGCGTAAGGGACTACAATAGGTGTGAGGATCTCATCCCTATATCGGCGACCAGTCAGAGCTACATCTCGAATGACGTAGAGGTCAGTGCGCCCGTCAATGGAGATGCCACCATACACAAACACTCCTCCACCGCCAAATCTGACACTTTCGTGCACGAACCCAGGATTATTCCTACTGCCACGGTCTCTCCAGATGAAAATACGCCTATTATCCAGATACACAGAAAAACGGGACTCGTCAGAAAACAGAATATTGCTCCATTCATTTCTCCTCCAGTTGACATGCTCGGTTGCCCACTCCCTGCGGTCGCGACGATGCCTTGATGTTAATCTAACACATACCATTGGTCGGCGAGCATACAGACCTACAGCATGGAGCCGGTTTCGGACAGTCTGAGTTAAAATATGGTGCCTGTAGCAGAGCGAAGGTGTTGTTGGAGAAGAGTAGCGTTCATGTTTCGGTGTCTCCGAGCTGCTAACGCTAAATACCGATCTTCATTGGGCGTTGTTGCCCGTCTACGACCTTGCCCTGGTCTTCGGCCTGCACATCCACTCTCCAAAAAACGGTTCCAGATCCTGGAAATGACACTTTGTGACACTCCAATGGCTTGCGCTACTTCGGCTTGAGTTTGGTCCCCTTCTAACCTACCAACAAATCTCCAAGCTTCTGAATCTGTCAAATGACTTCGCTGAGACATCGTACTCATCGAAACAAAGCAATCACTGAATGCCGATCATCCTTGTCTTCATTCTCTTTTATCCAGTTGAAAGTCAAATTTCATTCGCTGCCGCTGAAGCAACGTTTTTGACGTCGAACTCAAAATTTGCATACTCCACAGTTTGAAAACCAGAAAAATTTGCATTTGTGATTCTCTTCTTCTATTTTCGGCAAACAAAATTTCGTTTATATCTTTATTTTATATAAAACTTCAAATATCCTTTAATTGTTTTGAGCAGTGTACATAGGATTTCAAAAATGTACATCCTAAATTATGTTTGATTATCTTTAAGTATAAAAGCTTTAAAAAATATATTTACTTACTTAAAAAACGTAATAAATATGTCAATATACTATATGTTAAATATAACATATCCCCGGGATATTGTCTTAACCTTTTCAAATCTTTTTTTTTTTTTTTTTTTTTTTTAAGAAAAAATACTTTGACTTTATTAAAATTAAAAGGGTTCAAGACACAAAAATCTTCAAAGTTTCTAAACAAAATTTTATAGCATTACAAATTGCTCTGTTTTTTATGGTTATAATGACGTTTACATCATGTTTCTATCTTAAATGTAATGGAAAATGTTATTTTTTTTCTCGTTTTGGTTTGTTTTCAAAATCTAACTGATTGAAACTTATTAAAATGATTATCATGGTAATAACTTTTTGTGAAAATGCGGTTTTCTTCATTATGGGTTTTTTCAGATTTTCTCAGATTTAAAATATTATAACTCAAGACCCGTTAAAGATATATTCTTAAAAGTTCGAATTTTTTTTTTTATTGTTTTACTTTAATTTTGATTCGGAAATTTTGAATAAAAGATTTACTTCTGAAATTATGGTTTTTAAAAATAAATTACATGATATTTATGTAACTTATTTATAAAAAATCATTAATTAATAAATTACGCTTTAAATTAATTTTCATATAATATACATCATATAATTTTCATATACATAAATAATTTTAAAAATTTTTAAATAATATTTTTAAAATGTTGAATTAAAATTAAATTTTAGATAATTCTTTTATTTTAATGTATGAAATACATGTAAAAAAAAGAATTTCTACTAATTATATTTTGAATTATAATAATTTTAGATTACTTCACTTTTTAAAGAGTTTTAAATTTTAAAAAATTTAAAAAAATTATAAATTTTATTAAGCGATTTTGTTTTGAAATAATATGTTTAATCATCGCAAAAAAATTCAAAATTTTAACACAATAAATAAAAATTATTTTAAAATTTGTCCCGAAACCCAAACACTAGTTATTTAAATCAATTAATTACAGTTTAACGAATTTTCGTTGTCTGAAGCATAACGAATGTTGTGGCTTTGCGTACTGTTTAATTCATAATCATATGGAAATAGGCTAAAGAAGAATTTTTGGGAAACATTTTGAAAATATTATCTTACAACAAGATTTAACTGGTGTTACAACTTTCTAATACTTTTTGTGCTGTATTACAGGAGATTTTTTTCAAAAAAGTAAAATTGTGGGATGTTATTCGGTACTTAAAATATAGAACAGAGATGTTACAGTCACATTTTATTGTAGACGACACAACACATATCACATTATATGCAAATCGCAAGACGAGCGCAACTCAATCAATGGAATATTCATAAAAAAAACTTAGCACAAAGAACATCTCTAAGAGAGATGTATATCGAACACACATCCCAATCTTACATCTTAACTCAAAACTAAATTAATTCACTTCATTTCATGTCTTTTTAGAAAGGAAGGCAAAATAACACAGGATATTTTGCCGAAGGTGATAATAGCGCCGCCTATAGATACTATAATTTAGGGAAGGCAGTCATCCTGTTACAAAATTTATTATAAATTTAAAGAGTGAAATATATGTTTAACCCCTGACAAGCACACAGCTAAACGGTATTCCTCTTTAGGCATTGAGGGTGAAAAGTACCCAACACAATTCATTATCAAATATCTTAGTCGCTAATAAAGTTAAAGAATTTTTTTTAAATTAAAGCTTAAACAATTCTGCATATAATAGATATTATGTTAAATTGATTGTTGTCAATTGAAATGGATGGGTCAATCCATTTCAAGTGGTCCAAAAAATATTTTTTTGGTCGCTCGACCATTTTTAAAAAATCTGAATTTTTTTGTACAACAATCCTAACATGACGGAAGTTCAAAATGACCGTTATTTTAATTTTACTATTCTTTTGTTTGTACATGGCGGCCATCTTTGTTTCATCATGTTCAGCGATTTTCTCAGATACTAGGATACACTAAATTGTAAATATCTCGTGTTTTATTTTCCCAATTGAAATGGCGTTTGCAGGATTTTGTTCAGAATAAAATAGGCTAAATGTACGGTGGTAGAATAATTTTGAAAAGTAAATTTTTACAGGTGAAATTTTAGCACAAAATTTAAGATTTTTTTCCGAAATCCATCCGTTTGCAAGAGAAAATTTTTTATGCAAGGAAAACTGTCAACCTTACACAATTTTTTTCTACAAATAGGTCAAAAGTGCGTGTACGCATACACCAAGTCCCGGATCTGGGAGTTGATTTCTCTTTGCGAAAAAAATTCCGAATTTCGTCAAAAATGTCAAAAATCACACTTTTTAGGCTTTGATTTCTCTGGTGGGCCTCACAGGCACAGCAGCGTCAATTGGAAGGAATTCATTTGCTCTCTGCTTCTCTCCCCCTTCGCGCACAAGCGCCTACGCATGTTCACAACTACGCTGGATACTCCAATCGCATCACTCGATGTCTCACTACTTTATTCCAAAGCGGCATATATCGCAAAACAATGCGAAATCGAAGCTATAAAATCTACCCGATAATATAGACATCGTCGTTTTACGTGTGAAAAATAATTTAAATATCTTACAAAAAAAAAATGAAGCTTCAAAAACATTTCACTTAAAACTTAACACAAACTTTATTCCAGAATAAATTCTACTACTCTTTTTTTTATCATTGCTCGTGAGCATCTGCGAAAAATAAAACCACGACCATGGAGTCACCATGAAAGTGCGGACACTAAAGCAATTATAAATATTAATTTAATTCGCGACATTCTCCCACCTTGAGTTTTCGACAGTTAAACTCAACAATGGGTACAATAAAATATAAAATAAAATATGACTAATACTTACATTACAGTGATAAGATACAATTCTTACAATATTACATTTCTCAAAACAGGTAAATAAACATTTTCTTCTGCAAAATTCAAATAAAATTAAACATATTATTACAAATTCAAATTAACACTATGAAATATACTAAAAAATAAGAATAAAGTTTTTTGTTGAAACAGTATTTAAAGTTAATAACGTTTTGGGACAGTCACTATTCTGCCACTTCTCGTTCTTAATACTGGATCACTAGAAAGTTCTTTTGGAATCTCTAAATTGTACAGTTTTTGGACAGGTCTCAAAAGTTCACCATTTTCAGTTTTTAATCGTGCAACTCTTGGGTGGCCATCTTTACCAGAAATAAGTTCTTGCACTCGGGCTAAAGCCCAATAGGCACGTTTCTTATCAGACTCTACGAGTACGACATCACCAACTGTAAGTTGCTTGACATTCTTTTGCAAAGAACTTTGCTGGCGCAGTTGTCCTAAATATTCAATACAAAATCGCTTACGTAAGTGTTCTCGAACATGTTGCCTATACTTAACTCTTTTATTTAATTCTTGCGCGTCAATTGCATCAAAATCTCTCACATCTGAAGATCTTATGTCCTGTAAAAACATTGATGGTGTTAACGGTGCTAGATCGTTCACATCTTCAGTAACATAAGTTAGAGGTCTAGCATTCACAACTTGTTCACAATCACAGAGAATTGTGAGCAGTTCTTCGTAGGATAATGAAGCTCTACCTAGAACTTTTCTCAGGATGCGTTTCACCATTTGTATCAATCGCTCCCACCAACCGCCCCACCAGGCAGCGGTAGGTGGGTTAAATTTCCAGCGAATCTTTTGTGTTGCTGCAACGGCAGAGATTTGCTCCCAATCTATGGCTGAAAATGCTGTGTCTGCCCCGACGAAATTTCCGCCGTTATCAGAATACACGGTGGCTGGTCTTCCTCTTCGCGCTATAAAACGCCTGAAAGATTGGAGGAAAGCATCTGTAGATAATGACGTAACTAATTCTAAGTGTATGGCCCTATACACTGCACAAGTGTACAGAACAATCCAAGCCTTTTCCTCATTCTTTAAATATAATGGGCCGGCTAAATCAACTCCAATTATCTGAAACACCGCTGCGTCTTCAACTCTTTCTGCTGGTAATGCAATAGAAATCGATTCTGTCTTTTGTGCACTGAATCTTCTGCATCGTACACATTTCTGTACTACTGCTCGAATAGTTTTCCTAGCTTTTACGATCCAGTAGTCTTCTCGTAACGATGTCATCATAAGAGCCACTCCTGCATGCAAAAGCTCTTGGTGTTTCCAGGAGATCAGGAGGTGGGCTACAGGATGGTCAGAAGGCAAAAGAACTGGGTATTTAAAATTGAAAGCATCTTCTCTATAAATAACTTGCGTTTTCACTCTTATAATACCATCTTCATCTAGGATTGGTCTTAAGCTACGTATCTTCTGATTATTCTTCTCGTTGAATCTGTCTTTCCGAATCAAAATTATCAATTTTCTTTCGGCTTGTTCTAATTCCAAACACGTAAGTTCAGAAACTTCTTTTGAATTAGGATTTCTTAAATTGTTTAAGAATCTTAAAATCCAGGCGATCAATCTTATAATTTTCTTGAAAGATGAAAACCGTCGATAATACCAATCACTAGATTCTGTGTTCTTGTTCATTGCTGAAACGACACTTTTCCGTTTTTCAGAGTTAATAATTTCTTCATCGGGAATTTCGACACTTTGAGGCCAAGTATATTCAGGTTGAGCCAACCAATCCGGTCCCTCCCACCATCTTAATTGTAAAAATTGTTCAATCGAACAACCTCTGGAAGGGATATCTGCCGGATTAAATTTTCCTGCAATGTGTCGCCATTGGTTCTTTTGAGTTAAGAATCTGATTTCTTCTACGCGATTCCAAACGAATGTTTCCCATAGAGATCTCAAATAATCTCTATCATCTTCTTTAATACTAATTTTTAGAAATGCCTTTTCTATATCAGATATTGCACCAACAGGATATTTCCGAAACCGATGCAATATAGAAGGAATCATTTCAATCAAATTTAATCCCTTATCTAGGCAATCATTTAGAGAAGGGGAACCTTTAACGTGAGCCGAAGCGTCAAAAACTGGTCTAACTTTAGTAGTTTCACTCGATTCTTTAAATACAGGTCTGTGTGGCAAATAATGTACTTTAGTTTCTTTATTATCAACCACCCTTTCAATTATTCCTGCATTTATCCACGAATCAAATACTTCGCTATATACCTCAATTTTATTTAAATTAATTAACTTTTTCCTCGTTGTAGCAAGCCGCTTTTCGGCCAATTCTCTATTGTTAGGTAAGCAAGCTTTATCTAGCACTCATGGCAATGCTACTTCGTATCTCCCTTCTGAATCTATTCTTATATTACTCTTAAAATGCTGCATAGTTTCTTCATGAATTTCAGATTTAGTTTTGGATTCAACTGGATCCGTTATACCCATAATATCCAGCTTCCACAAATCAGCAACGGAACGATTGTTCCAAAGTGATGAAATAATCATAGCAGCCTTATTTGTTTCTGATTTAATACTTGGAATTTTTCCCATTAGAGTCCATCCCAAATGGGTTTTTACCGCAACCGGACCACTTTCTAAAACTTTAATATTTCCGGTGAGTAATTTTCCAGCCACATCAGAACCAATTAATAATTTAATTTCATTTTCGGTTTCACATGAACTATTTTCAACATCAGAAATTTTAATGCCACATTTATTTAATTCTGATAACCAAGGCCCAGTTGGCACTTTTCGTATTTTAGAACAAATAACAGGAACATCTAAAACATGCATATCACATTTATAACTATTGTCTATGCCACTTAAGTGAATTCGATACTTATTATGCTTTGTTTCACTTGTTTCAATATTACCAAATAATGTGTGAATTAATTTAATTTCACCAATACTTTTATAATTCAAATATTTAATTACATCTCGTGATAAATAGGAACGTTCGGATCCTGTGTCAATACCTCCACGCACGATTTTCTCTTTTCCATTGTGCTTTACACGGACACTCAAAGTTTGGAGTAACACAGTAGGATCCGAAGCTTGAGTAGTTAAAACAGTGTCACTACTCCCTGATTCATGTTTATGACTTTCTAACGACACATTACCACCTTCATTTAAAACCTTTTGACATAATATTGAAAAATGTCTTTTACCACAATTCGAACATTTAAATTTAGAGTTACAATTGCGTGAAATGTGGTTTTTCTTCAGGCAAACAAAGCAAGCTTTTTTCTTCAAAATTAAGTTACGTTTCTCATCAAAAGAAAGCGAACTAGCTTTAAAACATTTTTCTGATAAGTGACACTTGTCACAAAATATACATAAATCTTCACGTTTTTTAACTAAATTCTTATTAGACTTATTATTTATAAATAAATCTGTGGCAGTTGGCATTGAATTATATTCATTATTACATTTATGATATTTCTTTGGGTTTTCAAAACCAAGATTGGAATGAGCCAAAAGAACCCGCTCTTCCGCAATAACTTCATTTTTCAAAAAATCAAGGATAGAATTTAATTGATTCTTACCTTGAGCAGTCTTCTCACGCTGTCTTTCCCAGATTTTAAGGACATCATGAGGTAGAAAAGATTCTACAAGTGGGAAAAGTATGCTGGCATACTTTTCTTCTGTGACACCTAATGATTCTAGAGACCTAAGTTTTGTCTCTAGATTATCATATAACGACGATAAATTGAAATTCTTGCTTGATGATTGATTATTATTTAAAACTAATTGAAGAAGATCTCTAACATATATCTCAATAAGTGTATCTTCTCTGCCAAACCTTTCTTTCAGATGTAGAATTACTTTTGGATAATTATCAGCTGAAACCGGATAACTATTTACTATCTGTGCTGCTTTGGATTTCGGCGTTATCGCCTGTAAAAGATAAACAAATTTCAAATGGTCATCTAAAGTGGTGTCTTCATGAATTTTACTGAATGAATTCCAAAAGGTTAACCATAATCTTGCATCGCCATCAAACGGCTGTAAACTTATTTCTGGTAAGCGAAGTGGTCGCGACAGTGTTCTTTCAACATCCGTATAATTCTGCGATCGGAGTTGTTCTTCGATAGGCTTCACCAAAAATGTCTTTACTTTTTGCTTTATAGCAATAAATTTTTCTGTATACTCTTCGCAAGCTTCAAATTCTTTAGAATAATCTTTTTCTATAACTTTCTCTGTCAACATAAAATTCAAAATTTCTTCATCTACAGCTCGCAATCTTGTGCTTTTATCTTCCAGTTGACACATTAAATTCTCTATTAAATTAGTATCTGGAGTTGCGTCGTTTAAAGCTTCATTTAAAGCATTATAAGTTTTCGTAAATCCAGATCTAAGAGGAGTTCTTTTGATTTTCAAAGCATCCATTTTTTCTCAATGACAACTTCTGATAACAAATAAAAAACAGTTACTTTTCACACGTCCCTATTAGTTCGGACGCCACATATCGCAAAACAATGCGAAATCGAAGCTATAAAATCTACCCGATAATATAGACATCGTCGTTTTACGTGTGAAAAATAATTTAAATATCTTACAAAAAAAAAAAAAAAAAAAAAAAAATGAAGCTTCAAAAACATTTCACTTAAAACTTAACACAAACTTTATTCCAGAATAAATTCTACTACTCTTTTTTTATCATTGCTCGTGAGCATCTGCGAAAAATAAAACCACGACCATGGAGTCACCATGAAAGTGCGGACACTAAAGCAATTATAAATATTAATCTAATTCGCGACAGCATATTCTAATTTCAACCGGTTTGGTAGTTAGGGCGTTTCGTACCTTTTCATTTGATCGCCCCTAGTATATATATATGACATATACATGCATATAAATAATAAATTTACTTAAGCTTATGAATGTTTTGTGATACAATTGTAATCATAATTTATTATTGTAATTAAATAATAATAAAAAAACACTCACATGATCCAAGGAAAAATTCTTGAACACTATGTTAACTACACTTAACTGGCAAACTGGATTAAAAGTACCCACAATGATCCCCGCTCATTGCGTCGTAACAACTGAATCTCACTAACGGCTACTGAACATGCTTCCTCAATTTCTGAACAAAATATCACCGAAAGTGAAAGCCATCTGTTAAATACATACAGAAAATTATAACAAAATAAATTTTTGGGGTGGGTACTTTGTACGCAGTGTGCTTGTCAAGGGTTAAAATATAAGATTCGCAAACAGTACAAAGAGAATTAAACAAATACTTATTATTATTATTATTACTCAATGCCTAAATGTTAATAAAGTCATGTAATAAATGCATAGACAAACACTAATCTAACTACAAACACAAACATTAGAAAAAATATTTGTTAAAACAAAATAATAGTTTCTTAAAAGACATGTATTATCAATAATACTCCAAATTCAAAAGGATTAAAAGAAAAATATCATTTTATATATTTGTAACGCCTTTTAAATATTTATATATTTTTACATTAATAACATTTTACATTAATAACAATTTGAATACCTGGAACACTGATCCTTAACCTGCTTAGTCCTGGTGACGTCTGTAGAAGACACTAAAGAACACTCCTTAAATTAATTTAAATCCTTTTACGATTTTAAAAATATTTCCTTGATCATTTTAATAAATGGCTGCATATCATAGGCATCAACTTATAATGCATCATTGGAGATGTTTTAAGCACAGATGCGTTATACGCACCACATTGGACCATTTTTTTACTGATGACAGTTTGGCGAAAACTTCATTTTCAAATACCAGTTAGATATTCATTTTTTTATTATTTCCTTTTATACTTAAAAGGAAAAAATAATAAATAAAATAAGTTTAATTAATAATTATGGAACAAAATAATTTATATCCCTTTGAGAATGAAAATAATAAAAGTTACTAAACATTTCTTAATAAATAAACATAAATGGCCAGTTTATCATGTGAGGCATAAAATCATCATTTTGTTGCAATCACGTCAACATGATGCGTATATGACAATTGCACCATGTTTTATTGTAATTTTAAAGTGGTTTTTGTAGTCCAAGTAATATAGTCTCAGGACTGTGGAAGTTAAATACAATGATTTCACTCTATCCTTAAGCATGTTCATTATGTTATTGAAAATCTGTAAAATTTTACTCCCTTCCAAAATATAGTTGGAAACATACTTTACTTGTAACTACTTATTTACTTATACTTTAAATACACAAGGAAAATATATCCTATTTTCCGTGAAATATGCAAACCTTGAATTTTACAAATCATGCCAAACCAAATTTTCAATTGCATTTTAAACATTGGATATTGGCGAATTATGAAATCTCATTTTGTGTTTTACATCGTTCTTTTTCTATTTCAGATCAATTTTCTATGTGAAAATGTACTTTTCTTTTCTTTTCTGAAAATATATTTGGAAAATAAAAGTGGTTCTTAAAATAAAGTAAAAAATAAATAACATAAAAAATATAATTATTCCATGAAGAAAGAAAAATTAAATAACTTTGTTTTGCATTTTTCTTCTAATAGAATGACAAGTAACAAAAAGAACTAAAAAAATTACATTAAGCTAATAATAATATTTTCATATAATTACAATTGAATGTCTTAAACAATTGGACAAAAATTTGGGGAACCGGACATTACTGTAAACCTGGAATTATTTCCAAGATCGTTTTTGTTTGCTTGCTATCTCGGCGAAAAAAAATCAACCCGGAGGGGAAAAAAATCGCATTGAACAGGTAGTAAATCCTTTGACATCAGCCGTGCGGTTTTTCTATAAGTAAAAATGATCTCTTAAATTTAAGCATTATAAAGTAGCATTTTATTTTATTATAAACTAAAAAAACTATAGTACTAAAAGTTTCCGTAGACTTGTCATTGAAAGTTTCCTTATCTTTAGCTAAAACACGCGGTTGTGTTTGGGCTTAATGTAGCAGATTTCAGGGTTATATATTTTGCACCACTCCCAGCCACCATAAGTCCTCTCTACTTCTTCTGTTTACTTTATGGCTATTTTTCCTTTACTTTGCACAGAAATGGAATACTCAAGTTGAAATTTCCAGGAAAATTAATTAAAAACTACAAAAAAATTAATATCTCGAAAACAAATTAAGATACAGTTTTCAAACAAATTACATTTAAAAGTACATATTTTCACTACACAACGGTGCAAAGATTGAAAATGTGCGATGTCTAGGAGTTAAAAAAATTGCAGTAATGAAAATTGCAAGAGTGAAATTTCATCAGAAAGTGTTGCCATTCGAAAAATGACGTATGCGTTACGCACAGATACGTTTGGCCTTTATAACATAGCTATTTAGAGAGATTCAGAATCCTACATGAAGTAAAACGTTGAAAAGCACTTTATTTTTTCACCTATTGGGCAACGTGAACAATATAAATTTTAAATGTATTACAAATAATATGTTACGAATTAAAATTATGCTTATGAAATAAAAATTCCATTAATTTTTCACGTTTTTTGTTTTTTAATATTTAATAAATACATATTAAATGCACATAAAATACATAATATAAAGTTTTTTTCTTTTAATATTTAAATGGTCTCTTGGTTTTGTAAATTATGTTTTTGAAAAATATATCATTTTTCTATGTTCAGTATAGGGTAAATATTAAAAATACCAGTCATTTACAACCAAAATTCACCGAATTATGATACTTTTTTCTGAAATTTCAGAGATTTACACCACAAATATCCTATTTTTTATTTTTATGCATTTTTTTAAATTTATTATTACTATTTTTTTAAAGTTCCGAAAAGTATATGAAATTCTGCATAAAATTGAACCAAATTTCTTTGCATATATTTTTGGCTGTAGCAAGCAGATTTTCTTTTAAAAATCTAAATTTTCCGTTGAAAGGTGACTCTTCAGTCGCAAATTTTGTATCGAAGTAAATTTTTTGAGTATATATTTGGAGTAGAATGTCCTGCCGGTGCATCCTGAATAAAAAAAAAATTCGCCGCTAGGGAGCACCATAGTTTCAATTTCTGTTCAATTTTTTATTATTATATTACCCAAAAGAGTATGGAATTCTGCTTAAAAATGAATCAATTTTTTGTGTACATTTTTGGCTATGGCATGGTGATCCTTCCAGAATTTGAAAAAAATATGCCAAAAGAGGGCGCTGTAACAGCTATTTTTGCTCTACTTTTATTATTGTACTATAAAAAGCATGATTTTCTATAATAAATTTGTGTGTATAAATTTATGCATAGAATTGAACCAAACTTTTTGTGATGGTTTTGGCTATGACCAGTAAGTCCTCCTTGAATTTGGAAAAAATCTGCCAGAAGGGCTACATTAATAGCGGTGTCTGTACCATTTTCATTATTAAACCATCAAAAACTGCATAAAGTTATGTACGTAATGTAATCAAATTTTTTGTCATGTTTTTGCCTATGGCCAACAGTTTCTGCTTGAACTTGAAAATATACCGCCAAAAGTGGTCGCTGCATTAGAATTATTTGTGCCATTTTTTTATTTATCACCAAAAGGTGTATGAATTTATGCATCGAATTGCAATCGAAATTTTTTAGATTCCCGGTTTTCGATGAATTTACACGCTTTAGGAGTCAAAGATTCCAAAAAACATGTTCATACAAAATGCCTGTTGTAACGTGCCTGACCATTGTAGCATCAAATATTGTATAAAAATATACATGGAATTAAACCAATCTTTTTGTGTATGTTTTTCGCTGCGGTAAGCAGATCCACCTTCAACTTAGAAATATACCACCGGAATCTCGATATTTGTTCCATTTTCATTATTGTTCAATCAAAAAATTTATGAAGTTATGAATAAAAAAAAAACTGCCGAATTTTTTTGAAAAAAACTGAACCAAATTTTTTGAGTACATTTTAGGCTATGGCCAACTAGTCCTCCCTGAATTTGAAAAATATCCGCCGGAAGGAAGCCCTATAGTCCCAATGTCTGTGCCAGTTTCATTATTGTACCATCAACAAATGTATGAATTTATGCATAAACTAAAATAAAATTCTTTGTTTTTGGCTTAATAAAAAAGTTTTTACTCTTTGAGAGTCATTTAAGCATTATAAACGTTTATCGTTGTTAGTGATTCTGTAGTTGTAAAAAATGTGGCACTATGAAATGAAATATCAATGAATTTTTAAGAGTTAAACGCATTTTTCGATTTTTTTATAATTTATTTTTTGAACATTTATTCATCAACAAATTTCAATTTTTGTTACAAATAGCACACACAGTAAGGATAAATTATTTATGTTAACAGAAGTTTTTTATGTTTTTTTTATGTTATGTTACACATAGAAAACTCAGCCTAGAAAATAGTTTATTGTATTGCATTTAATATTGGGTGAATATACATGAATACCTTAGTATGAACATAATTAAGAAATTCACGTATGATTTTTAGTGTTTCGTATGTCCACCTTTAACAGCAAATGACTGTTTTTTACGCATATCCGCATTCCATCTTCTGAACGATTGTTCCATTTCATGATTGTAATGACAGAGACAATTCAATCACTGAAGCATTAAAATTTTTGTTATGCAATTGTGTTGACTCGAAGCAACAAACAAGGTTCAACCCATTGAGTAATTAATTCATGCATTGCGTCAGGGTGATGAAACGGAACGACCATTTTAGAAGAAGGGATACCAAGTACAAAAATCAGTCATGTGCTGCTAAAAGTAGTCATTACAAAACAGGAGAAACTATGAAATGGACATCTATAAATGTGTCCATTTCATAGATGTAATTGTAAGAAATTGATATATATTCAACCAATATTAAATGTAATACACTGACAAACTTCTTGGCTGATTTAAGTTGAAAATTTCCTGTTGCCATAATAATTTGACCAGTACTGGTTATTCTTTTTTGTTCAAAATCTGAAGTATTTCAAATTGAAACACAAGTTTGGTTTTTTTTCGATTATTCTGATCATCTGAAGTCGTGCTCCAACTGATTTGTTAATTAATAATTTTTTTTTTTACATATATTCTCTAACTTAGTCACTTTAAAGATATTCTTATACACAAAATATCTCTATATTACTGAAAGAAAAAAATGTAAAGTAGAAAAAATAGAAATAATGAAAAAGAATAACAGTGAAGTAAACTTACCAAAGACATATATTCTAAGAAAAAGCGTGTGAAATGTCAAGTATACAAAATACATTTAAATTATCTTTTGTATAAAAATATAAATATACATATTAGGATCATCAGAAATGTTTTTTTTTACAATAAAAAGTTAAAAATAATTGGTTAATTGCATTTGCTGTAATTATTGTGAACGGAAAGTTTTGCTGAAATAATGAATAAAGTTTTCTTTAATTGTTACGTGAACAACATCACCGGTAACAAATATTAATCACATATGTCTTTTATCTAATGAATTTGAAAATGGTAGTTACTATTATGTCATGGTTTTAACTAAATAACTATAAATCCGAAAAAAAGATATGTGATACTATAAGACTAAAACTGTAGAGAATATGATACTAAGAATTAATTTATAAGCTTTTCACTTTTAACTCCTATCTTAACTTACATTAAAACAGTACTTAAATTTAATTTGTACATCATCAATTTAATTTTGAATGAGATACTGAATTCTCATAATTAATTTATGTCAAATTCAAGAGAATTTCAAAACAAATTAAATTATGATTGAATTTAAGTAAAATTTCCAGTAACTCTTAATAAGAAGCACACATGGAACTGATTGATAATATTTTATGTGCATAACCGTATTTATTTAATATATTTGTCTTTTGAAATATTAAACAGATTAACTATTTTCAGTGATAAAAATTTTTATCACATAATGGAATTATTTTATAATACATGACGAAGTATTTCATCATTGAATTTCTCTTAAGAATATTAAATTAAATAATATGTTCAAAGAATAGTATTGCTAAATATTATATAAAGTATAAAACTGGTATATTTTTTTTAAATACCAAAGGAAGTCAGTATCAATATGATCACAACTGAATATCGTTGAAGGTTCAGTATCGTATTTTCCCCATAATTATGGGGTGATTATCAAGAATAATCTCAAAGAATTTAAAAACAAGCTTGAGTTTTATAAACAGAAATGAAAGGAAAAGTTTCAGTAACTATTCAAGAATCCATTTTTATTCGCCATGTTTATTTGTGTTTATGTCACAAGCAGAAATGTAAATGACGATTTGAATAAAACTTCGAAATACTGAATACTGAGGCGTTCAAGATCGCAGTGGCATGAATGTGTAAAAAAATTCTCCAAATTTATCTGAATGCAAAATTAATGGACTCTACTGTATTTTAATCGGAATATTAGAGGTTTGCAATAATTGAATACATTCCCTTCCTGTATTTTGTTTATTACGCCAACAAAAGTCTGGACAGTCAGAATAAATTTTCTGTAGAAAAAATAATTATTTGAAACTTTCTTTATAATAATAATAATAATAATAATAATAATAATAATAATAATAATAATAATAATAATAATAATAATAATAATAATAATAATAATAATAATAATAATTTTTCTGGACGTTATAACATTGCGGGAGAGAACATTTTTACTCAACTATATTTTACAGTAAGTCTGCTTATAATTGCACAACATAACACTGTCCATTTGTTTTTCTTTTTTGTGATATTGATATTTGCTGTACAGATATAACACATCGATAAACTTTAATAAAACAGGATTTTTATCGAAACACTTAAGAAATGATTTTGGCCATTTAACCGGGAACTCAAGATTAAACACCCTATTACATCGAGGCATATGTTATAATTCGTAAACAAATAGAAATTATGAGTAATTATTATTAATTTAAAACAAATAGATTTACAATTGCATTAATATATAATGTGCATCAAATTTAGATTTTTTTTAATAATTTGTTTTTAAATATCTTGAATAGAAACTTTTTTTTTATGCTTTTCTACTTAATTTCTTTACCTTTAATTTCCTTTTATTGTCCTACATTAAGAACATTTTTTCTACAATATTTTTTGAAGGGTTAAGAATTCATAATATGTTGCTCCTTTTCAAAAAAAAAAAGAATTAGTCCAATTTATATAAAAATATGTGTATAACGGTATACAATTGTTGGAAACATTTTTCTTCTAAATCACTACTTTTCCAACTAAATAATACTTTCTGTAATCACGTGAATCTTTATTGCATTCTCGAAAGTGTAAAAGGGTGATAAATCATCTTTTCTTGCATGCAGGAAATATTAAATGTGCTATGAGCTCTTGTGGATGTAAGAAAGTATCTCGTTTATTCATAGAACCGAGCTGCATGCCATTAAAGTGCTAATTTGAGAGAAGAATGTTTTCTTGACTAATTTTGGCATTAAGTAAAAATTTTACAACAGTGTAAACAACGAGATATTTTCTTAAATGAAGTATGGTGCTTATTTGCCTGTGTACATATTTGATGTGGAATATAGGATAAATCTAAGGAAAATATTGCTTTTATTATCTTTTTTTTTTAATTTCATGTTACAATTCCGAGTGCAAACAACTTTTAAATAGTACCTGAAAACCTAGCACTTTTTGTATTTGCTACCTTCTGAAACGTTTCCGAAAGATAATGTTTCTTTTTATTTTTAAATATGCTGTACCTTTTAAAAATAATAATATTTAAAATGGTGAATGCATTTATATGGATGTGTACACTTTTTTATGAATTTAACTTATTTCGTGAAATTTGGTTTATTACAAATATTGAAAAAGCTATTGTGTTGAACATGAAAATGAAATATTTAATCACTCACTCGAAAGAGTTAAATATATGTTGTTTAATAACAAACTGTGATTTTTATTTAAATAATTATTTATTTATTTTTTTAAGAGTGTAAAGAGTAAAGATTTATAAGGTTCCAAGAATATCTAGAATGAGTTATATATATTCAATTGCATTTAAACTTTTATTTAAGTTGGTATTTACTTATTGAGATTTTCACTTTTGATACACTACTGTGTCATCTAAATGGGCATAAGAGCTATATGTTCTGTCTTCTAAATCCACGTATCGTTATTTCTTCTATTCGCTGAATGCTATGTTGTTTACGGGGTTGCTCCCATCGAGTAAAAACACCCGTTCGTCAATGGAAGAAATCTTAAAGATATCATGTTTGTATTTAATATTTTTAAGTGATTTCTTTTAAATCGGAAAACTGGGATAGATATGTGCAAGGTTGATTTCTTTCTTTTTTATCTTGTTTGCAACGTTTTTTAAAGGGAAGCTTTAATTTCCGAAACCGGTTCCATAAGTGAAAATTTTTTAATAATAAATACCTGTGAGCTAGATCAAAAAAGTTCTAAACGTCTTTCATACATGTCTAACTTAACAATCCATTAAAAAAACTTAAAAATATTAAAATCAAACGATATATCTTTAAAAAATTCTGACATTGGATTATCAATTACGACCGAATATTTTTACCCCACCGAAGTAACCACTTAATCGTCCTTTCATCTAAATGTTCTGTCTGATATGTATACTGTCGTCTAACATTTGGTGTGTACAAATTATCCTGTAGACTAACGATAAGTGCAAGATAATTGTCCTGCGATTTATATGTATGTATAGGCTTAATATATTTATCGACAAAATGCCCTTCTGATTAACTGCTATCGTTTAAATGTCTCAAAATAAAAATGCTAGAAAGCCAAAAGAGATTATCATCAGAACGTGCCTACCTTATCTTGAAAAAAATTAGAGGTGTGCATATAAGTGAATAAAAATATTTTCCAGCTTCCTCCATTTTTAGAAAATGATGCTTCAAGATATCTTTAAAATAGAAAAATTATTGTAAACCAATATTTTAAATTGTAAATTTAATTTTGACCAATCTCTACTGTATTTATTCCATCCCAGAAAAGTGTAATGCAAGAATAATTCAATAAAATTAGAACAAATGGAGAAGAAATTTTTTACGTATGCCTATGTTGCCACTGTTTACTAAATCATTCTTGCTGGAGCAAAGCTAAAAATATACCAACTGATAGTCACAATCTTAGTTTATTTTCTTTTTTAGAATTTTAATTAATTAAGAATAACTTACTTAATACCTTTATTTAAGACTAATTTAAATTTTTCATAAACATTAAATTTGAATTACTACTAGATCTACCTTGCCTGAGAACTTCCTTATCCAACCTTTTCCCCTAAATGTTAGAGTTAAAATTTGTGGAAAATGTATTAAATGTGTAGCACCACACATAGGTGCACTGTCAAAAATGTCGTAAAAAATTACCTCTGATTTTGAAGTCTCTCTATTTTCTGACAAATGAGAAAGGAGCACTAGTGCCTATGGAGCATTCGCTTTTGTTAGAAAATATATAGTCTTGAAAAGAAAAGGTAATTTTCAAAATATTTTTACCTCCTCTACATGTGTAACTTTATTTTTTTACATATTAACTTGCTGCATAACGCTTTTTACATGGTATAAAACATTTTCACTCAATATTGCCTAAAAAGCTTTTATTGTCATCTGTCATAATAGGAAGACACTTCGCATCATTTGGTAAAAAGAACTGTAATACTACCAATAAACTAGTCGACGCTTCCGCACAGATTTACAATTTTCTGAAATCTTTGAGTTTATATTTTGATACATTTTTTATTAATTTATAATTAACGGCAATTTTCTTAATTAAACAAATCAATTTTACAGAATGAATGCACTTGTTAAAAGATTGTTTAAAACTTTTTATATAAACACCACAGTCTTCATTGTATGTTTTGTATGTGTACAGAAAACAGGATGTTTCTTTCGGAAATAATATGTATGCAATTTAACCTACACTGTAAAATATTTGTGTACATTATGTAATATTACTCCATAATGTTATGTAATATTACTCCATAAAACTAGTGACAGCTTTGCTGGCACCAGTGTTATGGTGTGATTTTTTTTTTCATTTATATAATGATGTAATTTAAACATATGCCAGTGGCGTAACATTACACATTAATCTTTTAAACGCCGCACTATGATCGAAAGGTAACAAAAACTACTTATTGATAAAAACCCCATTAAAACTCAAACATAAACACTGTGAGTCATTTTTTTCCTCAAAAGAAAATTTTGTGTATGATTTCTAACATGTTCCAAAAATGGAACATTGGCGGGAAACACTTAGTTTTTTTCACATGTTTTTATAAAATATGATTAACGACACTTCAATTAAAATCTCTATTTCTGTGCACATTTTTTTCACGATTATAGGTAATGTGTCAGTAATAACACAGGCTAAGCATGTAAACAGTCGGGCTTCGCCCACCAAGCCTTCGTTTGACTCAGGATTCCAGCAAAAATGCTCAAGAAGCTTTACGAAGATTTTACAAAAAATCTTTCCCACTTACTTAAAAAAATTATTACATATATGACGGACAGTAATTACTGTATGAAAGCAGCCTTACAATTATTTATCAAAGTTAAAAAAAAGAAATATATACAAAAAATATACAAGAAAATAATAACAATAATAAAAAAGTCTGTACTACAATTCACGGCAAAATAATCAAATAAATCAAAATCTAAAAACTACAAAAAAGAAAAAAAACTAACCAGGAACTTTCAAAATATACATATATATATGCATATTGTCTTTAATTTTCGTGTCCTACTTTTGATCTATTATCGGTGGTAGTTAGGAAAGCATTTCTCATGTAATCTTTTTTCACACTCAAAACATTTTTTGTAGTTTTTTGTAGTTGCTAGCGTTGCAAAGGTTAGAAAAAACCCGGTTTAAACCCGGGAATAAACCCGGTTTTTAGGAATAAACCTGGAAAAAACCCGGGAGTTTTTGGAATAATTCGGTTTTTTGGGAATAAACCCGGGAATAAACCTGGTCTATTGGAAATAAACCCGGGAATAAACCGACTTTTTGCAGCTCTACATACAGCACATTGTCCTTGTGTTGATGGCATAAGATAATTTAACTGACAGATGCCAATGCATTCCCCTTCAGAATCATCTGATAATTCATAAAAATATTCTTGTGCCGCATTGGATTTGAAAGAGACAGCTCGTCTATCTGACGTATCCTAACTAACAGAAAAAAAATCATTGAGTAAAGTTAAATAATAAAAATTCCTTATCGCGCTATTTTCCAAAGTCACCTCTTACATTCTAGCTTATTTGAGTCATAAACAATGTCTAACTATCAACAATCAGGCATGTTTACCCCGTCAGTTGTGAGTCCACTTATGGAGAACGAGTGTGTAAGAGAGACAAGGGGGGGGGGGAGTATGGGACAGCGTATAGAGTGAGGGTAAAAGAAAGTGTATCAAAGTCATAAACATCATTTGTCGACACTTACTAAACCACCTCTTATTCGGAATCTTTTTATCAATACTTGCACATGCTGCAAAGAACTTTATCATGTTAAAAAATATACCTTTACACGCCAATGTTCCATTTTTGGAACATGCAAATTTCTTATCTAAAAGAAACAATATAAATCCATCTATTTTTTAAAAATTTGTGTTCTACTAATAAAATGATCATTTTCACTTGATCAAACTTAGTAATGAAAATATTTGTTAAATTTTGAATTTTATATATGAATTTATGAATTTTGCCGAACGAAAAGTCTAAAAAAGGCCTAAACTACGATTTTTTACCTTAGACATGATTTTATTATATCAATGAAATACTGACGCCAAAAAATTAATCCATACTTTTTTTACAAACATTAATGTTTACAGGTCAATACTAATAAAAATATATTTTTTGCAGAATTTTGAAGTTGATGTTCCATTTATGGAACATCGGCGTGTAAAAAGTTAATGTAATGTTACACTGTTTATCTTGGTTTATCGTTATTCCACCCTAAACTTAGTGAAAACTAGGCTGCCACCAACTTTATGGAGTAACGTTACACGATTGTTTTACAGTGCACAAGTATAAAGGAAATTCATTAGGTAATATCTCTTAGCAAAAAATCCTATCAAAAGTTATCACATTTACCGCTATACTTTATGTTTAAGCAAAATTAAATATTGCGGTGACATACGTGAACAAATCTGAACAATTATACCACATTCATCGTTCTACGCTACGTATAAGTAGAGAAAAGCGATGTTGGCAACATAAATATACATATGATTATTCTAAATTATCTTGATTATTTTCGCACTTTAATCTATAGCTTTACTCTAGAGTTAGATCATATATCATTACATTCTTACATAAGCTCACCTGCAAAGTTTCACACTATTTGATTCATACCTCAATAAATTCAAAGCCACAAGGTTATCTATTATAAATTAATGCGACACTTTGAAACTTCTCACTTTTGAGCCTATTTAGTTTCGATAAAACTATATTAAAACTCATAAATCATTAGTGAACTTTATACAGTACGTCATAATTCATACGTATTAATTCGCTACCCTTTAATATTTCGCCGGTGACTTCCAGTCTCCTATTTCTCTTCTTAATTTTAGTAAGGGAATGAAGTATTTCACCAGATATAAATTTGAGCACAATTCAGTTTATAGAAATATTGATTTTAGCTTCAGGGATTTGTTCATGTTTAGAATTTTTTCAAAATCTTTTGATGCCATTTCTGTGGTTCTCAAACACAATTTAATTGAATAAAATCTTCAATATGTGAATTGTTTATAAAACTAATCAAATATTCAATCAGATATAAAGAAAATATGATTAATATCTTTCCACTGATCAAGTTCTTCGTTTCAAAAAACTCATTGCTCAGTGGATTTATTACAGTAGAAAAACATAATACAGTACTAAATTTTCATCAGAAAACAAAAGCTTTATAAAGCTAAATTGTACGCTGTTAAAAATTTGATACTTTTGCGGCATCGTCAGTAAACCGCTTTAACAGAATATCTCTATGTTAATCAATGAGACTGCTCCTTAATACAGTGAAGTAATCGTTTTCTATAAAAGTGGTGGAAGGAACAATGCAGCAAAAGTTACTAATTTTTAACAATGAATCAAAAGTGGAATACATATATTTTTTCAATTAATTAAATGACTTTGAATACAATGTCGAGGATTAGATAATCTTTCATAAATGGAGTCAGTTTTTTATGAGATTGCGCTGTCCGATATTTACATATGTGCATAAAAACGATCTCTATCCTTCGTTTTTCTTTAATTACCTCATGCGGATTTGAGGCCTAGAATCAGCTGAGAAAAGCTGCCATTTTAGGTAAAAGAGAATTATTTCCATTATTCAGTAAAGCTCAGCGGTGATCATAAGGTGCTTGTGTAAAGGATCAATTATACAGTTATTAAGTTTATGAGCTAATTGATTACTTTCACCAATATTCGTGTACGATATGGCAGCCATTTTTTTGTTAGTGTTTGAGCCTCCCATTTGTAATCCTTCTGCATGTTTCCAGCTTTCTGTAGGTAAATTAATTTCAGTCTTAATAACATTATATTATTAAAAGCTTTTTTAATAATTAGATTGCTTTTAAGCAAACACTTTTGTAGACTAAGTTGGGAATATTTGTCGCCATCTCTTTCTATTTTGATTTGAATTAACAGAACTTTTAAAACTAAAATCTGACTATTTCTCTGTTGTAAGCATTAATATCGTTTCCACAAGAGAAGAAAAAAAGATGATTTCATCTTTTATAACAATTTTTCTTATCACTAAGACCATTAGGCTAGGTGATTGTTTATGCATGTCAAAATACATTAAAAGCATTTTCACGTGTATAAAAATGGTATATATGTGCATTGGATGTATATAGATCTGTCACTTTCTCATAAAAATAAAATATAGAATCAGTAGATACATACCATCATTGTACAGAAAGCTTAGAATACAAGAATTTCATTAAATCTGAAATCTCTGTACCATAATCTGATGTACTTGTCGCCAACATAAACAAAAGGAAATCAAATGATAATAAGAAAACTTTTGATAATTTTGCAATATCTTTTCATTTGTTCGGCTTAGAGACGGTTCACTCACTGTCCGAGAACTTGACAATTTTTTTCTCCGTTTTCATTTGACAACCAAACGGTTCAATAACTTGAAAATTTCATATTATTATAGGTATTTAAAAAATATTCAGGGCAAAAAGCGCTTGTTTTCGTTCAACATGGACCATAATATTACTAAAAATTATATTAAAAATACATATTAAAAATAATTTTACTTATTAGTTTTAATTATAAATACATTCCAATTAATTTCAAAACATACAATTTTTATAAGACGTGTAATGTTTGTAGCATTGTTAACAGCATTGTTTTAATATAAAACTCCCTTTTATCAATAAAATAAATTCTTAACAATTCAGCAAATTAAAATTTTTATACGATCCAATGGTTTATCCACCATTTCTTAAATCAATATTTTTTCAAGAAATCAGTTGTGATTCTAATTAATTATAGAAAATATATCTACAAAATATTTATTTTACACATTTGTAAAACATTTCTTAAAACAATATTGTTTCAAGAAATAGAATTCAATTCTAGTTAATTACAGGAAATAGATAAACATAGTTTTTATTTGACGCATATTCAGATTACGCATATTTTTATGTTATCTCACATGTTAAACAGTGTTAAAAATACGATGATACTTTGTAATTTTAATTTAGTTATGTTATATGAATTAAAAGAAAAAATAAAATAAATAAAAATTGATAAACTCACAGTTTAAGGGTGCATTCGAAAAAATGATTTTTCACCTTCAACAGCTCAAAATTTTCCTATACATTTTCAGACACATTTTTAAAAGTAGAAACATGAAACTTGCTGGGGTGATATTTGAAGAGATGCAAAAGGTACCGTGTGAAGTAATTTTTCGTTGAATTATTTAGAATTTGGTTTATAAGCAGTTATTTTCTCAGGATGCCCTTATTTTCATTCGCAGACCTCCCGCGTCGGAAAATTTTGTCCAAAACGCCGTTTTCGACAGCATTTTTTTGCAACATTTTCTACATTTATAAAAAAATCGACAATTACGACACCTTTTGCAGTTTCTAAGTAAGGGAATTTGAAATTTTGGTGCATTTGAGAGAAAAAATGAATCTAAAAAAAAATCGGAAAAAAGGAACTTTGGATCGAAATACAACCTTAAGTGTTTTTAAGCATAGCCCATGAATACAGAAATTATTGGCGTATAGTAATCCGCAGATCAAACATTCATTTTTCGACCAAAAAATTTTGTAAATAAAAATTTAAATGTTTAGATTGCGATAAATATTTCACTTCAAAGTAAGATGACACTTTGTAATTTTAATTTAGCTCACATTATCTGAATTAAAAAAATATATATATAAATAAAAATTGGTAAACTCGCAGTTCAATTGTTTTTTAAGTATAACCCATAAATACCGAAATTGTAGGCGTATAGTAATCCGCGGATCAAACAATAATTTTTTGACCCAGATATTTTGTAAAATAAAATTTTAATTTTTAGATTGCTGTAAATATTTCGCTTCAGTTAATATATAAAGTTTCTGGGTCCAAACAGATTTGTTTGAGCCGCAGATTATGCGCGAAAATTTACGGTACCTATTTATAATATTAGTAGTTATTAAATATTAAAAATTATTATTATAAATGTTTACTTCTATTAATACCATTATACAATAAAAATTAAAAAATAATAATTTTGACATATGCAAACAAATATGTAACTGCAGCAATTTCAGTTTTAAAAGTAGAGAAATAAACTTTTACAAACTCATTATGTTGAGTTTCTGCAACCTACTTTTTAAAGAAAAAATAGTGAAATTGAACTTTTTTTTGCTTTAAAATTTTTGAATTTATTACCAAAGATTTTTTTTTTGTTATCTCCCTGATAATTTTACGATGTTTTTTAAAAAGTTTTTGTCATAATAATGTTTCAGTTTGGGCTTACTTTTTTTCACGTTGTATCATTATTCATATTTTATTTCTAAACAATGTCGAAACTAAAATACCTTATTTTGTGTCTTTTGATAAAACATTGTTTAGCAGAAGTATGTAACTCTTTTTATTTTCTTCTTATACTTATTGGAAAATAAATAACACAGTTTGGAAAATACTTTTACATTGTATTCATCGTTGAAAAGAAAAAAAAAATAGAAAATGAACACATCTTTTATTAAAAGTTTTTCAGAGAATTTAAACATTATTCTATTTTTCAGATTCATTCATAAACTTTATCTTGAAAGTTTTGAATTATATCTTAAACAGATTATTTTGGCAGCCCATTTTTTTTCAAGTGTTACTTACGTTTCTTTTAAGCATTACTCATTTCTTCTACTTTGTGTATGGATACGCAGGATATGATAAGAACTAACCTTTAATATTTTATAGCAGTAAACAAACATAAATTGCTCAAAAAACTAAAAAAAGTTTAAAATTGCTCAGCAATATATAAAAAAGACAGTTTTTTAAGCGTATAAAATGATTGCACATGCATGAATGTTAATACACACGGATCCTTTGGCTAATTTTTAAATCATTAATTATTCATAGACACATAATAAAATAACAAAAATTCTTTAAAGTATGTACAAAAATAATGTAAAAGTCATTTTTCATCAATAAAATAAGTTTTTAGCGAATCAATAAATTTAAATTTTCATACGATCCACAGGTTTATCTACCATTTCATAAAGCATTATTGTTTTAAGAAATCAGATGTGATTCTAGTTAATTAAAAGAACTAAATGAACATAATTTTTCTTCTGCACATAATTAGAATGCGTATATTTTTACGTTATTCACATGTTAAAATATGTGAAAAGTATGATGTTACTTTACAGTTTTATTTTAGTTTATTTTGTCTGAATTGAAAATAAATAAGTTAATATGAAAAATTGATAAATTCACAGTTTAAGTGCTTTTGAAGCATAGTCCAAAAGTCCAGGAGGTCATGGGCAGCTTTATGTAATTTTTAAATATCGTTCACAGTCGATCACCAATCGACGCCGCTATATTTCAAAACGTTTGGCCCTTTAACGACAAACTAATCACTAATTTACGAACAATAATTGTTGAGCTTTTCAATTTTGAATTTAAACTATGCTATTCACGTTGATGCATTCATAAAGACGGCTAAAAACACTTTACTGATAGAAAAAAACTAAGGAATGATGAGTGGCCGAAAACTTTTGCACACGCGACTTTAAATTTTGCCCCCTTTGCATGAAGCATCTTCAGTATCCAATCAAAATGATCATATGGTCAGAGGTCATTCACATATTCCTAACTTTTGCAGCATTTGTGCTTCTTCTTTCCTGAAACCTTCTGGTAAATAAATCAAAGAAACTAACTGGCCGGAAACATTTGACCGCCACTGTACATACAAAATATTTAATTTCAGCAATTTCAGTTTTGAAAGTACAGAAATGAAACTTTTACGAACTCATTATGCTGAGTTCTTGCAATCTACTTTTTCAAGAAAAAAAAAAAGTCAAATTGAAACTTTTTCACATTAAAAGTCTTGAATTTCTTATCAAGGAATATTTTTTTAATCTCCTTTATACTTTTACAATGTTTTTGAAAAAGTTTTTTTTCTTAATAATTTTTCAGTTTGGTCTCAATTTTTTTTCAATATCGCATCCTTATTCTAATTCTTATCCTAAACAAATGCCAAACTAAAATACCTTATTTTGTGTCTGTGTGAGAGAAGTATCCAACTTAAATTCTCTTCTTATATTTATTAGAATATAAATAACACAGTTAGGAAAAGACTTTTACATTGTATTCATTGTTAAAGAGAAAAGAAATAGAAAATGAACATATCTTTTATATAAGATTTTGTCAGAGATTTTAAACGTTATTCTACTTTTTTCGGACTTGTTCTTAAAGTTTATCCTGAATGTTTTGAATTATGTTTCAAACAGATTCTTTTGGCAACCCATTTTTATCAAGTGATGCTTACGTTTCTTTTAAGCATTGTTCATTTCCTCTACTTTTTGTATGGATATGCTGGATGTAGTAAGAACTAATCTTACAGATTTTGTAACAATGAACGTAACATAAATTACTCAAAAAAAAAACTAAAATAATAATTTAAAATTTTGTATATAATTTAGCGATACACAAAATGTTCAGTTTTTTTTTTAGTTTATAAAATGATTACATGTGTTTGGTTCTTAAGACACAGGGTGTCCAATGACTATTTTTTAAAGCATTAATTAGTCACAGAGACATAGTTCCAATTACAAAATGTTTTAACGAATGATAAAAACTAATGTGTTTTTAAACGAATAAAATTATTTTTAACAAGTCACTAAATTGAAATTTTTTTTACGATCCCCCAATTAATACACAGAGAGTACAATATACAAGATGCACAATTTTTAAACCAATTATTAGTCTCGAAAACATAGTTCTAATTACAAAAATGTTTTAAAGGATATAAAAATTTAACTCGTCAATCAATACAATCATTTCTTAACAAATCATCAAATTTAAATTTTTCTACGATCCACCGGATCGTATAAAAATTTTTGGCTATTTTGTAAATTTTTCCTAATAAATGAATAAATATAGAAAAAAAATGACGATTTATTTAAACACTAGAGTTTCTGTCCGCTTTCGATTTGCAGCTTCTACGTGCAAGTTTTGAAATAATTTTAATTTTTATTAATTACGTTTTAGATTAGATAATCTACCAGCTTTTGAATTCTGCATCGTTATGTAAAAAATTGCAATTGTTATTTTTCATTGTTCCATTCAACAAAAATTATGTTAATGTTTTAACTTATACTTTCAGCACGAGTTGTATATTTTTTAGAATTATGTTATATAGTTATATTTCAGAATTTTATTTCAAATTAATGTTGTAATATTCATTTTTATTCATTTATATTTTTATGTCTGACAATTATTTATATTTCCAGCAAATTTATGAATGACCCCTATTTTGTAGTGAAAAAGATTATTCAACTTTAAACATCGATTAATCGGCCCGTTTTAATTGTTGTAGAACGAAGATTTTTTGGTCTAATTCTTACACTGTTAAAAATCTGTACCATTTGTGGCAGCGTCACTCCACTACTTTTATAGAAAACTATCACTTCACTGTTTTATGGAGTATCCTTTTAGGTCATATTAGAGATATTTTATAAAAGTTGTGGAATGATGCTGCAGCAAATGGTGCAGATTTTTAAGAGTGTGGGGCAAAATAATATATTTTGTAAGTGTACAAAGAAGACCATATACAAATTTAAGTTTCGTAATTTTTTTAGAAATGTTTACATCGAATAAAATCGTTTTGAAAATATTTCTTGACCTCATTTAAAATATTTTTGAAACTGGCGCTTTATGTCTACGTCTGACTGTTTAGGAATCAGACGTTGTTTACCTTCAGCGTGGACATTTTGTATACATTTTAATGCACAAAGAATTATTTCCTGCCAGAATCACATTATACTACACTTATGTTTGTGATTATTGCAACACTATGAAAAAATTCTTAGAAATAAATGCAATTTAATGTAAGAACAGGTATTTGTAAAACTAGTCGCTGGGGGGGTCTCAGTATTATTTACCCATCATGCATATGCATAATATAAAAAAAAGGGGAGAAACGATTTATAAAATTCATCGCAATTCTAAAATAAAATTTAAACGCATATTTAAATCATTTTAACATATAGTAATGCTCTATTAATGAATTACTAATGAACCAATTTCGACAAATTATATAAAACACCAAACTGCTCAAATAGTACCGAATTGCGTAAAAGAAACATCCTTATAACTTCAAAAATTATAAACATATTAAATAACGAATTACTTCATCGGATTATACATATCATACCCATTTAATTTACATGGTGTCCCTAAACAAATGGTATATATACCTAGGGGGTGATAGAACACATCAAGACGAGTAATAGTAAATAGGAAACCAAGGGTCCCAAACGTTTTCCAAAGGAGATAGCCGCCATTCAAGTTTGGGGTCCGAAATTTCAAATACACATAAAAAACGGAAAAATTTGTCGATTGATTTGCAGTTTTCACTAAAATTGTTCTTTATGTTGGTATTTTCTTCAAAATAAATTATAAAGATAAATTTCGAAAAATGCCAATAGATGGTGCTTTAGACTTTGAAGTAATAAAAAACTACTTTTTGCAGTGATATTTTGCATCTTATTAAATGGTTTCGTAAGCTCAGACATAAACTTAAATTTTGAGCTCAAAATCTGAATAGTTGGAAGCGGTTAAGTAGGACAAACTTAACTGTGTTCAGAGGGTTTAAATTTCAAATGATTATAAAAAAAGGAAAAATTGGTCCATTGATTTGCGGTTTTCACTAAAGTTACTTTATGTCGGTATTTTATTGAAAATGAATTATAAAGATAAATTTCAAAAAATGCCGATAGAGGGCGCTTTAAACTTTGGAGTAACGAAGAACTACTTTTTACGTTATTTTTTGCATCCCATTAAATGTTTTCGTAAATTTAGACTTAAACTTAAATTTTGAGCTCAAAATCTGAGTAGTTGGGAGTGGTTCAGTAGCACAAACTGAACTGTGTTCAAAGGGTTCAAATTTCAATTGATAATAAAAAAAGGAAAAATTGGCCGATTCATTTGCGGTTTAAAATAAAACTATTCTTTAAGTCAGTATCTTCTTGAAAATGAATTTTAAAGATAACTTTCAAAAAATTCCGTTAGAGGGCGCCTTAAACTTCAGAGTAACCAACAACAAATTTTAACCGTTATTTTTTGTATCTAATTAAATGCTTTCCAAAACTTGTTAAATGTTTTCGAAATCTTAGATTTAAACTTAAATTTTGAACTCAAATTCTGAATCGTTGGGAGAGGTTAAGAAGCGCAAACTGAAGTGTGTTCTGGAGTTGAAATTTACCCCTCCCCTCGAACACAGTTCACTTTTGCGCTACTTAAACACTCGCAACGACTCAAAATTTGATCTCAAAATTTAAATCTAAGCATTTGAAAGCATTTAATGACATTAAAAAAATAACGGTTAAAAATAGTTGTACGCTACTCCAATGTATAAGGCGCCATCTATCGGCATTTTGTGAAATTTATCTTTAAAATTTATTTTCAAGAAAACACTGATTTAAAGAGTAGTTTTAGCAAAAACCGCAAACGAATCGACTAATTTTTTAATTAATAAGTTTTCCGTTTCGTTTGAAATTTAAACCCTCTGAACACAGGTCAGTTTGTGCTACTTAACCACTCCCAACTATTCGGATTTTGAGCTCAAAATTTAAGTTTAAATCTAATCCTACGAAACCATTCAATGAGATGCAAAAAATCACGGCAAAAAATAGTTTTTTATTACTTCAAAGTCTAAAGCGCCCTCTATCGGCATTTTTTGAATTTTATCTTTAATTTATTTTCAAGAAAATACCAACATAAAGAATAATTTTAGTGAAAACCGCAAATCAATCGACCAATTTTTTCCGTTTTTTATGTGTATTTGAAATTTTGGATCCCAAACTTTAATGGCGGCTATCTCCTTTGGAAAACGTTTGGGACCCTTGGTTTCCTCTTTACTATTACTCGTCTTGATGTGTTCTATCACCCCTTAACGTATATACCATTTGTTTAGGGACACCCTGTATATATTTGAATTGAAATTTGAATGAAATACAGGGTCGTGAAATATCAAAGAGTGTGGAAAACAGGATTACAAATATCTCGGCAATTAACTAACCTATCGGCTTCGTTTTTTATGCAAATTTTGTGTTATTTTATTGCCTTTTAAATCCACTTCTTAAAATAAAAGTATACGAAAATTTTTATACACCTTTCATTGGAACTAATTTTTCTAGAGTTCAAAAAAAAAAAAAAAAGTTCCGGATAATCTAGGTTATTAATATTAAATAGGCTTCTGTCCATTATTACATACTAAGTACACAGCACATTTCAAGTCTCTGTCTCAATTCATTAGGGTGATAGAGCGTTTACAGACATAACTTTTTTTTTTTCTAAAAATATATTTTTCGGAATCTCCAGTGTCTGAAACGTGTAACTGCGTACTTTTTTTTCGATTTTTAAAATGATTGCAAGACTTACCCAATACTACATATGATGGGTGAGTAATAAAATAATAAATTTCGAAACAACAACAACAACAACAAAAAGAAACAATATTAAGTGTTTTAAATTAGTATTTTGTGTTACATCCATGTACTGTATTAAGTGCTGCTATACGACATGGCACGAAGTTAAACAGATTTAAATGTCTGTCTAAAAGAGAGCATTCTATATTCTTTGTATGCCTACCCAAAGTTCATTTATAGAAGCTCTAAGACAATGATTACGAAGATGGCGCCGATTAATGAAATCCTACCTATCTTCAATAGGCGACGTATCCGGTGAACACAGGCTCATAGAAGAAGTTGAATGTGTTCTTTTGGCAAGAAATCTCGAACATTCCTTGCAACATTTAGGCGCGCATTATATTGTTGAAAGATAGATCCAGGAATGCCTTAAAGAAAATAAACGACTTCTGGCTCCAGCAGTTCACTAACAGACCGGGAGGTCGCAGCACATACAATCACCTCATTGAGTTCAAGGATTAAAATCCAGATTAGCTAAATTTCTTGGTGGAAAACATCTAAAAATCAGATTTTTGCGGTTGACTCGTATTTTTACCACTGCGTATGCCTGCACTCAAAAGGGAGAAAACATTGAAGTTTGGGAGCAGGAAAACATAATGGTAAACCATAAAAATCAAGTTTTCAGGTGTTTTTTACCAAGATATGGCTATAGGTTTAATTAATCCTAGATTTTCATTCGTGAACTTGGCGAAGTGATTGTCTGTACTGCCGCTTCCTGATCTATGCTGCACCTGTTGCTGTTCAAGTTACCTAACATTCGTAAAAGCTGAAATCATCCATGTTGTGCAATCGCACCCTGATCATAACTCAGAGTGTTCGACCACTATCACTTTCGATAATACACTCCGAAGATAGAACTCTTCGGCTTAACTCTCCAGACTAGGCACAGAAAAAGACCCGGATGATAAAGTAAAGTATATGTGGGCGTTCTTTCAAATATCTCGCTCAAATTTTAATATTTTTAGATAATTTTTTGCACAAGATAGCTGAGGGCGGTCCACAAGCGGCCTAGTTTTTACTTTTTTCATTTTGCGTACATATTTTTTTTATTATGATAGTTTAAAGTATTTTTTAAGTAATTAAGTAATTTTTTAAAGTACTTTTTAAAAAAATATCAGAAACCAAAACTGAAACAATAAGAATTAGGCCAGTTCTAGATCGTTCTCAGCTATCCTATGCAAAAAAACATGCAAAAATATAATAATTTGAGCAAGATATTTGAAAAGAGAGCCTCCATAGACTTAGCATTATCATCCGGGCCTTTTTCTGTGCCTAGTGTGGGGCTTTAAGATCTAACATGAATGCGGCCACCATGATATCACAAATTAAAGCGTGATTCGTCAGAATAAGCAAATTTTTTTTTCAGTATGAATGTCAGTCTTTGAGTTCAAGAGCACATTTTGGGGTATTTTGATAACACACATTTATTTAAATTAATTGCTGTTCGAAGAATGCTGCATAACAGAACATATTCAGATTGAAGAGAAATAATTATTTATACAACCGTCTCCAGAAGCCCTTTTGAGAACAGTTAAAGAATGCTGCAGAAAACCATGAATTTTTCGATGTAGAAAAAGACAAATGTTTCTTAGTTTAAGAATAAATTATATATCCATGAACAAAAATATGTATCCTGCATATTACCATTTGAAATAATGTCATTATTAAATATGTCACTATCAGAACTTTGATCAACTCACACTGCATTTATTTCATTTTCTTCACAGTTATTTTTCGATTCCATTTTAGCACAATTTATTGAAGAAGTATTATTAATCGGATTAATGACAATACTATTTCTCACAATAAAGTCACAACGCAAGATTCCAAGAAATACTGAAGAATTTTCATTATCAATTATATAAAAGGTATGAAAGGATCAATGAAGGTAGGAATGGATCAATTATATAAAAGGTATAAAAATATTTTACTTATTTTAATCGACAGAGAAATAAAGAAGAAATTATAACAGTATAAATGATTTAGCAGTTTAGCAGTTATGTATGATTTAGCAGTTGAAATATTTAATGATGTTTGTAAGGAATAACTTTTTTATTTCATTTAAAGATTAAGTAATCAAAAGGAAATTGAACTTCACTTGTACCTTAGTAAAAATGCCTCAAAATTATCGGAATCAATGAGTAAAAAGGAATATTTGTTTTATGCATTATAAAGGACTGCTTTTTCATCAGTCTGCGTTGATTAATTGCTACAAATTTGAATTTTATTAGACGTTTGTGAATATATCTTGTCTTATTTACTTGTTTCTCGTTAGAAAATTTATATACATTTGCTGATGATCCATGCAAGTTTTGAGATGACAGCTCATCAGCTAAATAGCATCTCAGTGGTCGTTTAAAGGCTTAAAGTAGTTATTGCCAAAATATCGAAATCGGTATTTCTGTTTAGATTAATTTTTAATTCCTTTCTTTTACACAAATTCTTGTAGTTAAAACAAAGGGGGAGAACGTGACATTTTTAATGTATCTGACAAACACATATATATATTTCTGCTATATTTATTTAAATATTTAAAACAGAAATTTTTGGAGTTTTTAAATTTATATAACTCTCGATTGTCCTTCTCAAAACTAGGACCGGTTTGGGATTGTTTTGTGTCATCAGCTTGTGCACTCTCATAATGTAATTAAAAATAAGAAATGTTTACTAAAAAAGTGCATAATAATTTATTAAAATACTACGGTACAAAAGAATTGATATTTAAAGTTTTAAAAACCACTGATGTTAAACATCATATATAAAAAACACAAGAGTTTTTTTTTTTTTTTTTTTTTTTTTTTTTTTTTTTTTTTTTTTTAGCATATGATTTTTAATATCAACGGCTTTCATCATCAAAATTATTTTGCAACAGTATCAACCACAACTTAAGTTTTTAAAGACCAATTCATTTTGTACCTGAATATTTTAATAAATTTTTATGTAATTTTTTGTAAACAAATTTTATTTTCATTTATTTTAACGCAAGACGAATGTGTCAATTCACTCTGAACTCGTTTTTAATTTTATATGTTTTTTAATCGGAATGCCTGATATTAGGATGTTAATTAGTTATCGTCAAGGATGTATTTTTATGTGTTTCATTTTTTTTTTTACACTAAACTTTTTATTTACTGTTCTTTATTAAACATACGATAATACGTAAATAAAATGAAAAATAAAAAACACAAAAAAAAAGCTTCAAAAAGTCTCATCAACTTTACTTATTTAACATGGTTATTTTGCTTATTGAGTTACACTATTAAAACAGTAAACTAAAACTAAAAAAATAACATCGGCAATAAAGCAGATAATTATTTCTAAATGAATATAAATCTCTTAATTATTTTAATGAAATAAATCTTTAAGGCATCGAAATAAATTACTTACATTAAAGAGTACATTACATAAATGATTCTCATAATGTTACACTTTCAATAAGGACATTAGTAGTAATGAACGTAGATTTCTTATCACTTAATAAAAGTTTTTAAGACAGTTAATTAAGTTTTATCATGATGTTAATACCAAGACATTAATGCTATAAAATGCTTTTATCACACAATATTCGTTTTTATTGTGTCTAATTAATTTTCTTTATTTGGTAAGAACGAATAAACTTTGGTTAATGTTGTGTATTTTCTTTTAAATAAACTGAACTTGCTATTTGAATTTTTATTCATATATTAAACCAATATTCAACTATGTACATGTAAGGTAAATATACCAGTAGTGGGCCCCTTAAAGACATTTATCTAATTATTATTAAAGTATTAGTGAATTTTAAAAGAAAGAATATTTTTTAGCCTAGTCCTTACCTTTATGTATAAGAATGAACATTCAAATTTTTAAAATATATTCTCTAGAAAAAATGAAAAATAAAAAAGATTACCTTCCTCTGTGCTCCAGTAGTGGGTATAGTAACTTTCTGATGCTCCAGTAGGGGCTCCTAGAAGTGGGCCACTCCGTTTTTGAGTTTAATGCATACTGTACAGAAGTTATAACATTTTTATACATTTCTACACTTAAATATACACAATAATGAATTCATATTTAGAAATTTTGATGATTACGTAAAATAATTTTAGCTTCTCTTTAGCTTTTTCGTATAGTCTGTAAAAACATCCTTCCAGCTCAAAGACTATGAGAATACTGAAGTTATCCCTTTGCCTGATAACAGATAAGGTTCCATCCAATCAGAAATCGGTTTGTTATCTGAGAGGGGTGATTAGAAAACTTGTTCTTCAACTTTGAAAACTGGTGGCCCACTATTGATACATGGCTAACTACTCTTACACTTACCCTAATACAAATTAAACAAAGTTCGAAAATAAGTACAAAATGAAAAAAAGTTTTAAAAAACGCGTATTCGTATGCATTTAATCTTGTATGATAAGCAAAAGTTTTTAAAATTGAAGTATTTGTTGCAATTTTTAAGGGAATAGTTCTCTTTTAACCTTTCGCTGCACGATTGTTTCTATTTTTATGAAGAAAAGAATACTTGAAATCTATATATCAATCTAATAATGGAGGAAATAATTAAAAAATCAAAATTTTCAACTAAGATTTAGTATTTTATGGCGTGAACCCCATTTACACAAATAAGATTTTAAAACACTATGTTACTATATTTTGAAAAGAAATGGGCTTAAATGAATTAATTTTATTTGCTTAAAAGTCTGCAACATTCTTTACATTAACATTTTTAAGTATTTAGTAAAAATAAGAAAAGTAATTTTAGTCATAATAGCTCGATCTAATTATTTTTGATTTGAAAATGCAGCCATCTGATAGGGAGAAAATGCACGTTATTCCATTCTTTGGACTGCCCTTGATCAGCCACAATAATTCTACTGCCCAAATCCAAGGCACATAATGAAAATTATAGTGTTTTTAGATATTGCCAAATATTACACACAATGCAGTGAAAAGTTAACTGTTGAAAAATGCTAGAAAACGAATTCAATTTACATACCATTTCACAAAAAACAACTAAACAAACAAATTCAAGGAAAGTCTTTTTATTTTTAAGTTTAATATTACTTATTACAATAAACAAAATAGATTGATGAAAAAACTTTAAATTAATTCGGAAAATTTCATTAAGACCTCCAATTTTTTTTCGTAATTATATTACACTATATGGCTAGTAATCACTGGACAATTTCAATTTTAGACATTTGTTGAATACTTAAAGATTTATTTGTTGGATTTTTCTGTAACTTGAGAATTATGATAAATATGTTTCACTTCATATTTATCAACGATGATTTAATCAGAAGTACAGTAAGGGTTGGATGACAGAATATCGAAGAAAAATGATGAAATTTGTGATAATAAATTCCTTTAAAATAGAAAGTACGAAATGATCTTTCGCTGTAGCTTATGAATATTGTACAATATATACATATGTAAATATATATTATGGAAGAATAGGGCTCACATTCTTGTCTATATTGTAAAGGTGTTTTCCTTTACATATTAGTTAATAATTGTTTTCCCCCTTAGTTAAAATTACAATATTCCCTTAATTTGTAACTTTATTTAATAAGCTAGATTTTTAATCCCTTTAATTCCATTCATGTACTAACGGCCATTTTTCCTTTAAAATATAATTTCAGTTATCTCTAATTCTTTCTTTAAAACCACAACGTACATCCGTTTCTTCATGTAACTGTAAGTATTTTCCCATAGCAACAACCATTTAAAGAGTTAGTTCTAGCCTGTATTTATTCATAGTTAAACGCTATTCACTTAAGAACCAGATGCGCTATGTTTGTCTTTATTTTATTTCATTAGAATTAATTTCCTTTCTGAACCCGTGAGACTCTTGTTAACCCTAGGTAAAGAATTCAATCCTTGTGGTTTTCCGGTGCCATATACACCCTTTTATCGTTTGGCATTAATTATTTCAAATTTTACACTTTGAGCATTCTCATTGCACTCTACGTAACGAAAATCAAATGCATGTCTCCTATCATCGAAAATGTACATCTGGTGTTCGTTATTGGCGATAAATACCAATGTAATATGCCAAAGACAGTGGTTTCAAAAATTGTATTTTTTATGATTCGGCTCTCATCCTTTGTACTGTAATGTGACATAATATTCTCCTACGTTCCGGCGGTCGACGGGACTGACTACCGTCGACCGGAGCCTTTTTACATGCCTGATGCTCTTCAATAAAAGGATTATGTGTCAAGAATAATTCGTCTTCTCTTGGAGTTTTTTTGTCTTTTCTTGAACCCGTGATTACATCACCGATGCGGAGTGAATACGCCCCCACATATATATCGATTTTTTTTGTTAAAAGTTTTTTAAAAAAATTTTGCATGCTTTTTACTTTTCATGCAGGGTTTTTTAACAAATATAACGTCAGTTTATAAAAATTTGACGAAATATAGTCGAAATAATAAAGTGTAATTGGAATGTAAATACAGTTCATATTTAATGGAATATCAACATTTTTATGAAATATATATTATCTGCGCATGCACGCACGGTAAAATATATTTTTTTTACAGGATTTGACAAAATGATCCTAAACATTATCATTTTTTTTTGCATCCTTCTAATTGTTCTTCTGATCAAATTGCCGTTGATAAATATAAAGTCAAACATATTCAGCAGTTTCCCGAAGCTTCAGAAGAATCCGACAAGCATATTCTTAAACATTCGATAAATGTCTAGAATTGAAAGTGCCCGGTTATTAATGGCCATATAGTGTATATCACTGTGCGCATGATATCTCGTGTTCAATTTAATTTACTAACTTTAGTTAAATTTTAATTTAAAAGTAATATTTCGTTTAACATAATAAGCTAAAACCTTTTAATTATCTTCATTTATAATAGTTAAAATTAATAATGACAATTAAAAAAATGAATTTGTGAAATTTTTTGCATTTTTTAAATAAAATTTTCATGATTTAAGATAATTCTAAGACTTAGCTCATGTTATGCAAAAGTATAATGTTAATTCACTTAGGAAATTTGAAAAAATTATCTTTTATAGATCTTGAGAAGTCAAACGCGCAATGATAAATAGTAATTACGAAAACAAAACAAAGCAAAAAACAATAGGTTACTTAAGTTTTTCTAATTAATTAAAACATTGTTCATCAATTTGCTTTCCTTATTGTAACAAGTAACGCTAAACTTAACAATCCAAATTAAAAAAAAAACACTGAATTTTCTTTATATTTTAGTTTTTGAAAAAGTGTGGAAATAAAATTAGGTTCGTAGCATTTTGAACAATTTGAAGGGGAAATGTCTGCTTAACTGAATACTTAAATTTCAGAATAATAAGAACATAAGTGTGTCGATAACTACGAACATTATAAAATTGAATCGAAATTATCTCACCCCACACAACTTTTGTATGATAGATCTAATTGTTCTTATCGAACACTTATTTTCGTACTATGCTGAAATTTAAAGGACAAACTCGTTCCCCCTTCCTAAATATGGGATTTTTCTTTAATGAAAATTGGGGTTTTAATGCTTGGTAGTATTACAGCATAAAACTTAAATTTAGAATTAATACATAAAATGAAAGAGCAACTCAAACAGTCAACACGGCACAGATCAACTTGATTCCTGAGATCTTCTCAAACTTTGATTAGCATAGAATTTTTGTTCAACCGCTTACCCGATCAGATACCATATGATTTCTACCTATGGGGCTTAATAAAGAATTGTGTGTATGTGCCTCCACTACCATCTGACCATTGCAGCTGTTGCAACAATGACTTCAAAACACTGATCAATGTTTAATAAGAACTAACATGTTGACTTGATGTGCACCGTGTGACGAAAGGTTCTCACATTGAATACCTGTAAGCTTGTATGTAAAACTGATTTGATTTTTTCATTTTATGTATTAATTATAATTTTAAGTTTTATTTTGTAAATACTACCAAGCATTAAAACAACCATGTTCATTTAGAAACACCCTGTATTATGTTTACCATTTTAAATTTGAGTATTCTACAATAATTACAACCGTAGTTACAGGTGTATTAACTTTTCAGCACGTTACATTTATGATACACTAAAATATTGTGCGGTTCGAGAAAGAAAAATGAATAGAGCCTCCATCTCCTTCTTCTTAAAACAATTATATTTATTTCAGAAAATTTGTGTGGGCTACGACAATTTGAATCCGAGTTGTAAGTGTTAGTGACTGTCGAATCCATATGTTCGCACTATAGAAAAATTTATGAAACTTCCATTAGAAACACCTTTTAGTCACCTTTCAACAATACTCACGGTGAAATTATGTCATATTGTCCATATATACAAAAATTGGGCGCGCTGTGAAAATATATTCCCAATTTATAATATTTACGATTTCTCTGGCCTGGTTCGTATGAGTCCTTTTACTTCCAAGATAAAATATTAGCAATGCTGCGTTCAAACTCTTTTCTCCCGCAGGAATTTCTGTTCATTAATGGTTTAATTTGGGGATCATCGATTAGTTCCGAATGGAGGAAATGCTCTATTTGAATATTGAATACTTAAACTTCCAATTCCTCTGGGGGGTGGGTTCCCGTTGCTCCGGGGAGGGATGTCCCTTCCCCCAGGATAATTCCTGAATTCAACACTGAATATCAGTGTTTTTTATTTAAAAAATAAACCTAGTTCAAACGTGCGAAATTTCACAGTCTTTTAAGGCCCCATACTAGGCACAGAAAAAGAGCCGGATGATAATGTAAAGTCTATGGGAGCGTTCTTTTCAAATACCTCGCTCACATTTTAATATTTTTACATGATTTTTTTGCACAGGATAGCTGAGAACAATCCACAACCGGCCTTGTTTTTACTTTTTTAGTTTTGGTTTCAGATTTGTTTTAAGTTACTTTAACTTTCGAAGCCGGTTTAAACTGGTTCTGAAATTGAAACTATCGTACTATAAAATATATATAAGCAAAATCAAAAGAGTAAAAACAAGGCCGGTTGTGGATTGTCCTCAGCTATCAGCTAAAAAAATCATGTAAAAAATATTAAAATTTGAGCAAGATTTGAAAAGGACGCTCCCATAGACTTTAAATTATCATCCGGGTCTTTTTCTGTGCCTTAAGGGAATATTTTTTATTTAAGAAAAAAAATACTGAAGAATTTCTTGAAAATTTCAGGATCCGTAGAAATCTTGAGCTCTTATATTCAACGTTTTATAAAAGAAGTATTTTGTTTGGTAAGACGTTATAATTGGCCCTCATGATATAGAATGATACAAAGTTTGGTGGTTCTACGTTAAAGAGTTTCTGATTTACAGCGGTAAAGACCATAATTGCAAGTGACCAAAACGCAACCAGAAAAGAAACTTCACATTGGGGGCAAAATGTTATATAGTAATAATAGATATAGACATACAGCGTATCATATTAGATCATATTAGAGACACCACCTACTAGTCCATACAATCAAAGTCAGAACAACTAGTCCAATAATATACAAAATTGAATTTGTAAAAAAATTATGTCACTTTTTTGAGAGTGAGCGTTAATAAATTTGTTATTTTTTATCTTTCTTAGTGAGTTTAAAATTCTGATACACAAGCAAATTTTGAAGCGGTTATACAAAAACTCATTAAATAACTTGTAAAAATGCAGCGTTATTACAAGACATAATTTAAAAGTATTTAAACGATAAAAATAAAAATAATTAAATATTTAATGTTTCAAAATTACAATTTTTGTAACTTGAAGAGTATGTTTAAAAAAAAATTAATATATAAAACTTTTAAAATGAATAAAATTTCAGAAAAATATATATTGGAAGCATTAAAAGTTATTTATAATTATATGATAAGCAAGAAACCTTTTAAAACTACCTCAAACCATTTTAATTTTTTAATTAATGTTCTGTATTCATTTTATTAAAAAATATATTTATTTACTAAAAAATTATTTTAAGAACCCGAAAAAAATTAAATTACACTTTTAGAATGTCATTTTTTGGAAAATAACGTTTTCATTTTTAATTCTGTAGATCCAGTTACTTAGAAAATTTTAATAAGTATCTGAGTAATTTTTATGATTAAGCTTTGAAATTTATCAATATGCGGTCTAGTTTAAAGGAACCAAAATAAAAGTTTTTTTTTTTTTTTTTTTTTTTTTTTTTTTTTTTTTTTTACGAGGAACTATGATGTTAAGAATGCATTTCACTGTGTCATATTTCGAAAAGTACTTTAATGAAGCAGAACGTGAAAGTATAAATTCATGCGTCAAGCATAGATTTAGAAGCACTTTGCAATTCAGAATAATGTAACTTAACTGCACCGTTTAAAAAATTAAAATATTACATCTCATTTCACCATATGGAAATGTATAATGCATGTTGAAACCGAATTTCAGCTGTCCCCATCTACAATTGGAAAATTATATGAAGGTTTTTGCAGCCCTGTATATGATATAGAGATTTGTATGCATTAAAAACACACATTCCAAAATTTAGTTCGTTTAATAAATACATATATTTCAGAAAATTCCCTTGCAGCAATTTCCGCTAATAAGGAGAATGGTATGCAAATACTTTTGTGCATTCCTGTATATGAGGTATGAAATTAATATATAAAGGATACTATGTAAAAAAATATTTAAATTTAAAAGCACATACCGGATTTTAATGCAGACTCTCCAGCAATTATTGCGCAAAGACATTACTGTTCTTCTATGTGTCTTTGTAAATTAATAAAAAAATACTATAAATGCTCTGTGTTAACATGATCGTAGTGAAATTTAGCTATTTATATCACGTACAATACATTTGAAATAGCGTAATGTCATTGAATTATTTTCTGAACGATTTTTCCCCATATGTACTATAATGTAACCGAATTCTTTTGAGTGTTCTTGAGAATGAACCATTAACCGTGCATACTTCATATGCAGTACCAAACATACTTCGGTGACAATAAAAAAGGTTTATAAATTACATGAAAATACGAGAATATTTACGGGAGTTAAAGCGTGGACAAGCACTTTTCAACTTCCTTGGAAAGTGCTAAAAAGGATTCTACAATTTCAGCGAATGTAGAGAAAGAATATTTTATTTATTAATTGTTATTAATATTTTGAAAACAAATAAAACATTGCCTAATTTAAAATAGCTAATTTAAAGTAAGTGTTACGATAATTTTCTACAAGAATCAAAATGCTTAAAAAAATACAAGAATAAATGCAGACAAAAAAGAAGAGTCTCATAGAAATTCACAAATCAATGCATAAAAGTATAATTTAATCTAAGTAAAATGTTAGTAAGAAACATTATGAACAAAAAGAACTTTTCAACCCTTTCGGATCTGGTGTGCTATTGTATTTTCATCGAGTATTATTTTATTTTAACAATTACTCAGTTACTTTCTTTATTTAGAAATGATAGTATATGGCTATTTCTTTCTTATTAGGATTTCATTTAGGTTTTTACATTTAGTAATATTAATAATAATAAAAGATTATGTAATTCTTTTTGCACCATTGGCAATTCCTTTATTTTATACATATATATCATTCTTTAAAATTAAAATATGAGTTACTTTTCTGAACCAATCATGTATGGTGAAACGAAAAAAAACATTAGAAAAATTGTAATAACCTCACAAATCCAATCGTAATAAGTTAATTTCCAAATGTCATCAAAATCTCTGCTTTAATCTATTATCGTATAATAATAACTTGAATCGTACACAAAATAAATGCATTCGTTAGACCTTCAGACTATGAAATAATCTTTAAAAAATAACTTCGTTTTCAAAACAGAAAAAACTTCGGACCCGAAAGGGTTATAAATACCATAAAACGGAAAAAACGCTATAGAAACGATGTAAATTGACAAAAATAGTTTTTGTAAAGCTACAGAAATCTTTAATGTTTAATTAAAATTTTATCTCCAGACTATAAAAAACAAGATGTGAATCTCCAAAACTAGTTTTTGTAAAGCTAATATGTAACAAATATCTGCATGCTTGCTAAAATTTTTTCGGTAATCCAGAATAATTATATAATTTATTTTTTGTTGACAAAGTTACATAAAAATTTGCAGGGAGCCCACTGTTTCCTAAATAATTCTTAATAACTTTACAGATTTTTTTGGTAGTGTGAACATCAATTTGTTGCATTTTTTTTATTAGTTTGTTTCAATTACATAAAAAATTCTGGTCTTCCCAGTTTCCTAGAATAATTTTATAAATATTATAGATATTTTTTATAATGAATGCATCATAGAAAAATGTAATTGTACGGCCTCGATTATTAAGATGCCCATATATAATTGTTATCCTTATAATTTTATTAGAGTGAGTCTACATACAGATATCGTAATACAATTTAAAATTTCTTAGAATTTAATTATGTTACCATGTTTGATTTTCTGGTAAATTTTCTCTTCATTAAAATAAAATATATGTGGATACTAAGAATTTTAGGAAAGTGGTATGACTGAAATTGTTTATGCAAATATATCTTAAGTAAATAAACAAATAACTAAATAACATAAAATCATGAAACAGATTCGTGTTTACATGCTTTTAAAATTAACATTTAGAGATACAAATTTTAGACAGGCATAATTTCTAAATTACTTGATCGAAATATTTCCTAGTCACCAAATATGACATTTACTGATGCTGTAAAAAACCTTTGTGCTTACAAAAGCCTTTTTTCTGCGTAATTTTGATTTTTTGTGACTAAAATTTTTTTATTAAAATATTAAAGATTATCTTTCATTTTGCTGCCATAAAATGAAAATAATCTACATCAAACATTTTTATTCTTTAATTTTGAAAATAACTACAGGCTGTTTGCACAAACGCATAAAAATATTTTATGCATCCAAAAAATGTCTATGCTCAAACATTTTATCTCTTAGAACATGTCTTAAGAATAAAGATTCATTTTTTTATGCAACTTTGCATAAGTATTTTAAAGTTATCTGAATGTTTCTTTTTAGTTAAGCTTTGAAACTCATTAACATGCGATTTAGTTTAAAATAATCTACGTGAAAGTTATTTTTTACACGACATACAAAGAAATTTAAAATACTTTTTAGTATGCTAGGTTTTATAAAACATTCAATTGAAGCTGAAAAAATGGCAGCCTCATTACAGGAAATGATTTAAAGAATTCTCTTTTTTTATGTTGATAAAAGACGTAACAGATTTTTTTACTTGTAAAAAAAGTCTTGTTAAGATTGTCCTACATAACAAAAGATATATTTAATTTTTTTATTATAATTTTCAATGAAAATAAAACATGGAACAACAGTGCGCTAAGCACGTTTCAAAGAAGCTTTCTTTTTAAAATAAAATTTAAAAAAATGTACATAAACTATTAAATATTCAACAAGTAAATTTTCAAAGTACAGTAAATTTTCATAAAAGAAATCTTTCTTTAAAAATTAAGTTAAGCAAAAAAACTATAGAACCATTTTATAGCGACTCATTAAATAAATTATGCATATGTTTGTAAGTATACAGAAACATTTTCTCACATGTTTTTTTTAATATATTTTTACAGCAAAAATAATCTAATGAATTAATCTAAAAGTTTTAAAGGTAAAATTCTTAAGATGAATATCAAGAAAATTATAAATACTTGTTTTCACAGAATTTATGTTTTCTTTAAAAAAAAACTTCTAATTAAAAATTTGAAAAATTAAATAATTCAATAACAAGAAATAAAATAATTTTCATCTTTAGCATTCAAATTCATTGCACAAAGTTTACGCAAATAAGTGATTATTTTATTATATAAAGTATTGGAATTATTCTTTTTTTTTTTTTCTAATGTCACACACTACTGCATCTATTTTAATTTTTCAAAGAAACAAAAAGGTTTCATTATATTACTGTTATTACTATTGATTTTGTTTTTTAATATTATTATTATTTAATATTTGAAATTCATTAACATGCAGTCGAGTTAAGAGGAATGAAAGTAAAAGTTATTTTTATTACGAGGAGCAGTAAAGTTGAAAACAACACTTTTTTCTGAAAGTTGTAACATGGATTAAGATGCAACAATAGGCACAGAAAAAGACCCGGATTATAATTTAAAGTCTATGGGGGCGTTCTTTTCAAATATTTCGCCCAAATTTTAATATTTTTACATGAATTTTTTTGCACAAGACATCTAAGGATGATCCACAACCGGCCAATTTTTTTCTTTTTCAATTTTTGGTTTCAGATTTTTTTTAAATAAAAATTACATTAACTTTCAAAACCGGTTTAAACCAGTTTAAAACTATCGTAATGTAAAAAATATTTAAGCAAAATCGAAAAAGTAAAAACTAGGCTGGTTGTGGATCTTCCTCAAGTTATCTTGTGCAAAAAATCGTGTCAAAATATTTAAGTTTGAGCGAGATATTTGAAAAGAACTCACCCATAGACTTTACATTATCATCCGGGTCTTTTTCTGTACCTAGTGGGGCCTTAAATAAAGTCTAGTGGTAAAACAAGTTGAAAATTGCACGTTAAGCGTAATAACTGATGTGCGTTCGTACTGTACGGAAGTTTTAAAAATATTCAGATTTTGGCGTAATAGTATACAGTACTTCGGATACAGTATAGCAGCCGAAATCTTTTGTGTCTCGCTGTAAATACTATCTGTTGTCAATTATACAGAAAGAAACTTCTAGTAAACCTTAGCAACGTATACCTGCTTCATGAAATGTTAAATAGTTTAATATTATTAAATAACTTTAACTTTCAAAACCGATTTAAACCGGTTCTGAAATTGAAAGGTTTTTTTTTCTTTTTTTCTTTTTTTCTTTTTTAATCTTAAACCAAAATTGGAAAAGTAAAAACCAGCCAGGTTGCGGCTCGTCCTTAAATATCATATGCAAAAAAAATCATGTAAAAATATTAAAATTTGAGCGAGATATTTGAAAAGAACGCTCCCATAGACTTTACATTATCATCCGGGTCTTTTTCTGTGGTTAACTTTGCGCTTTAACAGCGTTAGCATTAACATTGAAATATACACTATCCGGTTACAGTAGCATGCACAATTTTAGTTATGCAGCTGAAAATGTTTAGTTAAGATCTGATAGCATTCCAAAAACCCACATTCAGGGTTAAGAAAACTGATTATGCACTACAACAGCTACTTGGAAAAATCTCCGAAACCGACAGGCCACTAACAAAAATTTATTTTTATAAGTTCATCTTTAATTTTCGAAAATAAATTGTTTTCTGTGGTTTCTAAAGATGAAGAAATGCTTTATGGAATATTATATGACATGAAAGACGAACCTGATTATCTATATTTTCATTCGTGATTATAATTAAATTTCTTTCTTTAAAAAATATCCGTCTTTTTTGTACAGTGTACTCGAATTTGCGGAATCTTTTTCGTTCATTGTCTATGTAGTGGGGTCACTATAACTCAAATGACCACATTACTGGTCATTTTATTTTTTCCCTCCTATAAATTGTATTTTACAAAATGCAATATATTTTTTACAAATTTAGTATTTAAAAGATTTATAAATCCAACTAAAAAAAGTTATTAAAAATACCTTTATACAGAATCACTTTAAACAAATGTAGTTCCGGTATTATTTATCGGTGTATTTTTATCAGATTCTACTTGCGGCCTAATATTGTTTCTGAAATAATTTTATACTTTAAAGCTTTAATTTTATCACTAATTGAAAAGCATACTTAAATTTTTAAATGTCTTTAGTTAGTAGATATAAATGTTTCATAATAAATTCTTTTCGTTAAAATACTAAAATGATACATATTTTTGCTGCCACAAAATAAAAAATCAAGTACATCAAATATTATAATAAAAATTAAGTACACCAAGCGTTTTATTCGTTAATTTTCTTATAAAATGCATAAAAAAATTATTGACCGTCCAAACAATTCCTATGTTGTATTTTTTTGGGTGCGTTCGCAATTACGTGAATACCTATCACCTATAGTCGTCATTCAGTCTGCCCGTCCATTCGTCCGTCTGTCCGCATACAACGGAGCAAAAACTACCCTACCGAAACATTTGAAAATTAAAATACATACTTTTTGTATTATTTGGTCGAGTCATTTCAAATTTTACGAAAATCGGATGATTAGTTTAGTTACAGGGACAACTAAAACTATTCCGTTATATTACGGCCGATGGGAAAAAATAATTTCTAGTGCATTCTATCACACTCTTTCTAGCACATTCTTTCAAACATAACAAAATTAATATGCATCTAAGAAGTATATACGAAAATATACATTATTTACAATCGATGGTGCAAAGAATGTTTGTTATTAATTTGCAGAGCTACACTAAATTATTCTATTAGATAATGGTATAGAGGGAAACATTGTTTGAAGAACGTTTTAATAATATTAAACTATTTTGCTTTTTATGAAATTGATATACGTTGCTGAGGTTTGCTACATGTTACTTCCTGTTTAACAGAAGTCAAATAGTATTTGCAGGGATACAAAAATGATTTCGGATAGTCTTCTGTATCCAAAGTATTGTATACTATTACACCATGATTTGAATATTTTAAAACTTCATTATAATACGAACGCACCTCATTTGCTACGCTTGACCTACAATTTCCTACTTGTTTTCTTTACCTTAAACCTTGAGAGTCAACATTTTTTTTTCAAATGCAGTCTTTTAGAAAAACTTTTTATGATAGAAAGGATTTTATAATTTTGTTATAATTTAAAAGCATATCTTATCAAACATACGAATTTATTTCACATCAATTTATAGCATGTTAATTAAAATCAGTAAACTCAAGTCAAATCACAATTGAAATTACTTTTTAATTATGTTAAGTAAATATTTAACGGAGTCCGAGACATTTTAAAAAATAAATTCTAATTATTGACTTTATTTTTTCTTTCGTGATGGTTTACTATGTTATTTGTAAACAAAATCACATGATAAAATTTTTCATAATGTTTCTAAAAAACTGTTAATTTTAAAATGTATAAAAAATGTGGTATAATTTAAAATTTTCATAAACTCAAAATATTATTTGTAGAATTAAAAAGTTTTCTTTACATTTAAAGAAACAGAAATATCTAGATTTTCATTTTAATTCAGCATTTTTCAATATATATATATATATTTTAATTAAAAATATTTTAAGTAAAAATTTGAAAAAAAAATGTAACTTTTATTGAAAACATTATGTTTTCCAAAGTAAATATTATTTTTAAATTTGCTGAATCATTATTAAAGTAAATCAATAAAACAAAGACATGGTTCAAGTTTGTAGCATTTATCTTCGACGGTTCTTGAGTTATAACGATTTCAATCCAAAAAATTGTGAAAAACCCATCATGAAGAAAAACGCACCTTCACAAGAATTCATTTCATGACAACCATTGCTTGAAAGCTAGATTTTGAAAACAAGCCAATACGAAAAAAATAATGTTTCCTTTTCTAATTCAGATAAAAACGTGATTTAAACGTCATTTTAAGCATCGAAAAACAAAAAAATATTTAATGCAATAAAACTTTTTTTAAAATTTGTAGATTTTTGTGTTCTGTACCCCCTTTAAATTAAACAATTTACACGGCAATTGAAAAAGTCATAATCGATTTCCACTCTATCAAAATTATTTCATATTTTAAATACTTTATAGTAGAAGTTTTGCTAAAAATGTCAACGCCGTCTTTTCCTATACAATGATATTTTTTAAACACCGTATTTTCTCATTTATACCGCGCACGCATGTATAATGCACACCCCATACCTAACAAGAAAAAATGGCGATTTTTAAAAAATCATAGATATAACGCGCACCGTAAATTTGATATGGAAATGAATGAATGAGTAAATGAATTTCAATAAAGAAAGTTGAGATAAACATTACAACAGGCCTACACTGTAAAAAAAAAAGGGTCGATCGACTAAAAAAACTTTAGTGATCCTTGTAATTATTAAAAAATTTTTAGTAATCTTAGACGGTTACAAAAAAATCTGTAAGAATTACTAGAAAAAAGTTAGCAACGAATAGAGTTAATAGTTTTATATTTTTAATAGCTCTTACTAAAACTCAGTTGGTGTGGCCTTGATAGCATAGTGGTTTTAGTAACGAACTCCAGGCTGAAAGGTCCCGGGTTCGTAACTTGCCACTGCCAAATACGCCCCGAATGTATGTAGTGTCTCGATAATAAAGGGATTATGAAAATCCTGTCGGAGCAGGTAGGAATGTTTAGTGCTGCCATCTATTGCGGTTTTGCCGAAAATCTTCCGCTGCAGCTCGAAGGAAGCTCCTGCCCTTCGGGCGCACGTAATGGTTATTAAAAATAATTTTGGAGCTATTACTAAAATTTGCTTGGTGGCTCATACTAAAAATTGTTAAGTTAGTTATACAAAAAATTCTTTTATTCAGTTTACAAAAGAAATGCTTGTTTCACTTGCAAAAAAAAGTTTGTAATGGTTACTAAAAAATACTGTGGAATACAAATTTACTAAGAAATTTTTAGTAACCTCTTGAATTTTTTACAGTGTAAAACAAGGCGATAGTACATTTTTAGACTTCGAGAAGGGAGTGAATAACGGAGAGTAGGGGTGAGTTACTGCAGAGAGAATTTCGAAATAGCTTTTATATAAATTAATGCATAAAGAAGCGCAAGGAGTGAAATAAACATGCAGTAATACCTCAATTAAGAAAGATTTTCAGAGTGATTGTCTCTTCTTTGAATACATTTCTTGATTTCTATGTATATCGTATGATTACATCCAGCAGTAAAAAAAAATATTCCGAGTATATGGCGCACGTAGGAGATTTGGCCTATTTTTTTTTTTTAAAGAGCGCGTTATACACGAGTAAATACGGTAAAAAAATTATAAACAAATAAAAATCATCTATTATTGTGTAGGATAAATGAAGAAATTTTACTAAGTCAAACTGTTTTTATGGATAGCTTTTTTTACTTTATTCTATCTTTACAAGAAGAAAGTTGGATGTGTGAAATGTTTCGACTTCCATTTTTAAACGGATTTACATGCTTTAAAGCTGAGAGATAGCAAAAAACATGTTCCTTCAAAATGTCTGTCTGTGAGTCTATCCGTCTGTCTATCTGTATGCATGTGACACAAATTTTGTAGGCGCTAATGCTTTCAAAAACTAATGCATGGAATTTAATAAAAAAAAATTATTAACTTTTAGCCTTTGATATAATTTTGTGCTGATTAGTATTTGGAAAAACTTGCATAACAGGCGGTGCTACTATGCAGCGTTTTTTACGATTTGCGAAATAGCTCGATCTTCATAAGTAATACACGGAGTTACATTAAACTTCATATTTAGTTAGTCCTTTACAAGAATTGAGATTTTCTATATTTTGGTGTAAATTGCTTAACATAGGACGTTTCTAAGCTACATTTTTTTTTCGATTTCAAAAATAGCTCTGTCTCACGAAGAAATTCACGTATTTCCATTAATCTTCAGATTCAGTTAGATTTTGGCATAAGTTGTTGCAATAAGCTGCATTTTGTCTCACTCACGTGAATTTAGCAGTAGTAATATCTCAAGAAGTAATGCACGAAATTTCATATTATTAGAATCCCCATGATGGACATAGATTCTCAATCAATTTTGGCTCTGTTATAATGAATTTTCAAGATTAACATGCATCAGATATAAAAACGTTTTGGATTTCCGCATCCAACTAGTTTAAAACTGTGCTCATTTAGTGATTATAAGTAAATTGAAAGTTTTACTTAATATTCTTTCTTCTAACATATTTATCTTACAAAATTACTATTTTTTCTTATTACATTATATTATTTACTATATTACATTATTACAATTTTTATTACAAATTGTTCTTTTCAAAATATTTTGAAAGTTATTTGTGTATTTTTTTTTTTAACTTTGAAATTAATTAAAATGTGGTTCAATTTATAAAAATAGAATATCCCGATTTCAAGTAGAAAAAATGGGGAAAGGATTGTGTGTTCAACTAATAAATAAATAGAAAGTTAATGCATCTTATATGAATTATTATATATTCTAATACTGAAGCTGTTTGAAAGTTACACTATTTAAACTATAGTCAAGTTTTGAATTTTTTTTCGAAAATGCTTGAAGTTAAATAGGTTCAAATTGAAAGATGAAGTTTTCTGAACAAAATAATATATATTTAACTTGAACTTTTTAAAGCATCATCATCATTTTTAAAATCTTGAATATTCCATACGATGTATGTGTTTTAAAGAAAATATTAACTAAGACTATTGTTTTTAACAAAAATTAAACGAAATGCTATATTTATAATTGAAGAAGTATAAATAAATTTAGTAAAGCATCCAGAGCATACTGTGAGTTTACAGACTGCATTAAAAAAGTATTTAACAAAAGTTTTTTAATAAAAGAACGTAGAAACTACCCCATTTTTTAAAACTACGGTAATACCTGGTGTGATTGGTAAATATACAGATTTTTATTTATTTATTTACTATTATTATATTTATTATTATTATTATTATTATTATTATTATTATTATTATTATTATTATTATTGAATGTGGGACAACAGAGAAATCAAAGAGAAATTTTGATATATTCAAAAGCTCATTGTTAATTCTATTGTGTGTAATAAAAGAATGCATATTTTAAATAAATAAAAAATAGATGCACAGACAAAACGTATATAAAATATGCAAAATACATTTCTTATAACAATAATTAATTTTTGAAAGAATTAATTAACAATACAATATTTTTTGTTACATATTTTTATACTTAAACACATGTAGTACTTTTAAATATCGAAAGTAAATCGGATTTTTTTAATAATTGATTATATAAAAAACGACCATGAATAATATTCTACATCAAAGTAATTTAAATATATTAAAAACCTACAACTAGACAGATAAATATAAAAACAAAATTAAGGTCATTTGCAGAACTTTTGTTAATGTATACAAGACGTATAATTTTAGAATTTTTATCAGCTATTAATCTAAAGAAATTTTTTAGTTTAATAAAGTAATTTATTATTTATTTATTTATTTATTACTGAAAAGAATAAACTAATTTCAATGATTTAATTTTTTCTAATCTTTGAATCATGAACTTTTACATCCGCACTTTATAATATCACTGAGTTATTTTGAGTTATTTGAAAGAATTACATCTTTTCTTTATCCCTACAGCAAAATATTAAAAACTTTGTTCTCAACTATTTCTTATCCCAAACTCTTTTGTTCTAAAAGTTAAGAAAACAAAGTAACAAGTTCGTGTTTAATAAAATTACTTTTACTTAAAATTAGTTCCACGTATGTAAAACCTTTATTGTTATTTAAAACTGGCTGTTAAGTTATTTATTTTCAAATTACAGTAAGTATTTAAATATAACACTGTTTTAGAAAACATTTACCTTTTGTAGAATTTTTCTTTTTAAACAAACGTGCATCAAATGCTAATCGGAATTAACTAATATATTGAATAAAATGAGGAAGTCATACGATAAGAAAATCGTGTTGTCAATATTTTAAGTTTAGACAGATAAGTTTAGATTTTAATTATTTTGCATACGTAAATTCTGGAACAAAGTTAAAAAAACATCTATTAGGAACACATATGCCTGAAAATTATTTTAAACTAACCCAATGTGTCAATCCAAAAAGTTTCTCCTAACTGAAAAGGTAAATTAATTTGAATGTTTGAACTTTTTTTTTTTTTGTATATCTCTTTGAAATATGAACTTTTAAATTCACATTTTAAGATCATTCACTTACTTTAGTCAAAATTTGTTCCATATATATAGAATCTTTACTGTTATCTTAACTGGTTTTTAAGTTATCAATTTTCAAATTAAAGTAAGTGTTAAAATACAACTTTGGTTCAGAAAACGTTTACTTCACCAAGTAAAAATTGTATAAATGAACGTGCATCATCTGCTTATCTGATTACATATATATATATATATATATATTTTTTCTTGAAATATGAACTTTTGAATTCGCATTTTATAATTCGCTCTTGCTTGAAAGAATTCCATCTTTTATTTATCTCTACAACAAAACAATATAAAAAATTGCTCTCACCTATTTCTTGTTCCAAAATCTTTTGTTCTAAAAGTTAAGAAAATAAAATACTATGTTCGTGTTTAATAAAATTATTTTTGCTTAAAATTAGTTCCATGTATGTTAAAACTTTATTGTTATTTAAAATTTGCTGTTAAGTTATTTATTTTCAAATAGCAGTAAGTATTTAAATAAACATTATTTCAGAAAACATTTACTTCATATAGTAAAAAATTTTATAAACGAACGTGGATGAACTGCTAATCGCAATTTACTAGTATTTTGAATAAAATGAGGACGTCATACGATAAGAAATTTTTCCTGAATATAGTTTAAGTTTTTGAAGTTTGAATTATTTTGCTTATGTAAATTCTGAAACAAAGTTGAAAAATTATTATTAGAAACACATGTGCCTGAAAATTATCTTTAACTACTCGGATCTGTCATTCGTAAAACCTTTATTGTTATTTAAAACAGAATGTTAAGTTATTTATTTTCAAATTATAGCAAGTATTTAAAAAAACATTGTTTAAGAAAACATTTGCTTCATCTAGTAAAAATTACACGTCTGAAAATTATTTTAAACTAGTCGGATCTGTCAATCCTAAAACATTTCCGAATTCGTACATATTAAGAATTCGAAATTCGCTAACACAGTGCCAAAATCAAATGACAATGTACGCCTACAATTCCGTTTATAAACTAGTCGGATGTGGAAATCCCAAAATTTTCTTCTATCTTATAACTTTGATACTTCCAGAAAAATGAAACATAGCAGCGTCATCGGTTAAGTAATTTACACCAAAATCTAATTGCAACAACTTATTACAAGTTCTAAGTGAATCCGAAATTTGATGAAAATCCGTGTGTTAGTATTTGAAATAGAATCATAAAATAAATTGTAAAAAAAATGGTTACAAAAGCAGCGTTTTGACCATATTTTTCTATTAAACTAAAAAATACTAATTTATATCAGGCACTACATGAACTTGAAGTTTGATGATTATTCGTACATTTGTTCCTGAAATAGACGTATTGCGACAATCATGAATAATGCCGTATAGCAGCGCCACCTGTTGTGCTATGATTTACTCCAAAGATTAAACAATACTAATTTATACCAGAGACTTACTGAATCTGAACTTTGATGAAAATCCGTGCATTAGTTGCTAAGATAAAGCTATTGAGATTGCGATATTCATGAATAATGCCGTATAGCAGTGGCACTTGTTAGGCGATTTACACCAAAACGTAATGAAAACCACATTGAATCAAGGATTAACGGAATCTGAAGTTTTGTGAAAATCTGTTCATTATTTCTTGAAATATAGCTGTAGTGTATATCAGGAAAAAGGCAGCACAGCACAGCACTGTATATCGCCTGTTAGGCAATATACACCAAAAACTACATCGATTCAGTTTATATCAAGGTCTAAGTGATATAAAGTTTTGTGGAATGCCATGGTTTAGTTCTTGAGATAGAGCGTCCAGAAAATTTATGTCACACACAGACAGACATTTTGTCACATACAGACAGACTCACAGACTTACATTTTGTGTTTTTTTTTCCTCTCACCCCTAAAACATGTAAATCCGTCGAAAACTGCAATTCAAAAAATTTCCACGAATCCAGTACTTTCTTCTAATAAAGATATAAGAAAGAAAAAATGTGCATTACATTGTATTTGTTCTTGAGATCTGACCTTCGCTAAAATCGTGTAAGTCATGCAAAGTGAAACATACCAGCGACACGCGTTGGTGGTTTACACCAAAATATAATCAGAACAATTTATGTTAACTTAGTAGCCAGTATTTGGACTTTTTCCTTTATTGAACTGTTATAAAAACTTCTTAAACACACCATAAAATATGTGAAAAAAGCGCGAGGCCTTTCAAAAGAACTGAGTCTTTTTTCGTCAGGCGCATAAAAGACGTCCCACTACTATGAATGCAGCGGCAAGACTGAAATGAAAAGGCGAGAAAGGGTGCCACTGCATTCATAGTAGTCGGATTTTTTTGTGCCTATGAAGAATTGATTGACACCATATAAATCTTTTTTTTTTCACTATTTTTTTAAACTTCCAGTACCATTATATTTCGGCTCTCTTTTTTAGGCCGAAAATTATAAACTTAAAGATTTGACTCATTTTGACCGCCTAATTTTAATTTAAAGATTGCAAACCGCACAAAGAATAAAAGTACAGACAAATATTATGCACACATATATAGAAATACAAGAAACCCAACTGGATTTAAAAAATATTCAGAGCCTGAAATCGAACGTAATGTTTGTATATACATTTATGATTGGAAAATTGAGGCGTTATTTTTGTGCATGTAAAACTAGAATAAATTGATAAAATCTACCAAGAATATTTTAATAAAAATTTGCTCTTATGCTAAAAGCTTAAAGCTGTAAGTTTTAAATTTCTAAAAAGTTCGTTTGAAATCCCTTGTGTCAATCAATTATTTCATCGGGGGGAAATTATTTTATGGGGGAAAATCTGTTCCGGATGATTAGAAAATTCCTGATTTTTTTCTTGTTAAAACCTCTTTATTTATTCAATAATTTCCTTTAATTTTAATAATTTATTCAGTAATTATCCAATATTTCTTGATTTTTTATTTCTTTCAATTTAAAATTTCAAAAAGTTTAACTCAGTACGAACGTAGAATAATACACCCTTCTCTGTCCCAATTATTCATATAATCCTATCAAAGTCATGCGGTTTCTAAATGCATTTTCCTTTCCGCAGTGGAATGTTTAATGGAATATATTCCATTTCCTGTGAGACGGCGAGGAAACAATGCAAAGGAAATGCTTTGCCAAGTGTAGTCGCTTGTATTTATAAGAGAGCTTATTAAGAAGGTAAACAGTATGTAGCTGTGTTTTGGAAAACGAATTTATATCATTTTTAATTTAACATCTTTTCCCATAATAGCTTGGAAATAGTTCCTAAAGTATTAAAATATAAAAAGCAAAAGTAGAATAAAATAAATTTAAATAAAAGATAAAACCTAATTTGTTCTTACATTATTGCACTAATATTTACTTATTCTTCGCTAATTAACCCTTTGTGTTGTTTATCTAAAATGGAATTTCAGAGAAATGTACGTAATCATAAAAAACACCTTTCGAATATATATATATATATATATATAGAGAGAGAGAGAGAGAGAGAGAGAGAGAGAGAACCATTAAATAATACTAAAATTTAACATCAAAATATGGAATAACTCATTAAATAACTAACTATACCAAACATAGAAGTAGGCAAAAATTGGGACAATATTGGAAATGTGGTATTTAGCTCGTTCTCACGAGCAATGCTAAATATGCACATTGATTGCGATTAATTTCTGATTAGAAATCAGGATAAACCTAAAAATGATTTCTAAATTGCCCGATTAATCGCTATTGGAAAACAAAATTCAAAGAAAAATACTAGACAAATAATAAAACAATAATTGAATTATCAAAAAGATAAAATACACGGTAAATCGAATTTGTTTCGACTTTCTTTACTGAAATACATTTGGTCATTCATCGCATCGCATATCAAATTTACGATGCGCGTTATACACTATATTGCCATTGATTATGGGACACTTGCGATTTTAGACATTTTACTAAATATCTAGAAAAATACATTAGGAATCTTCTCGAAACTCTTAGTGTATAAATATAACAGTATACGTCATACATCTCCGTGAAGATTTTTTACCGAAACTCGGACCGTCAACAAATTAAAAAAGAATGAATATCTTTTGAATAACCCTGTCAAAACTAATGTAGCAAAAGCGCTCAAACTCTAGATTATGATTGAATGCCTTATTGTAATACACTGTGTTCATTTTTATGCAAATAGCATGCATACTCGCAGAGTAATTAAGGTTTTTATAAAAATGGCCCCAAATTTTTCTAAGTTTTTCCCTTATAATTTTCAGAGTTCTTAATATAAAATAATATTTTTTTCAGAAAATATGACAAACAACATTTCACACAGTACCCTGTAATCAGAATTAAAAAATAATGAAAATTGCATACAAAATGAGTTGGTTTACTAAATAATTTTTTACTGCGCATGCGTCAACGATATCAAAATTTCATTTGCATATTATGTTAGCTAAATGTATAGAGCAACTTTTGTGAAAGTCACAAAATCATAAATTGAAAATTCTGAAAATAATCGTCAATTGAATAAGTTGAAAATCCGTTATTCTCAAAATGAAGCAAAAACAAGAGGGGTTGTATCCATATATTCATTGATTAGTGCCAATATAGAATACACAATACGGGATGTTACGACTACTTTTGGATAAAATCCCTCATTTTTTTGCTTCATTTTGGAAACAACGGATTTTGTCCTTTTTTCTATAGACGATTACTTTCAGAATTTTCAAGCTATAAATTGGAGACTTTTACAAAAGTTGCTCTATACATTTAGCTAACATAATATGCAAATGAAATTTTGATATCTTTGACGCATGCGCAGTAAAAAATTATTTAGTAAACCTACTCATTTTTCATACAATTTTTATTACTTTTTAATTCTGATTACATGGTACTGTGTGCAATGTTGTTTGTCATATTTTCTGAAAAAAATATTATTTTATATTAAGAACTCTGAAAATTATAAGGGAAAAACTTAGAAAAATTTGGGGCCATTTTTATAAAAACCTTAATTACTCTGCGAGTATGCATGCTATTTGCATAAAAATGAACACAGTGTATTACAATAAGGCATTCAATCATAATCTAGAGTTTGAGCGCTTTTGCTACATTAGTTTTGACAGGGTTATTCAAAAGATATTCATTCTTTTTTAATTTTTTGACGGTCCCCTATGGAGTTTCGGTAAAAAATCTTCACGGAGATGTATGACGTATACTATTATATTTATACACTAAGAGTTTCGAGATGATTCCTAATGTATTTTTCTAGATATTTAGTAAAATGTCTAAAATCGCAAGTGTCCCATAATCAATGGCAATATAGTGTATACGAGATTTTACAAAATCGGCCTTTTTTCGTGTAAACTACGGGGTGCGCGGTATACACGATTAAATATGGTAAAATTTATATACACTTTTAGGATTTGAAAGCAGGCATTATTTAAGTGTGTTTGGCCAACAAGAATATTCTAAGAAAATTTATCCTTATACTGAAAGCTTAAAAACACTGTAAGTTTTAAATTTCTAAAAAGTTCGTTTGAAAGTCTTGGTGTCAGTCAATAATTTCCTCATTTTACGAAAAGAATTTTTCTATGCAGGAAAAGGTTAATGTATTTTAGTAAAACTGGTTTCGCCCAACACTATATTTTTCGGAAGAGGCATGTTTTACCTTTGTGTGTATAGATACACAGAATATTTTTTAAAAAAATCTCTCTTATACTGAAAGTTTAAAACCGTTAATTTTAAATTTCTAAAAGGTTCGTTTGAAAATCTTAGTGACAGTCAATTATATCATCTTTTTACGAAAGAAAAAAAATTGTGCAGGAAAGGGTTAACAAATTTCAGTATAAGGGGTTCACAACAACAGTGTATTTTCCGGAACACTTTAATTTAATCCGCTTTTATTAAACTTTATTTGTTTTTGATATGTGGATATGTAATTCTTAAAAAAAAAATTCAGTGTTTTCTCAATGTGCTTGATTTGTCGAAAAAAAAATTACATTTGTAAGTTGTCGATGATATTCGATATTTTTAAGTTTACAGAAATTAGTTAACAAAAATTATACTAAAAAACTTAATTGGAGTAAAAAATTAGCCACAGCCTGGAATCGAACACAATATTTGTACATACATGTATGATTTGAATACAGGCTTAATTTGGTTGTGAATGAGAATCATGAATATTTTAATAAAAATTTGTTCTTATACTAAAAGCATGAAAACTTGTTTATAGATGAAATTATTTTTTAAAGATTTATTTTTGGTCTAAAATGTGTATATTTACTGAAAAGAAATTCAGTTCTCTCTCTATTTTTAAGTACAATACAGGTAAGCAAAATCTGTTGCATTTTATTTATCGATATGTTCCATGAGCCTATAATATAATATTTACGGATTAGCAATTCTTGAATTATTTTCTTTGTTTAAACTTCATTAGTTATTCTGTGATATGAATATACTAAAAATGAATATTCATATTTTTGTTTATTTCCTTCAATTTATAATCTCAAAAAGTTTAATAGAGTACGAACGTAATGTAATGCACCTTACTCTGTCCCAATTATTCATTTTACTCTACTAAAATCATGCGGTTTCCGAATGATTTTCCTTTCGGTTGTATAATATTTAATAGAATAGATTCAATTTCCTGAGAGACGGTGAGCAAACAATGCAAAGGAAATGCTTTGCAAAGTGCAGTCGATTGTGTTTAAAAGAGAGCTTATTAAGAAGGCAAACAGAATATAGCTGCATTTGGAAAAAGAGTTTGAATTATTTTATACAATATACTTTTTGCATATTAGCTTAGAAATTGTTCGTAAAACATTAAAATATGAAACAAATAAAAAAAATAAAGAAAAGAAAGAAATCTATTTATAGTGTTTTATTCTTCAATTATTGAATTGATATCTACTTATCCATCGCCAGTTAATTAATTAATTTTTTTTTAGCAAATATAGAATTTTAGGAAAGGGTACGCAATCATAAAAAATACATTTCGAATTTAAATATATACCGACAGTGCTTAAAATATATATTATAATTAATGGCCATCGCTGTTAAGCTGCTCTCCGCTAAATACAGGCCTTTATTTGGACCCAAGCCGGTGTTTAGACCTTTTTCTCTATTATTTTAAAACTTTCAAGCACCATAATCTTTTAGCTTTTCTTTCAGGCCGAAAATTATAAAAAAAAAAAAAAAGACTCATTCTGACCTCCTAATTTTAATTCCAAACTTACAAACGGCGAAAAGAGTAAAGGTACATACAACTGTTATACATATATACAATAAATACAAGAAATCCATTTGGAATGAAAATTTAGCTAGAGCTTGAAATCAAAGATAATGCTAATAATAATCATAATGATAATGATGATAATAATGATGATAATAATGATAATGATAATTTGAACGCAGGCTTAATTTGTGTGTGTATGGAAACCAAGAATATTTTAGTAAAAATTTGCTTTTATAGTGAAAGCCTGAAAACAAATTTATGTATGAAATTAATTTATTAAGATTTCTTTATGGGTTATAATGTGTTTACATTTACTGTAAAACAAATTCCCTTCTATCTCAATTTTTAAGTGAAATACATGGTCTTATATATTTTGTAAAATCTGCTTCACTGTATTGGTCGGCATGTTGTATATGCCCTCAATATAATTTTTACTCATTAGAAATTCCTGAATCATTTTCTTTGTTGAAACCTAATTATTTATTCAATGATATGAATATGCTTAAAAGGAAAATTGATCTTTATATTTTATTTGCTTCAATTCAAAATTTCAAAAAGTTTAATTCAGTGTGCGAACACAGAATAAAGCATCTCATTCTGTCCAAATTATTCATATCATCCTATCAAATCCATGCGGTTTTCCGAATGCTTTTTCCTTTCCGTTGTGAAATGTTTAATGATATACATTGAATTTCCCGAGAGACGGTGAGTAGACAATGCAAAGGAAATGTTTTGCTATGTGCGGTTGCTTGTATTTAAAAGGGAGCTTGTTAAGAAGGCAAATACAATGTAGCTGTTTTTGGAAAACGAATTTAAATCATTTTTAATTTAATGTACTTTTTGCATTATAGCCTGGAGATTGTTCGTTGAGTTTTAATTTATATATATATATTAAAAAAAGGAAAAATAGAAAAGAAATTTAAATAAAAGATAAAACCCTAATTATAGCAATTTGTTCTTACATCATTGCTGTGATGTTTATTTATTCTTCTTCAATTAGCCCTTAATATAAGTCCGTTCATAGAAATATAAGTCTGATAATGTATTGGAAGGACAGGGTTTTTCAAAAAGGACTCCTAAACTGTCAGGTGGCATAACTTAACGTAATAGAAAGAAACAGAAAGGTGAAACATGTGGTAAGTTAGATAAACAGGCTTGTATTTCCTTATACTTTGGCTTGCAGAAATAATTCCATTATTGACTAATAGGTGTCAGAAGAAGCACATAAAACATTAAATAGCACTTAGAAGTAGAGAAAGCTAGTTTGCGAGTCAGTTTCATTGCTTACACGTGTAACGGATTTGTATCGAATTAGTGATTATACGGAAACGGAAGAACATGTTGTCGTAATCCTTGGAGCAATGTGTTTCTATTGTACTGGAATACCACTGCTGGCACTGGTATGGGTTGCTCTCCATATTCTCTGGATCTCAATACTTTTAACCGACTTCAAGGAGGAGTGTATGATTTCGACTTGTATGTGTTTCTTGTTTACTAATAAATTCTTTAAATATGAACCGATTTTGATAATTCACTTTTATTTGAAAATGTAAGATACCCACATGGTCCCATTTCAATTTTATCAAATTCTTGCGATTAGAACTTTTTAAAAATAAAAACATTAAAATTCCGTTTCTTTTTGAAGCAATCATTCAATTAGAGGCGTTCATTTTTCAGGTAATCATAGGCTTTCATGTTGAGCACACAAGTCAGATGTGTGTGTACAATAAGTAAATAAACGTTTACATGTGGTCCCATTTTAATTTCATTAAATTCTGGTGATTAGAACTTTTTAATGAAAAAATATGGATTTGATAAAGAAATAATGATTTGTCGCAAATCACCTTTCATTGTTGCAACCGTTTTCAAATCATAAACATATTAAAACTATGCATTCATATGCGTTAGCGCCAAGTTGTCGCCAAGCTTGATTCTTTTTTTTTTTTTTTAAGTCGATTAGTATTTTTTAAAGCATATTTTATGACTTCTTCCACTGGGGCTACATGAAAGACACAGTTTACTCCAAGAATCATTAACATTTTCATTTCCGAAGCTAAAATAATCACAGAAATACGTATTCATTGGTTTTTTGTAAAGAAAATGAAATTGTAAATGACAGAAAAAATATAATTTCTGAAATTGATCCTTTAGGAGATTTAGGTAATTGGTTATAATTAAAAAATATGGACCTGAAACTACAAACCCCATTAAAACACAAATTTAATAACCATTAACTTAAATTAACGCTATCACAAATTTAATAACTTTAAACAAGTAAATAATCTGTAAATACTGAAACAAAAATATTGAAAAAGAGTTAAGGTTAATACTTATGAAAATTTATTACTTTCTTGGTCACACTATCTTTTGGAAATTTTTAGGCATTTTGCAAACACAAATGAAAATAACATTTATTTTTTTAGGTATTCAGCTTAGATGCAAGCATTTATTCGTTTTCTTTCAACGCAAAAAAAAAAAAAAAATATATATATATATATTCAGCCATTAAGATGAAATGTAAAAATGTAAAAGAAAAAAATATTTAAAAAATAGATTTAATAAGTTAAAGAACAGAAGTCCAAGAAGTGGGATCAAGGGAACAAAGAGGTCAAGCGTTGGAGCACCCTGAGCAATTCATCTGAAAAGCATGTGTATCCTTTTCAATTGATACATTGCAACATGTGACTTCAAAATTTACCCTTTGGTTACATCCTGTTATTCCATTTATGTTTATTATTTTTTTCATATTTATCTTTAATTTTTGGTAGTCAGAGTATAATCGTTATTTTTTTATCGAATCACGTTATTATTGATATTATTACTTTAAAAGTCGAATAAAAAATAAAAAATGCAATAATAAAAATGTTCTTCATTCTATTAAATACAATAATACGCAATTAATTCAATGATATCTCATGATAGATAATGATTCTAGTTTGCCAGGATGATTATTTCTAATTTAAAATGAAGTCCTATTATTTCCGTACTATTGAATTCAATTTATATTTTTGTAATAAATTGTGTACTCATGCGCTTTAACATAAGAATGCAGCAACTATTGCATCTACATCTATAAAACTAGTTGTAAAACTATTTATAGTACGAACGCACCTGTTTTGTCACATATAAAGTACATTTTTCGACGACTTTTATATATTTATTTATTTATTGCTGCCTATATACTTATGACTTGCATATGTAAACACAATATGTTTTAGGTGATACATTGAAGTAAAAATGTAATACATTATTAATCCACCGAACGCTAACATTTAATCATTTATTTATCTTTAAAATTCTAAATTCTATTTTCTATAAGCTATGATTCTTTTATTCTAAGCACTTCAAATGTAGAACTGGTTCTTCAGATCCTTTGGATTAAATCAAATATAGTAATGAAGACTCAATGGACATTTATTTTATTTGTCTGAAGCAATCAATAAACGTTAAGTTTATTTTCAGATGTCACCGCTTTTTTTTATTTCAAGAAAGTGACGTAAAAGATTCAATATTTGATCTCTTACAAGTGTTTATTCTATTACTGGTTTTCGCTTGTAATTTATTTTAACTTTGTATTTGAAAGTACTTTCCATTCGTGATCGGAGCACATAATTTCGTAACGAGATTAGTAAAGAGTAAAACTGTATTTGACTGTTCGTCTCCGTACTTTTAAATAAAATGCGACCACTTGTCAGCATTTTAAATTATCATTTGCATTTTGAAATCTACTGTAAAAAAAAGAAAAAAATATTGACAGATAGCTTCAATTTGGATTGTTGAAGAAATGTTTATAAATTTATTATCGAAGAATTGTACATTTTTGTTGCAAAAAAATCTTTTTTACTTCTGTATTTAAAACTTATAGATAATGTTATTTCTAGTAAATATGCTGCATAAATTTGTAATTAATTTGTATTAGAGAACAGTTCAGTACGATTTTTACATATCAACTGCATTGCATTTGGTAACAAGTGTTAACATTTAAACACTTGACACTCGATAAAAATAAAATGCATACATGTTCTCTAACATTGTTTTTTTTTTTTTAAATAGGCATTAAAAATGATATTTTTAAAGAAATTTATAAATTTTGATTTTTTTTATTTTGCTGCACAACGCATTTATTTAAATGCATGTTCAACTTAAAGTTACTTTAAAATAATTTAAAAAATACTAAAAGTATGGGAAAGAATAGAATTATAGTAAAAAAACTATATATATATATATAAGACAGTTATTAGCATCTGCAATTATATTCGAAAAAAATAGTTGAAACGCCAAATTGATTCACTCATTGTGCCCTCTTAAAAAAAAATTATTTTCTCTTACCAAAATCTAAATGCTGAATGTTGATTTTTTATTCATACATTACAATACCAAATTGGTTTACAATGAAATTTGTCGCAACGGAAGGTAAAACATCCATTTTAATGGATGCCAGGTCTCAGTAGGATATACAAATCATAATATTGCTTGAAAATTGAAATTTTTCAAGGTATTCATATTTTACAGCAAATTAAATAATAATAATAATAATGAACATATGTATATGATAAGACTTCTGAGTGAAAATAGAGAAGTTGTAGAGAACTGAGTTACTTCTACGTATAAGGCAAACTCAAAATTGAAAACTATGTAGTAATTCATTATAATATATTCTGTTTGAGAATGCAAAATACAATAATAAAAAAGTTAAGGTGCGTAGAGCTTATAATACATGTTTGCTGAAAACAATTTCCAGTAATTCGATTGAATAAAATTTTAAGCAAACTAATATGACTACGTTCTGACAATCTCTTAGTCGATATAAAATATTGTTCTCAATATTCTCTGTCAGAGAAAGTACATTCACAGCTGAGAAACAATAATCACAGTAATAGATGACAGGACACAGGAGGCTTCCTTCAGTCCCGTTTATCCGTGAAACTCAAGAGATTCCGATTCTTTCTCCAAAAGGATGAACGTACTCTTCCACCGATCCGGATAAAACCTTAGTCCAAACATGACTCAACAATCTACGGTCGAACTACCCTAGTTCCCTCCGAAAAGGAGAAAAAAACAAAAAACTTATTATTTTTTTATGTTTTTCCATCTTCCTTCATGCTCTCTGTCTTTGTCGAAAAGAATGTCAATATATCTTTACGATAGATAATGCAGGACATCACCATTGACCATGGACATCATAGGATAAAATTGAAATTTTCACAATCTTACACGCGGTTATTACACGAATACGCGATTATTACACGCGAAGATGCTTTTACATGTATATTTCCATGTTAGATTATCACTACTTCGTATGGAATTTTCAAATGAAGAATGACAAAGTTCTTGTAATATATATATATATATATATACAATCAAAATATAAACGATAACTTGTTTAATCATGACGTATGAGTAAAAACAATGAAAGATAAATCTTATACTTGTTATTATTAAGTATTCAAAAATGAAAATATTGGAAAAAAAAAGTTTATGGAAGAATTATGAAACTCACTTTATTCCACAAAACACGCTCGATTGCATTTTTTCACAAGCTATAACAAACTAAATAGATGCAAGATTTCAGTTGATGTACATACAAATGAACAATATTTAAGTATGTTTGCGAACCTAATTCAAAAATGCATTAAATATTTATAACAAACACATACACACAAATGTATATGTGAGCCCAGAGCCAAGTAACAAAATGGAAAAAGTGAATTAAGTTCACAGACAATTTGGAAATATGATTCGTTCATTTCATGTAATGAAGTATAAGTTATTTTCTAATTGTATGCTGCATTCTAGATGTCAATCATTTTCGCCAAATAACAATCAATATTGACTAATTATAAATTTAATTAAAATTGTACTCTACGTTTTTAACATTTCTTGAAATAAGAATTCAAAGATCACAATGAAACAAATGACAGTTTCCTATGTCAATTCATTCAATTATTATTGATGTTCAAATTTAACGTCTATTATCTTTAAAACAAGCTACTCTAAATCGAAGTTTTGTTACTGTCACCCTTTGGTTTCTGATGTCTTCATATACAGGGTTCTTGTTGGCTTTTGAGAAGCATTAGCGATTTGGCGAATAAGAGATAAAAAACAGTCGCCAAATTAAAAGAAATGTTAGCAAAATAGATTCGGCGTGAAACACTGAAAAATGAATTTGTTTCATCCCTTTATTGTATCCCTGTTTTCCAAATGTTCTAAAATAACCTAATTTTTCGTACTTGATTATGAAATAAAAAGGAGGTGGGTCAATAAGGGCTATTTTTAGCCCATCATATACCCGGAAAAAAAGGTTTCGAATTTAGATGATTGTTCTGTGGCTTTTTATAGTTAAATATATGTATTTTTGTTTAATATAAGTTTTACATTATAAATAAAATAATAGTAAGTCATGGAAATTATAGCCCGAAAGTAGAGTGTTTTGGCTTTTTTCTGCATTTTTGACGTTTTTTCTGCCTTTAAATTAATTTTTTATTAAGAAGCGCTCAATGAACCCAATTAATTTTGACATGCAATGATTCTAATCTTTATAAGCTTTTATATGAGCATTATTTTATTTTTGTTCAGTGTGCTCTTCTATCTGTAAAAGAAAAAAAATGTATCATGTGAGAGAAACAAATGCACTACTACCGGAGCGCATTCAGACTTCTTTTGCTGTACTTAACGTTGTTCAGACGTCAATGTTTTTTCTAAAATTGTTTTCTTAAATATTTATCAAAGAAATTATTAATAAATAATGCTTGAATACCAATGTCATTGTTGCAATGTCTCGAAGAAAACTTTTCGTATCTGTTCTAACAGAAAAGTTATATTAATACTTAGATGTTTGAAAAACAGATTTACAGAATAGTTCTAAATAGTGCTCTAAATGCAAATAATATGAATTTCGTACTCTCCAGGTTCTAAATACTTGTATTTCTTCTTCTGATGTAACAATAAGAGCTTATGCGTCAACGATTACTGACGATGAGACCACAAATAAGAAACCTATTATACATTTAAATCAATATCTCATTTTCACAACTCTAACACTTGTTGTATAATATGTAAAGGTAAGAACTGCCTCGTTATTGTAGCAAAAGCTGTTGAAACTCAAGCCTTTATAGTAACTAACATCTATCATATATTTTGTCGCGAAAACGATGCTGTAAAACTTGTATTACACTGTAAAAAACGGTAAAAAATTCCATAAATTCTGGGAAAAACTCGATAAAAACGGAATATTTTTTGGAATTTTTCCGTTAAAAACAGTAAATAGTACTGGCGTCTAGATTACCAGTAATACTTCCGTTAAATCGTCCGTTTTTTTACAGTGTACTTGATCTTTAAATTGACTCGGCAAGATTTAAGTCTTGTAAGTGAGAATACATCGATGTATGAAATGCAATGAATGGAAATATTTAAACCAATATCACAAATGTAGCAAATAAGGCCTCGATTTTGATACACCGCGACACTTTTCCAAAATCTATTATTATATTCTCATGGGTACATTTATGTCTGATTTATGGGTATATTTATGTCTGATCTAAGTCCAAAATACGTTCCTCAATAAAGAGGTCATCTCGTACTTACTTTGCAATGTTACTTGAAAAACTTAGAACTGGTCTCTATCATGGTGTTCTGTCTACATTATACAATATAAGAAAAATAATAATATCTTCTGTAAAATATGAAAACCAGGCTTTGATTGAGAACATTGTTCTAAAACACGGTAGAATGGAACACATCTCCAGAACACAAGTTATTGTAAAATATATGACGACTTCAGCAGGAAGATTGTTTATTCCGGATGACTACAATGATACTGTCATAATTGCTTTCGATAGCACGTACGTTTATATCCAGAAGAGTGTGAAGTATTCTTTTCAGAGACATTTCTTCTGGCTATGCAAAGGAAGACCTCTTGTTAAGTATATGGTATTCGTCATTGCTTCAAATTACATTTTGGATGTCTTCGTTCCTTACTTCGTGGAAATAAAGAATAATTACGCTAACATACTTACAAACACTTTAAAAAAATATTCATATAATATTAGAGAGTGGCTGAAGCCAAATGATGTTGAGAGTATTGATAGATTTTACCGAGATTGTTTGGAACTTCTGCACGAAAATGATATTGAGCATGAAATGCCAAGATTCTTAACTAAGCAGCAACAGTTTTCAAAAAAATTTGATTTTTCAGCGCACAATTTCTAAAACCTATAATATTTGGATAAAAACAAAGCGAAACATTATAACATAATGGTACTGTCAGTGCAAAGTACGCGAAAGTGTCGTAGAGTGCTGGGTGCATGATGTTTTCATACTATGGTTTCTGGCTTACAATACTACTGTAATGTACCATCGCTCAGTTAAATTTAAAAAAACAAATATCGAATATGTTCATATACTGTACAAGACGCGGACGCTGAATGGTCCGTTAGTGATCTGGTGAAGCAATCAATAACAAAAATAATCGAACACACATTGTCCAAAAAGTCCGAAACTGTATGATTATTATTATTAATATTATTATTTGTTATTTATTATTTTCGATACTTCATGTATTGAAATAATAATCTTAGTAAACTCCATTTATCTTAATTTTACACTTATTGTTGTATTTACTATTGATTATATGGATTAAAACTAATGACAATTGTGTTTATGCTTATTAATACACATAATATTTTTCCATCAATTATTAAACTTTCATTCAAAATATTATTATTTTCTTACTTGTTATGAAGTATACTAATGAAAAAAATGTATGTCACGTCTATGTGCTGATGGGCGAAAAATGGCCCTTATTAGCCCACCTCCTTTGACTATCTGCTACAGAAACTATTACAAATGATTAGATCCTAATGTCTCCAAGTCATAAATGTGTAAATGTTTCAGACATTCTTCTAGCAGACTAAATAAAAATTAAAAACAGCTATCGTTGATTAACCCTTGTAAAACATACGCCAAAAATTGCCGCGAGATTTTGACCTCATAGAAAATGTTTGACTTCATAGAAAATAGTATGGTAAATGGCTAATTTTGGCACCACATGTCAGCAAAACTTTTCGGTATTTAGTGCTTAGTGAGAGCAATTTTGTTTGTATTTTTAGCGGTACAATGCCATACGCAGTTTGCGATTAAGTGACAATAGATATTAATGCATTCATATATATATATATATATATATATATATATATATATATATATATATATATATATATATATATATATATATATACATATATATACATATGTATATATATATATATACCGCATAATCGTTCATGTGTTTGGCTATTGGTAAACTGAATTATTGTTGAGTCAATATCTCTATAAATAGAACAATGTAAAAGGCATGACGCGATTCAACATGTAAAGTGACATCCAATCCTTCAGCAACGTAGGTAAGAATTATTAATGTATTGGCACACATAAACATTCGTAAAAATGGAACAGAAATTAAGCCATTGCAATTTGGCGAGTCTGATTGTTCTTTTACTTGCCAAATAGAGAAAATTATCGCGATTTGGTGCAATGGCGAGAAGCAGCGAGAAACCTGCTCATGTGTTATATTCTCAACATCATAATTCAAATGCACTACAAATATATTATGAATAAAAGTGCAATAATATATCGAAATAATTAAAAGCCCTACTTTAAAGATAAACTAAAATCGATAACTATGTCTTATAGAGGGTTAAATGGTTTAGTAGTGGTGTCTTAAATGGTTTAATTAAATGTTATAATTGATAAAACTCCACTTTTGTCATTAATATAAAATGCCTCTACTTCTTTAATTGGAAGAGTTTAATTGATCTTATTACACAGACAGAAGATTTTCTTTAATGGAAAACTTTTTAATTTTTCAATTCTAAGTCCACTGACACAAAGCTTTACATCAACGCAGCTGATACGTTAATCTTTGAATGTATTGTGAAGTTAGAGATAGTTTATCATGAAATATTTTCACATTGGGGTTGCTCTGAATGATAATTCCACAGGCAAAAACTACGTAATAGTTAATTAATGCTTTGGAATTCGTTATAAGAATGTGCAACGTTTCATCCAAAGCCATTAAAAAGAGGGAAATTTAATTGGCTGTATTGAAAATATTTTCCAGTTAAAGATCGCAAATATAGTTTATTTCTACTGAATTTTTAAAGAATTGAAAAAATTTCACAACTTTTTGTTAAAAGGAAAATGTGTACAAAATATTAGTGTTACCAATGTAAATCTAATATACCAATGTAAAATATTACACAATATATATATAGATTGCATCTTATGTAAATGTAATTATTGTACTGAAATTAACATTTCTTATCTTTATTAGTTGCGTTCGTTGATTATACAAATACATATCACCTACAGTCGTCGTTCCGTCTGTCCATCTATCCGCATATAACAGATTAAAAACTGACGTATCGAATTGTTTGAAATTTGAAATATATAATTGTTGCATAGTTTTGTTCAGCCATTTTAAATTTTAAGAAAGTCGGATGTATAGTTTAACCGCAGGAACAATCAAAAGTATTCCTCTACATTACGGGAAATAGGAAAAATGGTTTTAAGTGCATTTTAATTATGTTATACTCTTTCGAACATTATAAAATTGATATGCATCTATAAAATATATACAAAAATACACATTGTGTACAATGTGGGGTGCAAAGAACATTTATTATTAATTTACAGGGTTACACAAAACTACCCCAAAGCATAATTGTATAGGGGAAATATTGTTTCGGGTGCGTTTTATTTATATTAAACTATTTCAAATTTTAGAAATTGATATACGTTTCTGAATTTACTTCCTGTATGATAGAAAGTAGACAATATTTACAGGGACAAACAAAAGATTTCGGCTATTATAATGTATACTATTACACCCAGGTCTGAATATTTTTAAAACTTAGTATAAGTACGAACGCTCTTCATTTGCTATGTGTAACCTGCAATTTCTGATTTGCCTCTTTATAAATACGACCTTTTTGGGAAGTAGATTTTACTTAAAATTAAGCAACAGCCAATAATTTTGTCTTTTATACAACTTTAAATATATTAATTAACAGTTAATTATTGAAAAACTGTATTTTTGTCATTAATATAAAATGTCTCTTCTTCTTTAAATAGAATAGTTTAAGTGATCTTATTACAAAGACAGAAGATTTTCTTTAATGGAAAAGTTTTTAATGTTTCAATTCCAAGTCCACAGGCACAAAGCTTTACATCAACGAAGCTGATACATTAATCTTACTAGAGAACTGCAAGAAGTGTAAGTCACCGATTTTGATGAAAGTGGTATCGTTGAAAAGATCTCACCGTGAGCAGTAAAAAACTCAATGGAACTACCCGTAGGAAATGAATCGTTTTCGAGGTATCCGACAATTTATGTCACGTAGCTAGTGCATACTTAATGGCGGACCACAAAAAAAATCTAGTCTCGATTTTAACGAAAGTGATAAGATTTTATTGTGAGAAAAGATATTATTGTGAGGATCAAAAAACTCATGGAACAACCCGTCGGAAAAGAGAAGTTTGCGAGATATCCGACAATTTGTGTTACGTAGCAAATGCACACTTACTGAGAAACTACATAAAGTGACGTAAATTGCCGGATATCTCGAAATCGACTCATTTCTAACGGGTAGTTCCTTTGAGTTTTTTACTTCTCACAATCCTATCTTTCCAACGACACCGTTTTCGTCAAAATCGAGACAACACAATTTACGATCACCCGTTAAGAATGCACTTGCCCAGTATGCACTAGCTACGTGCCATAAATTATCGGATATCTCGAAAACGGCTCATTTGCGACGGGTATTTCTATAGAGTTTTTTACTCCTCGCTATGAGAGCTTTCCAACATTACCACTTTCGTCAAAATCGGTGACTTACACTTCTTGCAGTTCCTTAATTAGTGAGATGATTTAGCGTGAAATATTTTCACAATTTGGTTGCTCTGAGTAATCTTTCCACGGACGTAAATTACGTAGTAGTTGATTAATGCTTTGGAACTGGCTACAGGAATGTGCAACGTTTCGTATGAAGCCGAGAATAGAGTGATTTTCGTTTGACTGAATTGGAAACATTTTTCAGTTAAAGATTGCAATAAGTAATGTTAATATACCGATGTAAAATATTGCATAATATATACAGATAGCGTCTTACGTAAGTGTGATAGTTTTTTAATGGAAATTAATTAATATTTCCGATCTTTATTAGTTGAGTTCGTAACTATGTAAGTACGTACACTGTAAAAAATTTTGGTCTCGAATCACGGTGGTTATACCGTCAACTTTGTGACACTTCCTTTTACCGTAATTTTACTGGACGGTATATATACCGTAAAATACTTAAAGTACATGTACCGTAATTTAACTGAACATAAATTTAAATATTTTGTGGTATGTGTACCGTAAAATATTTAAAGTATATGTACCGTAATTTAACTGGACGGTATATGTACCGTAAAGTATTTAAAGTACATGTACCTTAAAAAAATATCGTTACAGCATATATACCGTAAATTAACTATATGGTATATGTACCGTAAAAAAATATTTTTACAGCACAGATACCGTAAATTAAATGTACGACATATGTACCGTAAAAAATATTTATACAACACATATACCGTAAATTAAATGTGCGGTATATGTACCGTAAACACATTTGTAATCAGTATGTGTACCGTAAATGAAATATACGGTATATATACCGTAAAAATACAGGATGATCCAAAAAAAACCCTCCCACATTCGACAGGTTAAAAAAAAAACGACTCTAATGTGAAACTTATTTGTTAAAAATATACAAGGTGGTCATAAAAAAACTTTGCCGATACATGGAGCTCTAGCGGCCAGTCCGCTTAACCGATCGAGGTGAAATTTCAGATATAGCTATTCAGAGATATGAGCTCGAGATTCTGTGAACGGCAACAAAATGGCGCTCACGGTTACGGTTAAAGTTACAGAAACTCGAGAATTTCCAATGGCAACACCCATTTTTTTCTTCGCAAAATGCTCAGCGCATGCGAAAACCCTAAACAACGCTAGAACCGTACGTGTATCGCAAGATACGGACATGTTATGCACGCACAAAAAACCGTTCTGGGAATCCTTCCCCCATAAAAAAAACTCGATTGGGGCGCAAGGAGGAAATCTGCATACGACGCAGAGTCAGTACAGTAATCTCTGATTAGAATACAGATCGGAGAAACTAAAACATTTATTAAAACATTTTCCACATGGGTGCCATCACAGGCACAGCACCCATGTGGAAAATGTGTAACCAAAATAAAAGTTTTAGTTTCTCCGATCTGTATTGTAATCAGAGATTAGTGTACTGACTCTGCGTCGTATGCAAATGGCTCCTTGCGCCCCAATCGAGTTTTTTCTATGGCGGGGAGGATTCCCAGAACGGTTTTTGTGCGTGCATAACATGTCCGTTTCTTGCGGTACCCATACGGTTCCAACGCTCTTTAGGGTTTTCGCATGCGCTGAGCATTTTGCGATGAAAAAAACATGGGTGTTGCCATTGGAAATTTTCGAGTTTCTGTAACTATAACCGTAACCGTGAGCGCCATTTTGTTGCCGTTCACAGAATCTCGAGCTCATACCTCTGAATAGCTATATCTGAAATTTCATTTCGATCGGCTGAGCGGACTGGCCGCTAGAGCTCCGTATATCGGCAAAGTTTTTTTATGACCACCCTGTAGAATAGATATGACGAGAGTTTAAAATGACTATTTTTCAGAAATGACTTCTGGTAAGTGTCCTCCATTGCGAGCAATATACATTTCAAGACGATGTCTGGAATCTATCATCACGACTGCATCGTCTTGTGGGAGAATTGCTACTTCCACCTGAATTACTCTCTTGAGGTGAGAATGAGTGTAGGTCTTGTCTCAAGATTGTCTCAAGCAGAGGTAGCCGCTTCCACTAGACATAATATGTTAGGGGATGATATATTTCAGATATTGTCTAGAAATTTATATTGCTTATAATGGATAACACTTACCAATCATCATTTCTAAAACATAGTCATTTAAAACTCTTGTCATACCCATTTCCTATTTTAAAACAAACAAGTTTCTCTTTACAGTCCTTTTTTGTTTTATATTATCCTGTCAAACATAGGATATTCTTATGTGTTATTCTGTAATCAAAATCGACGAATATACATGGTAAGCACAAGTCTTACTCTTATTATAAAAACTTATTTTGGCGAGAAATATTAGATATGTGAGGATAAATTTAAATATTTTGATAAAAATTTTAATAAAACCATTTGTAGATCATCAAGTTGTGCAAAGATATGTATGCTGGTAAAAAAAATATATATTATTTTTTATAAATATTAGATTTTCTGTATTTCTTAATAAATATTTTTTTTCTTTTTGTTTTTTGTCATTACGTACAATTGTTAAAAAAAATTATGGTAAAATGTAACTAAAAACAATGAATTTGAATTACACTCACATAGCTGCCAATTACTACACCTTTTCTACATTTATTTTTTATACCACTATTTTAAAATAGTTACTGCTGTCACATTTCAGGTTTAAATATACAGCGAAAATTATTATTTTAAAATAGAGGTATAAAGATGCTATAAAAGTAGTATGCACGTAGAGAATAAAAAAAAATCACAAAAAAGTGTTTACATTTGTGACCGCTATGATAATGTGAGATGATAGTAGGGTTTGAAATGTCGTAAAATGTAGCTCCAGCTGGATTGACGTGCCAAGTTTGATATTTTTGTCTTATACTGGAGATTTTGACATGGAGATTCCAAATATCTTAGGTGCCATTTTTTTCTTGCACGTTTTTGGGGTTATTTTTACGGTGGCATCCAAGATGGCTGCCATTTATTGACTTCCTTAATATTTGTTGAATATTAATGACTAATATGTCAAACTATATGTTTTCGGGGTCAAGAAATACAAATTTTAAACAAAATTAGGAGTAAATTGAGTTTTTTAAGTATTTTAAGTGATAAGATGCAATTAAATTACAAACATATGAAAGACATCGGATATATTACAGTTTTATTAATCAGTTATACACACTCAAAATATTTAAATGAAACAACATAAATAACTGAAAATATTAAAAATAATTATTAAAAACTGCATTTATATGTATATACACTACTGGGATATCACGTATCCTCTTCTGAATCGCTATTATCACTGGGATGGTATTGATAATCCTTTGTATTATTGCAGTCACTGCATTTGCAAAGGGTAGTACAAATCCATAGAGTTCTTTAAACAGGAACATTTCCCAACTGTACATGTTCTTTTACACTCGCATTTCACAAGTTCAATAACGCCTTTAGGCGCAGATAACTCCAGGGATTTGACTGGAGTAATTTCTCCTTCGCTATCTATTTCCCAACCATTTCCAATAAGTGGGGGTACAATAGGTCGGGGATTTTTGTAGCCCTTTCCAGTGGTGCAAATTAAGTTGGATCGTAGAATATGTGGCTTCAGTGCTCCAATAGTTGGTGGTAATTTCTCTCCCTCAAAACTTTTAGTTCTGAAAAGGTGCCATCTTAGCTCTGAAATGCTTGAAAAATTACTATTTCTCAAATAAGTCAAGTTGGTGAATTTTTCAAATAACGACAGATTGGATAATGGATCAACGTTAGGTTCCCCAAGTTCTTGAAAAGCTGTTATAATATCATCATCACACGGAAGACTGATATATACTTTTATCCACTTTTGTTTTGAAATGCCCAGAAATTTTCCTCCCCAGTCTCCACCAGTGTATGAATGTAAACCTAGTAAACCTTTGCTTTTATGATCACCTATTGCTCTACATCTTTCATTAATATTAATTTTCCTATGTTTGTTGCCTCGACCAGTAACAAAATTGATTTCACTGTTTACTAGGTGATTTGAAACCAAGTCAATCAGCAGTATGAAAATGTCTGTATCTTGTGAAAATACATCTATCTCACAATTATCGTGATATTTAACTATATCAAGTACATGAAGAGGTATAATGGTGTCTGCTTTTTCATGTGTATGATCACATAATTTTGAATCATAAACATTTGCTTGATTACTGTATGTTTTATTGCCAAAAACGACAACAATTTTTTTGATGCTAACAGCAAAAACCTGTAGTAACTTATTCCCAAGATATTTGGTTAGCTGTGATTTTGTTTCATTGTGTGAAAGGAACCTCTTTAATGATACTAAAGATATATTGGTACTATTTGAAATAGCAAATTTTATAGGTTCTGTTGCCCTTAATCTTTTCTTACGAGTTTGTTCCTTCAATGAGTTTTCAAGGTATTGATCAAATATTATTCTCCCCTCAGTGTATCTGTTTGTCATTTTTATAATGATCACGATAAAAGCATTTGCAAAGTCTTCACAAGTTTTCACGGCAGGTATCTTTTTTATTGATAATACAATTGCAATTCCCTCTATAATACACAGTTTTTCTATTAGAGAAGCAATTGAATATTCTATTGTTTGAAGTAAGGGAGAACAATTATATTGTTCTGTTTCTGCAATAAATGAATTTTAGTCAGATGGAATATGAAGATATCTATCAGAAGAAAATAATTATCTTGGTGTTACTAATAACTTGTAGTTTATGCATTTATGTTTGTGTACATTTGATGTCTGGATTCCATAACAATAAGAAAACCAGCAAGAAGTTGCCTATCTTCTTGAATTTAAACCAATTTATCACCAATCTTAAATACAGTGTTCTTGTTAAAAGGATTGAATGTTTTTAATTTTTTTCATTCGACGCTAAAGTTACAATTTAGCGTATTTACTCCGTAGTTTCTCTCTTGTAAATTTTTCAATTCCAAATGGCTTTTTTGGTCACAATTCAGAATATCATCCTTCACAGATGCTAAAACTTTCATAGGTGACACGATATTCATTAATGTGGTATTATCTTGGAAAGAGTTTCCTCCAAAATGATTCCGAATACTCTCCTTGACGATGGCATTATGAAATATCCTTAGTGACTTGGAGGTCTAAAGTTGATAGTGTTTCCTGAGCTGCTTAGAGATTTTATTTGGACAGTTCTTTTTAAAGAAGCTTGAAACAGTACGTAATACGTCTGGTGCTCACAAGAAATACTTTTCGAGGATACTTTCATTCTGAGTTAAACATATAAGTTCACCAATGCTCTTCCGTTTTTTGATTTTCTCTTCCAAGTTCTCGTCGGAAAATAGTTTCGTAAATGACACATTAGATTTGGATACTGCAAAACAACCAGATTTAACAGAATTCCATACTTCTAAATATGTTGTTTTAAGGACCTTCATCTGTGCTATGTATACAGTAAAGTGTCTAGTATACTGAAAAATGTCATGAGCAAAATAATATTTGATTTTTTCCTATATAATGACGCGACATGAAATGCCCAGTCATCTTGACGAGTGGCACGGATGAAACGTTGCGAAGACCCTAATTGGTTCATATACTATAGTAGGAACTTTGCCATGTCATCACTGCTTTCTTTAATATGTGGAAGACAATCTTTTACATCTACTGCTTTGATAACTTCAAACGAAATTGTAGCTTCAACTTCACAATTGTACAATTCTTCACGTAGTGAATTGCATTTTTCTTGCAGAGAAATTTTCTCTAGAGAATGCGACAGTACCTCAAAGAGAAGCTCGTAGCATATCAAGAACACTGTTATGTGAAACTCAAGCCTCTAGTGTATTTTTCACCTCCAAAAATCTGAAGAATTGTTGCAGGAAAGTACAGATAAATTTCCGTGCATTGATATTGCAGTATACATTGATGGTAGTGGCTTTGATCTCATAAGATCAAAGCCCTACTATCAATGTATTTTCCTACTGCATGGGGATATGGAACACAAACATGAATCTCTTCCACTCGGAGAAGCTAGTTTTGATTACCGGTAGATAATTGAATTTACAGCGTAAACAGAGTGGAGCTGACTGTGACAGCGAATTTTTCAGCATATTCCTTCAGTTTTTCGAGATTGTCTGTTCCAGGTTTTTGACATAATTATCCACCTTTCAAGCACACTAAACAATGCATTGTGTATCCACAACACTGTCACTCTTATTAGTATCTTCCAGGGAACATATAGTTTTCACATATGCAGCAAAAGAAAAAACAAGCAATATTAGTAATTTTGAAGCAAATTTATAAATAAATAATAAATAACTTGATTTAGGCTTATTTGGATTGTAGATTTGAATTTCTTGACCCCAAAAACATATAATTTGACATATTGGACAATAATATCACACAAATATTAAAGAAGTCAGTAAATGGCAGCCATCTTAGGCGCCATCTTGAAAATCACCTCAAAAATGTGTCAGTAAAAAATGGCACCTAAGATATTTGAAATCTACATGTCAAAAGCTACAAAATAAACAAAAAATATCAAACTTGGCGCAAAAATCCAGCTGGAAAACATTTCAGACCCTACTATGATCTCTGATAAAATAAAATGCTAATATTAAATTTCTTTCTTACATTTCTATAAATTATTAAAACTGAAAAAAATTAGTAGATCTTATATTATTTTTATTAAATAGTAACAATTTATTAAATTTTATTAAATATTAACAAATAATTCAAGAGTACTGACTGCCGAAAAATTATTTCACACTTCTTTTGTTGTTTCACAGACATAATTATAAAAACTAAAGGATCAGAAGGGCGTGAAGAGAATACAAATCACATACACTTTCAAAAAATAAAGTAAAATTAATAAGAGTGGTTAAAATTATACATATACATTAATATTCTTGTTACTTACTTGGAAATTAGGATTTTTATTTTTATTTTCTCAACATACAAATCTAAAATTTCTTACATTCATTTAAAAGTTTAAGAATGTCACTGTCTAACAAATCACCACTTTTTAATTTTTTTAATGGAAATGTGCTATTATATTATTCTTGCAAGAATTGATATGTAATTTATAGCTTATAATCTTAATAACAAACTTTAATTCTCCCTACAGATCAAGAAAAGTAAAAACTAGTTGTCGTGGGCAAAATTGCTTATAACGCGAAAAAAAGTTAATAAAAATGAAAAATGTATTTTCCTTCCAAATATTTAAATAGTCAAGACTAAATTTATACATTCATGCTTAAAAATAAGTTTAAAATTGTATAAAAACTTTGCATTGTTAAGGAGAGGGTTTGAGAATCATATTAAATTTACAAATATAAATGTTTTAGAACATTTACAAAATAAATTAATATCATTATGATTCAGACATATTTAAAACAAGCAATTAAAATATAAAAATATATTTATTACAACGATTAAATTACATTAATACACTATATCATGATGTATAGTTATAATATTTATGTATACAATTTATTTTCTTCTACACAGTGTGTCATTTACATTTATATACAAGTTCCAATAGTTTTGCCCACTTTGCTGTATTTTGATTATCCACCAATTGATTATTTGTAGTTTGTACCACACACAGGATTGACCAACATCAAGTACCTTAAAGAAAAAGATTCATTCAACATGGGTATAAGCATTAAAATAAATTATTAAAGAAAATACAAAAGTAATTTGTAGAAATGGTTTCACAAAATCATCTTAAGAGGTTATTTCAATATTCACAAGAAGTAACAAGAATGCTAATATTAATCCTATGGGACCGTTATTTTCAATTTTCTCGCTTTGTTTTTAATATATATATATATGTATATATATATATATACATACAATAGATGAAGATGATCTACTGGGCTACTTTTCATTTTCCTATTTTAGTTATAGATTTTTTATATATATTTGGGTAGTTTCAATTTCCAAACCAGTTCTGTAAGTGAAGGAAAACAAAAAAAAAAAAAAAAAAAAAAAATGTCAAAAACTAAAATCTAAAAATTAAAAAACTACCGCAGGTACATCGCCCTCAGTTATCCTACACAGAAATTACTGAACAATATTTATATCCATGTTAACCCTTTTGTGCCTGAATTATTTTCTTCGCTAAAATTCGAATTTTGCATTTTCCCACCGCTTTAAAAGAAAGAATAACTTTTATCTTAATTTAGCGAGGACTTCGTCTCGAGAAAGAAAGTATTTATTTTTCCTCCTTTTTACTGGTGTGAAAGGCGTTTACTTGAATTTTTTGAAACTGTCCCAAAAATGGGACGCCAGGCACTAATGGGTTAAATATTATAAAATAACGCTCCCATAGAATTTACATTGGTGTGTTCGTTTCTTCCCATGACTAATGTGGTACTTCCCATGACTCTTAAGAACCTACACCAGTCCCGTGGCTAAATGCCAATATTTAATGTTAAATTCACGGGAAAATTTCTTAGAAATTTCTAACTTGTATTTTAGTATTTTTATTTTTACTTTTTTTTGGATATGAAATTTTAAATTGATATATATTGTTGTGTGTTTGTACTTTTTCAACTTTTGTAACCATATCTTAAGGCGAAAATAGTTTTATTTTCAGAACTGCTTTCAAAGTAGATGCATCTGCACATAAAAAAGTCCTTCCGGCAGTGCCGGGAGGAAAAGGTAGCTTTCATATACCTTATTTATTTATTTATTTATTTTAAATTAAGTCATGTTATTCAAACATACGAAGCTCAAATTAGTGGAGTCCGATTATATAAGATTGAATACTTGTTTTTGTCAATACTGAATATTAATGGGAATTTTTATAAATTAGTCATCTTTTATTGAAGCTGGTTTTATTTTAAGCGATTTATAGGGTCACCAAATTCCACGATAGCATGAAGTATATTCCATTTTTAAACAACATAATGGATAAAACAATCCAATGAGCTTGGTCTAAATCTTAATTTATGTACAAGCGCACACTCACATTGAAATTGATTAATATATACCAGGGTTGGCGCTGGTAAATTGATTTTAAAAAAATGTCATCCACATTAAAAATCCAAACTGCTATATCTCAGGCTATTTTAAGGTAAAGACAAAGCAAAAAGTATTCCGTAATTCATTATTAATATCAAACACTTTAGAATCTTTCCTCAATTTCTAAATTTTTCCTTGTACATCATTATACATTTAAAAGATTTTTGATAAACTTAAATGGACACTATTTTGAAGATTGCATCTGATACTGCCCAACTAACTTGGTCGAGCCATTTCTATGTACTATGTACATACCAAGTTTCATTCAAATCGGTTCATAAATACGATAGTTACAGCGTGACAAAAATCATATGTATGTCAACATTTGAACGGAGGGTGGTTTTGGGGTCTGAGAGTCATGATCGATGAAAATATACCAAAATTTTCCGGAAGTGCTTTTCTCCGGACGGCTGCAATAGATAGCTTTTTACTTTTTCTAATGAAAGCTGCCTAAAACTGTAACAAACAATTGAAACTAGTCGTTGGGGGCCACCGTAATACTTACCCATCATGGATATGTATTTGAAAATAAAACATGTGAAACTATTTATACAATGCATTGCAATTCATAAACAAAATTTAAATATTGTTAATATACATAGTAATGCTATATTGAAGAACTGCTGATGTACCAATTTCGACAAATTATATAAAACGCCAAACTACTCAAGTAGTACCGAACTGCGTAAAAGAAACATCCTTATAACTCCAAAAATAATAATTCTATTAACTAACAATTAACTGCGACGGATTAAGCGTCTCATTTCCAATTAAAATATACTTCTGAATTGAAATTTGAATGAAATACAGGGTCATGAAAAATCGAAGAATGTGGAAAACAAGATTACAAATATCTCGGCAACTAATAATCCGATCGACTTCGTTCTATATGCAAAATGTGTGTTATTTTATTGCCTTTTACGTCCATTCCTTAGAACAAAAAAATTCGAAAATTTTTATATACCTTTCATCAGAACGAATTTTTCGAAAGTCCGAAAAAAATAGTTCCGGATAATCGAGGTCGCTGATATTAAATAGGATTCGTCCCATTCTTACATACTAACTACATACAAAATTTCAAGTCTCTATCGCAATTTGTTCGGGAGATAGAGCGTTTACAGACAGACGGACGGCAAAATTTTTTTCCTAAAAATATGTTTTTCGGAATCTCCATTATCTAAAACGTGTAAATCCGTCAAAAAAATTTTTCGATTTTCAAAACGATTGCAAGACTTACCCTATACTACGTATGATGGGTAAGTAAAAGTAGAAATGCACAATAAAATTTACGTACTGCACCCTGTGTTAAAAAAAAAAAAAAAAAAAAAAAAAAAAAAAAAAAAAAAAAAAAAAAAAAATCATTTAAAAATATTAAAAGGGGGGGGGGGGCAAGAGGTCTGTAAATAACAATATTATAGAATTAATATTTAGATTGAAAATTTCTTACCGAGCCTAGTGTAGGCTATGTGTTTAAACAAAAATGGAATTGTCGAAATGAAATCCTTAATTTAATACATTCTCTCAACATTGCACACATTATCAAGTAATTGTTATTTATTCAGTTAAAATTTTGAAATTTTTTTCTGATGGTTTACCATAACATTTTGAAACAAAAGCACGTGACATAATTTCTCATAATGTTTTTTTTTTTAATTTTTAAATTTAGTAGTTATTAAAAAGTGGGGTAATTTAAAATCGTTATAACTCCAAATATTATTTGTAGAATTTCTTTTCATTTATATAAACAGAAATATACAAGCTTTAATTCTGATTTAGGAATTTTAAAAGCATTAATTTGAATAAAATTAAAAAATATTTAAAGTAAAATTTAAAAAAAAATGTAATTTTTTAAAATCATATTTTCAAAATAAATTTTTTTGTTTTGAAATTTGCTGAAGCAAAATTAATATAAAACAATTGAAAAAGACTTGTTCCAAATTTAAACAAAGGTTTTTTTAACCGTTATTGGGTTAAAGTAATTTAAATACAAGAAATGGTGAAAAAACTCATGAAGAAAAAAAGCATTTTCACAGAAAGTCATTTCTATGAGAACGATTGCTTTGAAAACTAGATTTTAAAAAGAAACCAAAAAGAAAAAAATCATATTTCTTGTTACAGTTAAAATAGAAACAAGGTTTTAAACATAATTTTAAGCAGAATTTTTAATGTAATAAAACTGATAATAAAATTTGAATATTTTTGTTTCCCGCACCCCCTTAAGCACCGAAAGTTACAAGTCGCAGCATAAAATTAGCCGCGTGTGGCATCTCGCGACTGTGAATCTGTAATTATAATGAAGGGCAGGGTATGAAAAGAAGTCAATTAAAAAACTCAGTTTATTTGGAGAAGAAAAGAAGAATTAAAATGGAGGAATGTATGGAATTAAAATCTAACTAGAAATAAGTAAAAAGTATGCGTTTAACAATGATAATACTGAGACGCTATTTTAGCTAGATTATGTGTGAGTTAAATGTACCTACAAATAAAATTATGCTATTAATAATAACTAAAAGTCATTATATTATTATTACCATTATGGGTTTGAAATATTACAAGAAATGTATCAAGCCTTTGATTAAAAAAAAAAAAAAAATCAAATATCGACTTTGTGTTTGATTTTATTTGTTTTTCAAAAATTAAAATAAGAAACTATGATCAAGATTGTGCAATAAAAAAATGCTGATACTCAGTCATATCCACTATTTTTTGCAATCACTATTCATATTGCAAGCCTTATAGCAGAAAGTTAAAGAATGGAGACGGGTGTTACAGATTTTCTTTTCTTCTTTGCAGATTATTTTTTCATCAAACATTTCTTTTGTTTTAAGTTATATTTAACATTTTATTACTGAATGCAAAAATGTAAGTTAGTTATTGACAGAACTGAATAAAACGCGTAAAATCGTTAAAAGTAAATGTTTAATTAACGCTGCAATTGCAAAACATTTTACCTATGGATTATTTTCTGCCTCTGTAGTATCTGCCGCAGACAATCGAAAATTTTTTTTGCTACTGGGTATCAGGTCCAAGTCTACTCCTCCACCATACTTCAAAAATGAAATTGGGAAGCCATATTCCTTCTCCATTCCAAATTTTCTGTTATTGAAAATAAACATATATAATTTCTTAACGATTTAAATATACCAAATGAAAAAAGTCTTTATACCAGCCATTTTATTAATATACATCAATATTTTTTCTGGATTGCTTGTCAAAAACTGTGAAAACATGTTTTAATTCCAAAAATTTTTGAAGATTTTGGACGATAATGACTATGAAAATAAATAAATAAATAAAATACCAGAGGAAGACCCCTAGCTTTTCCGTCATATTAAAATTACTCATTATCAAAAAGTAAATGTGTTAAAAAAAAACCGAAAATATAATAACTATATTCTTATAATTCTCTAAATAATCAATTTGAAAAACAAAGAAATCACACAAGGATTGGATGTGTAAGAAACTAAATAGTTATACTGTAAATCAATGATTTTTACTGTTATTAATATTTTATCACAAAAATTACGCAGGCTGATTTCGAAGATCTCAAATAGATGATAATTATAATTTACACTTTCCGTAAAATTTCTAATATTGAAAACGTGTCATAAAATGTGGATTGGTTGGACCTCTTTGTTTTAAGACAGGGGTGCAAAAGTCTTTGTGCCAATTGCTCCTATGCTCTCACTACTAACTTTTTTTCGTCTTGTATCATCTAATAATTTGTATAAATTTCTTGCTAGAATGCTATTAAATTTTACCCCGTGGTGAGTGATTGCCCCCCGCTGGTGCCTAGATTTTTACACCAATGGTCTAAAATCTAAATATGTAAAACTGTAAATTTTGAATGTAAACTTACGTAATAAGGCACAATCAAAGCGAAATTTGGGGCCTATTTAAAAAAAATTCATTGAATAATAGGCTCTTTCACAAAATATGACATTTCATTATTTTTACCATCCCAATTAAAAAAAAAGAAATCCCTGTCGGCTGGGCCTATAGGCGGAGGTAGATTTTGAAGAGTGCTCATTTCAACAAATATATATGTATATATATATATATATATATATGATTAGAGATAAACCCAGTTTAATAACTTCATCTGGACATTTATGAAAATTTTTTAATTTCATTTTTCTGCAAAAACTGGTTTTATCAGCATCATCTTAAGAAAACTTCAGCTCAAATGCCCATTTTGACAACATATTTTGAAATAAATTCTAAATTTATTAAAAAATCGACCAAAACAGTACATTATACAGTTCCTGAACAACAAAAAACTGTCAGTTGAATGCATTTGAGAAAAAAATGAATTTAAAAATGAGTCATAAAATAACCGATTTGTTGTTTGAATACATCCTTAATTCTTTAATCATGATTGCTTCGGAAAATTTTGTGCGAAATACCCACTTTGGCAGCATTTTTAAAAATATATTATATCTTTATCAAAAAACTGGCCAATGCGTCACAGTATATAGTTCCTAAATAAGAGGATCTGTAAATTGGATGCGTTTGAGAGCAAAGATGGATTTTAAAACGAGTCAGAAAAAAAAACGCAATTTCTTATTTGAACACTTCCTTAAATTTTCAGTCACGATGATTTCGGAAAATTCGGTTCAAAATACCCCTTTTGGTAGCCTTTTTTGAAATATATTCCGTCTTTATCAAAAATCTGACCAATGCATCACATTATATAGTTCCTAAATAAGAAGATCTGTAAATTGGATGCGTTTGAGAACAAAAATGGATTTAAAAACGAGTCAGAAAAAAACACAATTTCTTCTTTGAATACTTCCTTAAATTTTCAGTCCTGATAACTTTGAGAAATTCTGTTCAAAATACCCTTTTTGGTAGCCTTTTTAAAAATATATTCTGTCTTTATCAGAAAATTGACCAATGCGTCACTTTATACAGTTTCTAAATAAGAGGATCTATTATCATTTGGATGCGTTTAAAATCAAAAATGAATTTAAAAATGAGTCAGAATATAAGCAGTTTGGATTTGAGGTTTTTTCTCCAACTCCTATTTTTGTTTAATTTCTTTTTGCTATACGAATTGGTCCTATGAAAAACTTGTAACTATAAAATTTGTAGATATTTTTGAGAAGATATAAAATAAATTTAATCAGATTTGATATCTTAAAATTAACGGAGTTATGGATTTTTCTCTTTTTTCACCGCCCTTTTTCTTTTCGTTTTTAATTTATTTCATCGGTAAAAGTTGGTCCTATCAAAAACTTGTAAATACAAAAGTTTTAGATAATTTTAAGAACATTTAAAAAAAATTTAGTTGGACTTGATATCTTGAAAATTGACGAAGTTATGAATTTTTTTCTCTCAAAACCCCTGTTTTTTTTTTCGCCCCATGAGCTCACTTCTAAATTTATCAAAAATCTGTCATGCATAAACTTTTGGTCCATATTTAAGAAGTAATATAAACTTTAAACCGATTTGATATCTACTTTAATTAAGAAGTTATGGCTTTTTTTCGGTTTTCAACCCCTTGGTCCGATTTTGCCCATTAACGAACTTAGCCGAGATTTTATTCCCTTTGATTTTATGTACCAGTTTGGTGGAGATTGTTGAAGAATTATAGACGTTATCGTGGCCATAAAAAAGTGATATATATATATATGTGACATTTTAAAGTTAGGAGCCAGAAACATCATCGCCAGGGTCCCCGTTCTTTGCACAGAAGTCATGGCCAGCGAGGAAAAAAATAAAAATAAATAAATGTAGAATATCCAATAAATCACTCATTGGTGGCTGTAAGTTTATTTATTCAACTGTAGTCATTATAGAGGGAAAAACTCCTTTTTGCAAACGGTCTTTTACCGAAATGTCCAAAAATATTCCATCATTTACTTCAATCTGCCGTACTCATCGACGAAAGAACTCCAGAAACTCTCCCCTCTCTCATCTCGAGACTTCCACCTTTTAAAACTAAAAAGAAAATTCTAGAACTTTCTGTAATCTCAAACTATCATCCTTTTATGTAAACAGAATTCTTGTACAGATACGAGACTATTTTACACAGACGATAAATTTATTTTTAAAAAAATATATTATTTAACCAATTTATAATCGACTCATAATTTCTTAGGCAGACGATTTTTATAAATGATTAATTTTAAGAGAAAAAGAAAAGAAATGAATTTATTAATGCACACATCAAAGGTTGACTGAGTAAAAATAAATAAATAGATAAAATAAAATAATGATATTTTTTGAAAGGTATGGGTTTGGAATAAATTTAATAAGACTGTCTTAAAAGGGGGTGATAAAACATAGAAGAAATTAGTTTTATTTGGAATATTAAGAAATAAAGTTTTAATTAAGAATATTTTTAATTTAGAGCCATCTTTTTAAGTTTACGCATACTGGAATAATGTTTTTTTAAGGCAAATTAAGAATTTATATCGTCTGCATACAGATTAACAGATTAGATCTAGAAACAAGATTTTAATTTAATAATTTGAAGAAAGTACGGAACATTATTATAAGAAAATTAAGGTAGTATAAAGGTTAGTTTTGGCGAAAAAAATTTAAATTTGTAATATTATCCCCCCTCTCCGAAAATTTGTATGAAATTGATAGTTAAATAAAACTACAAGTTCAGACAACAGAAATATAATAATTTAGAAAAGTCAAATTTTGGAATAAAACTGTCAAACCCAGGAAGCCAAGAGATGGAAGAAAAGAAAATTAACGCAATATAAAAAATATTAGCGTATAAAATAAAATAGTTAAATTTAGGTAGGAGCATTTCCCTGAAAGAGATACAATACTGTTACAATATCACTTACTATTTGTAAGTGCATAGGAGATAATACATACAATAACAGTAAATAAGTTATAAATATAAATAAGCAAGAGATAAAAAATATAATAAAAACAATAACAATTCGTTCTCATGGAAGTTTAAATAATTACAATAACTTAATGCATAGGTTATTTTAAATAAAGTTCTTCAAATGAAAAAGTCTTTCCATTGTGTATAAAAGTCTTTTCCAATGTTCACTGAATACAGTCTCTTTAATTAAAGATCTCCAAATCTAGTTTAATCTTTGTTTTTTATGTTATGTTGGATGCAACATCTTTTAACAATCAATCAAATTTTTCTTTCAATAATATATCAATTTTTTTAATAATAAATAGCATCACTCTCAATATCAATAATAAATAATATAGAAAAATTTAAATAATAACAATAACAACAATAATAAGTGATAGTATAATAAGACTCCATATCCTAATATTTCTCAATAAGAGTATAATTAATACTAAACTTCATTATAGAAATCATAATGATAATAATAATAAAATAAGAGTATAATCAAAAGAAAATATCACAATTTGTTCATTAGTGATAGGGAAAATATTGGTTGAGGATAAAAATAATTGCATAGCAACTAAATAATTTTCTTATCTTCTAATAGCATAAGAAAGTATTTTTTGCTAGCCGAAAGTATAAATAAAAAAAATCATAATAATTCCAAAATCCAAATAAAATTAAATCTAACTATTTAGAAAATGGACTCTCAACCAGTATTTCCTTACAATAATTCCTCTCTGATACTCTTTTACAAAATTGTCAAATTTGGTTATAAGTTTTCAATGCCAAATGTAGAATAATGTTTTATCTACACATGGTTTATAAATTTTAATAATAAAATACAAATAGGAATAAAAGGTGTAATTCTTAATTGAGAAATGGAAATAAAAATAGTGTGCTTTTTTGAGAAACTTTTACTATCTGTAGTTTTCACAATCACTGAAAATCACATATTAAGTTATAGGTTTAAGTAGAATCATCAGATTTTATAACTGTTATAACATAAATATCTGCTGAATAAATAGAATAATACTAATGTCAATAAATGAGTAAATATAGTTAGACTTATATCCACTTAAAATTAATTTATCAACATCAATTTGAAAGCTTTTACAATCAAAGTGTACACCTTATGCCTGCATAAGGAGCCCAATTTAATCCCAAAAACTCCCAAAAACAAGTAATATTCTTGTTGCGCACTAAGAACATACCTGCTAATGTTGAAAATTATGGTGATAAACTATTTAAAGAATAAGAATTAAAACTTAATCTATTGTCTTGACTTTAGTTTGATCTAGTGATTGTGATTGTATTTGAGGTTTTGTTTGTTTTTTGGGTTGCTCATGAAACAGTTTAAAATCTTCTGGTGAAAAATAGGGTCTTAATTTAGAAACATGCACAATAACGGAATTCTGTCCTGTCTCATAATTAAATTTATCTATTTCATAAGTAACATCAGAAAGTCTTTCGCAATTTTGAGGGCTTTGTCTACTGGTGGGTAATAGTTCTGTTTTAAAGGAGATTCATAAGGCAATTGACCATAAAATAAATATGCAGGTGGGAACTTGGTGATAGAATGGGGCGTATTGTTGTATTCTTCGATGACTTGGTTTAATAATCTAGTCCAAGGTATTTTAGAAGAAGTGGAATTAACTTTACATTTAAGCCTGGTAACTATAGTCTGATTAACTCGCTCTACTTTTCCATTGGTCTGAGGATGATGTGCGGATGTAAAACGCTGTTGAACATGATGATTTCTAAGGAATTTCTTAAATCTTGGAGATCTGAAAGATTTATGCCTGTCACTAAGTATTTTTTGAGGTGCTTTGATATTGAAAATTTGTTTTAAACAGTTAGTGTATGTTTCAGTGGTAACATTTTTGGAGGGAAAAGCCCAAACAAATCTAGTTGCATGATCTATTATTATGTGTAAGAATTTTTTTGTTGAGTTGTAATAGTTAAATCCACCAACAGTATCAATAGAAAGACATTCAAAAGGTTGATCTGTTGCTGGTATAGCTTGTAATAAGCCGAATCTTTTCTGTTTTGGTTTTTTATTTTTCTGACAGGTGTCGCAATGTTTAACAAATTCTGTAATGTCTATTGTCATATGAGGCCAATAATAGTTGGGAGATATTAAATTAAGCATTTTTTGAATCCCTAAATGTCCAAAATTATCATGAGCAATATGGAGTAATTTTTTTCTTAATGACATTGGTACAACAATTTTTTTGAATCCCTTTTTCTGAACTATAATAATTCCATTCTCTTTTTTATATTTTTTGTCACAAACATTGTCTTTGTCTTGCATCTCTATAATTTCTTTCCTATCTAGCAATAAACTAATATGTTGATTAAAATGACAAACAGGATTTCGTGACAACATGTCTGCTTCGACATTTGTTGAACCCTTTTCATATTTTATCTCATAATCAAACATACTAAGTTTGAGCGACCATCTAAAAAGACTACCTCATAAGTTTTTAACACTCTTTAACCATACTAGAGATGCGTGGTCCGTATGAATTGTAAACTTGACACCATGAAAGTAATGATAGAATTTGTCAAGAGTATCTATAATAGCTAAACATTCTAATTCAGTTATGAAATAATTTTGCTCATAACTCTTCAAAATTCGAGAATGATAAGCAATAGGATGTAAGAAATTATCTTTATCAGGTTGTTTTAGAACGGCACCTACTGCTATCTGAGAGGCATCTACAAACATATGTAAAGGTAATTTAGGATCATAAATTTTGAGGATGGGTTTTGCAATTAAAGAATTTTTTAATTTTTCAAAAGACTCCTGGCACTCTGAATTCCATTCCCATATTGTGTCTTTTTTAAGTAATCGATTTAGAGGATATCTAATTTCAGCATATTTATTAATGAATTTATGGTAAACATTAATGGAACCTAGAAATCGTTGTAACTCTTTCACATTGGAAGGAGGTTTTAAATTTTTGATGGTTTCAATATTGGCATTTGCTGGAGTTATAGTTCCATTAGTGATTTCATAACCTAAGAAATTGATTTTATTTTGGCCTAATTTACATTTAGAAAGTTTAAGTTTAATGTTTTCTTGTTTGCAAATGTCAAAAATTTGAGCTAAATGGTTTAAATGTTCTTGTAAAGAGGAAGAGAAAATTATTATATCATCAAAATAGTGGCACGCAAAGTCGATTTTATATTTATTAAGGATCCTTCGAATGGTTCTATTGAATATGGGAGGGCCCGTTTTTATGCCAAAAGGGAGCACGAGTCACTCAAAAAGTCCAAAATTGGTTGTAAATGCTAATTTTTCTGTATCGGATGGATGTATTGGTATGTGCCAGTAGCCAGAGGCTAAATCCAAAGTTGAAAAATACTGAGCACTACTCAATTTATCTAAAATTCCATCGATACGGGGCAAGGGTTCTGCATCGTTTTTAATTATTGCGTTTAATTTTCTATAGTCTATACATAATCGCGTTTTTTTACCTTCCTCTCTTTTCATAACTAGTGTAACAGGGGCAGAATAGGGGCTATTACTTTCCTTTATCAGTCCGGCTGCTAACAATGATTGAATTTGGTTTTTTATTTCTATTTCTTCTAGGGGAGATGTTCGGTAGGGCCTCAAAGATATAGGTAGGTCAGATTTTAATATAACGCGTTGTGGTTCAATATTTATCCTACCCACATCATATTTATGCTTTGCAAAAATATCATTATAAATATGAACTAATTCCCTTAAATTTACATCTTGAATTAAATTTATTTCCCCAGTTAAATCTGAATCCGAATTATCGCGAAAATTTTGAAGAGTCATGGAACCTCTATAATCAGGATGCACATTAATTTCGTGATCATATTCAACACAGTCTTCATTTTTCATAATATTTCCACAAGTAGATTGTAACTCTATATCATGATTACTTACATTCAGTGTTTCATTATCATAATTATCTATTGCTACAGTATTACCAGTATTTAATTTCATATTTTTTTTATATTCTGAGGTTACAATTTCATTAGATTGATCCCTGTTTTGTTGTACTTGGTCCATATTTACTGTATTGAAATGAAGGGATCTCTCATTATGTATGGATATACTGTTAGTTATAATTTTCCTTCCCTGTCTTACAATACAATTTTTACATTCTATGGTTAATTTAAATTTAGAACATTCTTTTAACCCCAAAATAGCATAATCCAAATTTGTATTGCATACTAAAAAATTAACATATTTTTTAATTTTACCCACTTTTAGAAAAACACTACATTTTTTATTTATATGTAAAAATCCTTTTGCCTGACCAATGGTAACTGAGGGTATAGTCTCAGTTTTAGCATTAAGTTTTTTAACAAATTTAAGTGGCAATATTGCAATAGTTGAGCCAGTATCTACAACACATGATAAATTATAATTATTTGTATATCCATACACAATTAATTTCCAAACATTATGAGAATTATTTTGTGAGATATTTGGAAGAGTATCAGAGGATGGCAACTCATTCCTAAAAATACATTCTCTTTCCCAATGAAAAGCATTACTCACACCCCTATTTGTGCATATCCTACAAGGTCTTGAAGGATATGAATTTTGAATACAATTATTTTGACAAACTCTAGGTCTTTGAAACTGAGGTTGCCTTTGGGGAATCCAATTCCTAGGTGTATTATTGGGCCTAACTGGCTGAATCCAGGGCCTAGTTGGTTGAAAAGGTTGAAAATTTTGTCTAGCTGATGGTTGATTTATTACTTGGTTTGAAACTAGTGGGGTGGAAACTTCCACGAATTGTTTGACAACCCGGTACCATTCGGTGGTACTACTAGGAGGATTTATAACAATATTGTTTTTGAATTCTGGTTTTAAACCATCAGTTAAACCTTGTAATAGTATATTTTCACTAAGATGTAATTTCCTACCAATTTCCACTTTTTTACGAAAATAAGTTTCTAAATGGTCTAAATTATCTAATTTCAGATTTGAAAAATCAGAAAAACTCGGGAAGTCCAATTCAATGAGTCTTTCTATCAAAATTTTCTTAATTTGTTCATAATCCGTACAATTTAAGCAGTCATTGATATAAATTTTTTGCGCTTCACCTTTCAAATATTGTGCAATAGAATTAAATTTCCATTCTAGATTTTTCTGTTCCCTATCACATGTTTTATCAAAATAAGTTAACCAAGACAAAATGTTCATTCCAGAACTCGGGTCAAACGGTACGAACTTAGGATCTTCCATAATTTTTTTATTCTTACTCATTAGAATAAATGAAGCACTTCTATTTTCTTTATTAAATCCTAATTGTAAAATCATTCGCAATAAATTTCAAAGTTAATGATTTCTATCAATTACATATTTTTTCAAAATTACTATATTTAGCTGCTAACTTTAACCAGAAATTTTATCTAATAAAACAGAAATTGTAAATATCATAGATATACCTTAAATTGGGATCAACTTTTAATTCTATTATTTTATAGATCATAAACAGATTCAAAAATTTTAATTATAGGTAATTTCTTACTTAAAATCACAAAATTTACTGAAAAAATTAATCAGTCAAAATTCTAGCAACAGCCTTGCACAGTTCCATTTTTCTTACTGAATTTAAATAAATTATAAGAATCCGGGAACCAAAGCTCACTGTAACCAGAAATTCTAACAAATAAAATGAAAAACATAAATGTTAACTTAATTTTCAGCTCAAATGTCTAGTTGTAGGAACATTATCATGAAAATACTGCATTCTGAGAATAGTTCTTGATAACAAACAAATATCAATAAAATAGAAAATGTACTTTTTTTAAAAATAACTTTAGCTTCTAAATTCTTTTATACTTCATAATTATTACAAACTTGCCTTTAATCGTGCATAAAAATATCATAACTGTCTTAATAATTAACAGTAATTGTCTAAGAATATCATACTCTTCAATTTAATCCTTAAGAACAAAAATGTTTAAATCTCCAACACATAATAATGATAATAATAATGCTCATAAATAGGCAAGTAAATAAAATTCACAGACAAATAATCAAATAAATAAACCTGACAAACAAAGAATAATTAATTTAAATAAATACATAAAAAGTATACAAATAATAATATTCAAAACACTACGAAAAAAAAAAATCTCACCGAAATCCTATGGGTCTCAACTATCTCGAAAAAATATTTTTGTATTCACCAATTAACAAGAAATGGACTTGTAATTATTATTAATTTTTTCTTCTTTTTCATCATAAGAGGACTACTTTTTATCGACCAAAGCACTTTACAGGAACAATTCCTCTGTTTTTGTCACTCCAGAAATCATGAGACTATGGCAGTTTTTGTTTAAGAACACATCCAATAATGACGGGCAAATTATTCAGCGATCCACAGTTTTTATTATCACTTCGTTCCATAGCCAGTTTCTTTAAAAACGTAAAAAGGCAGCGCAGGCATAAAAGATCCTGTCGACTCTAGAAAAGACTGTGACTTTTAAAGTTAGGAGCCAGAAACATCATCGCCAGGGTCCCCGTTCTTTGCACAGAAGTCATGGCCAGCGAGGAAAAAAATAAAAATAAATAAATGTAGAATATCCAATAAATCACTCATTGGTGGCTGTAAGTTTATTTATTCAACTGTAGTCATTATAGAGGGAAAAACTCCTTTTTGCAAACGATCTTTTACCGAAATGTCCAAAAAATATTCCATCATTTACTTCAATCAGCCGTACTCATCGACGAAAGAACTCCAGAAACTCTCCCCTCTCTCATCTCGAGACTTCCACCTTTTAAAACTAAAAAGAAAATTCTAGAACTTTCTGTAATCTCAAACTATCATCCTTTTATGTAAACAGAATTCTTGTCCAGATGCGAGACTATTTTACACAGACGATAAATTTATTTTTAAAAAAATATATTATTTAACCAATTTATAATCGACTCATAATTTCTTAGGCAGACGATTTTTATAAATGATTAATTTTAAGAGAAAAAGAAAAGAAATGAATTTATTAATGCACACATCAAAGGTTGACTGAGTAAAAATAAATAAATAGATAAAATAAAATAATGATATTTTTTGAAAGGTATGGGTTTGGAATAAATTTAATAAGACTGTCTTAAAAGGGGGTGATAAAACATAGAAGAAATTAGTTTTATTTGGAATATTAAGAAATAAAGTTTTAATTAAGAATATTTTTAATTTAGAGCCATCTTTTTAAGTTTACGCATACAGGAATAATGTTTTTTTAAGGCAAATTAAGAATTTATATCGTCTGCATACAGATTAACAGATTAGATCTAGAAACAAGATTTTAATTTAATAATTTGAAGTAAGTACGGAACATTATTATAAGAAAATTAAGATAGTATAAAGGTTAGTTTTGGCGAAAAAAATTTAAATTTGTAATATATATATATATATGTATATATATATATATAGATAGATAGATAGATAGATATATAAACTGGAGCGATTGCAATAGGTAGTATTTCATACGAAATCTACCTAAAAAAAAGTTTACCAGAAAGTAAATTTTTAACACAAAGACTTAAATCCGATTCAATAAACTCTCTCTGTGTGCAAAAAAGACAAATTAAAAAAGTATCACTCAAGAAATTTGACTTTAACTGGGCGCTTTTTTTTTCTAGAGAGGAGGGGGTGATCAAGAAACGCCGTAATTCGCATTTATTCAGCGAAGTATTTGAATTATAGGCTACACATTTTTAAGTATTTTTTAATTAGTTTAATGACACTTATAATCGTATAACATGCGGAATCACAAAATACCGAATCGACTATTTAATCAAACACTAGTTTTAATGACATTTAATTGACTTAAAATTTAATAAATAACCCAGTTTCTCACTAGTGAAAACATAAATACTGTAATAACACATAGATATGAGCTGCCAGTGAATTTGTTTAATCAGATTTGTAAATATGCCAACTGAATTTTAAAAGGGCCATATCAACTAATGTATTCTGATTTACATTGACTTAATTTCCTCTCCCCCCCCCCCTCTTTTTACTGTGTTCTATGAACAGGACGATGACTCTAATTTTAACCCGAGAGGACGCGCACAGGGCCTAAAAGACCCTGAGTGCGTATGGTTTTTACAATTGTAACCACTAATTTTTTAAAAGTAATCTGCAACTTATTTTATCACAAAATTTGTATGAATTGTTTCCGTCTAAATAAAGTAGTTGTTATAATTTGATTTTATTGGTGACAAAGTTAAGACCATTCATACACTGGGTAAGGACGTGTTCTCCCGGGTTAAGAGCAACTAATGCACAAGTCTTTTTTTATAAACATTTAAAACCAAAAAAGTCTTAATGTAAACACCATTTCTCACTATTTTCAAAATTAGTATTATGAATGGAATATGCATGAATATGCATGCTTTTAAATAGCAACTAAGGTGCAAAACAATCATAGTTTAAAAAATATATATGTATATCCTTGTTTAAATCAGATTCTTTTTATTTAAATCAGGTTTTTATGATTTTTTTTCGTGTGTTAATATACTATGTTTTCAAACTTTAATTAATTAATGTTATTCAAGTACGGGATATATTAGTTAGTACTAGTTCTAATATTCGTAATAAATAGTACTAATATTTATTACAATATTAGTTAGTAATGGAGAATGGGATAGAATAGGACAGAAATTTTTCCTCATGACGTATTATTCTAAACATCAATCACAATACTAAATGGAGGCAGTGGCGTAGTTAGTGGGGGGCAGAGGTGCGGTCCCCGGCTGTCACCCAATATTTATTTGAAAATAAATATTTATAATCTTACACCATTTGGAAGAAGAATTCTGAAATAAAATTAAATTTCTAGCGTACGACGAAATAGACTTAATTTTCTTTTCTAAAAGAAGTTGAAATTTTATGCAGACTGGTGTGTTTAAATAAGATATTTGCACCAGGGAACAAAAATCTTATCTATCCAACGAGTGGATAACAAAAACAAACTTTAAAAGAAAGAATTTTCTTCGACATACAGACACCACATTGATTTAAGCGGATTATGGGTTAAGTAAAAATTCCCCCCTCTGTTTTTTTTCTCAATGCAAAGCAAAAGGTAAATGAGAAATGATATGGTCATTTGTTATAATAGCGTACAATTGTGAATGAAAAAATATAACGGATCGGTGTGTGTGTGTGGGGGGGGGTGACACCATGGTGGCTGGCGGTAACACAATTTACATCCGCTCTGGGTGTCACCTATCCTAGCTACGCCACTGAGATGGAGCAATGACAACCAAATCTTCAGTTGAAAAAAGTTGCTTTTCAGCATAAACTTAGATTTGTATAAAAAAATTGTTTATTAAAAAAATAAATTTGCTTACTATAATTTTAATATTTGAAGTATATTAATGACTTGTTTACCTGTAGCTGTAATAGTTCCCCTCTTTAGAAAACCTAATATTATACATTATCCATAATTTTAACTAAACTTAAAAGCAGTTTAATATAACAGAACATAATGGGAAGGAATGGGACCTGCTAGCAAAAGGAGGAATGAAATAAGTCGATTTCCTTCTTTTGAATAAGATAAATGTAAATTACTAATATTACGCATATATTCTAGTAAAAATGATTAAATTTAAAAGGAAATAGTTGAAATATTGAACAGAAAATATTCAAAATTTTATAGATGTCAGTTTGCTATTTTAAACACAATTTAATCCAACACGCACTTTTCATTAACAAAGTAATTCATTTTCCAATTTTTATATAACTTAGCCAAAGAAATGAATAACATACTTTTAAGGAAAAACAATTTAAAACATGTATAGTTCAAATTAGTTATCTAATTATGTAAGTTAAAGGAAAACAAGAAATACAGCCGATTAACTTACTTAAATAAATAACTCGGATCTCAAGTTCTCCATTGCCCGAAATCAACAAACTGACGCCATTAGATTTGTTGGTTGGTTGGTGAATACTGAAACTTATGCTGCTACCCTTAAAGAAGGCATTTGCCTCGAAAATCTGACAACATTACTTCGGCCGAAAGCAAATTTTCACGCTTTGTATTATCTTACCTATAATAAGACATTTTCAAAGAAAATGTTTTGCTCAGTCAATATTTACGATGGTTTTACTAGAAACAAGAATGATATATTAATTTTTTTATTAGGTGTTGTATATATATAACATTATTCTTTTAGGGGGGAGGGAGGGTCTGACACATGATATCGTAAGATATCTCTAGGGGAAGGGGGGGATTATCCTTTTGATATCGATATCATTTTTGACCCAATTAGAATTATCTCTTTTTCTCTGTAACGTGGTATTTTGTTCAAAATAGTACATTATCTTTTTTTTTATATTTTGTTAACTATTTTTGTTTGAATAAAGCGATATTTTATTAAATTATCTTCAATTGAATCAATAAAGTTTGCGAAAAATAAATTTAACCCGTTTTGTATGTTACTCAAAACAAAAGAATTTAATTCTAAAAAAATTTTTTTACACTTTGATAACGATATCATTACCGGGGCACGGAGTTTGATGGAAGTAACGTATGATATCTAAAGGGAGGGAAAGGGTCCAAAATTACCAAAAAGTAAATAACGTTATATTTGCAATTAGCTCCTTATTGGTCGAATGGAATTTTTGTAAATTAACCGCGTTTCTATAATTTACTTGAAATATGGTAAAGTGAGTGCAAAATCAGGGAATAGGGAATCATTATTTTACAGACATCTTTAACAGAGCAAGGTCGATCCATCCGATGGATCATACTGAGTCGGGTAGGAGGCATCGACTATTTCTTTTAAAAACATCAGTGGTAGTGTTTGCATCAAAATTCCACTGATGACCACTGAAGTAACAGGAAAATATCATTCAAGATCTAGTCTGAATAATTTATCCAAGCCGGACTGAAGAGAGATCGGGGGAGGGGGGATTGTCTAAGATTTGAAGACATATGGATGAGACTGTGAATTAACTTTAACTCTCTAAATGGTTTTTAATGTTTAATTTTCCAGAATTTGGAGGGAGAGATTGAGTTACCGAATGAGAGACCTTTCTTTTAACAAAAATAACAGTCTTGAAATATCAGTGTTGAATTAATGGGGTGCTCCAGAGGGACCCCCCCCCAGTGCAATAAAATGTCCCCCCCCCCGGAAAAATAGAGTTCTTGTGTTTTCACTGGGAAAAAAGGTTTCATTCTCCCACCCTCCGGAGCCCCAGAAGTCCCTCTTGGAGAAAAGTGTCTGAATTCAATACTGAGCCATATGGGGAAAGAGCGTCGAGTGAGATAGGTTCTAAAATTTTGATTTGCGATTTTTAGAGTTTTTGAACTTTACCACCTTTTTAAGGATTAGATCAACAGAATTGTTAATTACGAAATTCCTGAGCTCATAGAGATTGGGGTCTGAGTTCGATAAAATTCTAACAACGTAAGCGAAAAAGATTTTTGAATTTTAGTTATTTATGAGGTTGGTAGAGGAAAGGGGACCGTAGTTTGCAGTTTTACTGGTGGTTTAAGCGTAAATCTAAGCCAACTGACTGTTTGGTATTTTTTTATTTTTTTCTGATAAGGATGTATTTTTTTCTAGTTTTATGATAATTTTGTCTAAATTTTGAACGTGGTGATTCGCGGGGGACGCGTCTTTATAGGCCCCAAAATTTCACCATCTGAGCACACACGATACGTTATACCATTTCATTTTTTTTAACAGACAACTTACTAGCCGCCGATCTTCATTATTTGAGAGAGGCGGCGTTCGATACATTAGAATTGTAGAGAACGTGGACATGCGTGTTACTAGTGTGTCGCTGAATAAGGAAAAATAAAAGGGTAAAACGCATCGTGTTGCCCAGCTTGGAGTTTTCAAAAAAATAAGCAGTACCATATTTCGGTGCTTCTCTTTATTTTACTTCATGAATAGACTCCACTTTGAAATTCCACCACGGAAATTTTTAACATTGTATTATTGGATTTTTTTTTTTGAAAATTTTTTTAATTTCAAATAATTTTTAGCTGAAAATTTTCTTATTTGTCATACCTAAAAAAAAATAATTATTAATGTCATAATTTTTAAACCCAAAATAAATTAATAAGACAAATATATAACAGTAAAGAAGAAGTTTATTAAGAACTAATGCAAGTTAAAAATGTAATAAAAATACATGCATAATAGTTACTTTCACTTAAAAATAGTTAAAATGTTACATACTTCTTTGTCCTGCACGTCCGGTATGAGGATCCAACTGAATGAAACACAAAGAGCATACACAAAGGTGAACAAACCCTTTTAACACATAAGAATATCATTGGTATATACAGGGTGTCCCTAAACAAATGGTATATACGCTAGGGGGTGATAGAACACATCAAGACGAGTAATAGTAAATAGGAAACCAAGGGTCCCAAACGTTTTCCAAAGGAGATAGCCGCCATTAAAGTTTGGGGTCCAAAATTTCAAATACACATAAAAAACAGAAAAATTTAACGATTGATTTGCGGTTTTCACTAAAATTATTCTTTATGTTGATATTTTCTTGAAAATAAATTATAAAGATAAATTTCGAAAAATGCCGATAGAGCGCGCTTTACACTCTGAAGTAATAAAAAACTATTTTTTGCCGTGATTTTTTGCATATCATTAAATGGTTTCGTAAGCTTAGATTTAAACTTAAATTTTGAGCTCAAAATCTGAATAGTTGGAAGCGGTTAAGTTGCAAAAAGTTTTACTGTGTTCAGAGGGTTTAAATTTCAATTGATTATAAAAAACGGAAAATTGGTCGATTGATTTGCGTTTTTCACTAAAACTATTCTTTATGTCGGTATTTTATTGAAAATGAATTATAAAGATAAATTTCAAAAAATGCCGATAGAGGGCGCTTTAGACTTTGGTTTGACGAAATAGTCCATCCTAATACTGTTTTTTGCATCTCATTAAATGGTTTCGTAGGCTTAGATTTAAACTTAAATTTTGAACTCAAAATCTGAATAGTTCGGAGTGGTTAAGTAGCACAAACTGAAGTGTGTTCAGAGGGTTTAAATTTCAAACGAAATGGAATACTATAAAAAAGAACAGAAAAATTAGTCGATTCGTTTGAGGTTTTTTCTAAAACTACTCTTTAAATCAGTGTTTTCTTGAAAATAAATTTTAAAGATAAATTTCACAAAATGCCGATAGAGGGCGCCTTAGACACTGGAGTACCGTGCAACTATTTTTAACCGTTATTTTTTTAAAACTCATTAAATGCTTTCAAATGCTTAGATTTAAATTTTGAGATCAAATTCTGAGTCGTTGCGAGGGTTTAAGTAGCGCAAAAGTGAACTGTGTTCGAAGGAGGGGGGGGGGTTAAAATTTCAACTCCTGAACACACTTCAGTTTGCGCAAAATGTTGTTTAAATCTAAGATTTCGAAAACATTTAACAAATTTTGGAAAGCATTTAATTAGATACAAAAAATGACGGTTAAAATTCGTTGTTGGTTACTGTGAAGTTTAAGGCGCCTTCTAACGGAATTTTTTGAAATTTATCTTTAAAATTCATTTTCAATAAGATACTGACTTAAAGAATAGTTTTATTTTAAACCGCAAACAAATCGACCAATTTTTCCGTTTTTTATTATCATTTGAAATTTGAACCCTCTAAACACAGTTCAGTTTGTGCTACTTAACCACTCCCAACTATTCAGATTTTGAGCTCAAAATTTAAGTTTAAGTCTAAGTTTACGAAAACATTTAAACAGATGCAAAAAATAACGTAAAAAGTAGTTGTTCGTTACTCCAAAGTTTAAAGCGCCCTCTATCGGCATTTTTTGAAATTTATCTTTATAATTTATTTTTAATAAAATACCGACGTAAAGAATAGTTTTAGTGAAAACCGCAAATCAATCGACCAATTTTTCCGTTTTTTATAATCATTTGAAATTTAAACCTTCTGAACACAGTTAAGTTTGTGCTACTTAACCGCTTCCAACTATTCAGATTATGAGCTCAAAATTTAAGTCTAAGCTTACGAAACCATTTAATGAGATGCAAAAAAGTAGTTTTTCATTACTTTAAATTCTAAAGCGCCCTCTATCGGCATTTTTCGAAATTTATCTTTATAATTTATTTTCAAGAAAATACCAACATAAAGAATAATTTTAGTGAAAACCGCAAATGAATCGACCAATTTTCCGTTTTTTATGTGTATTTGAAATTTAGGACCCCAAACTTTAATGGAGGCTATTTCCTTTGGAAAACATTTGAGACCCTTGGTTTCCTATTTACTATTACTCGTCTTGATGTGTTCTATCACCTCCTAGCGTATATACCATTTGTTTAGGGACACCCTGTATATTCAATGGTACATAATATTACAATTACAATTGCATGACTATGAATATGAATAAGTAATTAATTAAACTAGTTTAAAATCATAGAATTTCACTTCTATGAATTGTATAATTCTCCAATAAAAATTAAGGATGGATTTGACATCATTCAGTATGATAGATTAAAAGTTCCCACTAGAAAGACGACATCTATTCAGGCCGTCGAGAACCGTGACGGGCCCAGAATCAGTCACCCCCCCCCCTTACACAGACACGCAAGACACATAAAATGCATGTGAATCTTTAATAAAGCCTCGTCTATTTTGTAGACTACTTTAGTCATCTTTCATAAATTACATTATTTATTTTCTTCTAGTTAAAGATAATAATTATATATTCTAATAATTATCTATTCTTCTTTAATACTATTTAACAAAAGTAAATACATTCCTTTCTTTTTTTTTATTGTTACATTATGGTATCCATAAAAATTATAATAAACAGTGTGTATTGCAGGAGTTGTGACCCTTTGAGATTTTTGGACTCCAAAACAAGTTAACGGCTGCACTCCCCCATCTCCTCAGACCTGCGCGCATTTACATAGCAACAACAAGAACATCGCTTGAGAGAATGCCGTACACCGAGGCGAGGATGCCATATTTTCCCTTACTGAAATATAATTAATTTCAGTATAAATATTGCCTTTTTACTGAAAAACAATCATTTTATGGTATAAATACCGTTTATAATTGAAATAGCATAGAAATTGGTCATTTTATGGTATAAATACTGTTTATAATCGAAATAGCACAGAAACTGGTTTTTTTAATGCCTAATATATCTTAGAAATACGGTACTCATACAGTAAAGAATGATAACAGTAGACGTACCGTAAAATTTAGGTACATCTATTGAAATGCTACGAAAATTTTTACAATGTCGTTTTCCTTATTGAAAAATAATTATTTTACGGTATAAATGCCGAGTTTTTACGGAAAAATAATAATTTTACTGTGTAAATACTGTTTTTAATCGAAACAGTACAAAAAACTGTTTTTTACACTTAATATACCTTAGAAATACGGTATTCATACCGTAAAGAGTGAAAATGGTAGAAGTACCGTGAAATTTACGGTACATCTACTGGAATTTTACAAAATTTTTTTACAGTGTAGCACCAACAATCGTCAGTCCGTTCGTCTGTCTGTTCGTCTGCCCGTATGTTACAGAGCAAAAACTAACCTAACGAATCGTTTGAAATTAAAAAATATATAATTGTTACGTAACTTTGTCAAGTCATCTCAAATTTTAAGAAAATCGGATGTATAGTTTAATCACAGTGACAATCAAAAGTATTCCGTTACATTACGACCAATGGAAAAAAATATATAATTGTTACGTAACTTTGTCAAGTCATCTCAAATTTTAAGAAAATCGGATGTATAGTTTAATCACAGTGACAATCAAAAGTATTCCGTTACATTACGACCAATGGAAAAAAAAAGAGTTTTAGGTGTATTTTAATGATGTTACACTCTTTCGAACATTATAAAATTGATATGCATTTGTGAAATATATATTAAAATATCCGTTTTGTGCAATGTGGTATAAAGAATATTTGATATTAATTTGCAGAGCCACTTTAAAGTACCACATTGCATAATGGGGAAAATATTGTTTCGGGTGCGTTTTAATTAAGTTAAACCATCCCATGTTTTACAAATTGATATACGTTTCTGAGTTTCACTGCAAGTTACTTCCTGCATAACAAAAAGCAGACCATATTTATAGGGACACACAAATGATTCCGGCTACTATACTGTATATTACTTTGCCAAGATATGGATATATTTAAAACTCCGTTATAATACGAACGATCTCATTAGCTTCGTTCAACGTGCAATTTCTGCATAGCTTCTTTATAAATATAATTTTTTAAGGGAAATAAATTTTACTTAAAGCTAAACAAATTCCAATAACTTTGTATTCTATATAGTTTTAAATATATTAGTTAAATATTAAAATTAAAAATCTGCATTTTTATCATTAATGTAAAATATCTCTACTTCTTTAAGTAAAATGTTTAAGTGATCTTATAGACAAAAGATTTTCATTAATGAAAAACTTTTTAATGCTTGAATTCAAATGACACAAAGCTTTGCATCAACGAAGCTGATACATTAATCTTACTTAGTGGGTTCGGTGAAGTAAGAGAAAATTTAGCGTGAAATATTTTCTCTTTGGTGTTGCTCTGAGCGATCCTTCGACAGACGAAAATTACATAGTAGTTAATTAATGCTTTGGAAGTCGTTATAAGAATGTGCAATGTTTCATCTTAAGACGTTAAATAGAGTGGATTTCGTTTGGCTGTATTTGAAATATTTTTCAGTTAAAGACTGCAAAGTTAATTTTTTTCTAGTCATTTTTAAAGAAATGAAAAAACTTTACAACTTAAAAAAAGGAAATGTGTATAATATATAGATGTTAATATACCAATGTAAAATATCACATCATATGTATTGATATCGTCTTATGTAAGTGTGATTGTTGTTTAACCTTTTCCGTCACGGGCAAAATCTGTTAGTAAAATCGAGAAGTTACCGACTGACACCAGAATTCACAAACGAATTTTTTAGATATGTTGAAACCCTTAATTTAAGCTTTTATTGTAAAAGAAAAGGGTTACTAAATAATTTTTGGTGCGATTTGCAAGTTTGAAATTAAAATTAGGTATCCCAGACCGGGCACAGTGTGTAGGAAAGGGTTAATGGAAATTAATTAATATTTCCAATCTTTATTTTTTGATAAATAAGATATTTTTGGGAAATAAATGTTACTTATAGTTCAGCAAAATCTAATTATTGTGTCTTCTGTAAAGTTTTAAATATATTAATTAAATACTATAGTTAAAGAAACTGTATTTTTATCATTAATGTAAAATATCCCTACTTTTTTAATTGGAAGAGTTTAAGGTGTTATTAGGTGTAGTAAGAAGTTTTAAAGCGAACTTTGTCTGGCGTTTAAGGCGAAATAACGCACCTATCAGCAGACCGCATCTCTGTCATGTGATAAGAACTATTTCAGCGTTTTCAAATCGACTCAAAAGCTGGGAGAAAAGTGAAAGTAAAGTTGAAATTTTGAAGGTCAAAATGTCATATGATGACACTATGTCATATGAATGTCACTGAATTCGTTATGAAGTTCACTAAGGAAAAAGTGCTTCAAAAGCATATCAATCAATCTGTTCTGTTTTTGGAGAGGAAATTTTATTGAAAAGCACATGCGAATTTTGTTTTCGGCGTTTTAACCCATTAACACCCGAATTATTTTCTTCGCTAAAATTTAAATTCTGTATTTGCCACCACTTTTAAAAGCTAATTAACTTTTATCTAAATTTATCGAGGATTCTATTTCGTGAAATAAGGTATTTATTTATTTTCCTCTTTACTGGTGGGAAAACTGCTTTCTTGCTGTTTTTGTAACCGTCCTCAAAAGAGGGCGCTGAGCGTTATTGGGTTAAAGACGGTGATCTTGATGTTAGCGATTGAGAACGTAGCGGCGCTCCGCTGAAGGCTAGTCGTGAGGATTTGCAATCTCTACTTGATGAAGATGCATCTCAGACGCAAAAATAACTTGCCGAATAATTACCGGTATCCCAAAAAACGATTTGGAATCCTTTACAGGCAATGGGAAAGATTCAGAAGGCAGGAAGATGGGTGCCACATGTACTGAGCCAGAAAAACAAGGATGAGAGATTCTTGAGTGCATGAATCTGCTAAAGAGGCAACAGAGAAAGTCTTTCTTGTGGAAAATCGTGAGGGGAGATCAAAAATGGGTATGTTATGACAATCCGAAAACCAAAAATATTGGTTGAATACTAGCGAAGAAGCAACATCAACGGCGAAACGATCCATTCACTGCAAAAAAGTTCTCCTCCGCATCTTATGGGATATGAAGGGTGTGCTCTATTACGAACTGTTGGAGCCTGGTATAAGTGTAACAGCTGAACGCTACAAGGAACAATTGCTTCAATTGAACCAGGAAATCGGTCAAAAACGTCCATTTACTGGAAAAGGTTTGCGCCCCGTGAAATTGCTCCAAGACAATGCCAGGCTTCATGATACAAAACAGACGCGAAAAGAACTTGTCGAACAATTACGGGTATCCCAGAAACGATTTGGAATCGTTTACAGGCAATGGGAAAGATTCAGAAGGCAGGAAGTTGGGTGCCACATGTATTGAACCAGAAAAACAAGGATGAGCGTTTCTTGAGCGCATGAATCTGCTAAAGAGGCAACAGAGAAAATCTTTCTTGTGGAAAATCGTGACGGGAGATCGAAAATGGGTATGTTATGACAATCCGAAAACCAAAAATATTCATTGAATACTAGCGAAGAAGCAACATCAACGGCGAAACGATCCATTCACTGCAAAAAAATTCTCCTCTGCATCTAAAGGGATATGAAGGGTGTGCTCTATTACGAACTGTTGGAGCCTGGTATAAGTGTAACAGCTGAACGCTACAAGGAACAATTGCTTCAATTAAACCAAAAAATTGGTCAAAAACGTCCATTTACTGGAAAAGGTTTGCGCCCCGTTAAATTGCTCCAAGACAAAACCAGTCAAGGACACGTTAGTACCTCTTGGCTGGGAAGTTTTGGAACACCCGGCGTATTATCCCGACATAGCCCCTTCGGACTATTATCTGTTTCGGTCGATGCAGTATGTCTTGTCTTCTGCACACTTCCAGACAGTGGACGAAGTGCGAAATTGGGTTGATGACTTCATCGCGTCAAAAGACGAATTATTCTACATTGCTCGCATCCGTCAACTGCCCGACCGATGGCAAAAGGTGTTAGATAATGATGGAGATTATTTTGATGAATAAAGATATTATTCTCAGCTCTTAATTGCATATTCATTTCTCTGAAAAACGCTTTAAAACTTCTTACTACAATTAATATAAAGACAGAAGATTTTCTTTAATGGAAAACTTTTTACTGTTTCAATTCCAAGTCCACAGGTTCAAAGCTTTATATCAACGGAATTGATACATTAATCTCAGTGAGTTCGGTGAAGTAACAGATAATTTAGCGTGACATATTTTCACATTGGAGTTGCTCTGAGTGATCTTTCCACAGACAAAAAATTACATATTAGTTACTTAATGCTTCAGAACTGGTTATAATAATATGCAAAGTTTCATCCAAAGCTGTTAAATAGAGTGAAAAAAAACTGCCTGTATTAAAAATACTTTTCAATTGCAAAAATTTTTTCTAGTAAACTTTAAAGAATTAAAAAAAAAAATTACTATAAAAAAAGGGGAAGATGCGTATGATATAGATCTTTAAATATATTAATTTAATACTATAATTAAAGAAAGTGCATTTTTATCATTTATGTAAAAGTCACTACTTCTTTAAATAAAAGAATTAAAGGGATGTTATTACATAGATAGATTTTCTTTAATGGAGACTTTTTAATTTTGCCATTTCCAAGGACATAGGCACAAAGCTACATATCAACGGAGACGACAAATTAATTTTTACAGACACCAGGTTATATTTACGTTCTTTTTTAATTTCAGTTATGAGTTTATAATAACAAACTGATAACTAAGAAAAATTCAACAGCGAAAGAAAATAAATTTCATTGTTTGTACATAAAATTTGATGATACATTGGGACTCAAAAAGTAATTTCTTTTACAATTTCTTGGAGTTTTTCTTAGTTTAATTTTACGTTTTTACATTGCAAAAACAACGAAGGACGCAAAATAAATATGTATTTAATAATTTTTTGTTAATACTGAATTATAAAAATGGTATCTTAAATTATAGTAAAATTATTTACGCTTTCATTTTTCTACATTTCGGACATTTTTGCTGCAATCCATTTTTATATAACACGTAGCTTGCTAAAAAAAAGTATAAGAAAAAAATTGCTATTACTTACCCATCATACGTTATACAGGGTGTCTTGCCATCGTTTTGCAAAAGCGAAAAATTTTTTTGAGGATTTACACGTTTTAAACACTGGAAATTGCGCAAAACAAATTTTTAGAAGAAAGAATTGCCGTCTGTCTGTCTGTAAACGCTCTATCTATCGGAAAAATTTAGATAGAAATGCAAATTTGGTATGTACTTGGTATGTAACAAAGAAATGGAGCTTATTTAATACTAGTAACTTCGATTATATAGGACTATTTTTTTTACTCTCGAAATATGCGTTCTAATGAAAGGTACATACAAATTTTCAAATTTTTTTCTATTGTAAGAAGTACATGTAAAAGACAATTACAAAATATGAATTTTGCATAACAAAGTCGATCGAGTAATTAGTTGCTGAAATATTTGTAATCATATTTAAACATTATTCGTTTTTTCAGGGCCCGTATTTCACTCAAAGTTCAATTCAAAGATATATTTTAATTGGAAATAAGACGCTTAATCCAACGCAGTAAAAAGTTGGTTAATATAATTATTATTTTTGGAATTATAAAGATGCTTCCTAACGCAATTCGGTGTTACTTGATTTACATGTTGATAAAAAAAAAAACTATCGCCAAACTGTAAGATTAAATGCGAATAATGGCTTATCGTAAATGTCACATTCACTTTACATGAAACATGTTGCATGTGTTTCTTAAGTCATCAAGTGATTTTTATTTCGATGTTTTATTTGTAATAGTAATCTATCACTAATTTATTCGTTATTTCGTTGCTTAAAAATTTGGCCAATTTGTATAATTTACGAATCGTTTGATGATATATATTATTTTTCTAAATGAGTCAATGGGATAATTATTAGTACCCACAAATCTGTAATAGAGCATTTGTTATGCATTAAAAATATTTAAATATGTTTTTAAATTGTATATTGGAATTTAGATGCATTTTATAAATAATTTTCACTTTTTTTCATTTTTTATAATATGCATATCCATGGTTTGTAAGTGTTTTAAAAGCTCGCATCGACTAGTTTGGTTTAGATCTGCTATTTGATAGAATCTATTCACACCAATTTCTCTCTCTCCTTTTTTACATTATTTATATAAATGAAAAATAATTGTAAAGATGTGTATCCTATATGATATACAAAGTTTTAAGAGGTTAATCTTATTTAGTGGGTTCGGAAAGTAAGAAATAATTTAGCCGAAAATATTTTCAAATTGGGTTTGTCTGAGTGATCCTTTCACGGGCGAAAATTGATGCAATCGTTAATTAAAGATTTGGCACTCATTATAAGAAAATAAATTGCTTCTTTCAAAACAGTTAAATAAAGTAAACTTTTTTTATTACATTGGAAATTTACATTTTTAAGCTAAAATAACGTAAATATTTTTTTCTTGTGAATTTTTAAAGAATATAATTATTTTCATAATTGTTTGTAAAAAGTGAATACGTACAAAATGTGAATATTAATATATCAACATATATTATAATATATAATAAATATAAATTGAATTTCATGTAGCTGTAATTGTTGTATGATGATATCAAATAATACTATTTTTGAACATTATTTCTTCCTTTAAATAGGATCATTTTGGTAAATAGATATTATTCAAAACTGAACTAAAACCGTTAACAGCGTCTTCTGTGCAGATTTAAAATCTTTAATTAAATGACCTGCATTTTTATCGTAGTTTGATTCCAACTGATTTGACGTTTATTATTGTAAAATGCCTGTACTTCTTTAAGTAGCAGAACTTAAGGGATTTTTTTATATAGCAAGTCTTTAGTAAAAACTTTTTATGTTTCTCATTTTGAAGCTCACGTGCTCATATTTACAAAGCGGAGCTGTTACATAAAATTTACTGAGTGAGTTCGGTGAAGTAAAAGATAATTCAGCTTGAAATAGCTTCACATTGGAGGTTACTCTGAATGATCATTCCACGGGCGAAAATTGCGTAGTAGTTAATTAATGAAATGTATTATAAGTTTGTTAAACGTTTTTTTCGAAACAATTAATTTCAATTAATTCCTAAGCATTGAATTTCGTTCGCTGTATTGTAAATAATTTTGAACTAAAATAATGCAAAGATTTTTTTTTCTTTACCGCGTGTTTAACTTGCTTCGGGACTGATGTCTTTTGCGCAAATTTTATTCTTTTCATTCCAGTTTTTTCCTTAAAAAATATCTGCACTTACTTAATTACAAAAATGCTGTTATACAATAAGGTTTTTTTTTCTTCTTTTTGCTTATCTGGTGGAGGAAAAAAAATACGCACCTTTTAACGGTGATTGCATTCACACATGGTCCAGAATGGATTAAATATATTTTTTAATTGTTTATAAAAACGGAAATGTATATAACATATGAATATTAATATGTCAATTTATATTACGACATACTGTACGTAGATTGCATTCCATGTAACTATAATTGTTTGATAGAAATTAAATATTCATAATACCGAACTTTATTTTTTCAATTAAATATGTTTTTTTTTAAGTAATTTTTTTAAACCTAAATTAAAATCGAGAACTATGTCTTCTATATAGCTTTAAATGGTTTATTAAATGTTATAATTGAAGAAACTGTATTTTTGTCATTAACGTAATGTTTTAATTTTTTTAAGTAAAACAATTTAAGGTATCTTTTTGTAGAAAACAGAAGATATTCTTTCATTGAAAACCTTTTAAGGTATCCCGTTAATAAGCACTCAGGCACAAATCCATACGGCAATGAAGTTGGTAGATTAATCTTACTTATTATTGTAAAATGCTCTACTTGTTTAAGTACACTGTTAAAAAAATTCTGAATTCACGAATATTTTTTATCTGAATTTCACAGAAAAGTCCCTTTTCACAACAAAAAGGCATTTTCCGTTAAAAATCAGAAAACTCCACCATATTTCCTGAAAATAACGAAACGGATAGAAATAGAAACAGAAAACGGAGACACTCAGTTGCGTGGAAGGCTCCGTGGTCGACTGGTCAAGGCACCACACCGCTAATCGCCTGCAAGCGCAGATTGTGGTTTCAAATCCTACTGGCGCCATGGAATAATGAAAACATAAAAAATACCTTTTAAATTACATTTTTTCTGTTCATTTTTCTCTTATTTCTTATTAAAAAAAAACTTTTAACTAATTAGCCAAAAATAAATAATTAAATAAATAAATAGGGTATGACAATCTAAAAAAAATGTATATAACATTATTTTTTGTAAAAAATGAATATTTTTTTTCATTCATTCATTCACTCATTCATTCATTCAAGAAAAAAATATTTTAAATAGTGATTTTTAAAAAAAATAAACTAGTTAAAAAATTAAAATTATTATGCTAAAATAAAACAGAAGCAGTCTAAAATAAAAAAAGAAACCATTTACAAATATTCTAACAAATATATTTGAAAGGATATCTTTAAAAAGTACAACAGATTTTCCCACTAACTCATAAAAGACATACTTTCTACCGGCCAGCATCAGCAGCTTCGGCTCAGTCAGTAAGGATTTGTTCCGCTAGTAAAAGGTCTCTAGTTCGATCTTCAGGACGGCTTGGGGTAAATTATACAAATAATAAAAATAATAATGATTGTCGGACGTTCCCCTCAGTCCACACAACTTTGAAGAATGTCCGTGGTAGATATAGCTGCCACCACCGATATTATTAGGTGATATCGGTCACCCACTGTGAGATTGGTGTAAATGAAGACTTACGCTAGTAACTGAATTATCAGTTTATTAAGAATATATGTACACACAAAATACGCTATTTACAAATATATACAACTACAACTCGGATATAGGTGATCCGGTTCAACATTAAATTAGATACCGTAAAGATTGTTTGTGTACTATTCCAATTACACTTTCCACCTCACACTCAATACCCGTTAAATTCACTTTTTTGGAGCTCAACCTTGAGTCTCCCAACAAGTATACTGGGCCTGCACTTCTTAGCCCAGAACACTAAACACCAGGACGTCTGTGTCCTTTGCGCACCAGAAAACGCACACTTTACGCTCTTCCACACAGAGCAACCTCTAGGTACGACACCTAGGTACGGCATGAATTCTCTGAGACAAACTTGCCCTCTCAACTCATGGGGTCACACAAATGGCACCCCCTCTGGAGCTTCCTCATTGGGCACATTTCCTCACTCCTTTCTTGCCTAGTCACATGCTGCTAATCTGCTCATCATCCGCATACTTCACTGACAGATGGACATGCCTCTGAGCCATCTCCTTTCTCTAACACACCACCTGCAAAAGATTAGCTGGCAATTCCCCTTTCCACGAAGAGGGAATGTCACCTTGGAAATTCTGTACACAACCATACAATACTAGATATTCAAATAGAGAAAGAGTAGACATTACATTCTTTAGCACAGGTGCTATCAGATCCTGACAATGATGATTAAGTAAAACAATATAGCAGCTTAAAATCACTCTGAAATTTCGAATTCTTTGACGATTAATCGATTCATTAATTTTAAAAATTATATTAAATTATTACCATTAGAAATCAAACCTTGTAATTGAAAGTTTCTGATTCTTCAAACGGAGTTTTCCTTTCTTTTATTTCTCAAAACCGAAAATCTACTAACGAAACGGTAAAAGTTCGGCTACTTTGCTGCCAGTAGTTTTAACGTGAATTCACAGATTTACTTTTAACAGCGTAGAAGAATTTATGGGGTCTTTTTATATTACAACTCTTTAATGAAAAAATTATTAAAACAGAAATGTGTATTATATGTATATATATATATACATATATATATATATATATATATATATACATATATATATATATATATATATATACATATATATATATATATATATATATATATATATATATATATATATATATATATATACAGGGTGTCCAGCAAATAACACCCTGATTTCAAAATTAAATTTCTCAAAAACAAAGATCAATAGAATTATGCAGTAAACGGTTTGTTAATCAGGTAAGCTGTAAAAATCTTATACAAAATTTTCGAACGGTAAATATTTTGAAAAGATTGTGTTCTGATTGCAAAGAATGCTTTGATTTGGCATTTTTCTTGCTTTAGATTGCTGCCAGAGAATGTGTTTTTCGGTTTAAAGTGCCATATTTCATAGTTTTTTTTATTAAATTTTTTTAATTTCGAAATTCTAAAAATTTACTTCGAAAAATCTTTAAAATATTGCATTGTGAGCTGAAAAATTATCTCTCTGCAGGCAATCTAAAACAAGAAAAATATCAAATCAAAGCATTCTATGCAATCAGAACGCACATTTCTCAAAATATTCACTGTTTGAAATTTCTGTATACGATTTTTACAGCTTACCTAATGAAAAATCGTTTACCGCATGTTACTATCGATCTTTGTTTTTGAGAAATTTAATTTTGAAATCAGGGTGTTATTTGCTGGACACCCTGTATATATATATATATATTTTTTTTTTATATGTTATATATAGATTACCTCTCATTTAATTGTAATTGTTTGATAGAAATTAATTAATAACATTTCTGATCTTTATTTCTTCAATTAAGTATGATCGTTTTGTGTAATAGATATTCCTAAAAGCTAAACTTAAGACGATAACTGTGCATTATTTACTCCTTTAAATACTTTATTTAAATAATATAAAGAAACTGTATTTTTGCCATTAATGTAAAATTTACCCCTTCTTTAAATAGAAGAATTTAAGGGAGATTAGATTTCTCTAGTATCTTTATCTAGCGAAAAAGAGGATAAATCTAGATCCAGATCTATTTAGTTAGATCTTATTACATAGATATGTATTTTTTAATGAAAGTGTTTAATGTTTTCCGTTTTCAAGAACAAAGCACAAACTACAAAAAAACGAAGATGTGAAGTAAAAGATAATTTAACATGAGATATTTTCACATTAGGGATTACTCTGAGTAATCGTTACACGGGCGAAAATTACGTAGTAGTTAATTAATGCTTTGAAACTTGTTATAAGTAATGTTTATAAAACTTTTTTTTTGAAACAGTTAATTTTAATTAATTCCGAAGCATTAAAGTTTGTTTATCTGTATAGGAAACATTTTATCAGCTGAAAGAATACAAAGATTTTATTTTCTTCCGAGTTTTAACTTTTTCGGAACAGCGCATCCCTTCAGATATCTTGCGAAAATTTTTTTCGTTTGACCTCATTTTTTTCATAAAATTACTTTCATTTATATAAATATAAAAATACTCTTATACAATAAGGAAAATATTTTTTTCTATTAACTAATACACATGAAAAAAAAATTGTACGTGCCTTTTTAAGGTGTAAGAAATCACCCATGTTCTAGAATGGTTTAAATCATAGGTTCCCAACCTTTTATGAACCACCGCCCCCCTTAGAAGAAATACAATTTTCCAACGCCCCCCCCTCTTCCATAATAGTTAATTATACCAATTAAAATATTGCTGCATATTGTCTAAACCTTTTTTGTCTATTTATAAACTTTCTGAGTTATTTTCCAAAAAATAATTTGTATTAGAGTCAAAAATATTTTAAACAGAACTGTATTTCAAGATGTATATAAAATAAAGGGGCATGGAATGTACTTTAGAAACAAACTGTGAAAGAACATTTTGATTAAGATTATTTTTATAAACAATTTAATGAAAATGCAGGAAATCCCTCAAGATGCTTGGATTGTTAAGAAGCACAAAGTAAAAATTAGAATTAAAATGACTATCAAACGTAATGAAAATTCTTTCAGTAAAAATTTAAAAATAAACGCAAAATAAAATTAAATAAACTTTATAAAAAGGTGCATTTAAGGGAGACCCGTAAGAAAAAGCCCAAAATTTTTATTATTGATTTTAAAGTAATGAATTTTAGTGTACTATTTAAGAATCTTCTTGTAAGGAACAATTAGCCAAAAAATTCACTTTTTATTAAAAAGTATATTTTTGGGGGGATTTTTATGATTTTTTTTGTCGAAAAATACACTTTTTAAAATTACTACTCCTCATTCAATTTTCAATATTTTGGTATTACTAAAATTTCTTAATATAGAATTTAGTCGGATATCTAAAAGATGTTATTACATATAAAAGCACAGTTTTAAAAACTGAAAATTTCAAATATTATACACGAAAGTTTTCGATCAGAACTTCATCATCCTCAGGACAGCTTTGTTTATGTACTGAAACGTCTTTTCGTACTCTAATGTAACTCGAATGTAAACAAACCTCACCTAGAATTATCAAGTTTTGATTAAAAACACCCAACGTACAAAAAATTGTGCCTGTATATGTAACATCTTTTAGATTTGTGACATCTTCAACTTATTAAATGTTTCACAAATAATAATGTGATTTAACAGAAAATCAATAAGGAATTTATAAAAATAATGACATAAACATAAAATAGATAAGAAATAAAAAATATTAATGAGATGGTTGAGGTTGATGGAATTTTGACAATTTGTTAATGTCGGGTTCCAATTTTGCTAACAGCAGTCGTAAATCGACACGTTCAGTGACGTGCAGTCTATTTCTTTTCTTAGCCGATAAATTAGATACTGCACTGAACACTCGCTCGCCAAATAAGATGACGACAAAAATCTAAAAAAATTATAATTTTGCCCACAACTCAGGGTAGAGAGCTGGTATAAACTTCTCAAGCCAGACCTCTCGGTCTTGACTTCCAAATTTTACTTTTAGTTGTTCATTAGTTGTGAGGACTACCAGTTCTTCTTCTAAATTTGATGATTCTGCTTTATAAGCATTTGCCGAAGGTTGTAAAACCCAACTCGGCTATATTCATGTTTAAAATCTCAATAAAAAATTCGCTCAATAAATCTTCTCAATAAAATAATCACTATATAATCGCTCAATAAAATCAGTATGAAGAGCATTCAAATGTCGGCAGCAGTAAATCTTCCTGATTTACAGAGACCGCTGCTAATGTAGAAAAATCGCTATATTAACCTCTATCTGAATTTCACTTGAACATAAGAAGTTTTATCACAAAAGAAGCTATGGCATTTTTTGTTTTAATTAAATTTAATTCCTCACCTTGCAATTATAAATTGATTTCATTGAATATTTTAAACAGGTCTGTCAAATAAGCAATGTCATTTTTTAATGTTATCAGGTTTTCGCGCAATTTTTCATCTCTATTTTCAAGAAAGTCCAGTATTGAGTCAAATAGATTAAAAAAATTATTCAGACAAATACCTTTAATTAGCCAACGAACTTCTGTGTGCCAGCGTAAGCGATTGTAATCTTCATCATTTTCACTATTCAGTTGACCAAATAATCTGTTATGCAAAGAATTGCTTCGAATCTTATTCACTGCTGTACTAACGTAATAAATAGATGTATGCAGACATTTATTCAGTTTTTTGGCAACTAAATGTTGACAATGAATAACACAATGTACAGCAAAGTAACTCAATGTCCATTTCAAATGCGCTATGAAACCCTTATGACGCCCCGTCGTTGTTCGAGTACCACACGTTGCTCTGACAAAATATTATGAACAGCAATTTCTTTCTGTTGATGAAAATGTTCATGCTATTAAATATATGTCAATTTTCCCTTTTTATTAATTTCCAAAATTTTAGCAAATAATAAATCTTGACAATTTTTTTCCTTTTAAATATCGGACATATTATAAGAGTAGTACTTCGTTATTTGGTAGTGTAGATTCATTAAGTTGAATGGAAAATGAGAAAATTTTTAAGTAATTGCATTATGATATTTCAACATTTTTGGCCATTTCATCCATTCTTCTTTTTACCTAATTATTACTCAGAGGAATTTTTTTAATGATATATGACGGTGTTTTGTGATGAAGAACAGTTATTATTACCTCTTTGAATGCCGGTAAGATTAATTCCTCGTCAATTGTGTATGGTTTTCTTGCTTTTGCAATTAACAATGCAATATCATATGAAGCTCGTAGTTCATCATCTTCTTGTTCAGAAGACAACTCAAAAAATATTGATACAGTTTGTTGTTTTAAATATCTCTTTTCCAGGCCTTGGAAATAAGATAAATCCTTGCCCTTTTTATCAGCATGCATTTTATTCAAATGCTCTTGTAATCTAGAAGACTTCGTGGCTTCATTTGAAAACCTTTTTGGCAAATTAAACACACAGGTAATGATTGGTTTGTTGGAGAATGTGTAAAACCATATTTTAAATATTCAATACTATACTGCTGGCATTTCTTCTTTGATTCAGACATTTTGAAATACGAAGTTTGCCACAGTTTAAGTTTAAATAGATGAACTTTGCAACATATTTATAGATAAGTATAAAAAAATAAAAGCTATTATGTCTTTTATAGCTTTCACCCAGAATAAACGAATTTCTTGAGTAGGTTCAAAATGTAGTTTCATTTCGAAATTTCTATCCAGGCAAAGTCGACATATTCTTACTTTTTTCGAAATATCGGTTTTTAAAAGATAATTCTAGTTATTAAACTTTTAATGAACTTAATGTAGCAAATTCTGCATTAGTGATATTGATAAGATTTTGATCTATGCTTTTGTGTTGTTTCTAAATTACAATGTTAAATTACATTTTTACTTAATTAAATGCGACAAAATCAAATTGTTCGTCGCTGCGAGAATAAAGATATACAGCTTGCAGAGCATAAGCTTTCGCGATCCTAATAGCATCCAAGTGACTAAAAGAGGGAGCAAAGCATATCATTGTTTCGAATGGAAAATTCTCCTACAAACTTTCACAGGTGAAAGAAAATCACCGCTCTAGGCTCGTTTTCATAGATTTTCATGTAAAGCTATATTTAAGATTTTTATCTTGTGCCCGGGCAACACAGCGCAGACGGGGCAACTAGTTTCATTATATTGATTTCTTAAAATAGGTAGGTACGTCATGACCGTCCCCCTTGACTGTCTCAACGCCCCCCATTTTCTTCTAGATCCGTCACCGCCCCCCTGGAAGGCTCCAGCGCCCACTGGGGGGCGATACAGCCCCCGTTGGGAACCTATGGTTTAAATCATGTATTTTGTTTTAAATAGCTGTTTATAAACACGAAAATGTGTTTATCATATGAATATTAATATATAAATATAATTACGACTTTTTTTCTTGCCTGTGTTTGAAGCATTTTTCAAAAAAAAAATACAGACATTTTTTGTCTTGTAAGTTTTTTAAACACTTCTAAACCTCTTCGGTTCTTTTGCGAAAATTTCATCCGTGTGACTACTTTTTTTTCTCATAAAATTACCTTCACTTCCATAAAATAAATAAGAAAACCAAACGTTTTTATTTTTTTTTTAGTTAGCAATTGTAATCACAACTATATATTCACATATTTACCAATTCTTCTGGTATTATATCAGTTCATAATGGAGTTATTTATACGCACATTTTAAATTGTCTTAAAAAAATCTTTATATTTTTTAATGTAGAACATAATCATAAAATAAAAAATTTCTCAAAAATTAGAAATACGATGTATTCTTCTTTGCTGTAGATTCTATACAGTTTCAAGCGAATTGTAGAGTTTTTTTCTGAAGTCTGGTTTTATCTTTTAATCAATAATGTATAACTCATTCATTAGGTTTTTTTTCTTTTATTCGTGCATTCGTAGCCACTTGAAAAAGGATGATTTGTTGAAACTTTGTTAAACAAGAAATATTTCACACCAGTTTCAAAAGAATAAAAAATCAGAGTTCAATCAATTTAACACTTAAAGTATTTTGAATAGACGTGCAATTTTGATAAAACGTTTTTTTTATTTTTAGTCTGCTGAGTTATTAAGACTTTTTAAATTACGGCTCTGAGATTCTCATAAATATTTGATAACTTACAATTTTTTTAAATATTGTAAAGGCTACGAATTTCTCCTTAGATGTTGACGAAACTGAACATTGTAGCGAACAGTTGATTTCAAAACTATATTCGTGTAAGTTTCTTTAAATGATAATCCACGTTCATTTTTTTTTTATTTTACTAACACACACATATAGTTGACACACACACTAACACTTAAAACATAATTATTTACATAAAGGTATACTTTTTACGAGCCCTACTACATGTTTTAGCAAAAACATTGCGGCACTGGGTTTCCATCGCCGACCGCACGGCGCCTTTCTCTTCGTTCACCCGTGGTTTGTAACACATTGCTCCGCAATGAACCTAGGGGGGGGGGGGTTCGTCACAATATATGTTGCGATACGATACAATTAAATGAAATACAAATTTCAAAATATAATAAGAATATACATACTTTAAGACAAATTAAGAATTCTGGACATACACTTCAACTAGAATAATAAAAGAAAAGGATTTCATTGCAAATTTCATTAAATACAGTCAATGGTTACTGATCTCTAAATTATAGAATAGCTGAACAGGTCTTCTCAAAACAAATTTTTGAGTTTTTATTTTGCACGTCCTCACCTTGCCGTCTCTTCCAGGAAAAGTTTCTATAATTTTACCTAAATTCCAGAAATTTCTGGGTAAACTATCGTCTTTTATTAAGACAATATCATTTGTTTTAAATTGGGGAATATTAGTTTTGTTTATACTTTGGTGGGCCGATCTCAAATTTAATAAATACTCTCCCTTCCTTCTGGACCAAAAAAACCCTATCAATTTTTCTCGATAATTATAAGATATAAGCAATTCTTTCCTAGAAGGAAAATTCGAATGAAGGTGCAGGCGTGCTGGGAGGAGAGAAGTTATTCTTCTCCCTATCAAAAAATGAGCTGGGAACACTGGTAGGGGGTCCTGGCTTTCATCACTCATGTAAGTGATGGGTCTGGAATTTATTGTGCCTTCTATTTCAGCAACTATGGTGAACAGCTCGTTATAAGTTATGGATGCTTTGCCTAGCGTTTTTCGTAGGGCTGTTTTAATTCTTCCCACCATCCTTTCATAAAATCCACCCTACCAAGCTGCTTTTATTACTATGTATTTCCATTTGATATTATGGGAAGCAAAAATTATTTCTCCTCTGGATGAGCTACTAAGGTCCAAAGTTTCTTTAATTCTAGTTCAGCACGTTCAAATGTACGTGCATTTTCGGAATAAATTACGGAGCATAAACCTCGTCTATCTATGAACCTTCTAAATGCGAGTAAGAAGGCTTGCGTACATAAACTGTCCACCAGTTCCAAATAAACAATTCTTGTAACAACACAGGCAAGAAGTAAAATATATTGTTTATTTGTCTTATCTTTTACGAATAAGGGACCTGCGAAGTCGCATCCTAGAATATTAAATGGCGGAGACTGTTCAATACGATCAGGTGGCAACGGAGCTACTGTCTGGTCTCCTGGATTCGCAGAAAATCGTTTGCAGACAACGCATTTCTTTAGTATAAACTTTATCGTTTTGCTAGCCTTTAGAAGCCAAAACCTTTCTCTGATTTCGACAAGCGTGTGTGCAACTGATGAATGGTACACTTTCTCATGCGCATTCCAAGTAATTAACTCAGCTGATTTAGTTTTGGGCGGCAGAATAATCGGGTGTTTTTCATTTTCTAGCAAGATGTTAGATTTTGTAAGTCGCCCTTCCCTTCTTTTTGCCCTTTTCGTAAGATGCCCTCAGCATCCAGAAAGGGATTTAATTTCATTATACTAGAATCTCTATGAAGAGGTTTGGCTTTTTCCAAACATTTGATTTCTGTAAAATATATTTCATTTTGAACTAGTCTTATCCAATAGTTCTCCACTTCCCGGAGTTCTTCCAGTGTTAGAGTGTTTCGATTATCTTGTTTATGCCTAGTCAAATTTATAAAACGCAATACATAGACTGTTATTCTCAAAAGTTTATTTAAATTAGAATATCTATTAATGTTGATGATTCTTTCACGAGTAATAACCAAGTTCATAACGATTTTATCCCTGCATTCCATTTCAATGTTAGAAAAGGAAGATTTTATGTTTCAAATTTTGGCCAAAAATTTGCGGATTTACTTAGCCAATCCGGGCCATGCCACCAGTGCTTATTACTGGCTAATTCGTTGGAGGAGAGTCCTCTAGTGAGCATATGAGCGGGATTATCTTTACTGCTGACATGCCTCCAGGCACTAGGGTCAGAATTTTCTTGTATCTGCGCTACCCTGTTCGCAACAAAAGGCTTCCGTTTGGCAGCGGAATTTTTGATCCAATTCAGGATTATAGTGGAGTCCGTCCAGAACACTACTCGTTGAATTTGTTGAAAACATTTTTTAAATGACTGGCTATTCTGGCAGCTATAAATACACCTAGAAGCTCTAATCTCGGCAAAGTGATTCTTTTTAAAAGGCCACACGAGCTTTAGAAATTACAAAATAAGTCTTAGAAAAGCCCTCAGATGTCAGGTACCTGAAATAGCCCACTGCCCCGTAAGATTTAACGAAGCATCAGAAAAAAGATGAAGCTGAACTTTATCATCTGAAATATTATTTGTGTTAAAATAATATTTGGGTACCTGAATCTTTTCTAACAGTTTTATTTCGTTATACCATTTTTCGTATTTTTCTTTAAATTCTTTAGGAAGAGTGCCGTCCCATTCTAGACCGCGTTCCCATAACTCTTGAAGAAGTAATTTAATTCTAATTAAGAAAGGCGATATGAATTCGATAGGATCGAATATTTTGTCAGCGCTGTGCAAAACATGTGTTTTGGTGCATATTAAATTATCACCACCTGACATAAACACCTTAAAATCTATTGATAGGACGTCCTTTATATTAACCCAATTAAGACCCAAAATTTATAATTTTGAATGAATTTCGACTGTTTCTATAACTGGGTTACCATTCTTCCATAATTCCCTTAATTCTAAAGAATTTGTATTAAACTTTCTGAAGTTCATATTCGCATCTTTAAGTATTGAGACCGCAGAAGTTGATAAATTCAAAGCTTCTTGAACTGTCGGAGCCCCATACGCCAAATCATCCACGTATAAAAAATTATTTAACATATTATAAACAATAGAATTAATTTCGTTGTACTTTCTAATATGTTTCTTAATTGTCGAAGCCAACACGTACGTGGAACTCGTGCCGCCAAAACCATGTCGGTTAAAATGATATAAAGTCACATAATTCTCTACGTCACAATCATCAAAGTATAAAAAACACAAATAATTCCTGTCCTCTTTAAACACTTCTATTTGCAAGAATACTCTAGCAATATCACCCAAAAAAGCAATTTTATGAGACCTGAAATTCAATATTCCGTCAATTAAATTAGAATTTAAATTTTCTCCAGCGAACAGACAATCATTTAAACTTTTTTCATTATTTTTTTACTGCTAGTATCATAAAGAATTCTTGTTTTTGTAGTAGAAGAATCTTGTCTAAAAATAATTTGGTGTGGCATTAAGTAACCAATAAAGCATTTATTATCGCACTTTTGAATAATACCTTCACTTAATTCTTCTTTCATAATTTCGTTATATTTCTGAAATAAAGATTTATTGGCCCTTAATCTCTTTTCCAGGCCCACAAATCTCTGTTTCGCAACTTCGTAATTATTTGATAAATTTTGTTTGTTTACTTTAGATGACCATAAAAGTGGGGCAATATATCTTTGATTCTCGAAATTTATTTTCCTCAGAAATTGTGTAACCACGTCATATTTTTCGTAGTTTTGAATATCAGTGGGAAAGGATAAAAAAGAATCCACATCCCACAATTTTCTTAAATCATTGTCTATTCATGATCAAATAACTTTAAAACAAGAAGCTGCATTTACATTATTGCTATGAATTCGTCCAATTAAAATTTTTCCAAATATTGTTGGTTGAATAAATAAATATTTATTCATTTATTGTACCACGCCCGTGATTTTCGCAAACATATAATCACATCCCAATTATGTTTGTACATTTTTTTACTTCATAAATCTGTCAGCAAACTCATTTTCATCTAAACGGAACTTATTTATGAGCTGTGAATCAATGTGCGACTTTTCTTGCGTCGCACTAATTATTTCTGACATGCGCGCCTGAACTTTCATACTTTCATACGGCGGATTCCGATTAATTATAGTGATATCCACTAAATCATACTCTTGTTCTATGGCGTTGCGATTCGCGAAAGTATAAACTAACAATTTCTCTTTTTTACTGGCTTTAGTCTTAAAGCAATTGCTAAATTCTTTGAAATAAATGTGCGAGAAGATGCAGATTCATATAATAACCTTATGCTTAATTTCTTGGAATCTCCCATTACCTAAACGCACGCCGTTTGCAAAATTGTCGAATATTTATCTGGAAAATATTGAGTTTTAATAACAGATGATACAACCGCTTGATTTTCTTGATTTTGTATAATTTCTGATTTTTTAATATTCTCAACGGGACTAATTTCAGAGGATTTCTCAACAGGGCAAAACAAATAATTATGTTGAACTCTTGCATAACTCACACGGTTGTATTTTAGCTTTACACAAAGATAATAGGTGATTCTTATAAAAACATCTGTAACATCCTCCTTTTTTTAACTTATAACGCCTTTGTTCATCCGTCATTTCCTTACATTTTAAACTATTATGACTCGAATTACAGAATACGCAAACATTTTTTACGACCGTTTTCAGCACAACTGAAGTGGGAAAATTAGTTTTTGTTCTGGTAGGAGCATTTTTTTCCCATCGAGATTTTTCTGGACTTTTTAATGAATTTCCTGATATAACAGTTACCGCTTCCCTTGAATCAATCTCAAATTTTATTAATTTCATTAATTCATTAACATTCCCCGCTTTTTCGTTATCCTTTTTCCTTTGAAATTCAATCACCACATTATGAGGTAATTGCCTTAAAATGATCGGGATTAGTAAATACCCAAAATTGTCGGTAGCTACTCCTATCGCCTGCAAGTTTCTAATGCTTATTGCGCATTCATCATACAAATCTCTCAACATTTTCGTATTCGAACACGACCTGATGGGTTCAATTTCTAATAACTTATTTATAAAACCGCTAATTAAAATTTCCGTTTTACCATATCTTTTTTCTAGTAAATCTAGCGAGTGATCGTAATTACTTTCTGTTAGGGCTAATTCAGATACCGTTTTATAGGCTTCACCAGACAAAAATTATTTTAAATATATTAATTTTTCTATTTTTGTCAAATTATCATTAACATCAATAGTACTTTTAAAACTATTGATAGATTCAAGAAATGTATTAGGATCGCCTTTAAAGTTCGGAATATTTAATTTTGGCAAATTTACAGCTGGCAATCGTGTATTAACATAAGGAACCGTACTAGCGTTTGGCAACGAACTAGTATTTCTCGATTCAACATCATTTTTAAATTTCTTCGAATTTGTTTTTATTTTAAATTTCGTTCCATTAATAGTATCATTATAATCGATACTATTTTGAACTTCCGTTTCTAAAATCGTATTATCATTGATAAATTCTTCGATTTTCAAATTAATTTCCTTTAATTCTAATTGTTTTCCTCCAAATTTTTCAAAAATTCTGAAAGCTGATCAATATTATTTTATTTTCAATCTCAATATCTTCAATAAACGACTCGATCTTTGTAATTAATTTTGTAGCGGCCGATTTCATCACTTTACGCTTAGTCTTTAATTTTTCTAAATTCATGCTTAGAAAAAAAAGAATTACAGAACCATTTTTCTGCCGAGATTTGAGCTTCTTCGAGTTTCTATCTAGTAATCTTGAAATCGGACTGCCGGATCGGGAAATCTATTTTAATCCATATTAATTATTCCATTTTGCCGGGATTCGGCACCATTGACGAAACTGAACATTCTAGCAAACAGTTAATTTCAAAACTATGTTCGTGTAAGTTTCTTTAAATGATAATCCACGTTCATTTTTCTTTTCATTTTGCTAACACACACATGTAGTTGACACACACACTAACACTTAAAACATAATTATTTACATTAAAGGTACACTTTTTACGAGGAAGTAACATTTTCTTCCTCACTTCATGAATTCGGAACAACTTCTGATTTTTTAGCAAAAACATTGCGTCACTGGGTTTCCATCGCCGAACGCACGGCGTCTTTCTCTTCTTTCACACGTGGTTTGTAACAGATGTTAAACATACACATAATTTCCTTGAATTTATATTATGGTTTCGAAGGCTAAGACGTTTAATTTAGAATTTCATTCCGAAACTAAGAATGATGGATCTCATAAATTATCGGGAATTAGAATATGAACATCATATAATGGGTACTGCCAACAGATATGAAAATTCAGATTATAAATTTAAATTATTTGAATTTCGAACGTACACTTAATGTACAAATATAATATAATTAGATAATTTTCGCTTTATCTTCAATGTTTAATCTATATATGATAATTGTATGCTGTTTTTCTGGTCATTCGGCTTGAGCTTTCAATAAAATCGAGTCTGATATGTATATATATATTATTTTATGTAAGCAGCTTATTTATAGTAGCATCATTTTAAATTAGTAATTTTATTAGAAATGCTATATTCCAATTTAAACACACGCTTTTCCACGAATTTGAATACATATTTCTTCACCTGTACTTAATAACATAAGCTATTATGATGCTATGAAAGATTAAAAGCATAATGTTAAAGTACTTTTAATACATAATCAATTTTTAAATTCTACGTATATTACTAAACTGAAGCTTGAAAAAAATTACATTAAATGGCATTTTTCCTAAAATTTTTAAATATATTCAAATATAAAAAGACATGATTTAAATCATATGGTGATATTTTCATGATAGAATCATGAATTCAAATTATTTATTTATTTATCTATATACTTGAAACAAACTTAAATGAATATTCGTTACACAAAGGATTAAAATTCAAAAGTGTATAAAATTTAGAATACACAATCCATTTCCAAACTTCATTATTCAAATTACGGTTTTGAGATTCTCATAACTATTTGGTAACATACAAATTACTGAAATATTTTGAAGTCTAAAAATTTCTCGTTAGTTGTCAAATATATACATAAACTTCTTGAATTTATATTGCGGTTTTGAAGGCTAAGAAGTTTAATTTAGAATTTTGTTCCAACACTAAGATTCGAAGATCTCTTAAATTTATCGGAAATATTATCATATGAATATAATTTAATGGATACTGTCAATAGATAAGAAAATTCAGAGTATACATTTGAAATACTTGAGTTTCGAACGTACACTTAATGTACAAATATTATATAAGTAGATATTTTTTGCGTTATCTTCAATGTTTAACCTTTTATGTTATAAATGTATGCTGTTTTTCTAGTCATTTGGCTTGATCTTTTAATTAAATCGAGTCTGATATATATATATATATATAAATAAATCAGCTTATTTGTAGCAGCATCATTTTAAGTTAATAATTCCATTAGAAATGTTATATTTGTACTTAAACACATGTACAATATACTTACTAATATAAGCTACTGTTATGATATGAAGGATTAAAAGAATATTGTTATAATATTTATAACACATAATCAATATCCAAACACTACTTATATTACTGATATAAAGCTTGAAAAAAATTATATTTCTTTACATTAAATGACATTTTTTCTAGTATTTTTTAACTTATTCAATTAAAAAACAAATGATTTATCTAATTTTAAAAATACATGGAAATTTTATAACAACAACCTTTTAAGTTTAATTTTCGATTAGCAAAATTTTAATTGTATCTATCATGATAATTTTATAGAATCATGAATTCAACTATCTATTTATTCATATAGATACTTGAAACCAACTTATATGACTATTCACTACATAAGGAATTAAAATTCTAAAGGTATATAAGATTTATAATACATAATCTATTTTCAAACTTTAGTATTTAAATTACGGTTCTGAGATTCTCATAACTATTTGGTTACTTACAAATTGCTGAAATATTTTAAAATCTGACAATTTCTCCTTGGATGTCAAATATACACATAATTTCCATGAATTTATATTCGGGTTTAAAAAGCTAAGAAGTTTAATTTACAATTTCGTTTCGAAACTAAGAATGATAGACTTCATAAATTTATCGGACATATTAACATGTGAATGAAATTTAATGAGTACTGCCAATAGATAAGAAAAATTATACTATACATTTCAAATATTTCGAACATACATTTAATGTACATGTGTTATAGAAATAGATAAGTTTTGCTTTATCTTGAATGTTTAATCTATATGTTAAAAAAACGCTCTTCACTAATCATCCGGCTTTAATTTTCTATTAAATCGATTTTGATATGTATATTTTTTTAAATAAAAGCAGTTTATTTGTAGATATACCAATCCCATTTTTATATTTAAAGCGTAATTTAAAAACCATTTGTGAAATTTCGTCACATTGCTAAATATTATTTATTGTTGAAATGAGAAGATAAACAATTGGAAATGACATATATGGCTGCCATTTCCGGATACCACATGGATACCAATTATATATATCTTTTTAAAAGTTTTTAAACAGAAAATGACGTCATGATTTTAAGAAAGCATTCTTACTGATAAAGCTGTTACATTTTAATATTTATTTTTTATTCCGCTGATACTGAGATTGAAGCGCTCATCTCAGAGAACTCCAGTGAGTGAAACTGACGTCACAAAAAGTGGAATTTTTTTCGGGGGAGTGGGGAGAGTTACAATTAAGTATTTTACTATAAATATATCTGAAAGAGTAAATTTCTGACATTTTGATTAGAACTTGAAGTCAAGAGAGCACATTTTATTTTGCATGTGAACATTTGCATGCGGATAATAGGAGAATTACGTCTTAAATCACTATATCACATTGCTTATTTATTGAAAGATAAATGTTTTAATATTTTTTACAATATGAGCAAGAAACAAATTCTTAACTGTTTATATTAAATGCAAACGAATTGAATTTCGCAATTGTTTGCATGTGATAGATATAATTTAAAAGAACACCATGCTTGAAAATTATATTAGAACAATTAATATCATATAAATTGGGATACAGTTTACAAACAAATTGCAATGCAGTTTTAAGACAAATGTGTTATGTGTACCATATTTATACGTATATAAAAAATTGCAATAAACGTTAAAATTTATCGTTTGTTGCTGCTAACATTAAAATAAGTTCCACTTTATTGACAGATACGTTTGCCTTACATAATACAAAAAAATGTAGAAAAATATGGAAGTGACAAGTAATACGTACATGGAAAGTACTTTGAATTTATTTAAGTTAAACATTTTTGAAATAGTTTAGCATGTAGAATAAAATATTTTTAATTAATTTTTATACAGTCCGTGGAACAAACATCAGTGATCATAAAACAGTAATTTGTTATACTTCATTTTGTCGCCATTCAGCGTCAGTCTACTAATAAAGCAATTTTTTCTTTTTTTGGCTGCCAATACATGAGACTCCGCAGAAAGTTTTTTCTTTTACGTGTAAATATATATATATAAAGAGGTGTATCCAGTTAAGTAAATAATTTCTAATTTTTCTATACATGTAAGTATATTCTATATATGTAAGTTTTTCTAAGTATGTGCTTATGAAGGCCTCCGTTTTCTGCAGATCTGGACATAGCGGATCACTACATTACACTCGCACTAATAGAAAAAGGATCAATAATCTTGAACAACCTACAACACATTTTTACTATGTCATATTCTGACCTAGGCGAACATTATTAAGATGCTGCAGAAAGTATACATATATATATATCTGGAACTAACGGAAAATCTTTTATCCAACAGTATCATTGACTTTCTTTGATTTACAAATTAAACTAGTGAATAACAAAACAATAACTGAACTATATGACAAACGTTAAAAGCTATTAAATTTAAAGTTAATACCTTTACTAGTTTTAAATCTTGCCTCCATCTATCATTTTGTGACAATATACTCCTTAATCATTTGTATAGAATGAATTGTTTATGTTCCTCTTATCTTATAAACAAAAAATTAAACAATTAATATTTGATGCGTTAAATCATGATTTTCCTAAGAAATTCATTTATTCTTTAATGTACCGTTAGTATATTAATGACTATTAATGCATTGGGGAGAAGTTTATTGCCAGTTACCAATCACATTTTGCGAATTCAAAAATATATTTTTAAAAATATAAAAAGATAAAAAAACAATAAAACTTAAAAGATATATAAAATTATCTATAAAAAATTAAATAATAGGATGTGCTGGATATGTAGATGTTAGATTATGGAGGAATGTGCAATTGCTGGAAAAATTTTGCTCATATGTTACATTAATATTTAAAAAAATAAATGGTACTGCGTAATAATATTATATTACTTGATTATGATATACATATTGACATAGCATTCTTTGATAATGCTTAATAGATTCAATTCGCATTTAAATTTATGGCTAGATAATTGCAATTTCATTATTTAAAAAAAATGACCTATAAATTATTCATACGAACTCTATATCGATTTATTATTTGCTATTTTTCATCTTGATAGAACATTATGTAGACCTTTTAGATGATATAATATATTATTTATTCTCAAATATTTGATTAAGATTAAAATGTAATGATAACTTGATATCTCAAAGTTATAATGAAAATAATTTATTGAACGACTAGCTGACCCGCCCGGCGTTGCCCGGGTCCGTTATAATAATGTTAAACGAACTTGAAATTTTTATGATTTTATCTTCAACTCAAAATATGTGTTAATACACTGTTAAGAATTTGACTCTTTTGCTGCATCGTCACTCCACCGCTTTTATAGAAAATGATTACTTCAGCCTATTTTGGAGCATTGTCATAGGTCAAAAGAGATATATTCTATAAAAGCGGGAGAGTAATGATACAGCAAAAGGGTCAAATTTTTTACAGTGTACATTATATTAAATACGTGCTCCCTGACTGTGTCAAAAATTGGTTTTTTAAAAAACTAATATTTAGCTGCAAAAATACCTAAAATGACTGCAATGGGAAACGCAGGAGGGAATATGTGTCCAACGATTTCGTGTTGATATTTATCCTTAAAATTACTCTTAAGTGACTTAACTAAATACTTTTTTCACATAGATATCCCAAGTGAAATATTTTGAATTTCAAATTATATATCACTCTTAAATCTGACTATACCGTATGAAATCGATTCTCGATGATTCGCTAAAAGGTTAGTATATAATATTATAAATTCAGAGCCATTTTACAAAAATAGGTGTATATTTTTTATCAAACATGCGTAATGTTCATTCTATGAACAAATTCCTAACCGTAACCTAATTGTATCGGAATCATAACTTGTCTGTAACTTAGCTGTATCTAGTAACCTAACTAGTAACCTAACTGCTAGTTAAATATACCATAAATGTAACTTGGCCGTCACCTAATCATAACCTACCCATAATCTAACCACAACCTAACCGCAAATTAACCTTAACCTAACTGTAACTTAACCATGACCTAACTGTAACCTAACCGGAAAATAAAATAACAAAAGGGTCACCGGAACGTAATTGCAACCTAACTGTTATCTAACCGTAACCTAGTTCTAATTTAACATTAACTATAAACAAATTATTTTAACCATCTCGCGCTAAGTACTTAGTTTCACTTTCCACCGCTACGGAGCGCATTATGTTTTGTAGAACATCCGAATTTTAGGTTCGGATTGGATTCATGTTCATGGAAATTATTTTGTCTTCTTCGGATACGGTTATGATTGTGTGGAATATTTGTGTTCAGTTTAGATTCGGTTCAATTCAGATTTCGTGGGGTTTTTTTTTCCCTTCAAATGGGATTTTTAAGTTCGGGTCGGGTTGTACTTATATGGAAATTATTTTACCTAGTTCCAATGAGGTTATACTTCACTGAAATATTTTTGTTAGGTTCAGATTAAGTTTGGTCCAAATTTCGGGATTTCTTTTTTCTTTTTTTTTACAAATTTTTTGGTTTGGAATGGGGATTATGTCCATGGAAATTATATTGTCTTGTTCGTATCTGGTTATAGTTATTTGGACTATTTTCGTCGGATTCAGATTTGGTTCGATTCAGATTTCAGGTATTTTTTTTAAATTGATTTTTAAGGTTCTGGTTGGATTCATGTCCAGGAAAATTATTTTGTCTTGCTCGGATCGGGTTTTGGTTCTTTGGAATATTTTTTTCGGGTTCAGATGTCGTTCAATTCAGATTTCGGCTTTTTAATGGAATTTTTAGGTTCAGGTTGGGTTGCGCATCAACGGAAATTATTCTGCATTGTTCGAATAAGGATATGCTTCTCTGGAATATTTTTGTCAGATTCAGATTTAGTTCATTTTTTAGGTTCGGATTGGGTTCATGTTCATGGAAATTTTTTTGTCTTGTTCAGGTCCGGGTATGGTTCTGTGGAATATTTTTGTCGATTCAAATTTCAGGTATTTTTTTCAAATGGAATTTTAGGTTCCGATCGGTTTCATGTCCACGAAAATTATTTTCTCTTATTCGAATCCGGTTATGGTTCTTTCGAATATTTTGATCGGATTCAGATGTAGTTTGCATAAAACTTCAGGCTTTTTTTTCAAATGGAATTTTTTAGGTTCGAGTCAGGTTTATGTTCATGGAAGTTTTTTTGTCTTGCTCTTATCAGGTTATAGTTCTTTGGAATATTTTTATCGATTTCAGGTTTCGTTCTGGTCATTTTTTGGGTTTTTTCAGAGAAAAATTTTAGGTTCGGGTCGGGTTGCATATACACGAACATTATTTTTCTTTGATCGAATTGGGGTATGCTTCATTTGAATATTTTTGTGGGATTCAGATTTGATTCGGGTCAAATATCAAATCCATAGTTTTTTTTCAAATGGAATTTTTAGGTTCGGGTCGCGTTTATGCTCATGAAATTTTTGTCTTGCTTAGATCGGAGTATAGTCTGTTTTTTTCTGGTTGGGATCGGGTTATGTGTTAATACGCCTAAACATTATGTTTTGCTACTATTCTTTTAGTGACTATTTTTTATATATAATTTATTTTGCTATTTGATAATTTATTACTGTGTATGAATCGTTTGCCTATTCGAAAAATTGTACGTCAAAGAGCCATTTCATTTTTGTTTTAAAAACAAATTAAAGTCTTAATAAAATTTTAACTTAAATAAATGCATTCAAATTTAATCAATGATTTAAAAAAACTGCTAAAAAAGCCTCATATATACATATACATATATTAACTGCAACATAGCCAACCACAAATACATTCTAATGTACGAAGTACCAACGATCTGACGTAATAGCTATATTCAAAAATCCTAAGTTAAACTGACATTTTGCCAGTCTATGAATTTTAAAGGTCTTTGGGAAAAAAACAGTCACTTTTGAAATGTCAAAATCTCAAATTGGTTTCTTTCATAGAGTAAAAAGAAATTAATAGAGTGGAGGTATTATCTCTGGAGATGATGCTTAAGATGTAACCCTACATTAAGTCCAATTAAGTACCAACAAAAGCACGTGCTTTGACACGCCTATCAATTGGCGAAATTTTAAAATGAAGGGCCAAAATCACAGTCAAGTGAAATCCAGCCACCCCATTGGTCGAGTGGTAAGGGTGAAAATCACGAACTTGTTTCTCCATTTGAAAAAGGTGAGGGGGAAAGTATTTTTTAAGCGATTGTTACCGTCTGTTCTTATTTAAGATAAACCATCGAAATTAACTCAATTAAGACATTTTGATGCCATTTTATAAAATGAGAGTGAAAAATTTAGATTATAAATGAAAAGAGATAAGATTTACTTCAAAACTGCCGCTACGATTTTTTCTCGGAAAAAGGAGTATGACAACATTTACCCAACTGCTAAGAGATTGTTCCCTGAAAAGGACGCGGCTCAATGACCAATGAGGTGTTTGGATTTCACCGGACTGTGATTTTGGCCCTCCATTTTAAAATTTCGCTATCAATTGAAACAGGTTTAAACCTGTATTTTTTTTTCTCTCGTTTTTAAAAAAAGAACTAATTTATCGCTTCATCGGTAAAAATTTATTAATTATTTTATCATATGTGTTTTAAATATCAATATAGAAAATTATTTTAACGTTTTGCTTGAAAATATAACATTATTTTGTTAGTACATTAAAATCGTCTGCAGTCAGAAATTTATATTTTAGATTAATATTTATTACTTAAGTTTTCATACATGATTTTAAAAGAATGTTTTCATCATTATATTTTAAATATTTATTTACATGCAATTATTAAGTCATAAACATTTTTCATCTACGTTATAAAGTATTGAAAATTACATTAATGAAGGAAACTTTTAGTTATACAATTTTTAATTCGTATTAAATGTTTTCAATATCTTATTTAATTTTAATTTGATATTTAATTATTGCTAATTTTCCAATTTCCTTCATTTTAAAAGCGAATATTTATTCTAATAAATAATAATAGAACGAAGACCATTTTAAAAATTTGCTATTTCCTCTTGAAATATGCTTCAACTGTAATTCATTTCTTTCAATTCGTCTTATAATACAAAATCTCTTCCACGTCCTTTTGTTTGCCACATTAAATTTGAGCGATAAATGGTTTCATATCGCAAACCTTTTTTGAGCTTACTTCACCTCCACTTATCTTATTCCTCCATGGGTTTCTTTAATTCTGTCTCAGCTTTCTTATTACTTCTGCGAAAATTTTTACACAACCAACCAACCGTAAACAAATGAAAGAGAAAAAAATTGGGAAAAAGATGATTTTTTATGAGAGTGACCTCTTGATTTTAATTAATTACTCAGTTAATAATTGGAATTTTGAAATTCTGAAGCTCAGGTGCATCAGGAGAGATATTGGGCTACTCTCAAAAAAATTTTGAGCTTTGTACGTGCTGTAGATTTTGCTAGCCATCGCAGACAAACACACAGACACACACACAGACAGAGCGTTTTGTTCTTTTATTAGTATAGATATAGCGATATTTTTTTTATTTCAAACGACATTTAATCCTTATTTCCAACGCTAGGTGACGAACTAAAAAAGATGAATAATCTCTCTTTTTCTTTAAAACATCTTTTACATATATTCTTCTTTGATTTTCTACTATTGACTGTATATTTTATCAAATCATTTTATTAAAAATACCTTATATTTTTATTAATGTACATAAAATATGATGTATCTAATACTATTTTAATAATAGAATATTCTGAATACGAGTTATTTTTATTTATCACATTTTTTCCTTCCATTTTATATCATTTAACAGTCTACTATCTCATTAACTGTTAGTAAGATGAGTATGCACATTTGTGTTTTTTCAAAAGGTTTACAACTTAGCATAATGTAAGTTTTTCTCATTTCAGATTCTGTTATTAATAGCCAACAATTTGTGCTAATTGATTTCATTATATGTTTCAGATCGTATATGTGGTTTCATATGTCTTAGTTTATTGACTTACATATTTTTTTGGTTACGATTAATTAAGCAATTGTAGAAATTATGCACTATGACTTTTCCCTAATTTTTGACTCAGAAATTAATCGATTTATTACAATCGTTTAGTAATTGTTTTATTAACGTGTTAAATTTTTCCTAATCAATAAATTAATCAATAAATCAATAAATCGTTAAATATTTTCTTAAATAGAAAATAAGAAAGACATTTCTGATTAAATTTTGTGCATCATGATAAGTAATATACAAAATGAAATCTTTTAATTTCTACTTATGGCAAAAATAAAAGAATAATATAATTAAAAAGTTGTTTATTATTATAAAATTATTTATTTATAAAGTGCATGATAAATTATTTTTACAATGTGTTTTAAAAAGTTTACATCAATGTATATTATTATCTCAATTTTGTTAACAATGAGATACTATCCAATAGACGGTTTACTAGACCGAAATATTCAATAACATTTAAAGTTTGCTTTATTTACATTACAGTAGTATCATATTATTTATGCACTGTAATAAATAATAGTAATACATGTATGTTTACTATTGTTTCAATAAGATGCTATCCAATAAAATGTTTACTAGACCGAAACATTCAATAGCATTTAATGTTTGATTTAATTACCTTGCATAAATAGCCTATTATTTATGCAATGTAATAAATAATACTTATATGTGTATGTTAATATTATTTCAATAAGATACTATCCAATAGAATGTTTCCTAGACCAAAACATTCAATAACATTTAAAATTTCATTTATTTACATTGCATAAGTAGCCTATTATTTATACAATGTAATAAACAATAGTAATATATGTATGTATATATTTGTTTCAAGAAATTACTATCCAATAGAATATTTACTAGACCAAAACATTCAGTAACATTCAAGGTTTGGTTTATTTACATCGCATAAATACCATTATTTCTTGAGACAAAGTTAATTTCCAATTAATTTCCTAATGCTGTGAACAATTAATTGCTTGTTGAATTAATTCCATAAATAAGACAAAACTGGAAAATATTTACATTCAAGGTTGTTCTGAATAAATATTTTCCATTTTTATATTAATTATTAACTACTTTAAACAATGAATAAAGTAATTTACGTCTTCTGTACTGCTATTTACTAACCAGAAATATTTGAATTTGAAACGTAACGAAAAATATTTAAACAAATTTTTAGTATTTCAGTTTTTATACCACCATCGGATATTGCTCAATTAAATAAATTAATATAAATTTTTCTAATCTTTAGAAATAAATAATATTCATTTATTCGCTAAACATAAATAAGCTGCTATCGAATTATTTACGAATTTTATCCATGTTCGTAATCCCATGATTAAATCCCATAATAATAGAGTTTTGATTTATCAATTAGATTTTAAAAAGTAATTACTTCAAAATTTAGAACAGAAAAATTTATGTTTCACTTTCTAATCGATATTTTAATAAACAATTTATATTTCTTAAGACAGATGTTACAGAGAGGATATTGCAGAGATTTATGAAGTACTTTATTTACAGAAATAGGAGATTTGAGTTATTAGATAGCGATGAGTGGAAGGAAGCTTAAAATAAGGAAAGGGAAACATGAATCCGATATTAAATTCGGTCGTACTAACACTGCTTTATCTAGATTGCATTTAAATGGGGGATAAAAATTCTGTTTAATGAATGCAAAGTATTTCGTATCAAATTGTTTTCGTAAGTCCATTACAATACAATCCATTGAAAAGTTTTGTTTGCAATGATATTGATTCTTTTATTATTCCTAAGTTATGGTTAAAGTTAATGAATAAATTCCTATGAAAGCTTGAATGGGATGAGCCAAATTGTAAAATAAATATAGATCATAGTCTATTTTTAATTTATTTATAATAGAGTTGGTTTTGTTTACTTCTCATTGTCGCGTGTCATTTGTAACGATCGTGGTACTTTTTTTTATTTCGATTTTTATCAGATTTTAATCGAACTATTTTAATGTTATTTGTTTTTAATTTCTTTTTATATCTCAATCGAGTAATATAAATTGTTTATTAAAATTTTTCTATAAAAAAAGAAGTTCTTAAAATCATGTGATTGAAATATCATGCATATAATAAACTTTCTGATAAAATAATATCTGCCTATCATGATTACATTCACCTGTTGCCAAAAAATAAAAAAAGATAGTTCAAAAGTTGGGTTAAGGAGTATAACCCAATATAAAAGATACAAACTTCAATATATCATATCAGCATCCTCTATAATACCAACAAACTTCAATGTTGTCCAATAACCATTATATAATAATACAAATCTGCATCCATCTCGAATACAATTCACAATTGAATATTAAGCTTCTTTATAGCTTTATTATTAATACAAGGAGTCTAAATCCATATTAAATTCGGAACAATGTTCATTAAGTGGACAAATCACTAAAAATATTATAACCAAAAGGAATGAATTACAAATGAAGAAGTAAGTAACAAAAATAAAACATGTTCATTTTTGGTAAAAGATCAATTTTGAAATCACAAGCAACGCATCAAATCCATATTACTTAATGTAGGATCTGTTAATGGAATAACCTCAAACCCCAGCGAGAAAAAAAATAAATGGAATGCACATAACTATAACAATGGCGAATAAAAATTGAACTCGTTACACGTAACTTGTTATCAAGGGGAAAATTACGTCTGCACAAACAGTAATGGTTAATTTCAGCAGTAGAAATTAGGAGACTGGTTCTAATGCAAATTTCTATCCATTGCCAGATTAACAATAACCAAAAATATAAATAATTCAAGAAATTTGGACATGTTACACATCTACATATCCCTACATAGATTAAATCAAAGAACAAAATATGTAAGTAAAAAATTATTTTATAAAATAGCTATGTAAGAGATTCGAAGCCTCAGAATATATAAAGCTATAAACCTGACTGAAATCACCAAACTCACGCACGTTTTATAATAGATAATTTCAGTTAACAACATTTCTGACTGTTAGGATTACCAAATGGATGGAATAAGTACTATAAATAATAATTATCTATAATAATTATTAGGTATATTATAGTAATAAAATAAAATATACTAAATTATTTTTTTGATAAGAATTGGAAACTTAAGATAATTTGTTAAAATGGAATGAAAAAATACAGGCTATAATTGGAAGAAAAGTAAACAGTCAACGGTAGATACTTTTAAGAAAATAAACATTATTAAATTCTAACTTCAGTGTCACAAAAGTCACAGTGTCACATTGATGAAAAATTGATTTAAATATTTCAAGCAAAGCGCACAAATGATTTATTACGTGGATAATACCTAACATAATAAAAAAATTTATAAGCCAATTTAACCCTTTCCTGCACAGTGGTCCCGGGGAAACGTATTTTTAATTCCAACCTTGCAAACAATACCAAGAATTTTTTAATAAAATTTTGCTTTTACTGTGAAAGATTAAGTGAAGGAGTTCTAAATTTCAAGAAAAGTTGTTAGTAAATTCCGTTTCAGACAATAATGTCTTATTATACGAACCCAATTTGTCTGTGCCGGAATGATTTAAGAAACCTATAGATAATTTATTAAATATTAGGATTGAAGAAATATAGGCAATAAAATAAAAATGAAACAATTTACAAAACTGTAGAAATTGCCAACCTTAGCTATTTTTAATAAAAAAGAGAATAAGTAATTTTACGGAAGTTTATGCTGCTATCTAGTGAATAATACTCATGTTATTTAAAACATATAAGTTATTTTAATAAATATGATCATATTATTATGTTTTTTAACTAAAAATCAACTATTTTATAATTAATTATACATTGTTAGTATTTAAAAAGTCATGATAGCTGTTTTTTTAGCCTGTTTTAAATTGTAATTTTAGAGAAAAAAGTCTTTTATTTTTATAAGTACTCAATAAAATTAAATGGAGGAGGTGTAGATATAATGTATTATGACGTATGTAAAAATCTATGTAAAACATAAAGTGGCGGTCAAAAGTTTCCGGCCAGTTAGTTTCTTTTATTTATTTAGCAGAAGGTTTCAGCGAAAAATAAGCACCGTGGCTTCAAAAGTTAGGGATATGTGAGTGACCTTTGACCACTTGATCGTTTTGATTGGATACTGATACTACTTTATGCAAAGGGCCAGAATTCGAAATTTGCGTATGCAAAAGTTTCCAGCCACTCATCAATCCATAGTTTGTTTTCTATCGGTAAAGTGTTTTTGGTCGTGTTTGTAAATGAATCGAAGGGAATAGCACAGTTTAAATTCGAAAATTAAAAGTTCAACAATTATTGTTCGTAAATGAGTGATTTATGTGCCACTATATAGCCAATTTGAGATATTGCGGCAAAGTTATCGATTGGTACCGACTGTGAACGATATTTAAAAATTATATAAAAATGGCTATGGTCTTCGGGACTGTCTGATGTCCGGGAGTCCTCGGAAAATGACTATTCTTGCGGAAGGAATTATTAGGAGAAAAACAGTTGATGACCCGCATAAAAATGCCGTTGCAATATCCCGCGATTTACGGAATGAAAATAATGTTGAAATAAGTCAGTCTACCGTGTCAAGATATTGATGGGATGCAGAACTTTTTCAAAGAGTCTGTTTAAAAAATTTTCATAGATAAAAAAATGTCAACGTACTCGACTGGCATTTTCCAAGGAACACAATGTCTAGTCAAATGAAAACTGGACAAAAATTTTATTTTTTCATCAATTGAATTTCAAACATTTTGGGAGTGATAGCAGACATTACGTCCGATGACCTAGCAACAAAAGATATGATTCAACATATGTTGTCCAACAAAAATGCATGGCGGAAGACATGCAATGTGTGGAGTACTTTCTTTAAAAAGTGTTAGTCCGTTAGTTGAAATCCGCTGTAAGATGAATTATGCAATGCATCAGGCTATCTTGCAAGATTATTTGCTACCATATTAAAGGAAATTTTGTTGCCGCAACTATTTGTTTAACATTATAAATATTTAATGAGTGTATGCAAGATTGATAAGCAATGTCTTTCGCACAAAATAATTGCTTTTTTGAAATGGATAGCCCAAAAAGATAAAATGAATGCGATAGAGAATCTTTTGAAATAAGTTGGCAAACGTGTGCAGAACTATAAATATTCCAACTCAGACGAAATCTCCCAAAAAATTGCAAAAAATGTGGAAAAACGTATCATAGACGATCTTCAAGCGTTGATTGTATCAATGTCACATTGCTACGCCGCAGTACTTATTACTAAAGGTATGGTGATAAGATACTAATTGTAAATGTTTTTCATCACTGGTATTTTCTATTACAATACCATTTTTTCCGAAACTTTCAAAGGCGATCGAAAACTTTTGAAAACATGCGTTTTCTTTTGCATTTAATTTTGTCAATTAAATTTATTGATATTTATATGTTATTCCATAAATTAGTTCCTAACTATTATGTCAATAAAACGCATAAGTATCACTTTGAGATTCCTCTTCATATGGGTATATTTACAAATTAACTAAAAAAAATTTGCTGGCCGGAAACTTTTGACTGCCATTGTATATCATATACTGTACGAAAGTTGATTAGTGACATAATGATTTATTATACATATATATATATATATATATATATATTATATATATATATATATATATATATATACACTGGTGTGCAAAATTTAAGGACGAGTCCCAAAATGCCAAATTTCAAGGTATTTTCAAGAAAAATTTTTCACGCGAATATCAAAAAGGAAATAATATAATTTGACTAATTACTATCCCTGCATAACAGATAGTCCATATAACATCTCATTTAGATCACAATGGTCACATGAGGCGAAACAAAAAATAGGAAATTCCATACGTCTCTTTATGAGTCTCAAATTACTACTGCATGTGAGTCCACTGACAGGTCACTACTCCTGCTGCTTTCTGTCGAATCACCAGGTGACTTTACAATGTCGTTTTATTGAGACTCTCGTGTGACTGTCATTGGACGCTCAATTTCTAAGCCATTGTGAATTCTGCATTATGATAAATCACCAAATAATGTCCCATTAAAGTCACATGGTGACTTCCTGTCACAAGACTTTGTAAAATGGTGACAGAGACCCTACTTTGAAGTAACCACTGTGAAAATTGTTGAAAAGTCACCATGGGACTTTAATGGGACATTATTTGGCAATTTATCACAATATAACGTTCACAATGACTTTGAAATTGCGTCTCCAGATGAGAGGTCACACAAGAGTCTCAATGAAACGACATTGTAAAGTCACTTGGTGGCTAGCCACAAAGCAGCAGGCGTAGTGGCTGTCAGTGGACTCACAGTAGTAATTTGAGACTCATAAAGAGACGTATGGAATTTCCTATTTTTTGTTTCCCCGTATTGTCTGTGACTCTTGCGACCATGTGTGAACTGAATGAGATGTTGTATGGACTGTTATAGAGGTATAGCAATTATTCGAATTATATTACTTTCTTTTGCATATTCGTGTGAAAATTATCTCGTGAAAATCTCTTAAAAATTGGCATTTTGGGACTCGTCCTTAAATTTTGCACACCAGTGTATAAATATACAGGGTGGTCATAAAAAAACTTTGCCGATATATGGAGCTCTAGCGACCAGTCCGTTAAACCGATCGAGGTGAAATTTCAGATATAACTATTCAGAGGTATGAGTTCGAGATTCTGTGAACGGCAACAAAATGGCGCTCACGGTTACGGTTATAGTTACAGAAACTCGAAATTTTCCAATGGCAACATCCATTTTTTTCATCGCAAAGTGATCAGCGCTTGCGAAAACCCTAAAGAGCGCTGGAACAGTATGGTTATTGCAATAAACGGACGCGTGATGCTTGCACAAAATACCTACGCACAAAGGGCACAAAGGGCCTACGAACGGCCCTCAAAGAACACGACCAAGGCGCACGCAAAAAATTTTAATGTGACAGAGACAAAATACCAATCACGGAACGTCGTTTGCCAGATAGTCAGCGTAGAAAACGGATAAAAAGACTCTGTGTCATATGCGAATTTACTCCTTGCACGCCAATCGTGTTTTTTACAGGAGGGGGGGATTCGCAGAACAGTTTTTTATGCGTGGATAACGTGTCTGTTTCTGGCTATACACGTACGGTTCGAACGCTCTTTAGGGTTTTCGCATGCGCTGATCATTTTGCAATAAAGAAAAATGGGTGTCGCCATTGGAAAATTTCGAGTTTCTGTAACTATAACCGTAACCGTGAGAGCGCCATTTTGTCGCCGTTCAGATAATCTCGAGCTCATACTTCTGAATAGCTATATATGAAATGTCACCTCGATCGGTTGAACGGACTGGCCGCTAGAGCTCCATATACCGGCAATTTTTTTTTTTATGACCACCCTGTATACATATATATGTGTGTATATGTAGGAATATACGATTTGAATTTTAACATCATTTATTTTTTTAAGACGAGCATGATCACAAATTAACTGACTCTCTAATATATATTTTACTATCCATGATTTAAAAGCATGCATTATGAAAATTCACAAGCACGAGCGCAAGAACTGATTTTGAAAAATGGAAAAGGCGTTTTGTAAAAATATATTGTTTTAGACGAAGCATAGTTATATTACTGAAAGAACGAGTATTGTAGTTTTTAAATGTTAATTTCAAGGTATTAAAAGACGCTACAGTTTGAATTATCTGCAAGGAGTAAAATTAAAGTACGGTGTAATGTCATTCCAAAGTCTTATTATCCAATTAATTCAATAACTTAGGTTTTTAATCTTAGTTTTACTATGTATATCTATATTTATGTATAGAAATATATTAATATATAAACTAAATCTACTATCTTCCATTTCAATATTTAATTTCGGGGGGTGGGGGTGGGGATAGAACAAATTAGGTACAAGTTTAGAATACACATCAAATACTGCATTAGAACTCTTTATGGTTAAATTAAATATTATTTTTTAAAATGGATTATAATTATATTTATATCTACACATAAATTAATACATGATTTAAATCTGTTAGCATTATTAAGGAATGCTGTTAGGCGTTATTAAGAAGTGTTACAATGTATCTTTATATATACTGTAAAACGTAACCCTTAAACGCATGAATTATTCTTTAAAATTTTTGTTTTTCATTGTTATAATTAAAATTAGACAACAGAAATTTTGAGATAGATTTTTAACTTTTGTTTTAACTTTTTAAATTTTTTTTTGCTTTGAAATTTTTAAGAATTAATATTTCTTAGGATTAATGAGGATTAACATTTCTATATATTGGTTTCTTAGAATTAAATAAAACGAAATGCTGATGTGCATCACGATGCACATAAGGTTAATAATAGGTTTTTCAAATTTAGTTTCATGGTTGGAAAAATAATGAAGAAAAGGAAAACTTAGAATTGCTTATAAATTGGATATATTTTTACTTAAAAAAAATAATTCTACCTTAAAAACTAAAAAAACTAAAAAAACTAAAAAAAATCAGATTGTTCCGCTGTAATCTTATTTTCTGATGTACTTTACTTTTATTATTTGATTTTAGATTTTTTTTTCTTGGTGTGTCACATACCTTTTCTTCTAAGTAATCATACAAAAAAGCAAACTAAAGTTACGTACTTGTCAATTTTGTGTCATATCCCCTATATATATATATATATATATATATATACTGAGCTTGATAAAAAATGAGAAAAATATAAGATGAAAGAAATAAAAAGTAATAAACCTAAAAGAGGCGAAAAAGAACGATTTATTCTTTCAAACAAAATGAGTGAAAAAAAGAAATTTTTTTTTTTTTTTTTTTTCAAATTTAGCCAGCATTTAAAAATACGAAATCGTTTTTTCCACAGATTAATGAAATTATTACAACTTAAATTAATATATTATAATATGTATATTAATATATCTATTAATATATTTAATTAATATAATTATAAATATGTATTACAATGTATAATTTTTTTAGCTAACGAATTGTTGAAAAATACTTTAATTAGCAAAGATTCATTTCTCTCAGGAAGAACTCTTTTATAATAATAATAATAATAATAATAATAATAATAATAATAATAATAATAATAATAATAATAATAATAATAAAACTGAAATGGGATATTTCAAATATGATATATACATACAAAACGCACCATTGCATCTTGATTCAAACATTAAATGTAAAATATGAATTTTTAAAAGATCACTGACAACTAAAATAATAGAAATGACCTTATAAATTAAAAAGATACATTTTATTTAAAAGTTCTTAAAGCTTTTGGCCCGTATTTCCCCAGCCCATCATCAGGGAACATATTTGTAACTAAACAATTGATCCTGTAAGTACTAAGGAGTTAAAAAATTATATTTTGTGCTTGTAACATGTCTTTTTTAACTTTAGTTGCTTTTTTCAGTAGCTATTGCGATAAATTAATTATCACAAGATCAAAATTTTAATTATTTTGTATAAATGGTTTAAAATACTAAATGTCAGGGAATTCCAGTTATCAAATTATTGTGACTGTCCGGAATTTAAAGGTGTGAAAAAGGGGGTTTTAAAATTTAGTACATAAATCCGTATATATCTCAATATGTTTAACAATTAAGTTATCCGTAACAATACAAATGTAAAAAAAAAAGAAAAAAAGCTAATACTACAAAATAAAACTGCAGGACAGATGTGAACAGATGCCACTAATCTGCAGATTTATAAATTTCATGAATAGTATAAATTTAATCAATATTATATTATTTTTCTTTTGCCAGAGATGAATAAGCAAACATTTAATACAGAAAGTAATAGTTTTATTCTGATCACATTTTATAAATTATGGCTATTATTATAATTTTAATTCCATATTATTATTTGATTCCATTTCCCCCTTAAGCGCTTTAGGTATCCGAATCCATTTAAAACATAATTTTCAATAAAATATCGATTTTTCATTTATGCAATAAAATTAAAATTGACTCTTTTATATGCTTAAATTGTGTTTGTATCTTAAATATAACCAAAGTTTTAGCCGTTTACAGTTACAGCTTTTGAATTGTGTTTAAAAGTTTCCTTTAGCTTTTCCTCAAAATGTTTTTTTTCCAGATTTTTACTGTACACAAAACATACTTAAAACAAAAATATTATATATGATATGCAACGAAATTTTCTGCACTTCTTTTAGAAATATCTCTTGAGGAAATAGACTACACTTATGATAATATATTGAATAGTTTTATATTTACACTGGTATAAATGATATATTCGAGACAAATTTTCCGAAATTTTCAATACATTATTACTTTAACTGCCATATCATCTGAGATAGAGATTCGATTGTAATGTGTGTGGTCTAAGTCCTAGAGAAAATTATTCCACTTATTGTGAAATTTACAAACTGTCAATAGATTGTTTTATTTAATGTATAAAATAAAACAATATAACTTTACAACATAGATATATTTCTGGATTATTTTTTATCAATATCACCAAATGCACAGTGGATTATATATTAATAAAATATCATATTAAACTCATACAAAAATTACTCTTGTATTACATAATGCTGAGAAAATGTAGATGCTTTTTTCCTCCACCTATATTGAAGATTTTAAATAGAGATTTTCATAATTATATTACTTAAATATTGGTATTTTGGCTATTTTAATATCGCATTCCACTAATTAACACTAAAATTTTTTCAAACAAAAGATAGATTAATTTCTTCAATGTTTTTTTTTTTTTTTTTTTTTTTTTTTATATTATGTTTTTGTAATAAACTAATGTAAAGAATTAGATTAATGAGAATTTTCCGAGTACATTTTGTTGTGTTCTCTTTTCTTATGTCTTACTTTTGTAATATGATTGCATTTTTTTTTATTTTTTGTCACGTGCTTGTCCCTTTAAGCAATCTTACAAAAAGCAAACTGAACTTACGTACTTGTCTATTTCATATTATCTCTGGTGTATTTCTTTTATACTTGAGAATAAAAGAAAAACTTTGTTAGATTTTATATAAAAAGTTATTAAACACAAAACTTTCAAATAAAAACTGTGATTTACTGTTTCTGACAAAATGACAGGAAAAATAATTTCTCAGATATTTTTAAAATATTTTTATATTTCTTAAAGATACGAAAATATACTTTTTTTAAATTCTAACCAGACAATTTAAAATTCTAACTAGACTGTACAGTTAAAATGTTAGAGACACTTTAAAGAAGCGTTAAGATATGTTAAAAAATAATACATTTAAAACAAATTGATAATTTTAATTTTAAAACTGGTTTGTAAACCAGAAATCAATCTAATATACAAAAATGAAAATTTGCCTGTCTGTATTTCTATATAAATCCACAGTTTGGAAGTTTTCTTCCAATTTTAATTCATTTTTAATATATATATATATATATATATATATATATATTTAATTAAAGATTTTTTTTGTGTATCAAATGAGAAAATGTAACTTTCTACAATAAAATGACCTGCTTCATAAAGTGACTTTTTTATAGTTCCTTAGTTTTATGGTTCTTTATAGACAAAGTAGTGGTGACACATGCATTATATATAATCATAAAAAAATTGAAATCAGGTATTTAAAAAATTTGCAAAATGAGATTGAAATCCAATGACAAAAGAGCTGACGTTGAGCCATATGATCTGCAGATTTATTATTTTATAAAATTTCTATGCATGTAGAGAGCTGAATGTCCACGTGGAAAGTAATTCTTAGTCTCGAAAAATCTAGAATATAAATATATATTTTTTTATTTCATACTCCTAAGTGTTTCCTTTGCATATAAAACAGAAGCCTATGAAATTTGCTGTTGTTTTTCGTCAATTTCGAAATAAATATTTAGTACGCAAACTGGTTATCAAAATCATCAAATTTCTAAAAAACTGTCAAAATTCATCTCGAAAGAAGATCAGGAGATCGTACTGTACATGAGCTTTGCCACCTATTATGAAATATAAAAATTGCCTTCTCCCTATTGTTTAATTTTTCAATATTAAATTTTTCTCATATTTTTCTTCCAAATGTTTTGTAACGCTAAGTTATTAATATTCACCGTGTTGCACCATACTCAAATGATAAATTTTTCTTAGAATTATTCAGTTTTAAAATATTGTTAAAGGATTTTAGCTAGTATTATTTAAATGACATATTTCAATCGAAACCCTTTAAAATAAAGATATTCTTCACATACAGGGAAAAGTATATAAGGAAAACAAATTGGATATTGCACGTGAGGCGTAGCAATTAGGTGCGTTCGTACGATAACGAAGTTTTAAAAATATTACTTTCATATATCAATCTCATAAAATTGTAAATAGGAATTACAATTAAAACGCTCATAAAACAATGTTCTCCCTATACCATTATGTAATGGAATACTTTTTGTGTGGCCTTGTAAATCAATAACAAATGTTCTTTGCACCACAAATTACGTAAGATGTATATTATAATATGTACTTTATAGTTGCATATAAATTTTATTAAGTTCGCATGAGTGTAACACGATTAAAATGCATTTGAAACATTTTTTCCCATTGACCGTAATGTTACGTAATACTTTTGATTGTCCCTGTAATTGATCTATGCATCCGATTTTCAAAAAATTTGAAATAACTCGACAAAATTATGTAATAATTATGTATTTTAAATTTCAAACGATTCGGTTGGGTAGTTTTCGCGTTGTTATATGCGGGCAGACAGACGGACAGACAAACGGACGGACAGACGGACGGACTGAACGACCACTGTAGGTGCTACGTATTATATAATTACGAACGCACCTAAAAACGAAAAATAATATCAGTAAATCGTCATTTTGGGATAGCTGGAATAAAATTAAATAATCTGAAAGAAAACATTATTAGTTTTATTTATTTATTTTTAGCTGGACTTTCGCTGTTTTTCTCTTAGCGAGCATACTTTAATTTCTATGAGACATAAATTTTATCATTGCTGCCAAAGATTTTTGTAAAACATTATTTCAAAAAATTTTAATTTGTACAAATTCAATATATGATTAATATAATTATGAATATGCAAGATACATTTCTTCAATATACTAGTGTACAAAAGAAGTGCATATAAAAAGAATCTTTACATTTGCATTCGAATACAAATACGAAATTTTACAGAACAAGAATCTTCTCGATTGTATAAAGAACATGTCTGATGTATAGTTTTTTCAGAAATTAAAAAAAAAGTGTATGATTATACTTTTTTCCTTAACATTTGCAAGGCATTGTTCTGATGAAAAAATAAAGTAAATATAGAAATTCTGACGAATAGAATACATTAAGAATAATCTGAAGTTTGGAAGTATTTCTAAGCAGCCGTCATTTCTTAGCTAGACAAATAGCAGCAGCTTATTTACATATCAGACACATGTTTATCGCCTTTTTCCAGCTTACAGGCTATGACAGCCTGATAGCTAATGTGTCCCCAATTTCTGTATACACTTACGTATGTGTCTACATAATGGAATAAATTTTAATAGAAACATCCGATTTTCTTCGTATTTTGTAAATGATTTCATTCTTATAAAGGACCTCTCTATATTCGTTTTAGGGTTAATTGATTAGGTATAAAGGACGAAACGGGATTTTATACCAGCCTCCCCCCTCCTTTGTTTAAGAAAATGGTATTTTCATGCAGAATTATCTCATTTGCATCAATTTGGAATAGCGCTTTATTCTGATAAGGCGGAGATTTATTGGTTAAGGGGCCGCTTCACTGAAACTCCTTGATCGCGAAATCCATGTTAGCCAATGGGAAAACTTTCAAGCGAGATTGCTCATTACCTAATATGATTATTGAAATACCGTTTTCACCGTCAAAAAGTGGACGTCAGATGCCGGTGATGTTCTTTTTAAAAAATTTCTAGGCAAATTTTAAGTATCTTTAAGAGGATGATAAAATTTAATCAAATGGAAATTTCAAAGATTATAGAGATTTTTTATATACTTAAAATTTATGGAGACAATTTTTTAAAACGCATATAATCTACATCTGACGTCTACTTTCTGATGGTGAAAACGGTATTTCAATAATCATATTAGGTAATGAGTAACAGCTCTTGAAACTTTTCCCATAGGCTAACATGGGATTTCGCGACCAAAGAGTTTCAGTGAAGCGGAACCTTAAGCATAAAGGATAAGGATTGGGGGATCTAATCTCCCCTTAATTTCCCTTTCGAGAGGTATTATTCTATGAAATAAGTGTTAATATACAGTTAGTGTAAATAGCCTAAATAGCCTGTGAGTACAGTGTCATCTGTTTTATTTGGCACTTTTCTTTTTATTTAAAATGCACCCTTTCTAAATGTGTGATGTCCAATTTATTTCTTTATTCTCATCCGACTTTCTGCTTCATGAGATTAAAAATAACCTGTTTTTTTTTACTACGACATCTGCTCTTTCTTTAGTGTTTGACTCGAAAATTGTGTGCTTTTGAGGTATTGTTCGGTGGGCATTTCACATAAACTCTGAGCAAAGATTCTCGATCGGATAAGTTTCTGCGATGATATGCGAACAGTCTGTATAAAGTCATCTCCACAGTGTTGAATTCAGACATTTTTCTTAGTAAGGAATTTCTGAGGCCCGGGAGAGGTGGGGACATTGCATTTTTTTACCATTGAAAATACTGAAGCTCAAATATTCCGGAGGAACATCTCATTGCTCCGAGAGGTTGGGGGAATCTCTCTCCCTCCAATCACACCTTCAAATCAACACTGCGCGCTCGTATAACAAGTGGGTAAGTGTGATCGCAGATCTCACAGAGGGTTTCGTTTAATATCTCCTTCAAAACATTTTATCATTAAATAAACGAACGAAAAATTGCTTTTCGGCACCATTTCGTATTTATTCACCAATCGCGCCAACAAGAACAGAATACTGAATTCTTCTCCAAAATGCTGCTTTGATCGCATAGATTTGTTGATTTCTCCATTAGTATCTACAGATTTTTAGTGAAGGTACGCAAGTAAATTAAATTATGAATAAAAGTAAAATGTTACAAAGGTTAGCTTAAATTTAAGGGAGATCAAACTGATCACCAGAGGCGGCTAGTAATTTAATAAATAAATAGAAAATGTTTCACTTCGCATGTCAAAATAAAGGATAAATATGATGAAATAAAAACAAATAAAAACGTTTTTCACGTGATTTATTTAATCCATTAATTTATGTTACATACATAATAATTTTATTCAAACTTGTGTGCAACAATCAGAAAAAATAAAATTTACGCTGCGGCAAATTTTTTAATTTTTTAATGTCTCACATTTTTAATTTTACATCAACCATCGTATAGGAAAACAATGTACTTTTCAAATACAATGTGTTTAAAAGTTGTATCTCGATTTATTTTGGAGATATTAATTTTTTATAGTTTTTAATTCCAATTTTGTAATTGTGGCAACAGAAGTAATCCATTTCTTTTTAAAGCGTAAAAAAGAAATATTTATTATGTATATTTAAACTTGCGTGCAAGAAGAAAAAAAAACTTTAAAAAATGGACTAGTGGTATTAAAAAAATATTTTAAGTAAAATTATAGTCTTTTCCAAAATGTTATGATTTGTTGTGTAACAAGAGGTATTCAGCTATACGTACACAAAATTTGAACTCTTTGACTTGTACAGTTTTTGTGTACGGACTCTGTGACAGACAGACATATGACAGATGCGAATATTGTTTCGTCAGATGAACGAAACCCTAATAAATGATAATGAAATGCGTTATGTACTTTTTGTGAATTAATATGCAGTACAGCAGCATAATAATCGAAGGGAAAAAAGTAGTCCAATACATATATATAAATTGAATTCATATGCAGTACTTGCTCACTATTAACAAATATTGTAGTAGAAGCGTTACACGTAGTTGCACACAAAGAACTGCATCTCTGAGGGAATGTTCCTTCACAGTTGCATAGACTTATTGAACCCCTTAGTTCCTTGAATTCTCATTTGGGGATCTCTGTTCTTTTACTTATAAAAACTAAAATGTCTGTTTATTTTTATTATTATTTATTTACATTTTTGCATCGCTTTTTAATAGCTGGATGTTTCTTGTGTTGAAAACAAACAAATAAATGTTTGCATCTAAGCCGAATCCGGAATAAAATTAACTTTTTTTTTCATCTGAGTTAGCAAAATGACTAAAAATTTCCAAAAGACAGTGAGACAAAGAAAGAGGTAAATTTTCATAAGTATTTAACTTAAATCTTTTTCAATAAATGTTTTTGTGGATTTGTATATTATTTAATTTTTTAAAACTGTTAAACTTTTGATTGCATTAATTTAGGTGGCTGTTAAATTGATGTTTTAAAGAGTTTTGTAGTTTTAGATAGATATTTTTGAACCTAAAGTACTAAGCGCTTAAAGGATCAATATCGGAAAAGATCAATTTTTTGGCATTTACAATGTCATTTTGTTTGAAAAAAACCAATGAATAAGTATTTGTATTATTATTTTAGCTTCGGAACTGAGGAGGTCAATATCAAGTTAATAATTCTATGTAATACAGCTATTGATATCCTACAAAAAGAATTAATTGTAATTACGATAGAAGAAATGAATTTTTGACGATAACATCTCATTTAACTCTTTATCTACTGACAGTACTTATAAGTACCATTAAAATTACTTATTATAAAATTCTTTTAATAAGTCAATTAGTTGTAATACTGTTTAGAATGAGTTACAGATATGTTACATTTTCTTGTTACAAAAGTATTATTGGTTACACAAATGAAAAGTATTTTTTAAAGGATGCTTTATTTTGCCTTTGTATCTTTTCAGCTTTCTTGACACTGGGGGAGGGGGAGGGGGATTTTTCAATTCGGAAATATTTCTATATTTATATTGTAAGAACATCATATTTGTACATTGAGTAACTCTACAAAATACTAAGAAAGCAATTTAAAATAAAAGATTTGAATGGGGTTTGCACAAAATCCCTGTAAATTCAAATTTAATGAATCCTTTTAAAGCCTTCAATCTTTCTAAAATTCTTAAAAAACTTATTAAATGATTATGTAAATCGTTTAATTTAGTTTAAACAATTTAAGTAAAATGCTTTAGAATGTAAAATTTTCATGAATTGATAATGCGGTACATAAAGGGTTAATTTATTTAAACTTGGGATTCACATGTCAAAATAATTTATTGCATCTAAATATATTCAACTTATATTTTTCAATGTGAGATGAAGTCACGTGATTATCCTTTATTAAACCAATTAGATTTGTATTTTATTTTTTTAACAGATAGATGTTGGCACTGCATCTTTTCCTGCTTGTAATTGGTTAAAGCCATAATTGACTGGAAATGTGACGAACTTTTAAAATTCAAGACAGTTTTTCTTTATTTTTTGTAACCATATGACTGCGTTTTCCTGATGAAGATCTCAAAAAAAGGGCGAAACATTAACTATCTTAACTTTATTTTAATGCTTGCATCGTTTTTAGACTTTACAACTATTTGCATATCATTTAGAATCCTATGATTTTTATTTTCAATTTAATTTATAAATATTGCAATTTAAACACAGTACTTTTATTAATTTTATCATTATTTTTATGGTGCAGTCGAAATAAATTTAACAATTAATTGTTATAATATTAATAACCACATAAGTGATTACATTTTTCTTTGGATACTGCATTAAAACAGTTATCTTCGCTCTTATGAGCGTAAGTTCTATAAAAATTTTCAATTCAAATAGTGAAAACGCAGAATATTCTTTTACTTAAAAAAGTATAAAAGGGGAAAATTAAAGAAAGTTTCAGTAATTTATGAACTGTCATTTTTAGACACATGAATTAAATGACAGTCTCACAATTAATTTTGCCACAGTTGTCAAAGTTTTAAGTGTAATTTGAAATTATTTCAGGAAAATTTTAAATGTGTCAAAATTAATGCACTATTAATACTATAAAGTTTAAGAAGCGAATTTTCTAGGGAGATAAAAGTTTTAGAAAGATATCTGATATTTAAAAATCTGTCATGGTATGTAAATTAAAAAGAACTATTTTTTATATCTTTTTACACTTTATATATTTTTTCTTATTTGATAGCATCATTTGTGCAGTTAAGAGCAAATGGAACAAAAAATGATTCAAATTTTTGAGTTTTCAACTACCTTCCTAAAACATAGAGCTAAACGATTTTGTGTTAAATAGTTTTGAGCCTAAAAGATTATGATGCTCGAATGTTTGAAAATAATATAAGGTACCCTGGGGTAATAACGCCAGGCGGGGTAATAACGCCAAGTGCTTATATTTTGCATAATTATGAAATAATCAGGTAAATGACACCCATGTGCTCTGCGCAGAAGGGTTTTGAGTTATATAAATCGCAAAAAACAGCTTCAAGTTAATTTGTTTCATTTTTAGATCTTATTGTTTTTACAAACAACTAAAATTAACGCTTGATCTAAAATTTGCGAGATACGTTTTGTGATGTGAAGACTATGTTTTTATCCGGAAATACTTTGTTAATTACATAAATTTGTAGTGCATTTCATGTACTTTTAAAATGTTGTTGAAGATTTTGGATATCTTCTCGAGATAATTTGTAATTTAAAATGTACTGCGCAATAACTATACCGGGGTAATAACGCCAATCCTTGACATTAATACCCCGGTTGATTCCCTACAGTGCCCGAGCTACATCCTAAATATTGATTAAAATAAACACAGTTAAAACTGCGCAATGTTTCTCATATTTCTATTTAAACGGTCCTTTTTAAGCAAAAAGAAGCTCACGTTCTGATATTCTTTTGCCGCATCCCCCCCTCCCACACCACACCTTTATTTTTCTTACACTTTCACAAAAAATTGAACATTTTCAATAGCTTAGAATGCAATTTTTCAATTTCTAAGTTTGTAGAGTTTGTACTTTTAGATTTGGGCTATCTACATGCAATTATTCCATCTTATTTCATAGTTTTGTTTGCATGGCGTTATTACCCATATAGGTGGGTAATAACGCCAAATAGCATGGGTCAAGAAATCACGCCATTACATTTTATGAATACATATCTGTTAAATTATTTTATTTTATATAGATAGTCAATGAGTTGCTGTATCAGATCCTATATTTGTTTGAAAAATACAATCTAAAACTAAGCTGTGAAAATTGGTAGAACCTTAACGTGGCGTTATTACCCCAGGGTACCTTATTTTGAGATTTTCGGTATGTATAGGGGAGAATAGCCGTATTTGAACCACATCAGTTATTTTTGGGTTAAACTCACTTCAATTTTAGTATATCTGCAAAATTTCACTAACTATGGCCAGTCTATTTATCTGAAAACTATATAAATCTTCAGAACAATATGTTTTTTTTTTTTTAAGTCTTAAGTGTTGAATTTCAAATTTTTATCATAAGAGGGCTAAATTCAGAGACTAGTCACCTAAGCTATCGCTACAGTCTCCTAAATTTTACCAAACGATATATTAGACTGTTTTAATGAGTAAGGAAATGTAATTAATTATAGTAAAAGCAAAATTTGCGATCAAAGAAATAACCTAATATAATAACAATCTAAAAGGAATGAAATATAACGGAAACAAATTGCTGAAAGTAAGACTATAATAAACTCTGTTATTTATTAAATAATGTTTAATATAATAAACTCTGAGTTAGGCAGAATACATTGGGACTGGGAAAGTTGCAGTAAGTAATATTCCGCTTTAGGCACATTTTACTGTATGTCTATGGATTCACTGGAACTTGAAAATCTTTGCCAGTTAGACAGATTTCTGTCTTACGCAGAGTCTGCCTTGTAGAGAGTTTACTGTAATTGTTTTAAAGAAAAATATAAATCAAAGTTTTAAGTAATTTAGAATAAAATTTATGGAACTAAATAAGGTATTATTTCTTACACAATTTACTGAGATCGTGTAAGAGATATTTTATGCTTTTGTTGACCTAAATTGTATAAAGAAATTGATTCAGATATATAAAAAATAATTAAAATACTCAAAAACTTGCTTGGATATAGTGATCCACTACAAAATATTATATAAAAAAATAGTTTCCAAATACAGCTCTTGTAATTGCTGAATAATTACTTTTCAAATTTATGATCTTTATCCAGACCAATTTAAGCAACTCAAATTGGGGCAATTAAGACAACTACGCCATTTTTTAAACATATAACCTCAAGACTAAGGAAAGAAATGAAAACAAAGAAATTCGCCTAAGCGCAAAATTAAATGCGCAATAAACAAATGTGTGTGAAAACATAACAACTCATCTTAGTTTTTAAGTATTCTCTTGCATGTATTAAGGAAAAAATAGATCAAAACAGCTAATTTTAGATTTTCTAAAACCGTCTGAAAATAGCATGTGAAAAGCGAGTGAATATTTTAATAATAAATGACGTCTTCTGGTGAGTAGGATTTAAACTTTTTTTTCTGTAATTAATGGCAGAATGGCATCGGCCTATTTAAAGAGCTTGTCCAAATATGGCTACTGCCCTCTATATTTTTTATCTTTCTTACGAAATGTGCTATTTTATGCATTGATATATTCTTCTAAAGCTCTATTTTAGGTAAACATTTAAAACTTTCCAATATTATGTTCAAACCTTCCAAAATTAAATTTTCCAAAACTTTCCAACAAATGAACTTGTTCCTTAAAAATAACTAACAATTTAGGTCTGAATGAAAAAGTATTTTAAAAAAGGAATATGTTGTAATGTTTTTATGACTTTCAAAGATTTTTAGTAAAATATTTTTAATTTTTTTTTAACCAAAATGAAAATTGTATTGCATTTTTCTCTGGTAATATGTTTTCTGATACCACAACAAGTTTTAAGATGATATATCAAACAACTTTTTAGAAAAATGAGTCAAACAAAAATATTATTCAAAAAATATGTAAAAATTTAATTAGTTCTTGAAAATTAATCTATGCATAAAATTAATTTCTTTTGATTTTTATATGGACTATAATGTGTAGAATTACTGTAAAAGGATATTTCATTTTGATCTCTATTTTTAAGTAAAATGTATGATGTTTATCAAAATATACTTCATTTTACTTGTTTAGATATTCTATGTGCCCTTTATATAAAAAAAAATCTACCCTTTTTTTTCGAATTAACATACACTATATACTTATATATATCATCAGAATAAGTAAAATGGTTTTGTAAAAAAAACACAAGTATCTTTGGAACTCAAAGAGATGCAAAAGCTCAAAACTTACTTGTAACATTTGTATGTTTAACACTGCACGGCACAATTTTTTCTATTTATATGAAAAAAAATTATTTAAAATCTATATATTTATCTAATACAGGGAAAAAGAGTAGAAAACAAATAAAAATATATTTCAAAATTTCAGCTTAGATATGATATTTTATACATAACCTATAATAACATGTTTCATATATATCTTATATACAAAATTAGAGTTATTAAATGTAATATTGCTATATTTCGAATTTGAATGGGTTTAAATTAATTAATTTTATCTGCTTAACTCTGTGCAACTTTCTTTATAACACTATTTTCAAATGCTAAGAAAAATTAATGAAAGTAAATTTTGCATTAATAGCTTGATCGATTTTTTCCCCAAAGAACGAATTGTACTTTTTTGTCTATTGCAGTCATCTGACATGGAGAAAATAAGTGTTAATTTAATCTTTAGACTGTTTTTGATGAGTTACAGATCATATTAGCCAAATTCATGGCATATGACAAGAATTATTGTATTTTCAGGTATGGGCCTGATACGGCACACGGTACAGTGAAGGTTTAAAAAGCTTAAACATATACTACATTTTAAATTACGAAATGTTTCACTATTTTGTATTCATAAGTGTTGTTCTAATGCAGACCCTTAAATAGAAACCATTGGAAGACCATTAAATATTTTTTCTTTATAATATTAATAAGTAATTCATTTTATTTTGATCACTCGATTTTTTTAAAAGATTAACTAATTTTTGTATGTCACATTGTAATAAATTATCTGAAATGTAATACTACAAATTAGAGGTATTATAATTGCATACAGACAAAAACTGGGTAATTATAATAATTTCAAGAACTTATAAAAAAAATATTCTGAAACATCTAAATTAAAGATAGATAATCCGATTGAAAAACTATTATTTTTTTCCAGTATATGCCTGGGTTGTTAAAAAACTCATGAGTATACTTATTTCATTTTTTTACTAAGCATGATTTTATGAAAGGAGGTAAAAATTTTGAGCATAATTAAAAATTATGTCAAATTGAATTATGTTACCATGCATTTATTATACGATTAATAATGTTCCTACACGCGTCTTCTCCCAATCACAATTTTTATAATTATTTGAATGTTTTCAAATGAGTTTAACATGTTTTATACAGCTTTTGTAACTGTTTAGAAGAAAAGAGTTTGATTATTCTCGTTTCTGAGTCATCGTTTATTTTGTGTGTTAAATGAAATTAGTTTTTATTTATAGTATCGAAATTATAATTGTGTTAAAAAATTCTACTAATTATTGAATTATACTGCATTGTAGAAATCTGAGATTTATACAAATACTGTAAAATATCATCGAGAAAGCACAATTTAAAGTTTATTTCACGAAACATTAGTAAAACATAGCGTAAGAAAGGAAGTTTTTCTGAAAATTAATTTTAGAGAAAATTAATTTTACGAATTTATATAGTTAAAACAAACTGTTGTTTTCAATTAAAAATATTTTTAATTACACGTTTTACTTTTTGCTATTTTATTTTATATTTAGAATGAAATTTAAAATATCCGATAATGAAAAGTCGGATTTTTTTTAAATAAAAATTTAGTTGGTATATGAATAAATGTGAACAAGATATGCTTCTAGTCGTAACAGAAAAATCATTGCAATACAAAGTAGAGACTTAAAAATTTACTTATCTTTAAAACATACTCATACATCAAAAATGAGCATGTTTTCTTATTTCTACTTAATTGGGGATATATTTTTACATGTATGTTATTACAATGCTTCAAAGTTACAATTTTACAATGTTTTTACAATGTAGACGGAAAAAAAAAGTACTATCAAAATGCCAATTAAACTAATAGCATTGAGATCACAGGTTTTTCACACTAATTGTCTAATATACTCTTATTTCCAACAATGATACCCCTAAAATATTAAATTAAATAGAGGATTGGCCCCGCCGTTTCTCTTTTGTATACTTAACCAATAACCCCAAATCTAATCTAGGAGGTACCATTTCAGAAAAAACGTATATAAAAAATTCGAAGCAAATCCAATAATTCTTCATGAAAAATCCACTTATCTAAATTAAGTTGGAGTTAACAACCCGTTACCCCCTTTATACTTAACAAATGAAATCATAAAACTAATCAGGGAAACGCCTTATCTAAATGATCCTATTTACATAATGTTAAACAAATCGTATGTTTCTATCAATAGTTATCACGTTACGCACATACATGCATAAATACAGAATCTGAGGGCATATTAACATTCAGCTTTTGATAGTCTGTTAGCTAAAAAACCATTTTAATTGCAGCAATATCAATTAATTTTGTGTATTACTACAATTTCGTCCAAATTCATTAATTTAAGAAAAAGGTAAAGCCCATTTTTATCATCGTCACTTCAATAAAATATCTCAATTGAAATACCGAATAAAAATATTATTTTCACATCGAAAGATCGTAAAAGATGGAAATGATAGAAAATTTCAATAATTTATTAATTCTTATTTTCAGACAGATGGCTTAAAGATAATACTGCAAGTTCAAATTTTATCATCTTTCTCATTTTAATGTCTGGACTTTTGAAAGTTTTACATTTTTTATTAAGTTTGATTTAATGATTGCTGACAGAACTTTGAGAAAAATGTTAAATTGTTTCATTGGGTTTTGAAATTCCATTAAATTTATGAAAAATTATTAATATTGTAACATTTTTCTTTCTTTTTCAGAACATATAATTTTTTAAAATAATTATTGTCCAAAAAGTAACCAACCTTCCATCGAAAAAAAATATATAAGTTACCTGACAGTATTGAGACCCAAATAACAATTAAAGTAGTTTAAAGTAATATTCAGAATTTTATATTTTACGGATATGGATTAAAAAGAAGATCATTTGGCAGGGTTATGTGTTCAAAAAAAAATTGATTCGTGGGTCTTTTTTCGCCACTATGGGTCGGAGTGAAGCTAATTTTATTTTATAAAATGGTTCTTATGAACTTGATTAATTTTTGTGTTCTACCTTTATTATGTATTAGAGACCGTTTGGCTGAGAAAAAAAAAATCATGTTCGAGAAATTTTTATTAGTGGGACATTTTAAGTCACTACTTGTAAAGGTTAAGCTATTATTCTCTAAGAACGATTCTAAAAATTTTCACTAAATATTTTATCTTACAGATTTTGTATTACGAGAAGACCATTAGGCTAGGTCACATGCTTGAAATAATTCAATTATTGTGCCACTTCGGAGTGATTACGGTAATTCACGGTCAGTAGACTTCAATAAGAATAGAAGTTGAATCCTTTATTAAATTTTTAAATAGTAGGTATTAAACAAAATCGCAAAGTTGGATTGATTTCGTAAAATTTGGTGACACTGGTGAAACTTGGCGATAAAATCGATTTTCCACGAATGTGAAGTACGCACATGGTGCGAAATGAAACAAAGTTGCAAGTTTTTCCTAACTGTTGACGACATTTGTAAAAAGTTTGCTTTCAAAATCTGAAGGAATTTTTCGGAAATTCTCAATACGAGTCATTATACATGATTCAACCAATCAAAAATCATAAAAAGTCTTAGAAAAGCAGTGATGTTACTTCGAAAGATTTTCGAAAGATTTTCGAGCTCATTATATCGAAGATCATTATCAGAATTTCCACGCTACGTTTTTGAGATTTTCAAAAAAATATTTTTTTATGCAATTAACTATTGCATTAGGCACATTATATTTTGATTGGTTTAGCGCACGCGCATTGAAACTTTATTCAGTCTTCCGGTTCACTTTCATCCATTTTTTTATTATTGTTTAATTCTGATTACAGAATAATGCGCATAATGTCGTTTGTTATTATACTTGAAGAGGATATATTTTTATATTCAGATCTCCACAAATTATAAAGAAAATACTTGGTCAAATTAGGAATTGTTTTTATAGAAACCTTAATTTCCCTACGGGAATATGTTTTATCTTCAAAAAATTGAACACAGTTTATTGCAAGAAACTTTTTAATTATGTGCTGCAGTTTCAATGCTTTTGCGACATGAATTTTTGCAGTGTAATCCAAGAGGTATTCGCTTTTCTTCAACTTCTTTTCTGTCTCCTATGGGACTTCGTAAAAAAAAATCATGTAATTATATCGCTCATCCGCAAGAAAATCCGCACACTTTGATAAAAGTAAATTTCACAGAAGAAGCAAAAAAAATTGCATGATTTTGCTGTAACCTGAAATTATAGAACTTAGCTGTGCATGCAGGAAAAAAAACTTGGTTGAAAACATAAAACCCATAAAAATGAAGGCGTAGGACGAGGTTTGGAGGGTAAGGTAATTTTTACCTTTTACACATTCTACCCCTTTTCTGTGGTAATAAATTGATATATGGAGTAATAAACGGATTTTTTGCATGGGTACACTTATGAAACTGTTTTTGTAGCAAGACGGACTTATGACCGATCCATTAATGGAATAAAACACAAAAAATATTTTTATGAGATGTGCCACTTTTTTTGCAGGTTAGCGATATGTCGACTACTATGTTTTATACACATTTGAAGTTTCGTAATGTGTTTTGCCATCTATTTTTCGAGATATTTAACAAAATGTCGAAAATCTCAGTGACCGGTCATCATAAATTTCAATTTTCGAATAAATTTCAATCCAAAAACATGAGTAAAAGATTCAAAAATTACTATTACAAGACTCCTTTTCCACGAAAATTTTCTAAATTCAAAGAAGATCTGCTGCCAATAGGTAAAAACAGGCGCAAAAAATATTTGGTTCAATTCTATACATAACTTTAAACTCTTTTCGATGATACATTACACAAAATGACACTTATAGCACATCCTTCCTTGAGATATTCTTCAATTTCAGAGAGAACGTGCTAGTCATAGACTAAAATCTACATACAAAATTTGGTCAGCTCTGTATATAAATTTGTACACTTTTGGATGGTGCATTATTGAAATGGCACAAAATTCGCTACTACAGCGTCCCCCCCTTCCGACGTAACATTTTAAAATCGGAAGAAGAACTGTATGCCACAGCCAAAAACATAAACAAAGTATTTGGTTCTATATCATGCATAACTTCATATGCTTATCTAAATAACAATAACGAAAATAGCACAGAAATCGTTATTACAGCCTCCCTTTCGGCAGGTTTTTTTCAAGTCAGGGAAGGCATATGGAAGGATTTTGACATAGCCAAAAAACGAACACAAAAAGTTTGGTTCAATTCTATACATATCTTCATGCATTTTTTGATGATACAATATTGAAAATGGCAAAGATCTTGCGATTATAGCGCTCCCTTCCAAGGACTTTTTTTAATATTCATTAAGGATTTGCTGGCTGTAGTTAAAATATGCATAACACATTTATTTCTAAGGATATCTGCAAACACTTTTGATGATACAATATATAAAATCGTACGAAATTCGCTATTACAGTGCCCTCTTCCGATTAAAAATTTCAAAACTGAAAAACCAGCTTGCTACAGCTAAAGACATACACAAAACATTTGGATCAATTTTATGCATACCTTCATACATTTTTCGAATAGCGACAGATGGACATTAGGGTGGGCCGAAAAAAACTTTTTTTCGATTTTCGATTATGGCGGGTGCGGAAAAGTGGCCACTGGTGGCACTCAGTTCATACAAAAAATTTGAGATTTTTTGGACATTTCCTTACCCTGCCGCAAACGGCTTGAAGTTTTGCAAAAATGTTCATTTTTGAACTTTTTCGAAAAAAATTAAAAAATGTTAAATTAAATTTATTTTGGTTGTATTTACTTGAAAAGGCATATTTAATGTACCAAATGTTTAAATAAGATCTGATCATGCATTATTTAATATCTATGTGTATCATAACTTAGGCTATTTTTATAGCTTTTTCGCGTATAATAGGCAAAAGATGTATTTGTTTGAATCGATCGTTAGTTTCTGTATTATTTATGTCCCTTGGTCTTCTTTATATATTTTCTATGTGTCAAACGTCATATATTTGGGGAAAAGACAGCAGTATACTTCAAAAACAAAACTGGAAGGTGAGAAAGTGTTGAAGCAGGACTCTAAGCGCGCAATGATTCGTCGTAATACTCAGGGAGTGAAGGACGAAATAGTTGAGAGCCAAAATTCGATAAAGGATTCTTATTATTTATCCTTGCTCAGTTACCTGCGACATTTGTTCAGTATTAACGTGAAACCCTTTTGTATTGATATGCAGTGCTTTTTGGGTCGTTTAATGTGCCATTATAGTGTTTTGTGCGTTTTATTACAAGGAGCTTAGAAATGGCTAGTATAAAGGGCCATGACAATGCAAAGACACGCGATAGCGTGAAAAGTAACTCTTTAGAGGCATCATGCATATAGAAAGGATTGCAATTGCCAACTTATGCTGATAATCATGCGCCACTACTACTGGTTGCTTCACCATGTAGAAGTTGTGACAGCAGAGAATACGAATCTGGTCATCGATAAAAACAAAGTCAGAAGAGAGAAATAGAAACTTGGAAAGAAGATACAGGCAGAAGAAGTTATTGAAAGAAGGAAAATTAAAAGCTTATTTTTTGATAGTAGAAAGGATAAAAGTATATTCAGAGGAAAAAAAATAACAAGCAGCACCGTCGAGAGAAAGGCGTGGAACACATCACCATGTTGTTTGAACCTGGTTAGGAATACTTGTGTCACTTGATACCTCGTTCCGTTACCTTGATACCTCATCAGTTCAGAAAAGTCTAACTTGTGGTGACTTGGAAGATTGTATAATAATTTTGCTATTTCTTTTCCGTGACCGGAACAAGGTATCAAGTGACCCGAGTATTCTAACCAGGTTCAAACAACACGGTGATGTGTTCCTCGCCTTTCCTTCGACAGTGCCGCTTGTTCTTTTTTTCCTCTGAATATACTTTTATCCTTTCTAACATCAAAAAATAGGCTTTTAATTTTCCTTCTTTCAATAACTTCTTCTGCCTGTATCTTCTTTCCAAGTTTCTATTTCTCTCTTCTGACTTTGTTTTTATCGATGACCAGATTCGTATTCTCTGCTGTCACAACTTCTACATGGTGAAGCAACCAGTCTTAGTGGCGCATGATTATCAGCATAAATTGGCAATTGCAATTCTTTCAATATGCATGATGCCTCCATAGAGTTACTTTTCACGCTATCGCGTGCCTTTGCATTGTCATGGCCCTTTATACTAGCCATTTCTAAGCTCGTTGTAATAAAACGCACAAAACACTATAATGGCACATTAAACGACCCAAAAAGCACTGTATATCACCACAAAAGGGTTTCACGTAAACACTGAACAAATGTCGCAGGTAATTTAGCAAGGATAAATAATAAGAATCCTTTATCGCATTTTGGCTCTCAACTATTTCGACCTTCACTCCCTGAGTATTACGACGAATCATTGCGCGCGCTTAGAGTCCTGCTTCACCACTTTCTCACCTTCCAGATTTGTTTTTGAAGTATACTGCTGTCTTTTCCTCAAATATATGACATTTGACACATAGAAAATATATAAAGAAGACCAAGGGACATAAATAATACAGAAACTAACGATCGATTCAAACAAATACATCTTTTGCCTATTATACGCGAAAAAGCTATAAAAATAGCCTAAGTTATAATACACATAGATATTAAATAATGCATGATGAGATGTTATTTAAACATTTGGTACATTAAATATGCCTTTTCAAGTAAATACAACCAAAATAAATTTAATTTAACATTTTTTAATTTTTTTCGAAAAAGTTCAAAAATGAACATTTTTGCAAAACTTCAAGCCGTTTGCGGCAGGGTAAGGAAATGTCCAAAAAATTTCAAATTTTTTGTATAAACTGAGTGCCACCAGTGGCCACTTTTCCGCACCCGCCATAATCAAAAATCGAAAAAAAGTTTTTTTCGGCCCACCCTACTGGACATACAGACAATATGTATAAACATACCTTCTGGGATCTTTAACATCGAAAATTTAGAAATTTCCTGATAACCAAACGTAAAAAAAAAAAAAAAAAAAAAAAAAAAAAAAAAAAAAAAAAAACTTTTTTGTTGATGATAGAAGACAGTAACAATCTTAGCGAAGTCGAAATTTATTGGCGAATGTCATTATAACGCCAAGCTTTACTCCCGAACGCACCTTGCTGTATAATATAGATTCATAGAATAACATGTATACAATAACATCAAATTTCTATAGCCTCTCTTCAAGTAATCGAAAAACCTCATACGATGTAAATGCAAATTATTGAGTTGACACTCCATTACCTTTATTTAAATTTTGATATAAATGTTCAACTCTTTAAAAAATATTTAGAAACTAATAGAATAAATTATAACGACAGAGCAGAAATATTCTGTACAAAAGGTCTTCGATTAAGAAATGTTTGATGACTTTTATGAAACTTCCTTGACTTCCTTGACTTTTATAAAATTACGCTATCGTGATCGTAGAAGGATAAATGTGTCTACAAAAGTTTTATTATTATGCTTTCCCAAGAAATTGGATTAGGGAATTACCATCATTACGTTAGATTCAATCTAAAGCTAAAGTATTTCATGCATATGATTAAAAATTGATTTATTGAAAATGCACCTAAGAATGTATTTTATAAAATTTGAGACTCTATAAACATTTTTACTTTTGTTAGGCAATAAAGTTTTCTCTCTTTACACTGGAAACACCGAAAAAAAAAGTTGTCCTATTGAAGTTTTACCATCATAAAATGTCTTTACTAAAAAGAAATAAATAAATGCATTTTCAAAAACTCACTTTTTTAAGCATTCAGTATTTATCTTTAAAATAGCGCATAATTTGATAATTGATATTCATGCAGGTACGTCACGATAATTTAACGACGACCTCCTTTGGGCTTAATAAAAAACGTGGATTAGAGAATTTGCGTGGGAAACTATAACATTTTTTTCTCTTTCGTTAATATATGAACAGAAAAAAAAAGAAATGTACATCAAAAAAATCCCAGTCTGCTTGGCTTATAGGGGGAGGTAAACTTCATAAAGTGCTCATTTCAACAAATATACAGTGCAACCTGCCTAAAGTGACCATCCTCGGTACCGGCTAAAATGGTCATTATATAGAGGTAGTCACTTTTTGATATATCTGTAAGAAATGGCACTTTTTTGTGATCCTTAAAAAAATAAAATACACAATTGGGGAAATGCACTTTGCTAAGTAATGAATTGATTAATTAACAAATACAATAATTGAATTACTATTTTAACCCTCTCAAGGAAAAGCAAAATTGTAATATCTTGAAGTGGATGACACCAAAATTTATATAAAAATCTATTTGAAGGTAAGAAGAAGCTATATTTAGCATTCAGTCCCGCCGTTTTGGTCAGGAGACATTTCGGTCCCTGGCCATTTTGCTCCAAAGACATTTCGGTCCCCAGTCATCTTGGTCCCTTGTCATTTCAGTCCTTATTCATTTCGGTCCCCTGCTATTTCTTTGCCTGCCACCTTAAAACTCAGATTCTAATTGTTGTGGACTTGCCAAACGTTGTAAATTCAACATTATTAGGCCTGTGGGATGTATTCGGTACTTAAAATATAGAACAGAGATGTTACAGTCACATTTTTATTGTAGACGACACCGCACAAAACACACTATATACAAATCGCATGACGACGCGCAAAACAATCAGTTAAACATTCATAAAATTTCTTTAGCGCAAAAGAACATCTCTAAGGGAGATGTATTCCGAACACACACCAAATCTTACATCTTACTCTCATCAAACTAAATTACTTCACTTCGTGGTTTTAGAAAGGAAGGCAAAATATCTCAGGATATTTTGCCAAAAGTGGCAATAGCGCCACCTATAGATTCTATAATTTAGGGAAGGCAGTCATCCTGTTACAGCCTCCCCCTCTGATTCCGCGAACGTCCCGGTGAGGAACCATTAACTTTCTTAGGTGGTCTACCACGTTTCCTAATAATTGCGACAGTGAGACAATGTCAAAGTCATTACACAGTTTTAAGGCTGAAGTGTGACATGTAGCAAGTGGATCATTAGGACTGTCCATACTTGCTATGACAAAAGTGGTGGGTGATTTTTGAGTTAAAATGATGTAAGGTCCATCACGTTTAGGCATGAACTTCGACGTTTTGTTGTTCGAGGCTTTACTTACTGGATGTAAGTCAACCTAAACTTTGTCTCCTGGAACAAAACTATGTTCTGATTTCCATCTACGATTAGGTATAGATTTTTTGATTAAAATGGGGATCGTGCTTGACATGCAAAGCCAAAGTTGGTATTTCCAGAATAATCTAAAACATAAAATTCCCTTTTCTGATGATACTTTCATTACGACGCCTGAAATCTCAGCACCAACTGCCACAGCTAACTAGTTTATGCTAAGAGAAACAGAAGGTCAGCATTTGTCTGAGATACAAAGAAAAAGGCTTAATGACTTACTTGAAAATTTTTTCAAATACCTTTCGACCAGGGGGAGAAGCAACACCAGTCGTCGAACATCATATAAATACTAGAGACCATCGTCCTATATCACTACCTCCTTACAGGTTATTACCGGCAAAGAAAGAATTGTTGAAAACCCAAATTGATGATCTTCTAGTCAAAAGTAAAGCGAACGTCATAACTGACATGCTTTCTCGTCCTGCTTGTGATCATACCAATAAAGAAAGTTGCGATATTTGCGCTATAATAGTTGATATTCCTTCTAAATCATCAAGTGATTTACATGCTGAACAAATGAAAGATGAAGAATTAAAGAAAATTATTAAAAGTTTTGAAGATGAAGGAAAAACTCTTGACTGTACTAACTGGATTGATCGCGGTTATATTATGAATTAAGGAGTTTTATACAGGTACTCTCTAAGTTCGGAATCATAAGAAGCTCAACTAGTTGTCCCATCACATGAAAGGGAGAAAATTTTAAAAGAACACCACGATTCACCCACGGCTGGTCACTACGGTGTTGAAGGTACGATAGATAGAATATCCAAAAGGTACTATTGGACTGGAATCCGTTCATATATTGCAGATTATGTCAAAAATTGTGCTGAATGCAATAGGTATAAGCCTTCTAATCAAAAACCATCCGGTTTGTTACAAGCACCAGTGTATTCACAAAGATTTGAAGTTCTATCAATTGATCTTTTTGGCCCTTTACCAAAAAGTAACAACGGTAAAAGGTGGATATTTATAGTAGATGACTGTGCAATAAGATGGGTTGAATTGTTTGCCCTTACACATGCTACTGCAGCGCAGTGTGCAACTACGTTGCTTGAAGAAGTTATCCTTAGATATGGTCTACCGAGACATATAATATGTGATAACGGACCCCAATTTGTTAGTAGTGTGATGCAACAACTTTGTTTTCTTTTAGGTATCAAGCAAAACCCAACTCCCATATACCATCCCCAGGCTAATCCGGTGGAGAGGAAAAATAGAGATCTCAAGCCGAGATTTTCTATATTAGTAGAAAATGATCACTGCTCTTGGGAAGAAAAGCTTCCAACAATGCGTTTTGCCCTAAATACTGCTAAGCTGGCAAATACTGCTGGCAATAATGCCACCTATAGATTCTATAATTTAGGGAAGGCAGTCATCCTGTTACAGGCCTTTTTATTTTATTTTTTTTATTCTCCCCGTCCTTTCCCCAAAATTTTATAAAAAACTGAATACAAAAGTCCGATAAATTCAAACTTTTATATCTCGTAATAATGAAATCCCAACGATCTGAGAATTTTGGTTTGATTAAACAAAATTGATAGAAATTGGGGGAGGGGGCATTGCCTTTTTATTATTATCATTATTTAATAGAATAAATATTCTAAGTTTTATTATTTAATATTTGTATTATTATTTTGTATTTACTATAAACTGCCATAAACATTTTTTGGTTGTTTTTGTAATTTTTTTAAACCTTTAAATTATTATTAATTAAATAATAAAAAAATCGTGCTGAATTTATTTTTTCTTTTTGAAATTAGTGTAGTAATAAATATATTTAATAATTCATTTAGACACTTATAAGCTTTTATATGTGCATATTTCCTCAAATTACTCCTCTACACCCTCTCTTTTAATAATTCAGAAATGAAATATATTTAATAATGCTCAAATATTTAATTTTTCGTATTAGTTTTGAAATATGAAGTTGCATCTTTTAAATTTGTTTTTTTCCGTTCTTGCTTTATGATTATAAACATTGGGGAAAAACTCAAGATATAGTAACTAGTGGGTCATTCCATGTCATTTCAAACATTTTTTCCCCTATTTGTAACCCGAACCACAGGGATTTGGATGAAAGTTTGGGTGCACACTAATTCTATCATGAAATGATTCCATGAGAAATTTTTCCTTCCCAGACCTCGTAGTTTGTGAGATATGAGTGGTCCAATTCTTGGATTTTTCTCAAATCGCACATTTCTGAGTCTGTATTTTGAGAATGCAATTCCATCTTCATAAAATTGTTTATCTGGATCTAAAACATAAATCATCTTTAAAATATCACCGTAAAATATAAAAAGATGAAGATTTTAATAAAAAATATTTAAAAAATTTACTTGTAATATTTATGATAAAAAAAATCAGCCAAAGTTGAGAGTTATGGTTATTTTTCCAAATTTTTGTGACTTCACGAAAAAGGCTGTACACAAAAAGGCAAATGAAATTTCCAACTTCTTTTGGCTTTAAAAAAAAGTTTATACTTTGGGCTTTCTATCTATGACATAAAAATTTTGTCTTTCGCATGGCTTATGCAAAATAAATTACAGCAAAGTTGAAAATTTTGCTTACTAGCGGGAATTTTCCTTGTTAAACGTTCGATAACTTTTACGGAAGACATCAAATCCTATCTTTAAATCGTAGAAGGATAAAGCTTTGTTTATAAATATTTTATTATTATGCTTTCATATGAAACGACATTAGGAATTGCAATTTGAAGTGGAAACATTTCATGATGAGAAGGTCAGATATTGAATCCTTTAAATGTGGCAGTGACATTGTTAGTAGAAAGATCAGTAATTTATGATATAATTTTGCGTTAAACGTCAAACTCACTGTCTTGCAATTCCTGAAGAATTTCTGTCACCCTATTAAAGGTTTTCTATTATAAAAGTACATTCATAACTTTGTTTTTTTTTCTAAAATAAGAAAAATACAACGTAAATAGTAACAGCGTAAATGTGTAACTTAAAATAAACATTTATATTCAAATAACTCTTAAAAGAATTTAAATTAGCAGTGTTTTATAAAATATTAATGAATAGATCAATGATACACGAGATATTTAGTGTTGAAAATACTAAACAGAGACAAAATTTAAATTATAATGATTGATGCTTGTTTTTTAATTAATATATTAATAAATATAAACATATTCTTTCAAAGGCAAATAAATTTAATTTGATGTTGACGTAAATCGGAAAAGGCTTTTTGACATTCTTAGGGAATTATAAAGATACATTATGACGACAAAGTTCAAAATTTTCGTACAAAAGAGCCTTCTCAATCGTAAACCGTTTGATAACTTTTATGAAAGTCATTAAGTTCTGTTTTCTAACTTTCGAAGGATATAAAGCTGCATCCAAAATAAAGATTTTATTATTATGCTTTCATATGAAAATGGCTAAAGGAATTATCCTTATCAGGCTTGATTCAATGTGAAGCAGAAATATTGCATGATGAGATCAATTAATGAATCCTTTAAATGTGGCTGGGAATACATTGTTATTAGAAAAAAATAATAATTTTATTGCATTACTTTGTGTTAAAATTCACACTCACTATATTGCAATTCCTGAAGAATTCCCACCCTATTAATTCTTTGAGGAGCAAACATTTGCGTTTTTGTAATTCTAAACTCCCACCGGAAATTAAAACAAGTGCGAAAAATCATGCGTTAACATAAATTATGATGCACTTTCCAACACTTCATGAAATCTCTAACAAAAGTTCGTTATTGAGGAAAATAATTGTATATAGCCAAATATGTATTCGGATACTTTTAAACAATCCTGTATTTGATCTATCAGTTGATATACATACTATACATTATACAATGGGAAAATTTAGTTTCTCAAGAAAATCCTTGTAGTTTGAAATTTTGTTTGTTTTTTTTGGTTTGTTTTTATTTTGTTTGAAATTTTGTTTTTGCAATTTATAATGAATGATGGAAACATAAATGAATAATTTTGTTTAGCCCTGTAGTTTACCTTGTACCTTTATTATACGTCAGTATTAAGCTAAAACTTATTTTAAACTAAAAAACTCTTAAAACAACTGAAATTACATTCTCATAAATCATCATTCATAGGCATCCATGTACCCAGTTCTTTGCGTGGCCCTGTATATCATTTTATCTTTATTCTATAAACATTTCTAAGTAAGTTGAATGCAGTTCACCGAGAAAATTCATAACTTATTTAAGAACCACCTTTACGCTCATATTCAGTGAAGTTTTCAGTAAAGCGCGCTCTTTTGGGTAGCCCTGTATATCAACTATAGCACTTATACACACCTTATAATGTGCATAGATTTAGTGAAACTTAAACGCGCATATCATAATTAAAGTGCATTTTATCCATCTATCAAGCATCATCGAATATACATACAGTATTTCGGAAAGAATATACTATTTGAAATCTTTTGTGTGTCCCTGTAAATGCCAAGTACTTCATATTATACAAGACAGTATCGAATAAATTTTTTTAAGCCTCGGTGACAGATATTAATATTATAATACATGAAACGGTTTAATATTTTTAAAATATGTCGCAAAAAATTCCCCCCTTTACCATTATTTAATCGAATTATTTAGTGTGGCCCTGTAAATGAATAATAGCTATATTTTCATCGCATACTTTATAGAAGTCATATTTTAGTGCACCTTGTTGATGCATATGAATTTTAATACGTTTTGAAGGGGTTAACATCTTTAAAATTCCCTTGAAACGATTTTTCCCCATACGCCATAATATGATGGAAAATTTTGACTCTCCCTGTAAATAAATTAATCATAATAGAAACTTCATATTCAATAAGGTTCGTGCTAGGGTAAACGTCAATAACGTCCACAAATTTCAGGGCAATCCGAGTGTATTTACAGGAGTAATAGCTCGGACAGACGGATAGACGGCCAGACAAACCGAATTCATAAGCACTTTTCACATTTGTTAGAAAGTGCTAACAAACCGAATGCATAAGCACTTTTCAACTTTGTTGGAAAGTGCTAACAAACTGAATGAATAAGCACTTTTCAAACCGAATGAATAAGCACTTTGTTGGAAAGTGCTAAAAATGCATTTCATCCATCTAACAGTCATCTTCCATAATATACAGAACTTCGGATAGAATATACTATTTGAAATCTTTTGTGTGTCCCTGTAAATGCTATGCACTAGTATTATGCATGAAATAACTCATATTAATCCTCAGCATCGTATATTAATTTAATTATATATGAAAACGTTTACCGTCATTAAATTTATGTAGCAAACAATTCCCCCCTTTATTATTATGTTTTGGAATTATTTAGTATGGCCCTGTAAATGAGTAATAACTATACTTTTCGCTGCATGCTTTACAAAAAACATATTTTAGTGCATAATATAATAGGACCGTATAAAAAATTAGATTTTTTTTTCATTTTTATAAAATTGATTTTTTATCTTAAACAATGCCACAACATGAATATTCACCTCATTTGAACCTTTTTTTGGAATTGGAACTATGTCTACCATCAATGGCTGAGAAATTAAGGGTCGGCGATGGATTACATATTGCACCCTGTGCATATGTACGCATTATAGATATAAGTATTTCGCAAAATCAGTTTCATTTTACCTGTCGTGATATTCGATGTGTGCTTAAATTGCACGTTCCACGCAATTAACTGTAATGGTCCTTGTGCACAGGACCTGAGGTGGAGGTTAAAAATCACCTGCTAGAGGGTATATGCTGGCGGTATTTAGCATACGGGTCTTTGGAGTGTGCATTATTTATGCTTGTTTGTTTAAAATAATTAAAAAAAAATCTTTGTTGTAGCAGCATATACCTAATATATTATAATATAAATTCAAAATGTAAGTCTGTATCAGTGAAAATTCTCTGATCTTGTAAATTTTCCGTTAAAATGTGTTCTTTCAACCTGGGTCACGGCTAAAATCGTCTGCTAGTGTCGTATGCGCATGCGCATACTTGCATTCTGATAGTGCATTGACCAGAATATCAGACAGCATATTGCCAGCTCTGGCGTCAGAGTCACGTATATAAGGTCGATTACTTTCTTGAAAAAGCGTACATATTTTAAGAGGAAAAGCTTTGAAATGCATATACGCAATACAATTTTAATTGTAGATTATATCATTATCGAAACAATAGATTATCGATTAACCGCGATAGTCGAGAAATGCCTCGTTCTGGATAGTCGAATCTCCCGGATAACCGAATTTATACGAATTTTGATGAAATTTGTTAGAAAAAGGATATAAAAATTTCATGTTTTTATACAATGGGTCAGTAATAATTTAATTAAAACAAAAGGAAGATAACAAACACAAATTTTAATGTTAATTAGAATTACAATTAGTACAAAATAAAAAAAAAATATTTTGTGAACAAAGGAATCATTAACGTCTGTTTTCATTTTTCATTTACTATTCGAAATTTTTCTATTCAAATTTCTCAACATCATTTTTTTTCCGCAGGTTCGTTTGTAAGTCCTTGCTCCAAGTATTAAAGTAAATCAAGTAATAAAATTAAGTAATCAAGTAAATCTCAGTAAGTACTATTGTGTCAACGTGGTTTAATTTTGGACGTATTAGGTTTTCCCCATCACTTTTAATGCATTTTTCGAAATTCATCATTTCCTCAGAACAGGAGACGTCCTGCGACACAATATCAACGTCACTTAAAACTTAACATTCCAATTTCGAATCTTTATTAATTAAACCATTGTTGTACTAGTTCTTCGTCCACATTTTTAGGAGAGTTTAAGTTTGTCAAATCTTCTATGATTTTTCTCTGCAAAACAGTAGAATTGTAGTACTGAAGGATTTTCATTTTTTTCGACCGATAAAATTGTATTCCACGATTTTGTAATTATGGTACTTTTTACTAAATTTTGTTTTACTATTTTCCATTATCATAATAAGCTGCACGCAAAACCGAGATTTTTATCGCCCCGGTTAATCGAGAATCCAATGTATTTTCAAACAAAATATACACTCTATGGCCATTAACGACCGAACACTTTCAAATTCACAGAAATTCAATTTCAATTTCATTTTGCCTAACATGTAAAAATATACTTTTCAGGCTTTTCTAGTACTTCATTATTATAAATATTATCTTTGACATCATATCTATCAAAGTCAACACTTACCACTCTGTATAAGATGAATTGCTGCAGAATACAAATATATGGATACTGTACAGCGTGTTTACTGATTTTTGATGGAATAGAACGTTTATTCAGGATATACTGAATTACTTTTAAATTAAAAAAAATCTAGCACCCCAGCAAAGAGAAAATTGCTGGCCAGCAGCAAGATAGGAGCTGGCAATGGTGGAGAAGTGCAGGCTAATGGTCAACCACTGCATGACCACTGCTGGACAGCTTCAGTCAACTTTGCTGCTGGAAATCGTAAGGCAAAATTCTGATCGGCCTCTGTTTTATTTAATGCGCTGGCCCACCACACGATCGAAGTGCACGAACTTTTGCAGTATTATTGCTGGGAACCTTTACACTAGGTGGCTTTGTGAATATCGAAGACAAAAAAAATAATCTTAAATCTATTATAAGAGAGTCCATTGAAATTTATACGCGTAATAATCTGGTTTGCAATGATACCGTTTCTTTTATTATTCCTAAGTTATGGTTAGAATTAATAAATAAATTCCTCGCGAGGGCTTGAATGGGATGAACCAAGTTGGAATTTCCTTTGATCATGGTCTATTTATTTTTATTTTAATTTAATTTTTTACAATAGCGCGCGTGTTTTTTGGTGTTTTTATATCTCTTTGTCGCGTGTCATTTGTATTGACCGTGAAATTGTTTGAAATTTTATTTTTAGTTAAGTTTAGATCATGGTCTATATTTTATTTTAATTTTTTGCAATAGAGCGCGTGTTTTTTGTTATTTATATCTCATTGTCGCGTGTCATTTGTATTGTCCGAGAAATATTTTGAAATTTTGTTTTATTTATATTATGACTATGGAACTTATGACGGTTCCGAAACATGTCAATGTATTTTATTTTTACTATAACACCTTTCTTAAGAAAAATTAAAATTGTTATTAAAATGTTTATATAAAAGGTGAATATTTTAAAATCTGATGATTAATAAATCAATTGGATTTAATTAACTTTTTATCATAATCTTAAATCTGATTTTCTAAGTTACAAATGACTTCGGTTTTCATAATTCACGCATTTGAGAATCAGCGTATAACATGTATATGATTTCTATTTGGCTTTAAAGATCAGGAAAATAAATCGCAAAAGAAACAAACTTAAAAAATCTAATAAGAACAGGGGAGGTGTGAAAAGCCATAGCATACGCTGATGGCATCAGTGCTCGTCCGATCACAAAATCCAAACAGCATCGAACGCGGTTAGTACTTGGGAGGGTCAACCGTTTTCACTTGGCGAAATCTGAATATATTCGAATGATTCTATATAGTTATTTGCACATACTGCTTTCGATTAAACTAGCTTATAGAAAAATGGTCTAGAATTCTATAATACTTTTTATATAGATTTTTTTATAAGATTTTTTTGTAATGGTGCCAATTGGGTATCTGCTCATAGTAAAGAAAAATGTCTGATGGTTTGCCGTTGTATAAACACTGCAGGATAAGTGATGATGCTGGATTAAAACTGCTGGTCCAGCAAAGGAATTGCTGTAGGATAGGTGCTAGCACTGAAGGAAGACTGATGGATTGAAGTAATATGATGGCATATTATTGCTGGCCTGCTGTTGGCCATCACTGATGGGCCAGCTGCATTTCGCACGGACACTTTTGTACTGGTTTAAGTAATGGCACCATTGCACTTTACCGCTGATGGCACAGATGGCTGCCATCATTTTTCCAGCTGATGGCCCACTGTTTCTTTCTTTGCTGGGACGCTTTTAATTTAAGCGAAATTAGGGAGGGATAAGACACTAAAGGGATCTAATCCTCTGGATCTCCAAACTGCGCGAGACCGCCCGAGATATTTTGAGATATTTTAACTCGTATATCTTAATTCCCACCAGAAAATTAAAACAGCAACATTTTTTTAATTAATAACAGAACATTCCGTATTTAAATAAAACGAAATTAGCTATTTAATTTTTTCAGGTGTAAAATCAGATTTTTTGACCTACATAATTTCTAGAATGAGTTCTATCGTGGGGTTTAGAGGGTTAACATCTGCAATAATGCTTACAAAAAGGTTTATTTTTAATTTATGATTCTTCTAAAAGTTTGATCATTTAACGCATCATACTTCTTGCTATAAATTCTTTTAGTTGCAAGCAACCATTAATTTGTGACTTAAAAAGATTATTTTACGATATCAAAAGTAAGTAACTACTCAGATTTTTAATGCAAATTTTCATCTCATTTCTTCTTGCTAGTTTGATTGTGTTTAATGTTATATAAACTGAACAATATCAATGGATTTTATGATTGATCAGTTAAGTTATACACAGCAGACACATGTTTTTTGAAAAAGAACTAATTTCTAAAAATGTTGCTCTAAGGGAGGGATAGGATACTATGTCTCAGGGAGTGATGGGACATGTCCTATTCCTCTCAAATGATAATTCTGTAGAAATAATTATATTTAATTGCATACAGTTTTTAGTATTTTACAATTATCAGAATATACTGTTTTGGAATTGAATGAAATATATCACTTTGCAAGTTAAAAACAAGTTTTAACTACTTCCATGTTTTTTAATAACAAATCTGAATTGAAAATTCAAAACAGTGTAAATTTTTCTTTTCTTATTCATGCATTATTTATCAATATTAACCATGGTTATTTAATATTTATATCTATTTGCATAATATGAATTTCCTTAGTTTTTAAAAATAAAATCTATCTTAGTTTGAAAATAATCATTGAACCCAAACTGCAAACTTTTAATATCACATGGAAATACACTATGAGGAGTAATGGAAAATGAAATTTTATCTCCTCGCGAAAAACTGGCTGTTTCATCATTAGTGAACATAACATAATTGCAAAGCTACACCAACCAAAATTAATCGGTTCAATGTCCAAGCACTAAACTATTTCCATCTGATTTGGATTTTGTAAAGTTTAATATAACATAAAAAAAAAATTGCTGCTATTTACAATAAACATTAGGAATGTAAATGTAACACTGTCTTTGTCATTTTTTCACACCACTTTTGAAAGTAAATCTAAATTTTTCTTTCTTAAACATGTCCCATCCTTCTCTCACATGTGTATGGAACATTTTTCTTGTAAAATTAATTGGTTAATTAACATAAAATTTTAATTATTATCATCGAATTTATATTTTTAATCTGTATAAAACATTTTCAAAATGTTATTTTGAAATTTTTCATTTTGTACCATTGAAACATAACTTGTAAAAAATAATTCCGTGAAAATTGTCCCATGCCTACTCAATCTCCCCAATATCATGTAGAATTATCAATCAAATTTTTCACCATAGTTCACCACCAGAAAAACTGACAAAATGTAGTAGACACAATATAGTGCAATTGTAATATAAATATTTTTTTATATATTATAAATATGAGTAGTGTGAAATTTTTTTATATGCGCATACTCGAAGGATAACAACTGTCTTTTTATATGATTCAACAGTCAACTCTATGGAGCAACTCATTAAAAAAATCGAGTTAAATAGCGTGAATAGTCCACCTCCTAAAAGACAAAATTGCCATAATCGCAGCTACTAATATTTTTTTCTAATATGTATTTTATCTTTCATAACCCTTTCAGAAACGACTTTTTTTTTCAATTTTTAGAAAAAAAAAACTTTTGTATTAAGAATATTAACACTAGCTATTCAAATAGCTTAATAAGAGTTTCACGAATATTTCATTGCTTGAAACCTTATGAATGTCTTTGATTTGCGTAGTATTCAATTCATATTCATATGATAATAAGTTAAGGAAGTGTTTTTGGAGATGTTTAAAAAATATTATATTACAACAAGATTTAATTGATGTTACAATTTTTTAATACTGTTTGCGCTTAATTAAACATGAGTTTTTCAGAAAAATGACCTTTATTTCGAATTTAAAGAGTAAAATATGTATTTAAAATGAAAGAATCGCAAATGATGCAAAAAGAATTAAGCAAACATTTATTATCATTATTATTATTACTAAATGATTAAACGTTAATGAAGTCATATAGTAGATGATTGACACAAACTAACATTGCTACATATAAACAGTAACAAAAGATTTGTTAAAACAAAATAATACTCAATTGAATAAAATGTACTATTAATAATACACCAGACCTGAAAGAGTAAAACAGAGCTTGACAAATACTGTTTTTTTTTTTTATTTACATCCACATTTATGCCCAATATTCATTTCTAAATTGAAATGGATAACGGCATAAGTGAAGGCCACTTATGCCGTTATCTGCAAAAATCTAACAGGTAATCCATCTTATGTAGTAAAGTGTAATGCCAAGTGAAATTTTGCGACGACCTTAAAGATAAAATATTAAAAATTTTAAATTTACCTTAGCCCTTTCGGGTCCGAATTTTTTTTCAGTTTTTAGAAAAAATTACTTTTACGTTAATAACATTAACACTACCTATCCAAATAGATTAATGAGTATATAATGAATATTTCAATGTCTGGAAGATAACGAATGATGTTGTTTTGCGTACTATTCAAATAATATTCATATGACAATATGATAAGGAAGAATGTTTGGAGATTATTAGAAAATATTGTATTACAATAAGATTTAACTTATATTGCAACTTTCTAGCACTTTTTATGTTTTATTACACAGGATTCTTTCAGGAAAGTAACTTTTATTTTAAATTTATTGAGTTAAATAAATATATGTTTAAAATAAAATAATCGCAAACACGCGAAGAGAATGAAAAAAATGATTATTATTATTGTTACTAAATGCCTAAACATAAATCAAGTCATATAGTAAATGCATAGACATACACTAACATAGTGCATGTAAATATTAGCAAAAGTATTTCTTAAAAGAAAATAATTCTCCATTAAAAGACATGTACTATAAATAGTACACCAGACCCGAAAGTGTTAAGGATAACTTTACTGTTTCACTAAGGTCGTCTGTGTTTTGATAGGAATTTAATTATACATAAAACCGTGCATTATATTTCCTTTTTTTTATCCTAAACTTTAGATACATAGGAATGTGATTACTGTACATGATGCATAATATATATTTTTTAAATAACTAACTAACTAAATATATATATATATATATAAATACATTCGAATGTGCACTGAACTTTTTATGTAAATTTTATTTCTTAGTAGAGCAGAATTAAACATTTTTATGAAGCAGAAATTTCTTATGACAAAATTTGTTTACTTCTAAATAACTTAACAGGACTTACCAGTGAGAGAGAAACATAAAAAACACTTAAAGAAGTTATCCATGTAAATTTTATACCCTATCTCCTTTGGTAAATGCATGCCCGGTATACTGAATGACTAACATTAAGAAATCATTGCTGAGGAAAACTTTTATTACGAAAATACGTTTGGACACATTTGAAATATTAATCACGATAAACATAAAATACAATACTTTTGTCATAATTTTTAAAACACATTTTTGTAAATCCGTGCATTGCCTATTACGTTTATTTGCATAATATTATGCACAAGACTTAACATAGAAAATATATTTATTTTATGGCTCATATGCATTTTTATCTTAGCCCATTTTATTTATTTTAATGTCTCACAGTGAATGTACGGATTTTGATGTCTCATTCGCTTATAAGAAAAAAAATATGAGGACTTTCACTTTTCTTTTCATATTTTGATATAAACGTTTAGCTAGAAAGTAATATTTTGATCGCACAATACTTAATCAAAGTAATATTTTGATATTGAAATCACGCAAGATAACTTTATATTTCTTGTGATAAAAATAAATTTTAAAAGGTAAAAATATCATAATTTAACTACTAAGAATGTATTTATTAAAAATACAACACATTGCTCAATGGGGCGCAAAAGAAGAACTTTAATATGAACTTGTACAATTAAAATAAAATAAAAATATCAACGCTTCACGCCATCTTCTGTGGCCGTCTTCAGGAAAATATGTGTAACAATGTGTTGTATTTTTAATAAATGCATTCTTAGTAGTTAAATCTTATGGTGCAATTGACCAGTATATGTTTATATCATAATTTATTTACATTTTGGCATATTTCATTCCATCCGATGGCAACAGTTTTATAATTATCATTTCAGCATTATCAGTATCATTTTAATTCTATAGAATGTTGCCGTCAGATGTAATGAAATGTGTTGAAACATGAATAAATAACGGTAATTTTTGCCGTTTAGAATTTATTTTTATCATTTATAGCAAATATTAATTTACTTTGAAGTTTTGAAGTGATTTTTGCATATAGTTCATATATAGTTCAGAAATCTTATACTATTTTTATGTTTGTTTTTTGTACTTTAAAAAATAATGTTCTTGATACTGTAATGCTCTGAAAACACTAATTATAGTGACCGGGTTATAAATCACAACATTCTCAAGAATTAAATTGATTCAATTTAATGATTATCATTTTATCAATATCAGTATCATTTTCTTTCTTTAGACTTTTGTCGTCAGATGAAATGAAATATGTTGAAATGTAAATAAATAAATAAAACATTTTCCTTTTAAAATATTTTTTTAATCATTTATAGCAATTGTTGAGTTACTTTGATGTTTTGAAGTGATTTTTGTATGTAGTTTATATATAGTTTAGAAATCCCATAAGATTTATTTGTTTATTTTTATACTTACTTTAAAAATAATATAATGATGCTGTAAAGTTAAGAAGAACACTAAAACCAGGTTATATTTCAAAAGTTTTTATTAACCAATTATTTAAAAAATCTGCTATTAATTTGCGCACATGTAACTTTACGATTTAAACAAAATATTTATATATACAAGGATGAGTTAAATAGTGAGTAAAACACTGCTGAGATTACAAATTCGATGGCAACACGGATTCCATACACAAGTTTTCTTGCAAGGAAAGTTGAAATACATTTATAATCTCAGAAGTTGTATCTAAATGCGGTGAAAACCTTAAGGGTTTAAGTGTTAATAATGGACAGAACAAGCATTGTTTCGCCTTTAAAGGAATTTGGTATTCTTTATCCATTGAAAAGTGGCGAAAATTTTTATTGTCTATATATTTCTTTTCTTAAAATTATACTTTATAAACCCTAGCACATTCTTCTGAATTCCGTAAAAATCAGAGTAATAGAGTTTAAAGCGATTTTATTGCATCGCTGTTCCTTTAAATACCATAATCCATTTAACTTAAAAGTAATTTTTCTCAATTTGCGGGTTTTTTTTTTTTTTTTTTTTTTTGACTGTTTTTTATGGTTTGTTTGATAAAACTAATTTCTTTATTTATTTTTTTACACATAAAGATGCAAAATAAATCCAGCTTTTATTGTAATTTCACACGCATTTGCACATTTTATTTTCTTTCAAATTAATTAGCTTAGAATACATCCGAAATTTAAAATTACACTGCACGGTTCTACAAATAGTTTAAAAAATAAAGTAGCTCAATATGTTCAAAATTGTACGAGAAAATACATTTTAATTTTTTTTTTCATATAAATAAATAAATAAATAAATATTTTTTTTTCAATTTTTGGCATGGAAATTGAACAATTCATTGATAGAATCGTTTTCTTCATTGAATTCTTTACTTTTATGCCAAAAACGTGACTAATGCCAAAAATGTGGTAAAATGCTTATTATAAATTCGTTCTTTCGCATGCAACGTTTTTTGCTGTCCTGTGTATTAAGAACTTCGATTTTTTCTGTTCAGCTGATTCAAAGTATCAGAGCAGATTATGTGATTGTTGAGGTTTGTTGGATGAATTATTTCTCCAGTGTTTGTCCGGATGGCTCAGTTGGAAGAGCATTGGCAGATTCCGCCAATACACCCTTGGTTCGAATCCTGGACCGGACTTTTATCACTCACTTGGAAAATTTACATCTGTTAAAATGCTTAAATTAAAATAAAGTTCAAGGGGCACCGAGTCCTTTGAAGAGTAATAGAGGGGACAAATATTAATTTTCCTTTTAGATTGAGACACTTTTTAAAACAGAATGTTTTAATCTCGGAATAATTGTTTAATAAAACAAAAATAACAAATTTGGAAATTTGGAAATTCTATTTGGAAAAGGATATTTTTCAAAGACTAAAATTTTAAAGACTTGTAAAAAAATTATATTTTTAAATTAATAATAATAATAATAAACTTCATTTTTATGATGATTATAACGAGTCATATATTACGCATTAAACATTAATATTCCTAGACCAATGATAAAAAAAACAGTAATTTATAGATATACAACTTTAACTGTTTAAAATGTGCATTTTTATTTAATTGAATTAATCAGACTGACTTCTGAACGCCTCATATTACATACGACATGGATTAAACATTAATATTCCTAGATTCATCATAAACAAATTTTAAATTAAATTTGAGTTTTACAATTTTAGCAACTGTAAATTTTTAAACTTCTAAACATCGCATTTTTGATTACTGTTTTGTCATCGTGGCAAAAGAAGTATTCCATTTTTGGACATTAAACATGGACCAGTCAGAAAACGAATAAAATGCGGAATTCGACCAATAAAAACATTGAAATATAATGCAGATTTCCCAATTCTTTACCGAGGACAACAACTATTTTCCAAATAGATAAAAATTAATAATAATTGTGGAGAAAGTTATAGATTTCTTGCATTTTCTATTTTATCTCGCTTAATAATCTTTATCGAGCAAATTTCGCGATAAATTTTACGATTGAGCTCACATGAAATATGTTTTCAAGTTAAGAATAGAATGCCATTTGTTGTTTTACAAAGCAATTTATTAATACTTCTTGTTTTACAGTAATTTTGTATGTTGAAGTAAAACATTTACTTCATTATAATCTTTATTTTACAGCACATGTGTTTTTATCTTTGCCCTTTTCTTTCACTTGATGGCTTTTGAAGCGAGTGTCGATGTTATAATGATTATACTTAAAACAAAATTTTTTTAATTCATGTTAATGAAACTTTAACACGATCCTCAATGTTTCTGCCTAACATTCATTTTTAGTTTTTATATTTCGAATTTTAATTTTTTCCTTAGTTTAGGCTGGAAATATTTTTAAAGCAGGAGATTTTTAGACAATTTTTATCGATCTTTAGATCAATTAGCAACATAAATTTTTTAAGTGTGTTTTTAGAAGCAAGCAGTTCATTTTCTAATGACTTTTTCCTTTATATTGTAATTGCCTATTTTGTTTGTGTATGTCTAGCAAAGAAAATATTTCAGAAAAGATGAAAAAACTAATATATTTCAGAACACACAACATCAAACAATTTTTGAGTATGACTTGATAGAAGAAATCCATTGCTTTTTTTATTATTTTTAAAAAGTGCAGCACACTATAATTCAGACCTACTTTTTATTTACAATTTGGAAATATTTAAAACGAATTTAATTAAATCATCATCAGCCTTATCTCGGTTTCTCCCTCAAGAGTGAAATATCTGATTTTGGAAATGCATCATCATTTGATCATTGTCACCATATAAAAAGTCACTGCACTGATACTTGTGGAGTGTCTAGTTCGATGCTCTTTGGTTATGAATAGGGTCCACTTCTATCAATCCTCCTAATATAGTTAGATTTAACTTTAAAGAAAGCAAGGTTGTATATATTCATTATTTTTGGAGTTATGACCAGAAATACAGATGCTATTTAAACTTGAACTTACTTTAGATTGAATAAATAGACACGGTCATTATTTTAAAATAATAAAATAGTGTCTTAAATAATATTGTGAAGTGTTTTTATGTTACCTTTGCTTTCATTTCACGAAACACCATCTATTTTCTAATAATTCCTTAAAATAAAACATACATATAAATATTTATTTACAAAATGTTTAGTATATGTTTTTACAGTAATCATTTAAAGTAGGTTAAACTCAAGACGGCTTGACTTTTTTCGTCAAACCTTTAACAGCATTTTAGAAACTTTTACCTGAAGATGTCCATAGATGATGACCGAAACATTTTAGTTCAATGTTTGTTTAGTCTTTACATTTAGAATGCACCATTTGGTAAACATAGGAATTTTTTAGTTTCAAGTTATTATTAAACTTTTCATGGTGTAAATATCTAGTTTATTATTATTATTAGTTCTGAAAGATATTGTATCTTTAGTTATGTAAATGCTTTATCTCTATAAACAGATTGAAATTATAAGATTCCAAAGCATTTTCATTGGAAGGGATTTTTTTTTCATTTATCGTATGGTGGTACGATTTTGCTTATTTATACAGATATGTTTTTATATGTATAAGTTAAAAGATCAACGTTATAACGTACAGACATGTACAACACCATGACACATACAAACACATGCGCACCCGCTCACCCACACCCACACCCATACAACCACACACACACACACACACACAAAAAGCTTTTTTAAGAATTCTTGAATCTACTTCCTCAGGACGAGTAGTAATAAATAAATAAATAAATAAAAGAAAAGTTAAATGGTTTCAAAAAATCCCTGAATTTTAGCCTCAAATACTCCGAGTATGGTTTTTAACCAGAATTCTGATTTCATGTTATTTTTCTCAATTTACTTTAACCAATTTTTATTTAGCTTTTGTGACATATCATCTGATTACAGTCACAAAAATAATGTTTTCATGTGGAAAAAATTAAGACATGTTTTATGAATTTAAAAATGTGATTTATTAAAGAGAAAAACTGTTATAAAATGAAAACTTGTTTAAGATTCCTCTTTAATTCTTTTTATTCTTTATTTCCTTTAATTCGGTAGTTTTGGAAAGACGACCATTCTCGTGTTTAAAGAATGCATATTTTCATACATAATTTTATAAACAGACTTAAAGTGTTTCAAATTTCAAAAAATACACATTTCAATGAAATACTAAACTGGCTTTCATCCAGCTTTAAAAAAGATCTAAGAAAAGTTATACAAAAATGCATCTGAAATACGATATTATAAATTTTTCTTTTTATTCCTTTATAATGGTAATTTAATAAATCTTTTTGGCTTCAAAACAATTTGAAATAAATTTTTTATGAGTCATTTTGTATTTGATTGCAATAAACTTTCAGATATATGAATTTAAAATACAAGAATTTTTCAAGTATAATATTTATGTTCTTTTGAAATGGCAAATTATACATTTTCCAAACAAAAATAATGGTATTTTGAAGATGCGTTTGGTTTAAAAAAATAATTCTATGTAATTTTAATAAATTGACTTTATAAATTATATATTTGGTAATACCAGATTAAATTTTATTTACAATATAAAAAACACGCCAACGTTTAAAAATACATCATTAAAACACAGTACTAAATATGATAAAATACATAAAATGTTTTTCAAAATTAAAAACTCTAGATGTTAAAATTATAAAACCTAGTGATCAGTTTTTCTCTTTAACAATGACTCAATATAAGCTCATGGAACGGGTATTTATAATTGTAACACGTATAGTTTTTAATTTTGAAAACCATTGGCGTACATTTCATCACAACTATTTATTAATGTGTTTATATTAAAAGCATTAAAAACGCAGTTTTGAAGCAATGGTCATAGCACCAAACTGCAGATTGAAAAGTCCCTGATTCGATTCTCGATATCATCAAAGAACTAACGAGTGCATGCAGTGTACGCGCCTGTTAAATAAAGGGGTTCTGAAAGTCCTGTGGTCGATCGTAGGAGTTACCATGGGTATTGATCTCTGGAGAAACCTCCCCTCCTCTTCAGAGACTTAATGTTCTTAGATAAAGCCTTTTTGAATGTTTTCTTGCTTTTTTAGACCATTATGTAGATTTTTGTTGCTTCCATATTAGAATTAAGGAGGCGCAGGACCATCTAAATAAAAACAGTCAATTTTTGCTTTTTGTTTTATTCTGTATTTTTAAGAAATTCCCAATAATATGCAAAAAACTCCAGTCAGAAATCTACATTATCTCTTGATTTAAAAACATTTATAAACGGTGAGTACAGTTGAAAGTCTGAACGAAAGAATTTGAACTCTTCGAATAAATTAGAAATGCTGTATCCCCCATTTGATTTTTATACAATTTATTTATAACCGTCTTAGGGTTTAAATGCGAGACACTTTGTCACAGGAAGAACACCTGACTGACTGAATTATAGGTGCTTGTTTCAGTACAAAGTATGTCTTATATCATTCAGTAAAGAAAAATCTATTCTACCTTTGCTTTTCAAAGATTTTGCTTTAAATATATTCTTTAAAAAATTCTTAAACATTTTATTTTAATTTATTTTAGATCGAAACATAATACCTATTTTTTTTAAATCAAATTTATTTGTTTTACTAGTTGCAACACTAAATCAAGAAAAATCAATGGATTTTTTTATGAAAAATTTTGTATATTAGCGCATTAAAAAATGAATAGAGCCTGACATTTAAAAAAATTCTTTAAAGCATTATTGTAGTATAAAAAATGAATTACATTCAAAATTTTTTCATGAAAAAAATAAATTAATTAAAAAATTAAAAGTGTGTATTGTGTTTAAAAATTGTTTTCTGTATGCATACTTTAGAGTTTTAAGATGCTCGCTGCACTGAATGAATTTATTTTACGCTATTGTGACATGAATTTCAAAACATAAAATTTGAATATTATTTTTCTCTGTACAAAATTTATTTTTATGAATAAATAGCTAACAATATATATAGTCTTAGCTACATTTTAGTCAGAAACAGAAAAAAGCTCTGACATTTATATTCTTTGTGTTTTGGTATCTTTCTATTTGTTGTTTATGATGATTTCGACAAACTCAGAGGCCTCACGCCCCTCCCCCCCCCAATGTACCAATCAGCGATCATTCTGAACCTATATACGGACGTCAAGCAAAAAAGCGGATTGTCTACTATATGATCGTCAATGACCGTAAAGTTTCAATTTTAGACATTTTCCGATACATTTGAAAATATACTTGTCGGATTCTTCTGAAACTTCAGCATTATAAAGATTATGTTTTGCCTCATATTTTAACTTCCATTAATTAAGGAGGACTATTAGGGGGAGGGTGAAAAAAACATTAATAATAATATTTGGGATCACTCTGTATATTAAAATACACGAAATGATTTATCGCTGCAGAATACAATATGTTGATGGTATACAACATGTGTACGGACTTTTGTTAAAATAGCACGTATACTCATGAAGATATAACGATTTCTTTAAGGTTCAAAAAATTGTTGCATCTTTGTAGCTTATATCAAGCAGGATTTTCAATTAAACATAACGCCTGTTTCAGCGAAATTGAATAATATAGTAGAAATAATATAGTGCAATTCGAATATAAATATATTAAATATTTTATAAAATATGAGTTGTTAAATGAAATAATTTTTATTTGCGAAGGAACGAACTATAATAGAGATCTTTTTACATAAATTAAAAGACAACTATATGGAGAAACTCATAAAAATATCCTGATCAGGAAAAAATGCTTCGATTTTGATACTTCTTTTTATCATTGAACAGATTCGTTTTGGTAGTTATCCAATAACAAATATAGCATCAAGGTAAACTAAAAAAATAAATTGTGTTGAATTTAACACTACAAATTATATTAGAAAAAAGGACAATTTCTTTATTTTTTCATATTTAATTAGACCATGCAAGTCGTATTACGAGGATAGGTTTCCATATTTTATAATTAACTCTATACAAAAAAATGCATCTGAATGTAAGGACTAATTTTTTCGTGTGAAATTAACATTCAATATTTAATAGGTTTTTACATATAATTTAGAAAGCAGTTTTTTACATTGCGGTTATCTTTTGCTAAATTCTTGTGCTTTAATGATTAAAAGAAATGTAACATTTGAAAAAACTGTTTTCTAAATTTAAGCATTTCCTTGAAAACAAAATATGAAAATTTCTTTTGAGTATAGATTGATTCAATTCTTGGAGCATTTAAAAAAACCTATTAACATTTAACCTTATTCTTCATTTGCTTGAAAATAAATAGAATCAGTTGCAGTATTTGCTTTTTCATGCAATATGTAGAACGAAATTCAATTACAGAAAAAGGAGAAATGTTTTATCGGTAAACGATAAACCCCGAAGATTTCCACTAAACTGAATAGAACTGAATATATGTTAGCTTGTGAATAATAGATTAATTTCAGATGCAAATGCAGGTTGCTATGAGAAATTCAATAACAAAGAAAAAGAAAAAAGAAATGCTTTGTGTAACACTTATAGCAATAATAATTTGACAACAGAAAAATATCATGCGTCAAGGATAGATTGTGAAACCTTTTTAATTCTTTCAAAATGCTTAAAAAATGTCGTTTACAAAGGTAATGTTTAAGGAATTTGGGTAACACATAACACAGTTGAAAATCCAGTTTACGGAATTATCATCAATGTTCCACAAAGTAAGATGCATTTCCAGTGGTTATTATTAACATACAGTCATGAAACCGTATTCTTTTGTGCCTCCCTCTAAATCAATGTATGCAGAACATATTGTATACACAGGCTCTTCCAATGCATCTCGGCGATACATATCAATTTCGTTATTTTTGGAATAGTGTAACATTATAAAAATGCACATAATATAATTTTTTTCCATAGACTGTAATTTAACGGAATTCTTTTGAGTGTTCGTGTAAATGATTTAGAAATGATACACACTTCATCATTCCAATAACAAACATGTTATAATCGCATGACTATTTGCGTATGTGAGTTAAAGCACAAAGAGACAGACAGATAGACGACAGCTCAGACATATTTTTAAACAATGATCTAAGGCACCAAAAGTACAGTCTAGTGCATTGCTCGTTTTATTCATTTATTTATTTATTTTTGTTCAGAACAGAACCAAGTTGTCAGTATCAAAGACTCTGATTCTGGAAAGTCAAATAAAGGTTATGGCGTAAAGTTTCTCTATAATGTTTTTTTCAATGATGGCCATTTGTGGATTTTTTTAACGCTTAAAAATTGCAATTATAGTATTTCATATTTAAATATTTCAACGTTAGTTGCATTGACTGCAACTGCATTTCACTAATAGCGCCCGCTAAAGACCTTCACATTTAAGAACTCCTTGAGCTAATAATTGATTCAGATTTATCTGGTAAATACTGACTGCGCATATTACTAATTTCTTAAATAATCCAATGTATCTTTTGAAGGAATCAAATATACGAAAAAGATAGTTTTACCACGTTTGATTAATTTTTAGCTCACAGGCTATCATAACCTGAGAGCTTATGTGCCCGTCCGTTCTGTAAGTATGTTCGTTCGTGCGTAACGCGATAACTCATGATAAAAATATCCGATCCACTTGAAATTTTGTATATAGGTATATCCTGACAAGGCGCTTCTCTGATTAGTTTTTGGAGTTCATTCGATATGTATAAGAGGGGAAACGGAGGGCTCATGCCCCTCCCCTTAGTAGAAATAAGTGGATTTTTCATGCAGAATTATGTTTTCGTTCAAAATTTAGATACAGGATGATTCTGATGAGGCGATTCCGCGACTGTTATTAGGTGTTCATTGAATAAGTATAAACAGGGGGAGCGGGGGTTCTAATGCCCCTCCCCTTAATTTATATAAATGGATTTTTCAAGCAGAATTGTCAGATTTCGTTCAAATCTCTGAATAGTTTTGAAAGTTTAATGGTGAAATATAAAAGAAGGGGACAACTCCTCTTAATTATATAAATGCTAAATGGGTTTTATTAAGAATTATCCGATTTGCTCTGAATATTGGATATGGATTTTTTTATATGATAAAGCATGTCCTTGATAGTGTAGGAGATTCAATGATTAAGTATAAAAAAGGGGAAAGCTGTTTCCCCTTTTTAATTTTTTTCGAACGGAATTAACCCTTGAAAATATAAGGCTATAATGTACAATTAGTATACGTAGCCTGTGAGCTCAATGCCATCAGTTTAACTGGGCAATATTCTTTTTATTGCTAACTACGCATTATTTCTTACAGATGTAGGAAAAGCCACACGTGCATGGCTGGAAATTATCATCAATATAAAGTATTTGTGACATTCTACATAAAATGAGTAAAAATTAAAAAAAAAAGAAATGAGCACATTGCAGCCGATTTTAATAAAATTTGATACGATGTTTAATTCATTTTAAAATACAGCCCCGCAAAATTATTATGACAAAAAATAAATTACTTCAGCAAGTCTTGGACATTTAAAAAAATTGTGATATAGAATGGCATGTGTGCAATCGAAAACAATTGAAAACAATTTGACAGATTATTATTTTTTTATACATCGTAACTTCTGAAAAACTATCTTCATATATATTGAATAATAACAATCTGGCAATACCATGATTAATCCTAAATTAAGTATAAATATTGTGAATTTTGAAAAAAATTACAAGCGTTAAAATAAAAGGAATTTAAAAACATCTATGAAATAGATGCCTGATTTATAATTACATATGAGGATCGAATTCATGACGACTATAAGTGCTACGTATTTGAATAAATACGAACACACACAAAAACCTTTCCACATTCTTACCCTAAGCAATTGTCAAAGAGAAAAACTGATGTCTGGGTTTTCATAATTTAAACGTCTAGTTTTTCTAATTTTGAAAAGCGTTTGTATGTAATTTATCACACCTATTTAGTAATGTCTTTTGATGAAGTATTTTCGAATGTTTACATGTTTTTTACAGTGTAAACAAAGTTGAAGCTGACGTTCCAAAAAGAACTATTTATAGAGTCAATATATTAAAATTACATAGATTAATTTTAAAAGACAAAAAGTATCTTTAAAACACCATTATTTTAGTTTGGAAAATGCATTTGCCATTTCAAGAGAACACAAATATCATGTTAGAAAACTTCTTGTATTTTAAATTAATATATCCGGAAGTTTCTAGCAATGAAATACAAAATCACTCATAAAAATAGCATTTCATATTGTTTTGAAGCCAAAAAGATGTATTAAATCATCATTTATAAGAGAATAAAAAACAAAACTTATGATTTTATATTTCAGATTCATCTTTGTATAATTTTTCTTTGATCTTTTTCTAAAGCTGGATGAAAACCAGTTTAGTATTTCATTGAAATGTGTGTTTTTAAAACAATATCTGAAATTTGAAACACTGAATTCTGTTTTTAAAAATTATATATGGAATATTCTTTAAATACGAGAAGGATCGTCTTTCCAAAACTATCCAAGTAAAGAAAATAAAGAATAAAAAGTTTTAAAGAGAAATCGTAGAGAAGTTTTCATTTTGAAAACATTTCTTTCTCATTTATAAATCACATTTTTTAATTCATAAAACATGTCTTGAATGTTCCAATTGAAAACTTCTGACTATAAGCAGGTTATATGTCACAAAATCTAAATTGAAATTAGTTAAAGAAAATTGATAAAACAACATAAAATCAAAACTCGGGCCTATAATAATAAGCGAAGTTCTCGGGGCTAAAATCGAAGGATTCTTTGACCCCCATTTCAACCTTTTATTTATTTATTTATTTATGATATTTATTATTTATTTATTTATTTATTTATAATCATTTGATTTATTTATTTATGATGATTTCGAAAATGATACATCTAAATGCATTAATAAATAGTTTTGGTAAAAAATATACCAACGTTTTTCAAAATTAAAACACTACGTGTTACAATTATAAAACACCGTTCCATGAGGTTATCCTAAGCCATTGTCAAACAGAAAAACTGATGACAGCATTATTGTAATTTTAACATCTAGTGTTTTTAATTTTGAAAAACATTTGTATGAAATTTATCGGTATTTATGAATGTTTATATGTTTTTGAAATTTTAAACATAGGCGAAACATCGCGTTCCAAAATGGACTATTTTTAACTACAATTTATTAGAATTACATAGAATTATTTTAAAGGATCAAAAGTATCTTCAAAATACCATGGAAATGTATAATTTAACATTTCAAGAGAACATAAATATTATGATAGAAAAATTCTTGTATTTTAAATTCATATATCCGAAAGTTTTAAAAATGAAATACAAACTCACTCATAAAAATTGTATTTGAAATTGTTTTGAAGCCAAAAAGATTTATTAAATTATCATTTATAAAGGTATAAAAATCAGAACTTACAATATTGAATTTCAAATTCATCTTTGTATAATTTCTCTTTGATCTTTTTCTAAAGCTGGATGAAAGCCAGTTTAGTATTTCATTGAAATGTGTACTTTTAAAACAGTATCTGAAATTTGAAACACTTAATTCTGTTTTTAATAATTATTTATGTATAGAATATTCTTTAAATATGAAAATGATCGTTTTTTTCCTAAATTATCCAAGTAAAGAAATAAAGAATTAAAAGAATTAAAGAGGAATCTTAGACAAGTTTTTTATTTTGACAACATTTTTTTTTTTTCATTTATAAATCACATTTTTAAATTAATAAAAACAAACTTAAATTTTTCACATGAAAGCATCCTTTTTGTGACTATAAGCAGACAATATGGCACAAAAACTAAATTGAAATCGGCTAAAGTAAATTGACAAAATAACATAAAATCATAATCCAGGCCTACAACCATATTCAGAATACTCAGGGCTAAATCCTTCGAACGCATATTAATCTTTATATTTATTAATAAATTTATTTATTATTGCTCGCACTGTGGAAATGGATCCCAAAATCCTCAAAACAGCTGTTTATTTATGCATTTATTATTTATTATTTTTATTTTGTGTATGCGTGTGTGTGAGGGAGAGAGAGAGAGAGCGCTGGTGTTTGTCATGGTGTTGTACATATTTGTGCGTCTGAACGTTGATGAGACTTTTAACTTATGCACATAAAATCATATCCGTATAAGTAAGCAAAAGGGCATCACCATACGATAAAATATTTTGCTTGTAAGAAAAATTGCTTATAATATTATAATTTTAATTTCTTTATCGAGAAAGAGCTTTTATGTAAATAAAGATACATCATCTTTCAAACCTAAAAAAAAACCTGGACATTTACATTATTTAAAATTCAATATCATCGTTAAGAGGGAAAAAAGTATATGTTTACTAAGAGGTTTATTAAAAATGTAAAGTTAAAAGCTAAACAAACTTTGAAAAATAATTATAATAACCAAAATTTCGGTCATCATCCATGACTATCTTCAAGTAAGGGTTATTACATTGCTTTTAATGTTCTGAAGAAAAAATACAAGCCATCTTGGGTTTGAAATAATTACTGTAAGAGCATATACTAAAGATTTTGTAAATATATATTTACACGTTTATTTTTATTTCAGGAATTATTAAAAAACTGGATGATGTTTCATGAAATATAAAACAAAGATAATATAAAAATACTTAAAAATGCTTTAAAAGGTTATTTATTTAATACTTTTAAATAGGGTCCATGTTTATTTATACAACCAAAAATAAGTTCAAGTCTAAATAGAATCCGTATTTCTGGTAATAAATCGAAAAGTAACTTGTATATTCTATGAAAGTTTCCAACAGACTTGATTTTTTTAAGTAAAATGTAACAATATCAAAAGAAGTGATAGAAGTGATCTTTATCGATATCCACAGAGCATTGAACTAGACACTCCACAAGTACCAGTGCAGTGACAGTGATCAAATAATTATGCATTTCACAAACTAGTTCTGGTAATTAATGTCATTTCTCAGAAACCGAGATAAGTCTGATGATGTTTTAACTAAATTAATTTTAAATATTTTAAAATTGTAAAAAAACAAAATGCGGTCTTATTTACACTGTGCCGAATTAAAAAAAATAATAAAAGTACACAGATTTCTATTATCTAGTCGTACACAAAAATTATTTGAAGTTCATATAGTTGATGAAGTTTGTTCCGAATCAGATTAGAGTTTTTTCATCTTTTCTGAGATATTATTCTCTTTGCTAGACATTAAACAAACTAGACACTGAACAACTAGAAAATGAAATGCTCGCTTCTAAAAATTCACTTTAAAATGTATGTAGTTGAATAATCTAAAGATAGATGAAAATTTTCGAAAAATCGTCTGCTATAAATTTATTTACAGTTTAAACTAAGGGGAAAACAATAATAATAAAAATATAAAAAAAAAAACTAGTCGGATATGGAAATCCCAAAATTTTCTTTTATCTTATCGATGTTATGGATGTATGTTATGTGCATTTATCGAAAAACGAATCAAAGCAGCGTCACCAGTAAAATGAACTACCTCTTTTTTTTCTTTCTAACCGATGGCCAGGCCCCTACCTGCCGAGTTATCTCAGCTTAACGGGTTAGATACCTGGTATCGGGGCGGTCGACCGCCTAATTGCCGCGTAGCGGCAATAAACCTGATTTCTTTGCTACGCATGCCATCATTTCTGCAGTACTTGCTTGTCGTTGAGCATACTTTGTTTCGCCTGTTAATTAATGTTACATCCTGTTGTTTGAACTGCAAATGGCTTCTCAAGATGGTCTCGTAATTTAGAGCCTTGATCAGATGACGAGACCTTCACCTGGCAAGGCACCTCCAGAGGTATAATTCACAGGTAACTTGGAGGACTTTGCACCCACGACGGATTTTACATGCACCAGGCGCCATTAGCGTACATGATGTAATTTTAGCCGGCAAAGTGGCGAACCACTAAGACAAGTACCCGGGTCGGCTGTTTAGGTTAAGTGCTTTGTTGGTAATCTTTGTGGTTTATTGCACATTGGGTTAACTTTGTGATTTGTTGCCGCACACCTTGTACTCATCATACCAGACGAAAAGGGACTGGATGTTTTTGGGCCTAAACAATGGTACTGAACTTAGCTGAATGTTGGGGAAATTTTGAGGGAATTTAAAAAAAAAAAAGAAAAGAAAAGAAAAACAGAAAATGGCCGAAAAGCTAAGTCGTACCGCTGATGGAGGAAAATTTTTGCGCCAAATAGCAAGGCAAACGAGAGCGTTGCAGAGAGAGAAACAAGAACCCACTTTTCTACCGTACCCCACCGAGAAAAACTGGCTCCTTTGGTTGTCCCATTAGAGCGGGTCCGGTATTTTGTGCGGACAGAGTCCTACTGCACCAAATAAAGAGGCGAGCTGTCAAAAATAAAAAAATAAATAAATAAATAAAAATTAGTAATAATAAAATTAAAAAAAATAGTTAAATAAAGAATAAAAAAATATAAAAAATAAAATAATAGATGAAAAAACTTAAAAACAGTTTTAATTTTTTTTTTTTTTTTTTTTTTTTTTTTTTTTTTTTGGCATTAGGGGATTCCTAGACCTTTTATATATAATTTATTTTATTTTTTTTATTATTTTTTTTATAACACAACACAGTAAACGGACAAGCAGTGCCGAGGGCGTTTAAGCTTCTTACTGTGTCATATTGCGCAACTTGCTGAACCGTTGGTGATATTCGTTGTGCTTGCAATTCATATGTTGCGGGCCTCCTATTGCGGGCCATGGTTACAGCTGATGTTGTGCGACTACCGCACACTGCTAAAGGACATAAAACATATACAAACAATTTTTTTTTTTTTTTTTTTTTTTGGCGAAAGAAAAAAAAATTGCTAGGCCTTTTTTTTTTTTTTTTTTTTTTTTAAACATACAACATATAACACATAACATACAGTATTATGTTTCTGCTGGGTTACCAAAATGAGAGGGCTTTCTGTTTTATATGTTTGTTTGCTTTAATGTTGTGATACTGTCGCAGTTTTCTTGGAGCCACCTGATTACTGTTTTTGCTTTATTTTGTACGTGTTTGTTTTTACCTAATTGTTCGTGCCACAGTTTATCATTATTTGTTGTTATGTTTACCAGGTGGTACTGTTGGGTGAGTAGGCAGTGGAGGAGATAATGTTTAGGCGTACCCTCCGTGCCGCATGCACAGTCCGGAGTGTCCGCTTTATTAAATCTGTGGAGATAAGCTGGAAATGCTCCATGTGCTGTGTAAAGTTGTGAGAGTAAAAAGTCACTTATGAGTCTGCTTTCACCTACTGTTGGAAAATACTGATGTGTTTCCCTGCCTGTATCCCCGTAATCCCACTCGAACTGCCATTGTTTCATTGTTAGCTCTTTGAGTGTCCGTTTCAGTTTTGAGATTGGCTTTTCCATATAGTATTTGTTTTTGTTATTTGTGTTTTCCGCTGCGGTTTTGGCTAACTCGTCTGCATCCTCGTTTCCTTGGATGCCCACGTGCGCCTTGACCCAGCTGATTTTAAACTTATTGTTGGATTCTTTAATTAAGTTTTGTATTTTATCTACTGTTTCATTTACATTAAATGGCTTTTTTAGTGATTCTATGGCTGATCTGCAATCCGAGCGTATGCTGTATGGCTCACCTGTTGTGTTGCCCCATTCCGCTGCTTTTTGTATTGCCAGTAGTTCGGCCTGGAAAACGCTGTTGCATTCTCTTAGGGGCACTGACCATGTCATTATTTTTTGGTTATTTTTGTATGCTACAAAGGCCGAACCTGTAGCGCCTGATTCCAATTTGGATCCGTCCGTGTAGGTGACTACTTCGTGCATGTTATATCCAATCCTTGGTTCAATTATTTCGGCTGGGTGATTTGCCCATATATTGATTTTCTTTTCATATTCAAGTTGGTGCAGGACCTTGTTGTGTATTTTTGTGTTTTTTCTAAGTCTTGCGATTGTTCCATAGGCTGCCTCGTAATTGACTTTGAGGTGGATTGGAATCAGGCCCGAGAGTACCAGAAGTGCCGAGGTGGGGGCCGTTCTATAAGCACTGACTATGGCCAGTGCAAAATGCCTTTGACAACTAGAGAGTATCTCTTTGCTCCTTTTATTGAGCTCGTGCCCCCATATTGGGGCCGCATAAGTTAGCGTTTTTTCCACTACTGTTGTGTCCCATATCTTGATAATGTTAGGTTTTAGTCCCCAGCACTTTGCCGCCATATAGGCCAGGTTTTTGAAGTTTGATCTAACTTTGCCTGTTTGTGTTGCGCAGTGAGGTACCCAGTTTAGATTTTTATGCAATATCACTCCCAGATATTTGATATGTTCTTTCACATTTAGAGATTGACCATTTAACTCTATGCCCTCTATTACATTGGTGTTTTCTGTAGGTAGGTTCCTCATATGTCCCCTGTTTAGATATAGTAGTTCTGTCTTTTCTTTATTCAGCGTTAAGCCATTAGCCTCTATCCAATCGTTAAAAGCTTTGAGTATTCTATTTGCGAGTCTTCTAAGTTTATCTTTCGTTCTTCCCTTGAGTATCAGAATAAAGTCATCCGCGAATGCCTGTATCCTGACATGTTTTCCCCAGTGTTTTTTTAATGCTGTCTCTGCGATTAATAGCCATAGAAACGGGCCCAGGCAACTTCCCTGGGGACTGCCGCCAAATGTCTGTTTTGTGATTTTGATCCCATTTTCCTCTAGTGAAACGTATCTTTGTTGTAAGAAACTCACTACCCAGTTTATTAAATAACCCGGGCAGGGAGATTGTTTTATATTATCTATTAGTATTGGCCAACGTATGTTGTCGAAAGCCCCTTTGATGTCCATGGCTATTAAGAGTGTTTGGTAGTCGTTAGCTTTGTCTTCTTTTATTGTTTTAATTAGGTTGTCCAGTGCGTGTTCCGTGGAGAATCCCTGCTTGAAGCCATATTGTTTATCGCTCCAGTATTTATTTTTATTAAGATGGTAGTTTATTCTACCATGTATTATGCGCTCTAAAATCTTACTTATTGCCGGTAGTAGGCATATCGGTCTGTAGTTTTTAGGGTTTGCGGGGTCTTTACCCGGCTTGTGAAAGAGGACCACTATTCCGATTTTAAATGACTTGGGGAAGTATTCAAATTTTAAGCATGTATTGAGAAGTGTGAGCAGTAGTTGCGGGGCGGCATTGTTTATGCGTTTAATTAAGTTATAGTCAATGAAGTCATAACCTGGTGCTTTGTTTTGTTTGATGTTTCTGAATATTCTATTTAATTCCGCCTTCGTAACTACTGGTGGTTTTGCATCATCTTTTTTTTTATTTACTGTTGTTATGTTGTGGGGGGTGTTCTGGTCTGTTATGTATAGATTGTCTAAAAAGTGTGTCAGTGTATCTTTAATGTTTACTGATTGCTGTGGTGGGAGTATATTGACAAGTTTAGTACGGCCCGTGTTTTTATTGCTTGCGTTTTTGTATTGCGAGCCGTATGTGTCCGTTACTTTGCTGCAGTAGTCTTTCCATATCTTTAATTTTGTTTTGTTGATGAGCTTCTTAAGTTTGGCTCTTTCTCTTTTAAATACTATTTGTTGTTTTATTTTTAGTTCTTCATCTGGTTGTTTTTGGTATCTCCTCCTGAGCGCCCTAACCTTGTTCCTGGCTGTTTTGATTTCGTCCGTCCACCAAGGGGGGGGGCAGTGACCGCAGGTGTGCGTTTCTCTTTATAACACGCAAAAGCAATTGATGTGATTTCATTTTGTAGTCTCAGAGTTACATTGTCCAGTTGTTCTTCTGTTGTGGTTCTTTGAAGTTCTTTTATGTATTTGTTTCTGATTTTTCTGATGCTTTTGTCAAATTTTGCATGTTTACCTATTTTTGTTTGTAAGCCATGTCTTTGATAGTCGATGTTTTCATAGTTGTTTAGTGTGAATTTAATATATCTGTGGTCACTTTGTGAGTCATCATCACTAACGTGCCAATCACATATGTCGTTGCCCAGGGCGACCGTCGCTATCGTCAGATCTGGCCAGCCTTTTAATTCCCTTCCCCCACGTATTGTGAGGAAGGACGGTGGGGCATCCGGGGGGTTGTGGACGAACAGTGAGTTCAGCAAGAGGAAATCTGTGAGATCTCGACCCCTTTGGTCTATGTCATCATAGCCCCAAGCGGTCGAGTGAGCGTTAAAGTCCCCTGCCAGCAGAATTTCTCCGTCCGCCAACTTCAAGGCCTCCTCTATCTCATCCAATACGACGGAGAAGTCCACTAGCGAGGGGGGTGCGTATGTGTTTATTATAGTGAATAATTTGTTTTTGTTCTCTAACTTGACCGCCGTCGTAAATTCTTTTGATAAGATTGTGATTGGCTTAGTGCCTGTATTTGTTATTATGGCTGATCTATTCAATTTTGTTTTTGTTATGTTCCATGTGTTGCGGTTAAAGCCTGTTATGGTTTCCTTTGTTTTGTGTTGATGATAGTCTTGTATTAGTGCTATGTGGATATTATTGGTAGCAGCGTATCCCGCTAGCATGCTAGTGGCCATTCTGCTGCCGTGTAAGTTTATTTGGATAAAGTTTAAAGAGTCTTGTGATTGTATGCCTAATGATGCAGGGGGTGTGATCGTGTTTGTGTCACTAAATGAGTTTGTGTGTTGTGTTGTGTGGGGGGTAACCCTTGAATTTTGTTTTGCGCTCCTGGGGCGCGTGATAATTGTGTTACTTCCTACGACCATGATATCTGCTGTACTTTTCGTCATGTTTTCGTCTCATTTCATGGTCGTGGCTGGTCATGTGTTCGATCTTATCCTTGCCGCCAAATGTGGCAATGGTTACCCTCCCGTGTATAACCTGGTGACCGTTTGTGAGTGCCATGCCCTTTTCTACTTGAATCTGCCTGACACGTAGCAGCGTTCGATGTACCCAGCACTTCCCGGAGTTGGCCTGGTGATCTGTTGGCTTGGGAGCACGGATCCAGTGGCCGTTGATTTCATTGTACTTGGTGCACACATAACAGCGTTTGCTTTTATTGTTGCAATATGTGTACACATGTGGGCCCGCGCAGATAGAGCACCGCTTGGTCCCCTTGCAATCATTAACATGCGAGCATTAAAATGAACTACCTCAAAATTTAACCAGCAACAATTAACGTCAATTTCTATCTGAAGTTTGAGGAAAATCTCTCCGTTAGTTTTTGAAACAGAATCATTGCAGAAATCGTAATTAAATCTGGATAGAAGCACCACCTGTTGAGCGATTTACTCCAAAAACTAAAGAATACTAATATATATCAGGGACTGACGGAAGTTTGATGAAAATTTGTGCATTAGTACCTGAGATAGAGCTGGTACGAAAATTATGAATAATGCTGCAAATTATGAATAGCAGCGCCACCTGTTGAGTGATTTACAAGAAAATGTAATCAACACCATATTATATAAAAAATGAAAGGAATCTGAAATTTAAAAAATATCGCTATTGCAGAATTCGTGAAAAATGTAGTATAGCAGCGTCATTTGTTGGGCGATGTACACCAAAATCTAATAAGCTTCAGTTCATATTATGGTCTAACTGAATCTAAAATTTTGTGAAATTTCTTGCATTAGCTCTTGAGACTTGAGATAGAGCGCCTTCAAAATTTTTGTCCCAAACTGACTGAAAAGGATTAAATAATGCTCTTTAAGTGAATTTAAATGCTACTAGAATTGTTAGAGTTACTTTTAGACCTTTTTAATAAATGCGTGCATATCATAAGCATTGATATGTTAGCTAATATGTGTTTAGAACTGTTTTATAAGTGTTTTAATCTAGTTTTTGTAGTTCCTCGTATTATTTGTCTCAGGATTGAGGAGGTTAAATGATTGAACTTTTAAAACAACATGTGACATTTTATATTTAAATTAAAAACATATTTCATATGAGATCTATCGTAAAATTTGTCGCGAAGTTTACTTGAAAAGTGACTATTAAGAAAGTCAGTACATAAAATGCAAGAATTCTAAAACTTCTTCCACAAAATGTATGTTTTGCTTTTTTTCTGTTGTTATTGTCCAGGTAAACAATTATTCTGAAATTAAAACATTTTCCTTTAAAAAGTGCTTTAATCTGAAATAAAAATTTATATCTGTCCGTTCTATTACACTTAGGGGACTCGGTATACTTTGAAAATAAAATTAAGCATTTTATGGCACATTTTTCGAAGAAAAAAAAGAACTCACTGGAGTATGTATGTCGAAACCTTTTTATACATGCACAAATTAACCTTTTATCCGCCGCATTATTAACTACTTGTCAGATTCTTTTGAATTTTTTATGATTTTTTTTAGATTAATTCCTAGTATGTGTGCAAAATTATATGTAAAAATTAAGTATATTCCACATTTGAAACATTCATTTTAAAAAAAGAAAAAAAAAATAACATACGCTAACCCCTTTTACTTATGAATGAAAATGCATAAAACACAGTAATGTAATGCAATAACCAGCATCACATATGAAATGTATGAGAATGGATAGAGTAAAAACCACACCTAATCCCCTCCTACCTTCTACTTTTGCGTTATGTATTACTTTTCAACAAGTATCAAATTGAGAAAAGCAAACAGTTATTGAACGATATTTCATAATATGTTGAAATATGCCTTTGAAAAGATACATTTAAAATTTTAAACAGACTAAACATATATTTAAACAATTGCAGCATAACATATCGAATGTTCCATTTCTGAAGAGTTGGCGGGTAAAAGGTCAATAGAATATTTTTGTAAATAAATATTAACAAAGGTTTGTGAGGTCTGGTCACTGTTCTTAGTGTTCTTCATAAAATCATACTATCAAAAATATTATTTCTAAACAATATATAAAAAAGGTAAGAAAACTCATGCGTTAAGTATAGATTATGAAACATTTATTGAAATCTTTAACAAAATATCGTTACTTTGGGAAATAGGATGTTACTATCTATAGTAAAAATATGTATTCCAATACGTTTGAACAACCCTGTATTTGATCTGTCGGTTGATATGTATACTATATTGTGGGGAAAATTAGTTTAGCAATTAAACGCATAACAAATTGAAATTTCACTTTCAGCAATTTAGATTAATAAATGAAAACATACTTGAATACTTTTGTTTAACCCTGTAGCTTACCTAGTACCTTTATTACACGCCAGTATTCAGCTAAAATTCGGTCCAAACTAAAACACATTGAAAAGTACTTAAGTCATTTTCACAGAAATTATTATTATTTATAGGCGAAAATTTATCCAATTTTTTGCGTGACAATATATATGATTTTATCTGTATTGTATACTATTTCTCAGTAAATTGAATGCAAATCATCATAAAAAAGCATAACTTATTTTAAAACCACTTTTAAGTAAATTACGCTCATTTTTAGTAACTTTTACGAACTCCTTTATGTAGCCCTGTATATCAACTACTGCATTTATACACACCACATACTAATATGCATACATTTACTGAAACTTAAAAGTGCACATCATAATTTAAAAAAATGCATTTCATCTATCCATCAGTCATTATTGATAATATACAGTACTTTGAAAAGAATATACTATTTAAATTTTTTTTGTGAATCCTTGTAAATGCTAAGCACTTCATATTATGCTTGAAATAATTTTTATTAAGCCTCAGTGAGTTATATCAATTCTATTATACATGAAATAACTTATTATAATTAAAATATGTCGCAAACAATTCCACCTTTACCATTATATAATTGAATTCTTTTGTGCGGCCTGGTAAATGAAAAATAATTATTCTTTTCACCTCTATTTTACAGAACGCATATTTTAGTACACTTCGTAACTGCATATAAATTTGAGTATGTGTGACGGGGCATAACATCTTTAAAATTCATTTGAAAAGATTTTTTCCCATAAGCCGTAATGTAACGAAAAAATTTAACTGTCCCTGTAAATAAACTAATCTTAATAAAACTTCATTTGCGATAACGCTCGTGCTAGGGTAAACATCAATAACTTTCAAAAGAAATGATTGCAATCCCAGAATATTTACGAGAGTTAGAGTGCGGACAATTCGCCATACGGACGGCTAGACTGAGAGATAAACCAAAAGCATAAACACTTTTCAACTTTGTTGGAAAGTGTTAATAAATAAATAAATATTGTGGGATTTCTAAACTTTATATCAACTATATTCAAAAATCACTACAAAACATTAAATTAACTCTATATTTGCTATAAGTGATAAAAACGAATTTAAAAGTCACAAAAAAATTTTAATATTCAATTAAAAATATCTTTAATTATTCACATTTTGGGTCATTCCATCTGATGGTAACATTTTAAAGAATTAAAATGATACTGATACTGATAATGAAAAGATGATAAATATAAAATTGTATCACTTTAATTCTAGAATGCAATGAAACAGGTTAAAATGTGAATAAATGGAGGGTTTTTTTTATCTTTTAAAGTCTATTTTTATCATTTATAGCAAATATAGATGTTATTTTGTGTGATTTCAATGAAAATATTTCGTTATAGCTAAACATTTATATGACAATATGAAAAAAACATATTTTATTATTTTTTTATACAAGCGAATACACATCAAAATCCATACATTCACAGTGAGGCATCAAAATAAATAAAATGGGCAAAGATAAAAATGCATATGAGCTATAAAATAAATGTACTTTCTATGGTAAGTTTTATGCATAACATTATGGAAATAAAACGTAATAGCAATAACGTGGATTGACAAAAATATGGTTTTAAAAATATGGCAAAGCTATTGTATTTTATGTTTAACGTGAAAACATATTTCAAATGAATCCAAACCCCTTTTCATAATAAAAGCTTTCCCCAGCAATGATTTCTTAATGTTAGTCATTCAGTATACTGGGCATGCATTTACCAAGAGAGATGGGGTATAAAATTTATATGCATAACTTCTTTAAGTGTTTTTTATGTTTCTCTCTCCCTAATAAATTCTGTTAAGTTATTTAGAACGAAACAAATTTTGTCATAAGAAGTTTCTGCTTCATAAAAAATTTTAATCCTAAAACAAGAAATAAAACACAAATAAAAGAGGACAGTTTAATTTTAAATAAAATTTTTCATTTTCATTTTAAATAAAAATCACACTGCATTTCACATCGCATTTCAAATTATATATATATGAAAATTATATAATACATCAAGTACAGTAAACATATTCCTATGTACCTAAAGTTTGGGATAAAAAAATAAAAGAAATTTAATACACTATTTTACTTAAAATCACATGTCCTATCAAAATACAAACGTTCTTGGTGAAATATTAAAGTATCTTTAAGGTAAATTTAGACATAACTCTAAACAGTCATAGTTAAATTTGAATTGGTATTATAATTTTCTATGTAAAATTGCCTATGAAATTTATGCAGATTAGATTACGGCATAAATAACGGCATTTCATCTTAGAAAATAGCGGTGGGACATAAATATGGATGCAAATGAAAAAACCCAGTCTTTGGGGTCGGGTGTATTATTAATAATACATATCATTTAATTGAGTATAATTTTGGTTTAATAAATAGTTTTGTTACTTTTTACATGTAGTAATGTTGATATGACTCTATGAATTTACTATAAGAATACATTAACGTCCAGGCATTTAGCAACAATAAATATTAGCTTAATTCTATTTAAACCATTTGCGATTCTTTTATTTTTAACGCATACTTCACTCTTTAAATTAAAAATATTGGTTATTATACATTGGTCTGAAAATATCACAAGTAATAAAGCGCAAACAGTGTTAGAAAATTGTAATATCAATTAAATCCTGTTGTAATATAATATTTTCAAAACATCTCTATAAACTCTTCCTTTTCCTATTGTCATATGAATATAAATTGAATAGCACCCAGCAACGATGTTTCAAACGATGAAACATTCGTTAAAAACATTAATCTATTTTGAATATCTAATTTTAATATTATTAATTTAAAAGAAATTTTTTTTTTTAAACTGAAAAAGAAAATCGTACTTGAAATTGTTTTGAAAGATTAAATGCATTTTAGGGAAAAAATACTGCAAGCTGTGATGATGGCAATGTTTTCTTAGGATATCTATGGGAAAGTTTCAATTTAGTGAAAGATTAAATACAGTAAATTGCATTAAGAAAAAAAAAAGAAAAAGAAAAATTTTAGTACTTTTTTCTAATTTAAAAGTGACCATTCATGCCGTATTATGCGGCTAGCTTTGTATATTTCATAATTTACAGTATACAAAATAATAGGAATTGTACCAGAAAGTAAGTATTATTTTTTTAGAGTGAAATTAACATTTAATATTTAAAAGAGTTTTACATGTAATTGAGAAAAGCAGTTATTTATATTGCAGTTATCTTTTACTAAATTCTTAAGCTTTATTAATTAAAAAAGGTAATATTTGAGAAAAACTGTTTTCTGAATTTAAGTATTTAGTTAAAAAAATGTATGAACATTTCTTTTGGATATATATAGATTTAATCCTTGAAGCATTTAAAAAAACCAATTAACATTTAACATTATTCTTCATTTGCTTGAAAATAAAGGGAATCAGTTGCAATATTTGCTTTCTCATACAATATGTAGAACAAAATTCAATTACAGGAAATAGAGAAAGGTTTTATCGGTAAACGATAAACCCTGAAGATATCTACTAAAAAGGAAGTAGAACTGAATATATGTTAGATAGTAAATAATAGATCTAGACACACGGCAGTGTGTCAGCCAAGTTCTCAAAGTAAAAGGCGACACACCGGCCGTGGGTTATATTACCCGAACCATTTCGAACCACTTTTGACTCCTCAATAACTTAAATTCTATTTGACCTACACACTTGCAATTTTTTGTGTCGTGTAAGACCATCTTCTAATTTCCGAATCTAAAATTTAAAAAAAAAAATCTTTTACCGATGACGAGAAATTGACGCCTGAAAACCACTGTTTTTACCACTGACTCACTGACTCACTCACTCACTCATAGAAATGTTTGACTACTTCCACGTGACTTAGGAAGTTGAAATTTGGTGTGAAGGTAGGTTATTGGATCTATAAATAGGAAAAAATCAGAAATCACCATTAATTAAACATTAATGGTTGGTTAGAGGATAAATTATTGGATTACAATGGAAGCTTATGAGAATTTCACAAAATACCAGTAATAGTGCCAAGTTGGCGTCACTTTTGGCGAGTATCAGGATTAATCTCTGAAACTACCGAACCGATTTCAAAAGTAATGGTACCAAAATGATGGTATACGCCCCGGTTCAAACATAGACTATATCTTATGTCTGTGCCACTAACCAAAAGAGGGTTCACAACCGAAAAACATTCTAAAAATGTGATTTTTGTTTTACTGAAGGGCCTAGAAGCACAAAATTTGGCATGTTAATTATTTATAAGATGTAAATGATCACTAATGACATTTGCTAAAAAAATATCAAATTTAAATGGGTGAAAATCCGCGAAGAGCGTTCTAAAAAAGTTCGAAATACCAATTTTAAAACAATCTCAGCAAACAACAAACCGATCTTAAAAGTAATGATATCAAAATGATGATGACAGTCTTTGCACCAACATAAGATATATCTTATGTCAATTACACTAACCCAAAGGAGGTAAAACAGCATACAAACATTCTAAAAATGCGATGTCTGTATATTAAGAGACTAGACTGGAAACATAAAGTTTGGCATTTTAGAGTTATTTCGCGAAATATCAGAAATAGTGCCAAGTTGGCGACACTTTTGGCAAGTATCGGGGCTAATCTCTGAAACCACCGAACCGATTTCAAAATTAATGATACCAAAATGATGGTATTCGCCCCGGTTCAAACATAGGCTATATTTTATGCGTATACAATTAACCAAAAGAGGGTGAAGAAGCAAAAAAATTCTAAAAATGCAACTTTTGTGTTACTGAAGGACCTAGAACTATAAGATTTGGCATGTTAATTATTTATAAGATATAAATGATCTCTAAGGGCATTTGATAAAAAATACGGAATTAAAAAGGGGTGAAAATGTGCGAAAAGCGTTCTAAAAATGTTCTAAATTGGGATTTTTAAGCAATTTCAGCAAACAACAAACGATCTTAAAAGTAATGATATCAAAATGATGGCGATAGTCCTTGCTCCAATATAGGCTATATCTTATGTCGATTCCACTAACCCAAAGGGGTAAAATAGAAAACTAGTCGTTGGGGGCCACCGTAATACTTACCCATCATGGATATGTATATGAAAATAAAACATGTGAAAACTATTTATACAATGCATTGCAATTCATAAACAAAATTTAAATATTGTTAATGTACATGGTAATGCTCTATTAAAGAACTGATGATTACCGATTTCGACAAATTATATAAAACGCCAAACTACTCAAGTAGTAGTACCGAACTGCTTAAAAGAAACATCCTTATAACTCCAAAAATAATAACTCTATTAACTAAAAATTAACTGCGTCTTATGTCCAATTAAAATATACCTCTGAATTGAAATTTGAATCAAATACAGGGCCATGAAAAATCGAAGAATGTGGAAAACAGGATTAAAAATATCTCAGCAACTAATAATCCGATCGACTTCGTTCTATATGCAAAATGTGTGATATTTTATTGTCTTTTACGTCCATTCCTTAGAACAAAAAAATTCGAAAATTTTTATGTACCTTTCATCAGAACGAAATTTTCGAGAATCCGAAAAAAATAGTTCCGGATAATCGAGGTTGCTGATATTAAATAGGTTTCGTCCCATTCTTACATACTAACTACATACAAAATTTCAAGTCTCTATATCAATTCGTTCGGGAGATAGAGCGTTTACAGACAGACAGACAGACGGACGGCAAAATTTTGTTTCTAAAAATATGTTTTTCGGAATCTCCACTATCTAAAACGTGTAAATCCGTCAAAAAATTTTTTTTCGATTTTCAAAACGATTGCAAGACCTACCCTATACTAGGTATGATGGGTAAGTAAAAGCGTTCTAAAAATGCGATGTCTGTATGTTAAGGACCTAAAAACATAAAATTTGGCATGTTCATTAATTATAAGATATAAATGATCACTAAGAACATTTGTTAACAAATACAAAATTTAAAAGGGGTAAAAATGCGCGAAAAGCTTTCTAAAAACTTTCTAAATAGCAATATTTAAGCAATCTTGGGTAGTTAGCGAACCGATTTAAAGAAAAAAAAAGATGCCAAAATGATGGCGACAGTCCTTGCTCTAACAAAACTATTGGATAAATTACCAGATTACAATGGGAATCTATGGGAATTTGGCAAAATACCAGAAATAGAGCCATGTTAGTATGACTTTTGGTGCGTAATTTTTGTCGTCAATATAGCGATATTTCGCCAAGTTGGCTACAAACATTTTTGGTCGTCGAAATAATCAAGTAGTACCCAATCACGTGAAAGAAACATCCTTATTAGTGGAATTTAAAGGAACATAAGCAGTCCTAATGTTAAATTTTTTAATTTGACTGAAAAAAACAGTGAATAAATGCAGGAAAAAGCTGAAATTAATATTAAATAAAACTAATTTAACCTACTTATTTCAAAAAGGAAACAAATACCTACTTATTTGACAAAAAATAATGATATCCTATCAAAAACATGAATGTGAAAAAATGCCAAGTTCGTTAAAGGTTTCGCTCATAAAAGAAGTGATTTGACAAAAAATAATGATATCCTGTCAAAAACATGAATGTGAAAGAATGCCAAGTTCGTTAAAGGTTTCGCTAATAAAAGAAGTGAGATGTAACTGCAAACCAAGTTCTTTCGGAGCTCCTTAAATCATAACTCCTGTCATGCATAATATTATTCAATTGCTTAAAATGATTTGTTAAGTTACTTGTTATTCAATAGAGCGACTTGGCAAGTTTTCAGTTACCAACTTTAATCTTTAAGTCGGAGTACAATTTAATCTAGAATCTGATTAACAAAGATCTAGTCAATCGAGTGTTCGAATAAGTATATTGAAGTTAATGTACTGATAAATTAAGGAAGGGATCAACTTTAATTCCTGATCAACTAAATAGAAAAAATTGAATAAGAGAAAACTTGCTAGTCGCTCTATTGAATAACAAGTAACATAACAAATCATTTAAAGCAATTGAATAATATTATGCATGACAGGAGTTATGATTTAAGGAGCTCCGAAAGAACGTGGTTTGCAGTTACATCTCACTTCTTTTATTAGCGAAACCTTTAACGAACTTGGCATTCTTTCACATTCATGTTTTTGACAGGATTAATTTCTAAGCAAATGCAGGTTGCTATGAGAAATTCAATAACAATGAAAAATGAAAATGAAATGCTTTGTGTAACTTACAGAAATTATAATTAGACAATAATAATAATAAACTATGCGTCAAAGATAAATCATGAAACATTTTTCAACAATTTCAAAGTATTTAAAAAATTCCATTAAAAAATATACAAAATAAAAATAACAAAATTTTAACTTAACAAATTACAACGATTATTTGGAAAATTATATATTTTTTAAAGACTCAAATTTTAAATACTTATAAATAATGTCTATATTTAAATTAATAATAAGAATAAGCATCATTCTTAGGATGATTATAACGAGTCATATATTACGTACGCCATGCTTTAAACATTAATATTCCTAGACCAATGATACAAAAACAGTAGAATAAAGTTAGACAACTTTAACTGTTTAAAACGTGCATTTTTTTCTTTGATGGGGTTAATCAGACTGACTTCTGAACGCCTCATATTACGTACGACATAGATTAAACATTAATATTCCTAGACCCATCACAAATTTTAAATGAAATTTCAGTTTTACTATTTTCGGAACTACAAAATTTTCAACTGGTTAATATCGCACATTTTAAATTTTTACACCGTTGCGTAGAGAAAATAATAATGCTAAATCTTCAGTTAATTTTCCTGGGAAATAATAAACAAAACTTCCCTCTTGTAATAAGACATTTTTTTACTATTTGGAGTTTCTTGTACATATCTGAATTAAATATATCTCCGAATCGGTAAAACTGCTTTTAAGAATCTAAGATGATGAAAGTTAATGTCCAATTAGCCATTTTTATTTTATTCGAAGTAAACTTCGAATAAACTTTTCTATCAAAAATTGAATCGACTTCAATAACTACTGCAAAGTGAAAAATAATTTTTTTACATAATTGTAATAAGAAATTAAATTAAGAGCGTAGTATTTACCATGCGTATTATTATATTTATATACATTAATTGTATTTTTTGGAGTCGGTGCCAGCCAAGCCAAGTTACATGTAATTTTACAATAGACACACATCCAAGTATCTAAGAGGGGGTTTTTTTCGATTTAATATTTAGTTTAAAAAAATTTAACTTAACACATTTACAATTTGAATTGGATAATTAATTTTAATTTTGAACTTGGCTTGGCTGGAACCGACTCCAAAAAATCAAATTAATGTACATAAATATAATAATACGCATGGTAAATACTACCTCTTAATTTAATTTCTTATTACAATTATGTAAAAAAATTATTTTTCACTTTGCAGTAGTTTTTGATGTCGGTTCAATATTTGGTAGAAAAGTTTATTTTTCCCTTTTTAGTGAAAAATGAACGATTTTTTGAAGTCGGTTAATAAAAATTATAACACGGAAAAAACTATAGTAAATTTTCTACGCTCGTCAGGAGTGGGGTTCGAACCTAGGCTCTCTTTCGAAAACCAGAGATTAAATCTGGCGCACTAGATCGGGTCATCCTCACTGCACTCCATTCGGCGAGCTTATTCAACGTCCATGTTACTTTTAATTTGCGAGAAATCACAAATTTTATTAGTTTTTGCCTAATTACTAAAAAAATACTGTACCAATTTCGGTGAAATGGAAGTGGTACCAATTCGAGTGTAACCTCTTACATTTAAAATCAAAACCAAATTAATCGGTTCGATAGTTTCGGAGTAATCGGTGTACATCCATAAAAAATACATACGCGTTGAATTGATATCTCCTCCTACTTTTTTTGGAGTCAGTTAATAAAAATTATAGCCAGTTATATACTCATGTCAGGAGTGGCGTTCAAACCCACGCTCCCTTTCGAGAACCTGAGCTTAAATCTGACGCTATGACCGCTCGGCAATCCTGACTACACTTCATTCGCCGAGATTATTCAAAATCCATATTATTTTGGTATTTGCGAGAAATCACTAATTTTATTATTTTTTGCCTAATTACTAAAAAAGTACTGAACCAGTTTCGATGAAATGGAAGTGGTACCAATTCGAGTGTAACCTCTTAAATTTAACACAAAAAGCAAATTAATCGATTGGATAGTTCGGGAGTAATCGGTGAACATACATAAAAAGATGGTTTAGTTTGGTTTATTTTATGTCGGCCGATTATATACACGTGGGATATAGGCCCGAGAGGGGTGGGATGCCCTCCGTGGGGGTCTTTCTAAGGGAAACCTAATCCGTATTTACGAAAGAAAATCCAAGGTTCGAAGAAAACCACTGAAAACTCCGAACGGTTTGGCCGACGACCGCGATTGGGTTCGAACTCAGCACCTGCCGTCTACCAGTTGAGAGGTCAGAAACGCTCGGCCACTGGTGGGGCCCATACATAAAAAGAAAAAAATACGTACGCGTCGATTGGATAACTACTTCCTCCTTTTTTTGAAGTCGGTTAAAAATTATACGACGGAAAAGATTATTGTACATACGTATGTCATTAGCGGGGTGTGATGTAACACATATTCTGTTATATATATTTCTATTAATTTTTCAAATGTTAGTCCCCCCCTCTTTTAAAATTTAATTTTAAAAGAAATGCATTTTTAATAGTTATTGTTATTGTGTGTTCGACTCCAATTGCATATAAAATAATAATAATAAATTAAAAAAAACAAATAATAAATTAGTTTTAAAATATCATTTCATTTCTAGATTTTTCTTTCGTGTTCTTCAGTTGATAGAATATCAAACGAATTAAATATTTTTTCTATTTTAAATAACTGCTATTTTTTATTTCCCAATCATTTCATTTTGTCTTGTATAAAGAACTTAATTTGTTACCGTTTGTGTAATTTCGTTTATGGGTTGCTGGGTGTTGCGCATTTTCGCCTCTGGTGATAAATGCTGTATTCTTGACAACACTCATTTTTAAAATTTCCCTTTTGCTTATCATATAACGGTCCTTTTTACCTGTACAGTTTTTGCTCGGATTGGGAATCTATTCTATGCCAAAAGACTTTTTTTGGCGTTTGTGAAATGTGAAAATTTTGTCAGTTTTACGTTTTGTCTTGGTGAAGTAAACACGCACACTCGCTGTTGTTAAAAATGACAAATATTTTCATTATTATGTCCTATGATATTTATGTTAGCGTGCTGCATTCTTATGTGGACGATTATTTGGATTACGTTTTATTGCGGACATGTCAACATGCACAATTTGTGGTCGTCGAAAAATTATGATGTTTCTTTTAATACCGATTGTAACCGATTGTACCGATTGTGAACGTTTGGTGTAAATACACTGCATTCCAAGTGTTTTGATATGCTCTTATCTCTGGTATTCTTCAAAAATAAAAACAATTTAGTCAAAATGTTTGTGAGCAGGGTTTTCTTTATCAGAAAATGTGTGGATCACTTCATTCCAGAAAAAAAGTAAAATGTGAACCTGGTATTCTCCGCAATATTGCAATACGATCCGGCCAATCTCATAAAAGGCGGCATTATTCTCATATTTTGCCATCATAGAACTATGGCGCCGTAAAGAAGGTTTTTTTTTCTGGAGAAGTTGTCCAAGTGTATACAAAATAATGAGACAAGAATATGATTTGTATATGCAGCGCATTTTGTTTCGAATTCCGGATGGTGTAGTAAAGAAGTGTTTTCGAAAAAATGGTGATTTCGACCTTTATAGTATCTACTTGTGCTAGTTTGTGTTCAAATGTACGAGAGGTGAGATATGCTTGTTCGACGATAACGAAAATTAGACGTACAATCTTAGAATGTTTCAAATGGAATTTCAATTCTAAAAAGTTGTTGTTCTGCAAAGTTGTTCTACAATGATCTGTCGTAGTTTTTCTGCGAGTAAAAAAAAATAATTAATCCGACTTCATTTCTGTGTGGGAGCATCTAATTTAATTGTGCTTAATGTTGCCCCCCCCCTCCCTCAGAGCAAATAAATTTCGGAACGCTGGACAAAAAAAAGAACTCAGCTGCAACTACATCTAATTTAAATAATAGTCTCAGAAAGAACATCTTTTTTTTGTTTCTCGTTTTTTTCCATAAAGAAAGGAAATGTATTTATTTTTTCTTATAATGTTTTTTTTCAGCTTAGAAGAAAGGTAATGTACGTATTCTTTTTCTTTATTTCCTTTTTGTGTTTCATATTATATATTTGCGTTTATGTTCTTATTATTTGTAACTGATTATGATATATTTGAACAACCTTAAGTATTTATAAGCATATGCTTTTTGACTATGACATCATCAAAGAATAATTTTAACATTTCAGTACCCTGCTATGAAGGTGATCCAACCCCTTTGGATTTTTTCTTTCATATAGTCAGTAATTATGCAAACATACAAAAATGTACAGATGATCAGGAGGTATTGTTTATCAAAACAAAATTAGCAGGTCCTGCTCTAAAATTTTTTCTTGAAAATGACAAAATTAAAAATTCAAATAGTGTAACAGTAATTAAACAGGAACTTTCACGATTTTTCTCTAAAGAATCTCAAACAGTTATAGATATCGAATTTGATAACATAAAACTCTTACCTAATGAAATTATAAGTAATTTTTCTCATAGATTGAACACTTTTCCCAATAAGGCTTTTAAAACGAAAGATCCTGAATTTCTTAACGAAATAAAATATAAGAAACTTTTGCAATGTTTATCAACTGATATTCGAATCAAAATTAAGGATGAAAGAATTGATGACTATCATAAAGCCGTAGAAAGAGCAGAGTTTTTGCAAAATATTTTGTCAAATGAGAAATTAATTAATATTCATAATGAATATTCTAATCATATTGATTTTTCTAAACAGATATCCGAATTATCAGCGAAAATAAATGCTTTGTCATTTGTAAATAATACACAAAAAGATGACTCTAAACAAACCCAAACAAGTCCTAGTTTTAAGAAGGACGATCGTGACTTATACAAATCGAAAAACTCTAGAAATTTCGGTTTTAAGTTTCAAAATAAAAATAACAGAAAGGTAAATATTTTCCAAATTTGTTCTAAGCGAGGTCATTTGGCCCTCCAGTGTTTTAAATATAAGAATTTGTGTAAGAGAAGGGAATCGTATGATCAGAATTATTATAGACAATACAAAAATACTAATTTTGATAATTCTGGTTATAACCAATTTCAGCCTTTAAACGACCAGTAAAACGCAGTATAGCTGATGAGCTGTTGTCTCAAAACTTTCTTGGGTCATCAGCAAATAAATTTAAACTGTCCGATGAAAGATAAGTTAAATCCACTTATTCACAAACTTCTAAGGAAATTCAGATTTGCAACAATCAGTCAACATAGACTGATGAAAAAGTAGTCATTTATAATGTATATGATAAGTGTTCGTTTTTACCAATTATTTCCAGTAAGTTTGGCAAATTTGAGGCATTTTTATTACTGGATACAGGAAGTTCAATTTCAATTTTATCACTTAATTTCTTTAATGAAATAAAAAAAAAGATATTTCTTACAAACATTAAGCTTCTTCAGTAACTATTTCAACTGTTAATTCTGCAGTTAAATTCTCTTCTTGCATTTCTGTGTCGATCAAAATTGGTAAAATATTCTTTCGGCATACCTTTTATATTGTTGAAATTGCAAATTCTTCAGAATTTGTTGGAATTTTAGGTTATGATTTTATTATTGGCATTATTGACATTTAATCTTATATTTTGGCGGCAGTTTTTTGGTCGATAGGGTAATTAAGTAGTACCAGATAATATAAAAATATATAAATAATAATATAGCCAATAATATTTTGGTCAGGTGTCATGTATGTATCACGTTGGCGCGATTGCAACTAAATTGTGATTTTATGGATTGCGTGGTAATCTAGTATTGTTATTAATCCCAGTGATAGTACTGCTTCAATAAATGGTGCTGAAGTACCATTAAAAAATAAATGTACAAAAAGTCAAATAAATGAAAAGTGTGTTGATAAATGTTCTGAAAGTGAGGTAGATAATAAGGACAGTAGTTCAAGTGATGTTGTGCATAATGTTAACAGTAATGAGTCCCATGATCAGATCTGTGCATATCTTGCACACGAAGTTAACTTAAATCCATATGAACACAAATTCGTAAAAATTAAAACTGCCAACTCACCAAATCAAGATGAGATGCTATTTTGTAGTAATATTTCCTCTAATAATGTGTTATGTCATGATGCTCTTATAAAATTAGATTCTAAATTTCAAAATATTTCATTTCCCAAAATCATTCATGTTTACATTGAAAATTTATCTGATCATGTTGTTCATCTGAATAAAAATATGGAAGTAGGTTATCTGTGTATACCAGATGAAATTGTTAATCAAAATGAACTGGAAAGTAATTTAAATATTTCAAAAATTGAAAATTATTTTAATTTTATTACTGCATCTTATCAAATACTTGCTCAAAGAAAAAAGATCTTTCTATAGATGATTTTAAATTGGAACATTTAGAAGCAAATGAAAAGAAGGAAATCTCTGATTTTCTCTTAAAATATTATTCTGCTTTTTCCAAATCTCTTAAGACACTTGGTCATAGCGATCGCATTGTACCTAATATCAAATTTATTAATGACTTACCAATAAAAACTTTTCCGTTTAGCATTCCCCAAGCACTTCAGGCAGATGCTAAAGAGCAAATAGATAATCTTGCTGAAGCAGGAATAATAGAAAGCATTTCTCTGAATGGTCTTGCCCTATCTTAATTGTAAAGAAAAAGTCTGACGGTTCAGGTAAGCAAAAATATCGTTTAGCGTTAGATTTGAGAATGCTTAATTCAGTTATTCAGGGATCTTCTTATCCTCTTCCGAAAATTCAAAATATTATTGCTAATTTATTCTCTTATAAATATTTCACTAGCTTAGATTTAAAACAAGCTTACCATCAAATTGACTTACCACTAGAGTTGCAAGATAAATTGGCATTTACATCTGAGTATGGCTCTTATAAGTATAAACGTTTAGTTTTTGGCTTAAAAAATTTTGCCTCAGTGTTTCAAGCACTAATAGACATGATTTTAGATGAAATAAATTTCGAAGGTATATTTACATATCAAGATGTTTTTATATTTTGTTCAAACACATTTCAGGAAACATTACAAAAACTTGAGAAAATTTTACAGGTTTTATCGAAGTATAATTTGACTCTTGCCCCAAACAAATGTACTTTTCATCAGACTCCACAAACTATCTAGGCTTTCACACTGAAAATCATGCAATAAGTCCTATTCAAAGTAATATTTTTCGAATAACATATTTTCCTGTACCAACAACTAAACGCCAATTAAAAGGTTTTATTGGTTTAGCGACCTTTTATAGAAGTTTAATACCCAAATTTTCTGAAATCATACATCGATTAATTCAGCTTACCAAGCGTAAAGAAAAATTTCGCTGGACTCCTGAACATGACAAAAATTTTTAATAATATTCAAAAAATGTTTTTTTCTGAACCAATTGTTCATTTACCAGATTGGGACAAACCTTTTTTCTTAAATACTGATGCGTCAAAAATTGCTATCTCAGCTGTCTTCAAAAATGTGATAATAACTTACTACCAGTTGCATATTTTTCTAAAGCATTATCCCCTTCTGAAAAAAAAATACCCTGCCATTAAGCTTGAGTTAATGGCTATTTACAAAGCAGTTGTTGCTTTTAAGTATTATCTTTACAACAGAAATTTTACTATTTTTTCTGACAGTGCTCCATTAAAACACTATAAGAAGGTTAGTGACCCTGCGGATATTATAACTAGATGGCTCACCGAGTTATCTGAATATTCATTCAACTTTCAACACATTCCAGGTTCGTCAAAAGTACTTGCTGACTATCTTTCTAGAAATAATTTCAAAAATAATCAACAAACATTAGACACACACCCTGAGTTAATATATGATACTACCCATCTTCTCCCTATCATTGAGAATGATGAGCATGAAAAGCGTTTCTATGAGTCACATTCAGATAATTATTTGACTGTTGGTAATTCAGAAAATCATAGAGATCCTTTGCTTGAAATATCAAACCAAACATTTGTTAATGAACAGTTAAAAGATACAGAATTATCTGTTATATATCATGAAATATTAAACAATAGTAGTTCAGATAAGTATGACATGTACTTTATTCATCCTGATACTAAGGTGTTAATGTTTAAAAAAGACATTCCACATGACTCAATATTTTCTTTTCATATTGTGGTACCACACTCATTAAAAGCTAAGGTTTTAGCAATTTCACATCTTTCACATTTCGGTTTAAAGAAAACTTATGAATTTGTAAGTAAGAGATATTTTTGGAAAGGTATTTACACAGATACATTAAATTATGTTGCGTCATGTATCAAATGTTTGCAACATAAACATTACAAAACACAGCAGGCACCTTTGCAAGCAACGTACACTCCAAAACAAGCTGGTCATACTGTAGCAATTGACATTGTTGGTCCTTTTAAAAATGGTTATTCAGTATTAACAGTAACAGATCACTTTTCTAGACACATAGAATTATTTCCTTTAAAGGAGACTTCTGCTAAAAAAGTTGTTGAATCACTATTTAAATATTTCACCTGTTTTGGGAGACCTTGCGTTATTTTGTCTGATCTAGGTTCCCAATTTATTTCCAGTGTTTACAACATTTTTAATGAACTATTAGGTATAAAAATCTCTCATTTCATCTATCTCACACCCCCAATTGAATTCGATTGCTGAAAGAATCAATGCATCAATTAAAACCTCAGTTAATACTTTATTACTTGAGGGACACTCTTTTGAACATGCATTGTTGATTCACAAATGCTTATACAATGGCTCTACACACTCATCTACAAAATTCTCACCAAACCTTTTACATTTTGGGCGAGAATTATCATTAATATTTGATATATATGACACTCATGCAAATCAACCATTTCTTGATAATGTTGACACTTATAAATTTTTAAAAGAACTGGATGCAATGTACCAAAAAGCTTATAAAAACGTTGTGTCTGCTCAACATCAAAGAAACTTAAAATTTTCACAATATGCAAATCTACGTCCATTAACAGTCCATGATATTGTTTATCTAAAATCTCGAGATAAATTTTAACCGAAATATACTGGACCTTATTAAATTATTATAAGACATTCACCTGTTTCATTTACTATCAGGAAATATCAATATTCACATGCTGCTTCTTTTAGAGTGCATATAGATAGACTTTTACTTGCTCCACCTATAAATGCATACATTAATTCTAACTTTAATAAAAATGCAAGTTCTAATATTAATGACAACAATAATAATTATCAGCAGTACAATAGCAATAATTCTCCTCAAAACATTATTTCAAGATATAATCTTAGATCAAGAAAATAAATGTAATGCCACATGTTTTGTGTTAACTGGCCAGGACACGGAATTATGTTTAGTTGTGTACTATGTATTGGATCTTTTACTGGTCTACTGCTGGTTCAGTTCATTGTGTATAAGATTCTCTATGCAGTGTACAATTTGGTTTTATATTTTATTTTCATACTACTATTTTGATATTTGTATACTTTAATATTTTGACAATTTTATTTCATAATACACTGAAGTAAGTCTGCTCTACACTCTATTAGAATGGAATTTTACATTATTCAAAAATTTGCTTAATATTGATCACTGTTGATTTTTTTTTATTTACATATTATGCATATTTTGATTCTTGCATTTTAATATATGTATTATATTTTTGTAAATTTAATTCAACTATAAACATTGTATCAAGTCAGTATTTAGAATTTTTTATATAAAAAAAATCTTTTCAGCACTTATTTAAATGTGTGTTTTAAACAGTGTATGTAAACTGTTATGATAATTTATTTGACAAGTTGCAAGTATTTTCAAGCAATAGGAACATAAAAGACAATTTCTACAAATAAAAATATGTCATTTAAAAATTTGCTTTTACAGCAGAACTGTTTTATGTAAGCGCTTACACTTGAATGATAACGAAGAATATAAAAAACTAGTCGTTGGAGGCCAGAGTAATACTTACCCATCATTTATATGCATATGAAAAAAAAACATGTAAAAACTATTTATACAATGTATTTCAATTCCAAAACTAAAATTAAATATTGTTAATATACATAGTAATACTCTATTAATGAATTGCTGATGCACCAATTTCAGCAAATTATATAAAACACCAAACTACTCAAGAAGTACCAAACTGCGTAAAAGAAACATTCTTATAACTCCAAAAATAATATTCATATTAACTAACAATTTACTACGTCGGATTAAGCGTCTCATTTTCAATTAAAATATACCTCTGAATTGAAATTTGAATGAAATACAGGGTCATGAAAAATCGAAGAATGTGGAAAACAGGATTACAAATATCTCGACAACTAATAATCCAATCGACTTCGTTTTTTATGCAAAATTTCTGTTTTTTTATTGCCTTTTACATGCATTCTTTAAATAAAAAAATCGAAAATTTTTATGTACCTTTCATCAGAACGAATTTTTCGAGAATCCGGAAAAAATAGTTCCGCATAATCGAGGTTGCTGGTATTCAATATGTTTTGTCCCATTCTTACATACTAAGTATATACAAATTTTCAAGTCTCTATCTCAATTTGTTCGTGAGATAGAGCGTTTACAGACAGACAGACAGACAGACTGACAGACAGACAGACGGACGGACGGCAAATTTTTTTTGCTAAAAATATGTTTTTCGAAATCTCCAGTATCGAAAACGTGTAAATCCGTCAAAAATTTTTTTTCGATTTTCAAAACGATTGCAAGACTTACCCTATACTACGTATGATGGGTAAGTAATAGGATGTGTATGTACATCAAAAGTGTTAAAAAAAATAAAAGCAATGACTAGCATGTATGCATATATATATAAAGACCTAGGCATCAGTTGAAGTTTTTTTTTTTTTTGTAACATTTTGTATATTGTACTGTGTTTTATATATATCATATATAACTTGTATTTTTTATAAACATATAGTTATTCTTATTTTATAAGTGTATATTACATACATAGTACATACTTTGTACATAGATTTCCAACACTTTACATTTTTATAATTTTTTTTTCTTCGCCAAAAAAAGATATTTTTTGGTGGTCCTTTGAGAATAATATGTGATGTAACAAATATTCTATTATGTATATTTCTATTAATTTTTCAAATGTTAGTCCCCCCCCCCCTCTCTTAAAATTTAATTTTAAAAGAAATGCATTTTTAATAGTTATTGTTATTGTGTGTTCGTCTCGAATTGCATATAAAATATTAATAATAAAAAAATAATAATAAATTAGTTTTAAAATATCATTTCATTTCTAGATTTTTCTTTCTTGTTTTTCAGTTGATTGAATATCAAACGAATTAAATATTTTTATTAAATTAGTATTTAATTTGTAAAATGTACATGTGAAAATTATAATATGAATAAAGGTTATTGTATGCATGTATGTCAGGAGAGGGGTTCAACACACTCTGTCTCTCTCTCGAGCACCAGAGCTTAAATTAGGCGCTTTAGACCGCTCGGCCATCCCGACTGCACTCCATTCAGAGAACTTATTCAACACTTTTAAGTAGCGAAAAATCATAAATTTTATTAGTTTTTGCCTAATTACTAAAAAAATGCTGAACCGATTTCTATGAAACGGAAGTGGTACTAATTCAAGAGCAAGTTCTTTCATTTAATACCAAAACCAAACTAATCGGTCGGATAGTTTCGGAGTAATCGGGGAATATACGTAAAAAAAGAAAAAATACATACGCGTTGAATTGATAACCTCCTCTCCTTTTTGGAAGTCGGTTAAAAATGCAATTTTTAATGAAATTTGTTTGAAATCTCTATTACAGTTTCTTTTTTAATTATTAATTTTTTTAAAAAGTTTTTATTACCCTTTTTGTCATTGTGGCGACAGAAGTATTTGATTTTTGGGCATTAAACAAGTTTTAAAACTTTCGATACTTTTAAACTTTTAATCATGACTCAGTTCTTAATAAAAAATAAATAAATAAACGAAAAGTTAAAAAAAAACTAAATTAAAAATAATTTAACCCTATTAGAATATTTTATCATTTAAAGGCACGAGTAAAAATATTTTATTTTTTATAAAGAATAACTAATTCATAGTATATCTGTATATTTTTTATTAGAATATTTATGAGATACTTTTTCTAAGATACTACAATTAGAAGAAAAAATCTTAATTACACTGAATATGAATAAGCATTTTTTTTAATCGATGATAAATAAATCGAATTACTTTATGAATGTGGTTTAAAAAAAATTCTTTTTGTTTTCTCTTTCATATTGTATTTTTTTTATGTAAGTTATATACTTTCATCATTAATTAAATTAATATTTACTAGGGTTATTTTACACACGTTATTCTAATAAACTAATAGGTATCACATTTAAATAATTGTATTAGCGACTGTATCTTGAATTTTTAATGATATGATTAATTGATGAATAATTATTTTGGTTGTGTTAATTAATTGTATTAAATATCTTGAGGTAGTAATAAAATAATAATTAGTTATTATCACGTTCACAGAAATTTTGCCTTATTGTTTCTTAATAATATCATACATTCGTGAGTGTATGTTTATATTTGAAGAATTAAAATGGTTAAAAGTTATTTTTCTAATGCTACTACATTTTTAACACTTTCCAACAAAATTGAAAAGTGTTTATGCATTCGGTTTGTCTGTCCGTCTGTCCGTCTAGCCGTATGGCCGTCTGGCAGTCTGGCCGAGCTCTAACTCCCGTAAATATTCGGATTGCTATGAATTTTTTATATGTTATTGATGTTTACCTTAGCACAAACCCTACTGAAAATGAAATTTCTACTATGATTATTTTATTTACAGGGATAGTAAAAAAATTTCCGATACATTACAGATAATGGGAAAAAATCATATAGAATTAATTTTTAAAGTATTACACCATGTCAAACTTATTCAAATTTACATGGATTCGCAAAGTGCACTAAAATACGCATTCTGTAAAATATGCAGTCAAAATAATAGTTATTATTTATTTACAGGGACACTCAAAAGAATTCCATTACACAATAATAAAGAAGGGAAATGTTTGCGACATATTTTAATAATGTTAAACGATTTCAAGTACCATAAAATTGACATACGCCGCTGAGACTTAATATTTAACACATAATATGAAGTGCATAGCATTTACAGGGACACACAAATATTTCAAATCTTATATTCTTATCCGAAGTACTGTATATTATCGATGATATCTGATGGATGGTTGAAATGCATTTTCAAGTATGATATGTGCTTTTAAGTTTTACTAAATGTCTGAAAATTATATGGTGTATATAAATGTTATAGTTGATATACAGAGTTACACAAAAGATCTCATAAAGGTTACTGAATATGAGAGTAATTAACTTAAAGGTGATTTTTATGTAAGTTATGCATTTTTACGTTGAACTGTTTTCAGTTTAGTAATAAATGTTTGTAGAATATAGATAAAATGATATACAAGGTCACGCAAAGAATTAGCTACATGGCCACCCATAGATGATAATTTCTGGAAATGTGATTTAAGTAGTTTTAAGAGTGTGTTTGTTTGAACTAAATTTTGACAAAATACTGGCGTGTAATAAAGGTACTAGATAAATCACAGGGCTGAACAAAAATATTGAAGTATTTTAGATCTATTAGAATAAAGTGCTGAAAGGGTAATTTCAACAAGCTAGGCATTTTCTCACTTAAATAAATTTTCCAATTATACAGTATATATAAATCAATCGATCGATCAAATACAGGGCTGTTTAAAAGTATTGGAATACATATTTGGTTATGGACAGTAGCACCGTATTTCCCTAAATAACAAAGTTTTGTTGAACACTTCAGGAAGTGTTGGAAAGTGTTTCATAATCTATGCTTAACGCATGATTTTTCTTGCTTGTTTTCAACTTTTTATAACTTTTTGCTTATAATTAATCTTTTGGAATTGTTGCTATAATGATCACATTTAAAACAAGGCTATTGATGAAAATTTTCTGGTATGCGTTATAAGCTAGTTATACAAAAAAATCCTTTCGGCCTCTGTCGGGAGGTAGAGTTAGCTTTCATAATTCTTGGTTTTAAAACTTTCCAAGTCCTACTCGTAGCTAATTTTCATCACAATTTTAGAAGCTAAAATCTAACGAATCTAATAAGAGAATATTCCTAAATACTAAATTTGAATGAGAATGCAAAATTAGTAAGGTATAGCCAAGTCGACATAATTTATGGTTACTTATTTTTCGTTCACAAATTGAGCGTTATTTCGCTAAGTGTCGCCATGTTCAGTGCGAATTTGAAACTAACGGACAATCATAATATTTAAGTATTGCGCGGTAATGAACGGTGCAAATGGCCACTATTTTGAAACAAGATGGCGGATGAACCTGTCCAACGAATTCGTTCGAGACATGTACTATTACAATACACTGTGTTATTTCGCTAAGTGTCGCCAAGTTTGGCGAGAATTTGAAACTAACGGACATTCATAATATTTAAGTATTGCGCTCTAATGAACGGTGCAAATGGCCACTATTTTGAAACAAGATGGCGCATGAACCTGCCCAACGAACTTGTTCGAGGCATGTACTATATACAATACACTGCGTTATTTCGCTAAGTGCCGCCAAGTTCGGCGAGAATTTAAAACTAACGGACATTCATAATATTTAAGTATTGTGCGGTAATGAACGGTGGAAGTAGCCACCATTTTGAAGCAAATTGGTGGTTGAACCTGCCCAACGAACTCATTCGAGACATGTACTATATACAATACACTATACATAATGTATACTATATACTGTACATACTATAAATCTCATCTAAATCATTTCATAAATACGAGAGTTACAGTCTGACGAAAATCAGATACTTTCAAAATGTCTGCCACCCTACATATTCAAATTAATATATCTTAGCCATTTTTTCAGCTAAATACAAAATGTACTTTGGAATCTTTGTATCAAAGTAAAACTCTTAAGAAAATTTTTTTTCAGTTTTTAGTTTATGTGGACTACTTTTTAATTTTTTAATTAAAAAAAATTCAAATGGCCGCCATTTTATACAAGATGGCGGATGAAGCAGGCCAACAAACTTGGTTGAAACATTGGTATGTATTATGCTTACAATTACTTTCATCCAGATAGGTTGAAAAATAGAAGAGTTATCACATGACAAAAATCGTACTATACATAAGTCAGCATTTGGACAGATAGTGGTTTTGGGGTTTGTCAGTCGCGATCGTTGAAAATATACAAAAATTTTCCTTAAGTGACTTCCTCAGAACGGCTGCAAAAGGTAGCTTTTTACTTTTTGTAATGAAATCTACCTAACAAATATCTAAACGTTAAGATGAAACACATATATAAGGATTGAGATTTCCAAATAAATAAAAAGTCGGTTATTGTACTTCAAACATTGCAAATGAACTGTGTTCATACTGTGACTAGTTTTAAATATATTAATTTGTTTTGTCTTTGGAGCTTTATAAAGTATTTTCAGTATGTACTAGTTGCACCCGTCAATATTCGACGGAAGAGAATATATTAGATAAGTATGTTATATTTTAAGACTACGAATAAAAGAAAACTGTACGGACGAAAATGTCAATTTTAATCATTTTTTTCTATGATAAGTTTACATACTGATTAAATAATATGTTTTTTCTTTTCTTTTTCAGTTTTTTAAAAGTATTTCCTTATATATCAGATTAGCTGTTGTGTTGTTTTTTAGAAACGTTTGCACTTTCAAGAACTTACTCGAAACATCTTGATATATAACTAACCGTGGCTAAACATTAGCTCAGATAAATACCAACAATACAATATTTGTCCTTGTGCTTTATTAATCGTCATCACACGAAACGATTGGGAAATTGACGTTTTCTAAATGAAAAAGAAATAGTTGTAAATCATAGCATTAAATCGCTTCTAGAGATTAAAATCCTTTGTTGAAAACTTTTGCCAGTAATAGTTTCTAGATTTAAACAATTTTCGTGCATGTTTCGCACAATTAATCTCATATAGAAGATCTTGGGGAGCATTTAAATGTCTCTTACAATTATTATTCGATTTAAAAAGTGTCTGCATCGATGTCTACATCGGTACCAAACATTTCTTTATAATACTATTTATCTTCATGTTTTTGAACGCAGTAGTTTTCTTAATATTAACGAAGAAAGAATCTCGGTCACAAAATCTCAATGTCATTGGTGGTGACAGCGTAAGTTATTTTTGTAGAATAGAGAGGTACAAGGAAACACTGTGTCTGTGTTTATTTCTAAATTTTATCTTAAATTCGGCTCCAAGAATTTGGACTAACTTTTGTAATCATACATATTCGGGCGCGAAAGGACCAAAGTGTTGGGTTACATGTTCGAGAAAATTCGATTAATGGGTCATTATGAAACATTATTGCTCAGGGTCAAGCTAATTATATTTGAAAAATGCATCAATCGATTTTGACTAAATTTAGCTTTTTATCGATTTTAAGGCTCGAGAAGATTATTGGACTTGGTTAAATTTTGGAAAATTTTGATTAATGGGTCATTTTGGACTACAATCAGGGATCAGGATCAAAATCAAGCTAATTGTATCTATAAATGGCTGTGGCTATTATGATTAAATTTTGTATTCTAACATTTTCGGGCGCAAAAATACCAGTGAGCTACATCATAGAACTTTTGATCTGTGGGTCATTTTCTGATCTCTATGTTCAAGTTAATTTTATCCCATGAACGACTCAAAAGATTTTCACTGAAGTTTGGATTGTACCATTTTCGGTTTGAAAAAGACTATAGCATTAAGTCAAATGCACGAGGAAAATCGATTAATGGATCAGTTTAAGGTCACGATGGTTTATGCCAATTTCATTTTTTAAAAAAGGCTTTTGTATTCGATAGTTTTTTTGCTCAAGAAGACATTTGCAGTCCGTCACATGTTAATTAAATTTGATTAGTGGGTCTGTTTAGGCATAACATATCAGGAGCAACCCAATTGTACTTAAAAAACGCCTCAAATGATTTTGACAAATTTTGTATCATGCCATTTTCAGGCACGAGTTGAGCATTTGTTTAGACCTCAATTCAAGAGAATTCGACTGATGAGACAATTTCGGTGACTATGAATCAAGGTAAAGCTAATCCTAACTAAAAATGAATAAAATATATCTGGCAAAAATTCTGTATTATATTGTTTTACAGTACAAGAAGATCACTGTGCTAGATCGCATGTTCCAGAAATTTTGATGAGTGAGATTACTACGGATCAAGATAATTTTATCTAAAAAACGAATAAATGTATTATTATTATTCTACTATTTTCGGTCTCCATAAGGATTTTGGACTGGGTCACATGTTCAAAAAAATTAATCAAGTGGATTAAAGGGTCCAGACCTGGTCAAGATACTTTTATTTAAAAACGAGTTTAAGCGATTTCGATATAATTTAGATTGTTACGTTTTGGGCTACCGGTAGACCACTGAGCTAAACCTGTGTTCGAGCAGATTTAATTAGTGGAATATCTTGGACAACTAGGGGTCAGTCTAATTTTATTAAAAGAATAGCTCAAACGATTTTGACAAATTTTATATCCTATTACTGTCTCTTTTAACTAGAGAAATTACAATTCTAATTCACTACACCGTTTAATATCATAACATGTCACTAGATGCAATTTCAGTTTAAAGAAATTGATGAAAATATCATTAAAGTTCGTGTTTAGCTGCGAATGAGTCCCGATGTATTATTGCTTGAATACGTGTTACATTAACCTGGTAGACTCGAGAGTTTTCATTATTTGCGTGGTTGCTGTTTTATTACACAAATTGATTATAAATGGATATTCCTACTTTACAGGGCAATTGAAAGAAAAAAAAGTAACATTTCCTCTGTTAGTTAGAAATAAAAAATAACGTTTGAAAGTTTGAGTTCAACACAATTGTTAGTGTTCAATGTGAGTACCTTTAGAAATACCAATAAAATTACCGTACAAAGAGGTACGTAACTCCTCCGAAAATTTTATAAAAATGTCCTGTGTTATATTTTAAGTACTTGCAGATATGGTTGGCCTAAATTTTTGAACATCCTTAGTAGCTGTTGAACAAACATCTGACCTTCGATGACCCCCCCCCCCCCTCCCAAAAAAATCGTGTATATGATTGTGTTACATTGAAGCTTTCAACTGTTATTTTTGATTTATGATGAACATTAAGATAGTACATTTTTTTTTCTTTTATTAGCCCTGTAAAGTTGTGATATTCTTTATAATCACCTTCTACATCCTACACAATATTTGAAAATGATTACATATAGTTTTTGTAATATATAAAGAACATACTTTAAAGATAAGAGTACAAAAGGAATTTTGTTTATTTTATATATAAGGTTATACATATTTTTAAATGTTTCCTTTTTTAATCACTTCTGTTTGAAATCTAACAAGAAACTTCCCTTAAGAAAACACTTTTAAATTACTTATACCTGTTTTATTGCAATAGTACATCAAGAAGTTTGTAATATGAATTGAAAGTTTTAAGTAAGATTTACAGTCTGGTATTATGCATAGTCGATTTCCAGGCGAAAGTATTTAATAACGATTTATTGTAATCTACTGCCATTTCATAAATTATGGAGGCATGTTGCGTAGAGAATTTTCATGAAATATTATAAATATTCATATATTTCCTACTTATATAGGGTACGTTACTGTAAATTATTTCAAAATTTCAATGTGCAGTGTAGCATGAAACTTGAAAGTCACTTGAAATGATAGATGTAAATTGATACGCTCCCTTAAAAGTTAATATTTCAAGTTCGTATATTAAAAATTGAAAAATTTTGATTGGAGCATAGTTGTCAATATAAATATATTAATGAAAACGGAAGCAATAAATTTAAAGCCTATTACGTATTTTGAAACTTTTATCGCCCTTAACATGATATGAAAGATTATGTGCTGACAATGCGTATGTTTTACTAGTAATGATTTGCAACAGGTAAAAACCATTATAGCTATAAATACAATTATAATTTCTTAAAGATAATAGAATGTACGTTAATATTAAAATTAGACATTCACTTTTTAAAGTTATATCATTGATTCTGACTATTAAAAAGAGATTTTAGCTTTTCGAAAGTAGAATTTTCTTTCTTAAAGAAAATATATTTTTTAGTAATTTATTTTAATCGTTACAATTGAAATTCTAGATAATACGACAAAGAAAAAGGGATTTTTACGAGATAGTACATATATGTGTCCACACAAATATACAATATTAATTCCTAACGTTCTGATATTGCAACAGAATGGAAAAGTACGAAAAATTTAACAGATAATTTTGTTTGTCTCATTTACTAAAAACTTAAAATAATCAGTTTTTTTATTGAAGATGAACTCTGGTAATGAAAAAGTTTTCAGGAAACAAAATATTTTCTACAGAAAGTCTATTTTCAATAATCACTTAAATAATACCAGATAGGCATTTTGAAAAAATTGGTAATATACTTTATCAGCTATTTCAAGTTTTTTTTAAATGCTCATCTGGTTTTAGTCGTTAATTCTTAAGAAATTTTTTTAGAGGTTATAATTTCTATATTCAAACTTAAACAAATATGCAACATTGTGTGTAGAAAAATATGTCTCTATTAGTTAAAACTACTTTTCATCGAAAAAAGCACATTCTGTAGATAATGTATTACTATTACTATTATTATTATTTTACGTGAATTATACCAGCAATGGTACATATTTTTCTATCCAACTTGATGGATCATCCAAAAAGTTTAGAAGTAGCCATACAAACAAATGTACAAATGATAACTTCGCTCTCTTTTTCGTTTATCTTCAAATAGAATTATTTTTCTATAATACTAATATTGTTTTATACTTTTGATGAATTAGTTATAAAAGTTTACTTTTATAACAATTCCTGCAACTATAATTTACCGATCTAAAGATATCATTTCTTTGATGAGAATAAACTCCATTGTTTATTGAATGCTTTACAATAGTCCAGGGATCAATACTTCTTGACAGACAGTATGCTCACAATTTTAATTTCTCTATTTGAGCAAGATTTTCTATATGAAAGTTTCCTTATTTAGAAATTTCTAATATAAATTTTTGCTTTATTCAATAGCAGACATCTCAAGATTGCATAAAGAAAAATTAGTGTATGGAATTTCTGAATAAACAAAATAGACGAAACTGGTAGCTTTTGTAAAATGTAAAACTTCTTAAGATTTGTAGAGATTTTTGAAGACACAAACACGAATTAAACTTGTTTATCCACGTAGTGGATACATACGTATATAACCACTCAACATTAAAATTAAATAAATAACATTTCCTCAGGAATGTTTTATGAAATCCAATTCACAACAAACATAGATTTTAGTAAGACAGAGCCAATAAACCGACTAAAATTTTAAAATCAGTTTTGTAAGCTGAAAACGCGTTGCCGTTACTGCTAATTGATACATAAAATATTCTGAACTTAATTTAAATTACTATGCACTATTCTCTACATTAATTTTGACAGTATATTTCTTTTATTTTATTAGCAATATAGAATTTCATTTTCGACACTATGTTCCCTTTGTGAACATTCTACACACATACAACTCTAGGATACTATGATACATATTACAATACCAAACTCTCCAAAATTAATAAGAAAAAAATACAGATTGTGACAGATGATTATTAATAAAGCTGATTTTCTTTTCACTTAAGCATATAAAATAATCTGACATTATTTTATTTGTAAAAGAAGAAGAATTTAATAATGCTGCAATGCGATCCCATACTTTAAAAAATTACTTTTTTTATTCCGACAATCCCGCTTAATTATTCCCGAACCAATCCTTTGAGAATTTCAAATAGACCATTTTGAGAAATTTCAAGCGTTTATATACTCACAAATTCCAAATTGTTGGAAATAATTCTTTTAACACAAGTGTAAAATATTCAACGACTCAGTAAACAAAACATTTTCGTTTTCAATAACTTTTAAGTTTTAAAAGATGCAAGAACGCGTGCTTTTGTTGACGCCACACAAAAGGAAAGTTTTGTTTGTATGTATTTAAAGTGAAAACTAGTGCACTTAAGCTGAAATAATTTTCGAAGTGAAAGTGTTTCTTTAGAAAACGCTATTTTAAGTTACATAGTTTCAGAATTTTTTTCAAAAATATTGTACCTTAAAAATATAATAGCCAATATTTTTTTTAATATCATCTTTTTTTCTTCTTACAGCAGGCATGTTTTATTCTGGTTTCTGTATATACATTCCGATAAAATTTTAATGTGAGTTAAATTTAGTATTTTTTTAATAATTAATGTAATGTCTGACATTTAAGCCGCGGTTCAGGCAATTCTGCTTCTTAGTAGAATTTGTATTATATAAAATATTGGCGACTTACTTCTGCTTAGCAGTTATTTGAAGTTATTTTTTAGAAAAATAATTTCCGGTTTTTAACAGGTTTAACTTAGCTGCAGCTTATTTACTGAACATTACAGTAAATTAATTTATATAAAAACCAAAACGTTTGAATATAATATTATAATATATAATAATAATCTTTATTAATACACATCGAATAACATCAACATAGTCGCAAAGCCATCTGCCAAATTAAAATTTATTTACTCCAGAAAATAGACCTAATCCCTAACGTCGACACATGAGGCATTTGTGATGAACGTTTTATAGATAAAGTAAATCAGAAAGAATTCAGTTACATTGGCATCACTATTAGGAGACAGACTCAAAGAACATATTGCAGATATAAAGTATGAAGAGTATATTTATAAACGTCTATCAAGATAAATACTAATAGAATCTCATTAAGAAATTTTAGTTTTTCTTAGAATGAGATGCGATATAAAGCAATATGCGATATAAAACAGTAAACAAGAGAAGACATCCCGGTGAGCACATTTTAATGAATTTTAATGAATTATTTTTTTTTTTTAATTTAAAATGACAGCGAATGCTTGGCAATTCAAGAGCTTGTTCTATCAACTCCAGACTTGTAAAAGTCGCATAATAATCACATAAAATGTTTCTTAGTAAACCTTATTTAAATTGAATGAAGCTAAAAGTTGTTCGCGCAAATACTTTGTCTCTGTCTAATAATCTGTTTTAATGAACACGAAAACAAACATAGCATGAATCATTCCATAAATCAATTTTGCAATGTCAAGTTTACGTAGAGCTAGGCGAACCAATATGAATCAAGTTTGCCATTTTAAAATAAAAACAAGCTGGAAAGGTGTAACATTTTATAATTGATTTAAGCTTTCATTAAGCTTGCAGACTTCATCCATCAAATTAAATGCAAACATGTTAGATTGACAAATTTAGCTTGATCCAAGCTTTTTGTGCTGAGGGATAACTTACGAGTAAGATCTACTTATCGGGCATATTTAGAATATTTAAAAAAAAAATACTAATTAACCCTTTAACGCGCAGTGTTGCCGGGTCGGCAACACCTAAAGTTCCCCTTGTCTAGAGACACAAAAACTCCGTGAATTTTTCAAAAACTACTCTAATGGCTACTTTGACTCTTTCTTGTGTGTTCTAGATGGCAGCACCACAGAGATCAAACTCTACTGTTTTTAAATAATAGGTAAAATGTTTTACTGTAATAAGCGCTTCACAGCAATGCTCTTCTCACTGCGCTTATCAATGCTTTACTTATGGAAGGTTACCACTTCGGCAACAGCTGTATAATTAAAATGGTTAGTGCAATCTTTACAAAACAATACCTGTGTACTCCTCTAGGCCTAAATAGTTTGCCTATTTTTTTTTCTTTAAATTCCAACTTTAAAGTGTAGTGCGCCGGAAAGGTTTAAACAACTTACATGAGTAATAAAGAACAGTTAAACTTAGCAGCGGAATTATAATAATATGTCTGAAAAAAACTTTCGAGTATTTGGTATTTCGAGTATTTCGAGTAATAAAATTTTTTCGTCATTTCTCGTTTCGATTTCGTTCTAAATTCTTATAAGAGCATATTTTCATTATTATTTTCCGAAATCTACTAATATTTAACTATCAGCTAAAGTTCCTTTTCTTTTTTTTTCTTTAATTCAGCATAATCTATTATTTATTTTCCTAAAAAGAACTAAAATGTATTACTTAAATGTCAATATGTTATTTCGAAATATTAAAACCATTACATTAATTCATTTTCCCCTTTTAGAATAAAAAACATTTCTCAAAAGCTTTAATTTTGTTTTATTTATTTTTTATTAAATTATCGTCTGCTGGCAGGTCCGAATCAGTCCGCATGTGAGCTGTTTACCCCTGCATACTACGCCATTGCATAAAGAGTACCAGCAACAAGTTCCGCCTCTAATCCAATGGAAATGCTAGAAGTGTTATACAACTACCTTCTGATGAACATTATTGGGTTTTGGATAACGTGCGTCAGCAGGGAGGCGGGGCCAAATTCTCTGAGAATTTTGAAAGAATCAGTTTTCGCTGAAACAGAGATCAGAATTCACTGACTTTCAAAATTTTAAGCATGTACGTTGCTTCTCGTAATTTTAGAACGTTTTGCCCTAGTGGTGGTATTTTAGCGAAAATGGCTTTGCACTGAACCCTTTTTTAATTCTTTTGTGATTTTCTGTGACATTGGAGTGGAGAGTCGGTAAGTCTGGTTGTGATGATGGAGACGCACGTAATCGAAAACCCAATAATGTTCATCAGAACGTACTTGTATAACATTTCTAGCATTTCCATTGGATTAGAAACGGAGCTTGTTGCTGGTACTCGTTATCCAACGGCGTTGTATGCAGGGGTAAAAAGCTCACATGCGGACTGATTTGGACCTGCCAGCAGACGATAATTTAATAAAAAATAAATAAAACAAAATTAAAGCTTTTAATAAATGTTTTTTATTCTAAAAGGGGAAAATGGATTAATGTAATGATTTTAATATTTCGAAATAAGATACTGACATTTAAGTAATACATTTTAGTTCTTTTTTGAAAAATAAATAATAGATTATGCTGAATTAAAGAAAAAAAAGAAAAGAAACTTTAGCCGATAATTAAATATTAGTAGATTTCGGAAAATAATAAGGAGAGTATGTTCTTGTAAGAATGTAGAACGAAATCGAAACGAGAAAATGGCGAAAAAATTTTATTATTACATATATATATATATATATATATATGTGTGTATATATATATATATATATATATATATATATATATATATTGTTTGTTGCGAAATTTATTTAATTTATCACTCAAATAAATACTTTCATACATTTAATAATATTTAAAAACTAGTCGTTGGGGGGCCACCGTAATACTTACCCATCATGGATATGTAAAACATGTGAAAACTATTTATACAATACATTGCAATTCATAAAGAAAATTTAAATATTGTTAATATACATAGTAATGCTTTATTAAAGAACTGCTGATGTACCAATTTCGACAAATTATATAAAACGCCAAACTACTCAAGTAGTACCGAACTGCGCAAAAGAAACATCCTTATAACTCCAAAAATAATAATTCTCTTAACTAACAATTAACTGTGTCGGATGAAGCGTCTCATTTTCAATTAAAATATACCTCTGAATTGAAATTTGGATGAAATACAGGGTCATAAAAAATCGAAGAATGTGGAAAACAAGATTACAAATATCTCGGCAACTAATAATCCGACCGACTTCGTTCTATATGTAAAATGTGTATTATTTTATTGCCTTTTACGTCCATTCCTTAAAACAAAAAAATTCGAAAATTTTTATATACCTTTCATCAGAACGAATTTTTCGAGGGTCCGAAAAAAATAGTTCCGGATAATCGAGGTTGCTGATATTAAATAGAGTTCGTCCCATTCTTACATGCTAACTACATACAAAATTTCAAGTCTCTATCTCAATTTGTTCGGGAGATAGAGCGTTTACAGACAGACAGACAGACAGACAGACAGACAGACAGACAGACGGACGGCAAAATTTTTTTTCTAAAAATATGTTTTTCGGAATCTCCACTATCTGAAACGTGTAAATCCGTCAAAAAATTTTTTTCGATTTTCAAAACGATTGCAAGACTTACCCTATACTACGTATGATGGGTAAGTAATAAAAGCCAGGTAAAAAATGTTACACATATGAATTTCAATGTCTAAGAAGTCGTTACTGTATTAACAAAACCGAATAGACAATTATTAATTGGACTTAATTTTGATCTTGAAACAAATTTAGTTCGATTAAATGTTGAATTTTGTTTTAAAACCGATTTTTTGATAGTTAAATTTCAATATAAATGCCATCATATAGGATAACTTGCGCCAATTCAGGGTAACTTTGCTTTATTTTTACTTAAGTTTGATCTATTCTTCCATGGTGGATTCTTGACGAACTATTTCCAGTCCGCTGCCAAACTCACACTGGTGCTGCTAGCAATAATTTGTGACCAAAACTTTGCCTTTAACTTAAGCTATGTATCAGGTTTAGTATTTTTTCTCTCTTGGCTCAAATGGTAAGTTACCCTCATACGTCAAAATTACAATGATTGCCTGTACATATAATAATTCATATGACAAAATTATAGTTAAAACAAACTAACTGACAAAACTAAAGTTATTTAAATTAAATTTATTCAAATGTATTTAACACGAAACATTTTTTCCTTAAAGTTTATTTCATGTAAAAAGGTGTTTTTTGAAATTGCATTCCATCGTTAGCAGATAAAACATCGCAAATAAAAGAAATTTTCAAAAATTTTAAAGGCACGTTTTATCAAAGTTCCGCCATTTTTTATATAAAAATGTTTCCTCATGATAATATTTTATTTTTTATATCAAATATTTCAGAATACACCCGTATGGTTATTGTCCTTGTTAGTAAAATCCATTTTACACATATACCTACACAGTATTGGGTGCTAAAGCTTTCGAATAGCCCTATATGTGATCTATAGATTTTATACACATCTACTAATACACTTAATATTAAATAAGTTTTAAAAGATATACCGCAGCGGAAAAAGTATATTCAGTAATTATACATAATTCCCTCCGGAGTTTCGAAGTGCTGTAGTAAATAAAAGCTAAGATGAATACAATAAATATTTGACAGAATTCAAAAACAAATCAAGTTTTATAGCCATTGTCATAAGATGGAAGTAAACCAATCACTAAAGTCTGTTAGTAAATGAAAATGACGTTTACTTGTGAACAAATAGCATTTTAGGCTTTAGAAATGTCAAAATCTGAATAAGAGCGTTGGTTAACTCTTAAGAAATATCGAACACTGGGGCCGAATGACAACGCAATTCATTTATGGTGTAATAAATTCAAAGAAGAATTGTAGTACAATCAATCAGTATAACTTTGATCTATTACTGTTACTTTGAAGAAAGAAAAAAGACTAAATATGTTACATCATTTGAGTTAACACCAAAATTTTGATTTCAAAATATAGATAGCAGCAGTTGTGTGAGTTGGGCTGCTCATTGGAAAGATTTTGTTAAGGCCCCTGTCCTCGCTCGAGGAAACTCTCGCGAGCTAATGCTATTCCTATGGGGAAGCATTTTTCTAATAACTCTTTCGCATTTTGACATTTTTGAATAATTTTTTTGCATTGGATAGCTGAGGTAGCTGAGGTGCATGACAACAGGGCACTTTTTTACTTTTTCGATTTTGATTGCAGAAATTTTTTACAAAGTTAGTTTCACTTTCAAAACCGGTTTCGAAACTGAAAGTGCTTTTAAAAAAAATATCTGCAACCAAAATCGAAAAAGTAATAAAATATGCTTTAAAAAAATACTAACCGACTTCAAAAAAAGAATCAAGCTTGGTGACAACTTTGCGCTAACGCATATGAATGCATAGTTTTAATATACTTATGATTTGAAAACGGTTGCAACAATGAAAGATAATTTGCGATAAATCGTTATTTTTTTTATCAAATCTACATATTTTTTATTTTAAAAAAGTTCTCATCATCAGAATTTAATGAAATTAAAATAGGACCACATGGGTATCTTATTCTTTAAAAAAAAAAAAAATTATCAAAATCGGTTCATATTTAGGAAAGTTATGAGTGGACAAGAAATACATACAGGTCGAAATCATAACCTCCTCCTTGAAGTCGGTTAATAATAATAAAATATGCTTTTTTTCCTTTTATTTAAGTACAAACCGACTTCAAAAAAAGTATCAAGCTTGCGACAACTTGGCACTAACGCATATGAATGCATAGTTTTAGTATGGTTATGATTTGAAAACGTCGCAACAATAAAAGATGATTTGCGACAAATCATTACTTTTTTTTTTAATCGAATCCACATTTTTTTATTTAAAAAAATTCTAATCATCAGAATTTAATGAAATTAAAATCTAGTATCGGTGTAAGAGTTATAGCCTGAAATTTTATTTATTTATTGTACACACACATCTGACTTGTGTGCTCGACATGAAAGCCTGCGATTACCTGAAAAATGAACGCTTCTAATTGAATGATTGCTTCAAAAAGAATTGGAATTTTAATGCTTTATTTTTAAAAAGTTCTAATTGCAAGAATTTGATAAAATTGAAATGGGACCATGTGGGCTTCTTACACTTTCAAACAAAAAAATAATTATTAAAATCGGTTCATATTTGCGGAAGTTATGAGTGAACAAGAAATAGATACAGGTCGAAATCAACCTTCTCCTTGAAGTCGGTTAAAAAAGGTGCGCTGTCGGCATGCCCCTCAGCTATCCAATGCAAAAAAAAATTATTCAAAAATGTCAAAATGCGAAGGAGTTATTAGAAAAATGCTTCCCCATAGGAATAGCATTAGCACGCAAGCGTTTCCTCGAGCGAGGACAGGGGCCTTAAGATTCCACAATGCCAGAATTGGATCAAAGTTTCGTAAAAGTGGAGCGAAGTTACCATGATTGAATGTACCACACAGAGTAGCGTGTGGCAAGAAATGAATTATCGCATTGATATGTGCAGTGAGACCCAGGATTCACGCATAAAACTCTTGTAAGTTATGTAAAACACTTGATTTGTTTCTGTATTTTTAAGCTATTGCATAGCTTTTATCGCGGGCTTTGAGCGCAGCGACCGAATCTAAAAATTCCGTAACGAGAAAACCTAACACTTCCGTAACGAAAAAAAACCTAACACTTCGGCTAACGTCGTTTTAGTTCGGCAAACTTCGGCACGGTATCCTTCGGTAGACTTCGGCAGACATTGACGCGGTATTTTTCAGATATTAGGATATAAAGTCTCAAACTTATGTTTCTTATGATCTAATTTTCCTAGCGCGGCCAAATTTTGTTTGGTAATTTATTATGAGACAGTGTTAATTTTTGGTGACAGGAGACCCCCAACGGTGAGGGTCGAAAAATTTAAAATGCTTATAACTCGCGATCTAAGTTTCGTAGCTCGGCCAAATTTTGTTTGGTAATTTATTATGAGGCAGTGTTAATTTTTGGTGACAAGAGACACCCCACGGTGAGGGTCGAAAAAATTAAAATGATTATAACTCGCGATCTAATTTTCGTAGCGCGGCCAAATTTTGTTTGGTTATTTATTATGAGACAGTGTTAATTTTTGGTGACAGGAGACCTCCCACGGTGAGGATCGAAAAATTTAAAGTGCTTATAACTCGCGATCTAATTTTGGTGGCTTGGCAAAATTTTGTTTGGTAATTTATTATGAGGCAGTGTTAATTTTGGGAGACAGGAGACCCCCCCACGGTGAGGGCCGAGAAATTTAAAATGCTTATAACTCACGATCTAATTTTCGTAGCGCGGCCAAATTTTGTTCGGTAATTTATTATGAGACTGTTACCTTTGGTGACAGAAGACCCCCCCCCTCACGGTGAGGGTCGAAAAATTTAAAATGCTTATAACTTACGATCTAATTTTCGTAGCGCGGCCAAATTTTGTTTCGTAATTTATTATGAAACATTGTTAATTTTTGGTGACAGGAGACACCCCACGGTGAGGGTCGAAAAATTTAAAATGTTTATTACTCGCGATCTAATTTTGGTAGCTTGGCAAAATTTTGTTTGGCAATTTATTATGACACTGTGTTAATTTTTGGTGACAGGAGACCCCCCACCGTGAGGGTCAAAAAATTTAAAATGCTTATAACTCGCGATCTAATTTTTGTAGCGCGGCCAAATTTTGTTTGATAATTTAATATGAGGCAGTGTTAATTTTTGGGGGCAGGAGACTCCCCCAGGAGAGAGTCGAAAAATTTTAAAATGCTTATAACTCGCGATCTAATTTTCGTAGCGCGGCCAATTTTTGTTTGGTAATTTATAATGAGGCAGCGTTACTTTTTGGTGACGGGAGCCCCCCACATGGTGAGGGTCGAAAAATTAAAAATGATTATAACTCGCGATCTAATTTTCGTAGCGCGGCCAAATTTTTTTGGTAATTTATTATGAGACATTGCTAATTTTTGGCGACATGAGACCACCACGGTGAGGGTCAAAAAATTTAAAATGCTTATAACTCCCGATCTAATTTTCGTAGCGCGGCCAAATATTGTTTGGTAATTTATTATGAGACAGTGTTAATTTTTGGTGACAGGAGACCCCCCACCGTGAGGGTCGAAAAATTTAAAATGCTTATAACTCGCGATATACTTTTCGTAGCGTGGCCAAATTTTTTGGTAATTTTTTATGAGACAGTGTTAATTTTTGATGACAGGAGACCCCCCCACCGTGAGGGTCGAAAAATTTAAAATGCTTATAATTACAATCTAATTTTCGTAGCGCGGCGAAATTTTGTTTGGTAATTTATTATGAGACATTGCTAATTTTTGGCGACATGACACCCCCACGGTGAGGGTCGAAAAATTTAAAGTGCTTATAACTCGCGATCTAATTTTCGTAGCGCGGCCAATTTTTCACTGATAAACAAGGTTTCTGTTTCTAAGTAAGTATGTGTTGACTTTTATATTTTAGGTGGTGCTGTAAAAGAATATGCCATTAAAAAGTTTCTATCACCCACATTTTTTTAAAAAATTCAAAATCCTGAAAATCTCAATTTTGTAGTATTTATTCAACACATACACCTTATGAAATTTATCATTTGGTATTTTAGTAATGACAAACTTTTAAATAAACATTTATAAAGCTTAAAATTAATATTTAAAACATTAAAAGTATGCATTGTTTATAAAGTTCCAGAAAAATACAGATTTTTCGTAAAATGAAATGATATTGATAAGAAATTTCATACTTTATGTAGCTGTAAACAGTGGCGTAGCTAAGGGGGGGCAAGGGGGGCGTCCGCCCCGGCGCCGAAGCCTAGGGCCGCCAAATTGAGAGAAATTGTTGTATATCTATATTGGGGTGGGGGCGCAAAATTTCTTGCTGGCTCCGGGCGCCAAAAAACATAGCTACGCTACTGGCTGTAAAAGTCTTATCTGTGGGTGCTCTCTTATAGGTCATTGTTCCGAGTTATATTGTCAATTTAAAGCCGACATTAAGCCACTTATATCATTACAATAGCGTAAATCATCTTTTCTTTAAAAAATGTTGAATATTTCTTATATCAATCTCGACAAATAGATATCTTTTAGTTTTTCAGGTTAAATCTTTTAGTTTTTCAGGTTTCAAATAGTTTTTCAGGAGATTCCAACCTTGCAATCTTGATCAAGTAATGTATCCTGGGGTAATAACGCCACGTTAAGGTTCTACCAATTTTCACGACTCAGTTTTAGATTGTATTTTTCAAACAGATATATGATTTGATACAGCAACTCATTGACTATCTATATAAAAAAACTAATTTAACAGATATGTATTCATAAAATGTAATGGCGTGATTTCTTGACCAATGCTATTTGGCGTTATTACCCACATATATAGGAAATAACGCCATGCAAACAAAACTATGAAATAAGATGGAATAATTGCATGCAGATTGCCCAATTCTAAAAATGCAAACTCTTCAAACTTACAAATTGACAAATTGCATTCTAAGCTATTGAAAATGTTCAATTTTTGTGAAAGTGTAGGAAAAATAAAGGTGTTGTGGGGGGATTAGGCAAAAGAATATCAAACCGTGAGATTCTTTTTGCTTAAAAAGGACCGCTTAAATACAATTATTAGAAACATTGCGCATGCACAGTTTTAACTGTGTTTATTTGAATCAATATTCAGGATGTAGCACGGCCACTGTAGGGAATCACCCGGGGTATTAATGCCAAGGATTGGCGTTATTACCCCGTTATAGTTATTGCGCTGTACATTTTAAATTACAAATTATCTTGAGAAGATATCCAGAATCTTCAAAAACATTTTGAAAGTCTATGAAATGTACTACAAATCTATGTAATTAACAAAGTATTTCCGGATACAAAAAATAGTCTTCACATCACAAAACGTATCTCGCAAATTTTTGATCAAGCGTTAATTTTAGTTGCTTGTAAAAACAATAAGACCTAAAAATGAAACAAATTAACTTGAAGCTGTTTTTTGCGATTTATATTACTCAAAATCCTTCGGCGCAGAGCACATGGGTGTCATTTACCAGATTATTTTATAATTATGCATAATATGAGCACTTGGCGTTATTACCCCGCCTGGCGTTATTATCCCAGGGTACCTTATTTCTGAGTTTTTCTTTGATAAATTTAAGTCTCTCACAAAATCATTTAATTCTTTTTGAGTTATTAGGTGTGGTTCTTCATTTATGCCAGGAGATTAGTTCACATCAGATGTCGAGGAAGTTTCAGTTTCACCGATTTCCATTTCTACACTGTAAAAAAAATTCAAGAGGTTACTAAAAATTTTTTAGTAAATTTGTATTCCACAGAATTTTTTAGTAACCATTACAAACTTTTTTTTTGCAAGTGAACAAGCATTTCTTTTGTAAACTGAACAAAAGAATATTTTGTATAACTAACTTAAAATTTTTTAGTATGAGCCAACAAGCAAATTTTAGAAATAGCTCCAAAATTATTTTTAATAACAATTACGTGCGTCCGAAGGGCAGGAGCTGCATCCAGCCTTCGAGCTGCATCCAGACTTCTGAAGCGATAGATTTTCGGCAAAAACACAATAGATGGCAGCACCAAACACTGCGACCAACTCCAACAGGAAATTCATAACCCCTTTATTATAGAGTACTTACACTATATACATTCGGGGCGTACTTCGCGCTGTCCAGTATTGAACCCGGGACCTTTTAGCCTGGAGTCCGTTACTATAACCACTATGCTATCGAGGCCACGCCAAGTAAGTTTTAGTAATAGCTATTAAAAATATAAAACTATTAACTCTATTCGTTGCTAACTTTTTTCTAGTAATTCTTACAGATTTTCTAGTAACCGACTAAGATTACTAAACATTTTTTAGTAATTACAAGGATTACTAAAGTTTTTTTAGTAGATCGACCCTTTTTTTTTACAGTGTACTGCTGCATCATCATATGTGAAATTCTCTGGAGGTTTCTCTATTTTTAAATCATCATTATGTAATGCTGGTCACATTGCTGACTCTAAGTTCGTGTGCTTAATTTTATGCTTACTTCTTGCAAAGAATCCTTTAATTTTTGTGATACATTAGTAGCAGTCAGTTATTTGATCCTTCGGCACGTGTCACATCATGGATATAGCAAAGGACATACACTTTTTTGTACCTTTAATCCACTTCCGGAGGTTTGTAGCACGTTGTGTATAACAAGAACGAGGTGCTTATTTCTTATCTCGTTCAACTACTTTATATCCAAAGTATATATGATAGGCGCATCAATGCTTTTTCAAAGTTAGCTCCCCGCACACACAGCAAAAGGAATCGGGTTCATTAACGCATCCTCTAGACATGTTTTACATATTGTAGAGGAAGATATGATAATTATAATCAAAATTCAATTAAAAAGTCTTATAGAACAAAGAAATAGTAGTATAGTCGCTCCGAAAGATAAGTTTTCACTGTCAGGGATTTGCGTTAAAGTCAAATACTGTGGGGGTGGCTAGAGCTGTCTGTTCAAGGTCGCTAACATAAAATTTATTAGGGGGACATCTGTTTCTACTCCCTTGCTGTATCTTCTATCGTTGTAATAAGAAAAAGGAATGCTTGTGTGAATCAAATACATGAAAGAGAATAATATAATATACTTATAATGCCTATACGATTCCTACATACTCCAAAACGTATAAATGAAATTTCTCAAAAATGGAGGGTGATAGAAAATTTTTACAAACATATTCTTTTTCAGCAGCATGAAATCTATAAGAAACACCCAACGTATATAGAGAAATCGAAAATTCGTTAAAATTTGTTTATCAGTGGATAATTTATAATGAGGCAGCGTTACATTTTGGTGACGGGAGACCCCCCCCCCCACCGTGAGGGTCGAAAAATTTAAAATGCTTATAACTCGCGATCTACTTTTCGTAGCGCGGCCAAAAATTGTTTGGTAATTTATTATGAGTAATTGTTAATTTTTGGTGACAGGAGACCCCCATGGTGAGGGTCAAAAAATTTAAAATGCTTATAACTCGCGATCTAATTTTTGTAGCGCGGCCAAATTTTATTTGGTAATTTATAATGAGGCAGTGTTACTTTTTGGTGACGGGACCGCCCCCCCCCCACGCTGAGTATTTAAAAACTAAAAATGCTTATAACTCACGGTGTAATTTTCATAGCCCGGCCAAATTTTGTTTGGTAATTTATTTTGAGACAGAGTTAATTTTTGGTAACAGGAGACCCCCCACGGTGAGGGTCGAAAAATTTAAAATGCTTATAACTCGCGATCTACTTTTCGTAGTCTGGCCAAATTTTTTGGTAATTTATTATGAGACAGTGTTAATTTTTGGTGACAGGAGACCCCCCCACCGTGAGGGTCGAAAAATTTAAAATGCTTATAACTCACGGTGTAATTTTTGTAGCCCGGCCAAATTTTGTTTTGTAATTTATTATGAGACAGTGTTAATTTTTGGTGACAGGAGACCCGCCCCCCGCACCGTGAGGGTCGAAAAATTTAAAATGCTTATAACTCGCGATCTAACTTTCGTAGCGCGACCAAATTTTGTTTGGTAATTTATTAAGCTATTGCATAGCTTTTATCGCGGGCTTTGAGCGCGGCGACCGAATCTCGAAATTCCGTAGCGAGAAAAAATCTTAACACTTCGGCTAACGTCGTTTCAGTTGGGCAGACATTGACGCGGTATTTTTGCATAAGTTGATAAAAAATGCTATGCAATAGCTTTACCGCTGCAGTCCCCGAGTGCCACACGTATTTTTTCACATGTTCTTTTTTATATGGATTGGTTTTAATTTTTTCTTACTACAATGCTCCGAAACCGAGATGAATAACCCTCAGATCTTAGTTAGCTCTGTAACAGAAGTCATTTGTTTTGAAAATTAACGATAAATGCTATGTTCTCCATATTCTAAGAAATAATGTTGCAGCGAATTACAGCGATTTCATTAAGCTTTATATATCATAACCATTTCTAAATTTCCAACAAAAAAGGCATTGAAAGCCTAATGTACTCAAGTACTAAAAATTTAGAGCTCTCTTCTCCTCCCCTATTACTCCAATCCGCATATTTATGCTTCATACATTATTTGCATTTTTTTCTCCAGCAAATTTGAATGTATCACACTGCGTGTACCTAACTGTCAAATGTTACAATTTTTAGTTTATCACTCCTTCCGAATAGAAATTTTTAATTAACATTAAAGATAATTAATTGCAGAATTCTGCTATTGACTAAGATAAGGATTATGATTCGGAAATAATGTTAACACAAAAAAAGAATCACTCGCAGCTTTACATACATATATCGAATGAATGAACTACTAGCAAAAACATTCATATTAAAAATATTCAGAAAATATTTTTTGCCGGTTCCTCCCCATTTCTTAAATGTGCGACACACTACGTCACTTATAAATGTTTTTATAGAAAAGAATGTAGAAACTTGGAGGTAGGAGATAAAGAAAAAAGGCAATTTAGAAATTGGGTTTGTACTAGGTTCCGGAGCCCTCTATTTTAAAGCTCCTGTGAATTTCGATCAATATTTAAATATATTCAATAAAAGCAGAGAAGTGCCAAAATTGAGCCCCTGTGAGCTCTGCGCAAATAAACTCCTGATTCATAAAAAAAATTTTGTGCATTGAAAACTTTTTCTCCTAAGTTCATGGTACAATGAATTGATTTTGTAGACCTTTGTAAACAATCTATAAATTTTACTTACCCTACCCTATACTCCTAAGGAAGCAGGTTATAAGCACTATCAGTGATGCACATGAATCTTATTATGGTTAAAATATCGTAACATCATAAAAATCTACCGCAAACAATTTTCTCTACAGATCATAATGTTATGTAATTTCTTTCCGTCCCCTGTAAACGAACTACTTCATTTTCAATCACAAACATTCTATAGTAACCTGAGTAACATACAAAAATTATAAAATAATCTTAATACGTTTAATATAGCTATGAAATAGCCAGACGATCAGAGACAGGCCGAATTAATGAAAACATTTCAACTTTTTTAGAAACTGTTTGAAAAGTAAAACCACACAATCTGTTTTCCATGTAAACGTACACCAAGAATGAGTATATGAAAAAGTTGTATAATAGTCTTTATTTTGAGTCTTTAAATGTAATAATACGTACATGAAAGAGTTGTTTAATATCTTTTATTTGCAGTCATCAGGAATGTGCAATAATTCGTACATGAACGACTTGTTTAACCTGCTTTATTTGCAGTCATATTCTGCAATAATTTCTATATGAAAAAGCTGTATAAATTCCTTTATTTCCAGTCATTATGCGCAATAATTTGTATCTGAACGAGCTGTATAAACATCTTTATTTGCAGTCATTACGTGCAATAATTTGAATATGAACGAGTTGTATAATCTCCTTTTTTTACAGTTATTATGTGCAATAATTCGTATATAAACGAGCTGTATAACTTACTTTATCTGAAGGCATCGTGTGTTTTAATGCTCAAAATATTCTGCCATTGGAATTACATTAATAATTTTTAATTAATATTTTTAATTTTTTTAAAATGTTCTAATGGCTTTATAAAACGTGTTTTTATCAGTTATTGTATCTACATCTCAGTATATTTAAACAAATATGTACCATTGTAAAAGGGTAAAATAAATAACCCACTTTTCCCATTAGCTTAAATTTTTATCGCTTAAAATTTTAAGTGCATTTACATCAACACCATGCAAAACTTTTAAAAAAGACATCTGCAGTTGAAATTTAATTAGGCATCTACCATTTGTCACCAGAATGCTACTGCGTCATATATTTTGCGTGGAAACCATTCAGTTTTAATCTATTTTTAACTGGACATACAATTATTCTTTTTGAAATGTGTTAGATAAACAAATCCCTAAAGGTGAAAACTTTCTCTCACATACTTTTTTATAAATGAAAAACAAGGTTTATTTTCTTTAAATTTCAGTATTTTAGATCCGAAATTCGATTTTTAACTTCTGTACGATTTCTTGAAATCATAAGTGTACGCAATGAATATTTTATATGGTTTACATAAATTAAGTTTATTGTATACATAGAAATTTTTGTATGGAATTATTTGTTATAGTTTTATAAATGATTTTACTGTTTAAAACTAATGCACGATTTCAATTTCAGACCATTTTACTAAGTTAAAACAATAAAATATAATAATACAACGCTGAAAAAAATTTAGGACCACCAACAAAGACACTAATGCTCTTACTTTAAGGGTAAACAATATAAATATAAAATTACATACATAAATCTGCACAAGTTTACTTATTTGTTTTAAATTACAATAATATATATATATATATATCTGAAAAAAAAACGACAACTCAGAATAACTATGCAAAACACTTATTTTTATTTTAGAAAAGGAGGAAGTTAACTTTTATACATGAAGTAGAGTCCCCCAAATATGTACAGGTATTGACCAAAGGTTGCGCAGATTTTAGAATGTTGTAGATTTCTGGTCACTGTTTTGTTTACATTTTATAAACAAAATTTTGTATGTAGTATTAGGCTAAAAGTCCAATTAGCCATTTTTATTTTATTCGAAATAAACATTGAAAAAAGCACATTTTTATTTTACACTTAAGAGCCCACACTAATCATTCAAAAAGTCCCGAATGATAATGTTAAGTCTATGGGGGTGTTATTTTCAAAAATATCGCTCATTTTTTTTTCTTTTTTTTAGAATAGTTGAGGACGATCTATAACCGGGCTAGTTTTTTTTCTTTTTCGATTTTCATTTTAGACTTCATTTTTCTAAATTACTTTAAATTTCGTAGGCTGTTTTGAACTTGAAACGACTATTATATTAAAAAATATGTAACTGAAATCGAAAAGTTGAAAACAAGTCCGGTTGTAAATCGTCCTAAGCTATCCTATGCAAAAAAATAAAAATAAAAGTAATAATATGAAAATTTGAGAGTGATATTTGAAAATAGCGCTCCTATAGACCCCATTATCATCAGAGTCTTGATCCGAACCCCATTATCATCCATGCGTGATTCGATTGGCTTAGCAAATTTAACAGCGTGAAAATTTAATTCCTTTTATCCTATCGATATCTAAATAAATAAATAAGAACAATATTATAATAAAAAAGTATTGCCCAGCTAAACTGATGGCATTGAGCTCATAGGCTACACGTACTAATTGTACATGACAGCTTTATATTTTAAAGGGTTAATTCCTTTCAAAAAGCAAATTAAGGGGGGGGGCGAAACAGCTTCCTCCATTTCCCCATTTTATACTTAATCATTGAACAACTTAAACTAATCACGGATATGCTTTATTATATAAAAAACTGATAAATCTACTTGAAAACCCATCTATATCAATTAAGGGGAGGGGCATTGGCCCCCGTTCCTCCTCTTTATACTTATCCAATGAACACCTAATAACAATCACGAAAGTGATTATCATAAAGTTCCTATATCTAAATTTTAAATGAAAATTGTAAATTCCACATGAAAAACCCATTTATATAAATTAAGAGGAGGTGCATTATCCCCCGTTCCCCTCCTTATACATATCGAATGAACGCCAAACACTAATCAGCGAAGCGCCTTATCAGAATATAAATATATCTTAAGTTTCAAGTGAATCGTAATATTTTATCATGAGTTATCGCGTTACGCACTTACGCACAAACGCACATACGCACATACAAAATGGACGGGCACATAAGCTCCCAGGCTTTGATAGCCTGTGAGCTAAAAATGAGAAATTACCATAGTAAAATAAATAAAAATAGAAAGCCATTTTTAAAATTTATTTAGAAAAGATAATTGAAATAAAATACATTTTACTGCAATGCAATTTACAAAAGATGAGCCCTACCATATTCAATGATACCGATGGCTTTGAAAACTTCGTTTACAAATTTAATTCTAATTATCTCTGGATCGGATTGTTATTTTCAAAAGTAATTGAAAATTAAATTATTCGTCATTAAAATGAATTGCTTTTATAAAGTTCTGTCTTTAATTTGAAATCTTAAACTTAATGCAAATTCATTTTAATTTGGTTGTGTAAGTTTACCATAATTAAATAGATAAGATGATGTACTATATCGCGTATCATCTTATTGTTACCAAAATATAAATGAGTCTTCCAAAATATAATGAATAAAATAAAATCAATATTTTTCAAAATTTCATACATGCAAGTGCAAAAGTTAAAGTGCAAAATTTATCAAAGAAAACAATATTTTTCTTTGATATATTTTATACTGTGTTTAATTTTTGAGTATTTATTGTTAGAACTTTCCAATAAAGTTAAAAAAAGCTAATGCATTCAGTTTGTCTGTCCGTCTCTCCACGCTCTATCACCCGTAAATATACTCGGATTTTCATGAAATTGATAAAGCTTATTTTGGGTCACGAAAGCATGTTTGCTATTGCATTTGAATTATGTACGATTAATGGTTCAGTTACAGGGACTCTCAAAAGAATTCGATTACTTTATAGTATTTGTCGGAAAATCGTTTGGAGACATTACGCTGTTTCAAATGAATTCAAATTGATATAAATCACTGAATTTCACTACAGTCACGTTAAATCTGAGCAGTCATAGCATTTTTTAGTTTTACAGTGACATACAAAAGAAATCGGTTACAATTCTGTCTTTGAGTAATAATTGCTGGAGAATACATTTAAAAATTCGATATGCGCTTTTAATTTCTTTTTTGCCTATTACACTTTGTATATAAATTCTATACATCATATACAAGACTGCACAAAAGTATTTGCATACCATTCTCCTTATTACAAAAATTGCTGAAGGGGAATTTTCTACTGAAATATATGTATTTCTTAAATGAACTAAATTTTGGAATGCATGTTGCTAATTGAAAAAAAAAATATTTATCATATACAGGGATGCTAAAAAAATCGGATAATTTTCCGATTGTAGGTAGGAACAGCTGAAATTCAGTTTTGAAAATGCATTATATATTTCCTTATGGTGAAATAGAACATAGTATTTTATTTTTTTTAACCGTGCAGTTTTGTTTCATTATTCTGAATCTGTTTGAAAGTGCTTCATAATCTATACTTGACGCATGATTTTTTATCCTTTCTTGTTAATATAAAAAAAATATATTAAATTTAATTCTTGTTAATATTTCAGAATGTTTTGAAGTCAAAAATATTTATTAAATTGTCAATTTTAAAAAAGAATAAAAAACAGTACTTAAAATATCACTTTCCAGATTCTATCTTTATATTGTTTTTCTTTATCCTTATTTAAGTATGGATGAAAGCCAGTTCAGTATTTCATTGAAATGAGTATTTTGTACACAAATATTTTAAATTGTAAACACTTAAATCTTTTTTAAAAAACATATATGTAATATTTTTAAAATATGATTTTGATTGTCTTTGCAAAAGTATCCAAATAAAGAAATTACGGAAGAAAAAGAGTTGAAGAGTAGTTTTAAACACATTTTCCCTTTCATTTTTAAAACAATATTTTTTTCGTTAATAAATCGAAAAATATTTTTAACTTCATATAACACTTCTTTACAAATTTCCAAAAAATAAAAACTGAGAGGGAAAATATTCCTTCTATGTTGTTTCGATTCTTCCTATCATATGCTGTCTTAAAAACTAAATAGAAATTGATTAAAGCTACATATGAAAATGAAATCTGGGAAATTAGACGGAAGTAAGACCAAGCGAGATAAAGATTCTCTACAACAAAGAAAATTGCTTATGATCTTATATTTTTCAGTTGTTTATAAGGATGTATTTGTTATAAGAAAATATTCGAAACTGGATGATGTTTCATAACACAATTAATTAGAGAACTTAGGAGTGTCTGAAAATCGACTTTATCCTTTTTTTCCGTAAAAAATATTTCATAAAAGATAAAGTTAAAATAAAAATGTGAAAAAACATACAATAACAGAAAATGTTTGTGTAGGTTCCACAACTCATTTATATCATCAAAAATATACACTGTTAAAAATTTCTGAAAAAACACATTTTCACTTTGATTTTTAATGCATTATTTTTTTTCGTTAATAAACCGAAATATATTTTTAATTTCATGTAGCACGTTTTACAAATTACCACTATAAATAGAAATAAAGAGAGAGAATATTATTTTTACCAGATTCTTCTTATATGATGTCATAAAAACTAAGTAAAAATCGATTAAAGCTACATACGAAAGTCAGATCTGTCAAATTAAGCGGAAGTAAGACCCTGCGAGATAAAGAAAATTGCTTATGATCATATATTTTAAAGTTTGATTTGTTTAAATCGTTTCTTTCTTTTGTCTAAAATCGCAGGTGGCCGGTCACCTTTGGGCATAGCGTGTAGAAATACGTTTTTTAAAAATGATAGGATATAAAAAAAACTTATTCCGTAACTTCTTTTTTTTAAATTTAATCCTTGGTTATCTATGAAAAGATATAAGAACTGCTGATTAAGAAAATAATAAACTTTGTGCGAAAATATATGCTTTACCCTAAAACAGAGGTTCCCAAAGTGTGCTCCGCGGAGCCCTTGGGGCTCCGCCTGATTTTTCCAAGGGCTCCGCGGCGTTCCAGGAAAATAATCAAAACATGAAAAAAATAGCATATTGCAAGTGAAAGATTTTCAAAAGTATGAGGGAATTTTTGTCCGTGTGTGTAAAAAATAAATATATCTATAAATGGGTTGAAAAAAAAAAACAATAATACACTTTAAACTTCAAAGCTACTTAAATATTCGAATTATACATGTACCTATTTTCTGTATAATATTTTTGGTTTAAATTGTTTTATTTTATGTTTCTGCATTTAATGTGTTTTAAAGATTCGATTTAAACTAAGCTACAGGCAAAAGTGTAGTCGTAAAAAACAGAGGATATACGCTAAGCAGAGGGTATACGCTCAAGGCAAAGAGCATACTCTGGAATGAGTATACATAAGTTTTCTTGAAAAGCAGAGGATATACAGTGCTCCTTAAAAAAATACAGAAGATATACGACGTATACCCCCGTACACCCTCCACTACATCCCTGGCTACAGGAAATAGCATTCTGAATCGAATGCATAACGTGAATCGAAACAGAAAAGACCCTCCAGTGCTGTTAACTGTGCTTGCGGAACAAACTAGAGAACAATTTTGTTATTTGGAGTTTCTCCTATTTATATGTTTATACTTAATTCTTTTTTGCTTACTAACAAGGTTTCTGAACAAATTGTCAAAAAAGTATTCAAAGTCATCTCGAAACTCTGATAGATTCGTTTGAGCATTACTTTCCAGCTGATGATAAGTGTCCAGTAAGATGCTGGACAATTTTAAATGGGTACTAAATCCATTCAGCGTAAAAACAAAATCACACACCTTAAGCTCTGGGGAAAATGAAGCTCTCACTGATTTAACATCTCAAAACCATTTAGTAATCGCTTTTCAAAGCAAGGTATCACTGAATTTTGGTGTCATTTGACAGATAAATACAAAATCTTGTTAGACGAAGCAAAATTAATTTTAATCCCATATTTCAACGACATATCTGTGTGAAGCTGAATTCTTCACTTACAAAAGTATCAAAACAAAATACAGTAACCGGTTAAATGCAGATCCAGACATTCGCTTACATTTGTAGAAAATTGCACCAGGTGTCAAAAAACTGTGCAGAACAATTCAAGCATACTTTTCACACTAAACTTTAATATTTTATTGTTCGTCACAAAAAAAGCGGCATTTAATATTTGTATATATTGCATATTATATTATTTTTAATTTCCTTAAACTGTTTATTTTATTTTTATTAAATTTTACTTATTTAAATCTTTTATCCTAGTTTTAAAATTGTATTTAATTTTTAAAACAATGTCTGTCACTTAAAACGTCTTTTCTTAAAAGATCTTGTGTCATTGAAAATCCCTCACTAGATTCACTTGTGTGTAGTGTGTGTATGTATTTTTTTTATTTTTATATCTTTATTTTTTCAATCTGTTTATGTTTTTTGTATTAATTTGTAATTATTTAAAATTTTTTATACTGTTTTTCATAGTAAAGACATATTTGTCTCTAAAAACATATTTTTATTGAATCTTCTATCATTTACAGCATCAGATTCATATTACACTCGTCTACATTGTGTATAAATATTTCTTTTTTTATGTATAAATTTAAATTCTTTAATCTGTTTGTGTTATTTGTATATTTAAATTTTCTATACTGTTTTTCATTGTACAGCATCATTTGTCGAATAAAATGTCCCCTTTTTGTATCTTTTATCATTTAATAAACCCCTCATTAAATTTATTTAATAGTTATAAATGCTTTGTTTATAGATTCTTTCTTTTTGTAACTTTAATTGCTTTAATCTGTTTTTTTATTTTTATTTTTTAATTTTCTATGCTTTTTACATAATTGTACTTAATTTTATAAGCAGTTTATATTGATAAAAACGCATTTGTTTAGCAACTTCTATCACTTTACGAACCCTCTTTAAAATTTTCTTTTTATTGGTCTCTGCCACATTTTTCAATTAGAAATAAGTCTGCAGCAAATATATTCTTTACATTTATCATCACATTAAGAATTTAAAATTTTGCTCAGTTCCACCCCTTACTTAGACTGTTTGTCAATGAGTACCCGTTATAATATAAATTTAGTCCCATATATATTGTGTTAGTAAAGTTTTTCTACTAGCTTCAGTTCGTTTAACATGTGTAATTTTTAATTACATAGCTGTTTTGAGGGGAAAAAAAACCGAAAGAGTCTTTTTTTTTAAACTATAATTAACAACTAAATACTTTAAGTAAAAATTTTCAAAAAAGTTAACCCCTTCGTGATGGGAGTCTTTTATGAAATTTTTAATATTTTGTCACCGTTTTTTTTAAACAGAAATTTGTGCTTTTTTAAATCGAAAAAATATGCTCCGATTAAGTATAGCAAATTTTACAGTAAAATTTTACTGGTGGGGATAAACAAATATTATTAATCCTTTTTGCGGCACATATAAGTGTCATTCGTCTCCAAGGGGTTAACAATGCTGCATTTAATAATACAGCTTATAGATTTTGCCGCGCCCATTTAAACACTAAATCGGTGACCTACTTTTAATTGTATTTTTAAAAAATGGTTCAAAAAACGAAGCTGAGAGGCGATTAATTTTCGTTGCATGTTTAGAAGTGCTAGAAACTTAAAAAAGAACGAAAAAATATTCCATGATCGCCTGATTCTGTTACGGGTAGGCGGGGCTAGCGAAAACGGGTCACAAAATTACTCATGGACGACAGAACTATCCATTATCTTCTTTTTTTTGCGGGTAGCCTAGTGAAATTATACAGAAGTATCTCTCTGCAAATGAAAACTGTACAACTTACCTTTATTTCTCTGTGTGCGTGTATGTGTGTGTGGTTATCGCTAAATAATAATAGTTTTACGTAAGCCCCAATGCAATGGGTAATCCAAACATGGTTACAATTTTTATCTTTAATTCCCAGTTCTTACTGGAAATCCCAAAAGAAAATTTCTTATTTTAAAAATGGATGTCATTAACCCCTAAACAGTACCACTTGAACATCGCTCGCATAAAAAAGAGTCTGTTTTTTTTCGTTACTAAAAGCTTTCAGCAATCACAAATTTTTAACTATAATTTTTGTCGTATTTGAAGAAAATAGCTCGATTATACAAAATAGATATTTTAATACAAAAAAAAAATGATTTTAATCCTTATTTTTATTTTATTGTATCCAATAACAGTAATATTAAATAAAACTGTTAAATGGTTATATAATAGAAAGTTTGATTTTTAAAATTTCTATTATGAATTCAGTGTTTCTGTATACGGAAAGGGCTAAACTGAGAACCTTAGTCCAATGTTGGAAATTATTGGTTAGATTTTAATCCAGCAAATTTTTCTCTGTTCCATAGGTATGAAAAACATTAATTTGTAAACTACAGAGTATCGTCGGGTTCAGGGGCTCCGCCTCAGAAAATCTCCCCAGATTGGGCTCCGCGAGTTCAAAAGTTTGGGAACCGCTGCCCTAAAAGAACCAATATCTTTTGCATCCATTTACAAATACCACATTAGTCTATGTTTTGCCTGTATGCGACACTAAAAAACAGTCTTTAAATAAATTTAAACACTTCTAAAATTGCTAAATTTCCTTTTACGTTAATAAATGCTTGCATATCATAAGAATCCATGTACAGATAGTTATTTCTTTGGAGATCTTTTATAATAATATTAAATTGTTTTTCGTGCTCCTAAGTAAAATTTGTCTCAGCACAGAAGAGGATAAAATTCTTACAGCAATCAATTGCTGGCAAAATTTCTGTTATCTGTACTGGCCAAATTATTTTGATAACAGGTAAAATTGTACATAAATCAGCCTAGAAGTTAGTTTAATGTGATATATTGAATATTTGGTGAATAATATATGCAATAATTACAATGAGCATATCGATGTCTACTGATGGCTTTTAGATATTTACTCATAGCAGATATGACCGCCTCGCATCCGTTAGATGGACTAATGAATTCCTTTCATCACTATGATGCTACATACACAAATTAATTGCTTAATTAATTGAACCTAGTTTGTTGTTGCAATTTTGTTCACTCCAGTCTTGCCGTAGGGTCAATCGATTTCAAGTGGTCCAGAAAATATTTTTTTGGTTGCTCGATCATTTTTAAAAAATCTGAAATTTTTTGTGCAACAAACCTAACATGATGGAAGTTCAAAATGACTATTATTTTATTTTTATTAATTTTTGTTTGCGCATGGCAGCCATTTTTGTTTCATCGTTTGCAGTGATTTTCTCGAATGCTAGGGTATACGAAGTTGTAAAAATCTCGTCTTTTGTTTTCCCAATTCAAATGGGGTTTGCAGCATTTTGTTCAGAATAAAATAGGCTAAAGATATGGTGGTAGAATAGTTTTTAAAAAGAAATTTTTACTGGTAAAATTTTAGCACAAAATGTAAGATTTTTTCCAAAATCTGTCCGTTTACAAGAGAAAATTTTTCATGCAGGGAAAACTGTCAATATGACACAATTTTTTTTTGCAAAGAGGTCAAAGATACATGTACTCACACTCCGAATTCCAGATCTGGGAGTTGATTTCTCTTTGCGAAAAACATTCCAAAATTTGTCAAAAATTCCAAAACTCGCACTTTTTAGGCTTTGATATCTCCTCCGGGGCACAAGATAAAAATCTAAAATTTCGGTCTTTGATAGTATTGTATGAGAGTGTTATGTACAAAAAAAAAATCAAGAAGGAGATTTGACTACAAGCTGAGATATGACGTGGAAAATGTGTGAAAACAATACTGCCAAACTATTGTATCCAACTATGTGTTTCTTCATACCTCCAAAATGTTATTGATGGTCCAATGTTAAATGTTAATTAAAAATATCTTCTTCAATTGCGTGTGTGTTATTTAATCAAATCAAAATGTATGCTAAGCCACTTCACTATTTTTCCAGATGAATAAAACCTATTAGAAATCATCTGCAACAATTTGTCTCAGATTGTCTCTCAGATTGTCTGATCTCAATTTGTCTGACATTGATCCAGAAGCATCATAATATCTCTCCTAAATAGTGTGAAAATATTTCGCAGCTCTTTGTTGAGTATATACAATATCTTAATTAATTTAACATTTTGTTATTAAACTGTTTTCAACAAACAATATTTTCTATGTAAATATTATAATAAAAGAGATAAATCTCATTTCTCTTAATGTACTCGCATATTTTAACATTTTCTGACCTCCGTAACTTAGCTTTTCCTCAAATCTCCTTCTTGAAATTTTTTGTACATAAAACGACCATAAGATACTAACAAAGGCCAGAATTTTAGATTTGTATCTTGTACCACACCACAGATATCAAAGTCTAAAAAGTGTAAGTTTCAAAATTTTTGACAAATTTTAATTTTTTTTTCGAAAAGATGAATTAATTTCCACGTCTGGGACTTTGGTGTGTCAGTATAAATACTTTTGAACTATTTGTATAATAAATTGTGCTATGTTGACAGTTTTCCTTGCATAAAAAATTTCCTCTTGTAAATGGACAGATTTTGGAAAAAATATCACACGATGAAGCAAAGATAGTCACCATGTACAAACAAAAAATAGTAAAATCAAAATAATAATCATTTTGAATTTCCATCATATTAGGATTGCTGTACAAAAACTTTCAGATTTTTTAAAAATGGTCAAGCATTCAAAAAATATTTTCCGCACCACTTGAAATGGCTTAACCCAATATCATCTAGTAGGTTTTATTCAAATGGACATTTAGTGCATTGGCTTAGAATATATTCCCGATTGTTTAAATCACACAAAAGCATTTGAAAACGATTTTTATAATTAACATTTAACTTTGCACCATCAATCAATTGTAATTTAACATTTTGGAAGTATGGATAAACACATAATTACAGTATTTGACAATATTGTTTTCACACATTGTCCACATCATATCTCAGATTGTAGTCAAATCTCCTTATTGAAATCTTTTGTACATAACACTCTCATACAATACTATCAAAAGCTGAAATTTCAGATTTTTATCTCGTGCCCCACCAGAGACATCAAAGCCTAAAAAAGTGCGATTTTGGGAATTTTTGACAAATTTTGGAATTTTTTTCACGAAGAGAAATTAACTCCCAGATCTTGAACTCGATGTGTGAGTACATGTACCTTTGAACTCTTTGTAAAAAAGATTGTGTCATATTGACAGTTTTCCTTGCAAGAAAAATTTCCTCTTGTAAACGGACAGATTTTGGAAATAATCTTAGATTTTATGCTAAAATTTTACCAATAAAAGTTTATTTTTAAAACCTATTCTACCACCATATCTTTATCCTATTTTATTCTGAACAAAATTCTGCAAACCCCATTTCAATTGGGAAAATAAAAGACGAGATATTTACAATTTCGTATACCCTAGTATGTGAGAAAATCGCTGCAACCGATGAAACAAAGATGGCTGCCATGCGCAAACAAAAATTAATAAAAATACTAGCGAGCTACGCCCGCTAGCTGGGCCACTTTTTCCAAACGAACCTTGGTATTAAGCAGCATATAATAAGCAAAAAAATTCATTAAATAAGCAAGTCTTGGTGTTCGAATCCTCAAGCACAAAAAAAAGTAAATTAAAGAGCCATGGTCCCGTTAAAAATATGTGATTTCGCACTGTGGGCCACGTGCACTTGAAAAAAAAAAAAAAAAGATTGTGGATCGGTACTATGGTCGCGTCGCGCCCATAGTCCCGTTAAAAATATTTGGTTTTGCACGGTGGGCACTACGCGCCCTTAAGACATTTTTCCGTATTTTTTAGTTCATCAGAAGCAGATTTTTACGCAGATTCTGAATATGTAATCAGTTTTTTTTTCTACATTAAAAACTGTCTGCATGATGGTTTAAGAAAAAACGCGCAAAAAAAACGCAATTAGCGCCGGTAGAAAAAGCGGTTTTCGGCTGTTTTTTTCTTTTAGCCAAAGGGGAAAAGTTCAGGTTCTTCACCGCAAAGTAGCGCAGTGTTCTGCCTCGGAGCTCCGTTTGAGCGCCGTTTGGGATTTGAGACATTTTTCGTTCCGATTCCCAAGGGGTTTTTAATTCATAACTTTTTTAATTTTGGTCCCACGGTCTCGAAAATGCCCGAGATGACTTCCCCGGAATATTTCCAATCGAAAGACACCTCTCGCGATTTCCAACTCGGCCGCGTTGCGAACTGTAATCGGCTTCAAGCAGACAGACAGACAGAGGCGCACGGATTTTATTAGTATAGAAAATAATAGTCATTTTGAACTTCCATCATGTTAGGGTTGTTGCACAAAAAATTTCAGATTTTTTTAAAAATGGTCGAGCGACCAGTGCTGGACCACTTGAAATGGATTGACCCCGTAGCATAACGTTCACTTTATTGTGAGTGTTCCAAACTATACGAATCGCGGTTTGTTAATATAAATGTCTTATTTCGCTGAGCTATCAGATTAAATATTTAGGCTTAATATGCTTACGTTAAAATCAATAATGTTTAAACACAAAATAGAAAACAGTAAGACATTCATGTTAAAGTATCTGAGTCATGTTTGTCGGTGGCACTAATTATAATAAATCATGCATCAAATCTAACAAAACGCGAAAATATAGGCAGTATACTCCGCTACCAAAATAATTCGATTCTACCATTCTACGAACAAAAATTTATTGTACTTTAGTGTACTTATAGTTTGTGTTTGGGATCTGTGGAATTCATCGAATTCTCTTTCGTACCAGTGTACTCACTATTTTTACAGCATTTTATGCTGTTAAAATTTCATAGTCTGTCAAAAGTGGCTGGTTTTGCATACATTATGATTTATATAGTGCAAAATATATTGGTATATATAGAAGGCTAAATGTACTACTTTTTTAACAATACAATTAACATTCACAATTTAAATGTAATTTTCCTTTATTTATGATATGGGTTGTTGTTGTTGTTTTTTATTAAATTCGCCAATTTTGTAAAAACAAGTTTTTATAATTAAAAAATACAACATTTGATAAAAGCTGTTTTCTTCTTGAAAACAAAAACTAAAACTGAACTTGATTTCGTTTGAATACACATCGATATAAACTTTGAAGCACTTTAAAAACGAATTAAAATTTAATAATGTTCTTCACTTACTCAAAAATAAATGGAATAAGATGCGATATTTGCTTTTTCATACAATGTGTAGAAAGAAATTCAATTAAAGGAAAAAGGAAAAATACTTTATCGGTAAACGATAAACCCTCAAGATGCCAAGTATAAAGGGAGTAGAAGTAGCACTGACAGTATATAATAAATTATTTCCATCTGCAAGTGCAGAGTACTAAGACAAATTCAATGAGAAAGAAAAAAGATCTGTGAGATGCATTACGTAGTTCATTGCATTTGCAATTTTAAAAAATTTAACTCTTTTATTTTTTGCTTTAGTTGTTTTCTTTTTAACACTGTTTAACTAAGGTTTTTTTTTCTTTTTAATTTTTATAAAATGAAATTGAGAATTCATTAACGTCTGTCTCACTTTAAAACCTTCCCTGCACGTTTTTTTTTATTTTTTGAAAAAAAAATGAAATATATATATATCGGTCAAATAATGGGGAAAAGAGTAAATAAATAAATAAATATAGAAATTTTAAATTTTCAGCTAAAATTTGATATTTTATAGCGTGAATCGCAGTTCTTTTGAAATATATATCATTTAAACTTTGAAGCACTTTAAAATAATATTAAAATTTAAAAATATTTTTTTTACTCCAAATGGAATAAGTTGCGATATTTACTTTTTCATACAATGTGTAGAAAGAAATTCAGTTAAAAAAAAGAGGAGAAATATTTTATCGGTAAAAGATAAACCCTCAAGATATCAACTAAAAAGGGAGTAGAAGTAACACTGACAGAAGATAATAAATTATTTCCATCTGCAAGTGCAGAATGCAAAGGCAAATTCAATCAGAAAGGTAAAAGATCTGCGAAATGTGTTGTGTAATTTATTGCATTTTTAATTAAAAAATTTTAACTCATTTATTTTTTGCTTTAGTTATTTTTCCTTTTCAATACTGTTTTACTGAGTTATTTTTTTTAAATATAAAATTAAAAGGAGAATTCTAAATCCGTTATCTTACTTTTAATCCTTCAATGTATGTGTTTTTCTATTTTTAAGAAAAACAGCAAACCTTTTAGACCGTATGATTTCCCTCTACACTGTTAAAAATATTGCTCTAGATAGAACCAAATTTTGGTGCTCAATAGCTGCCACCATACGATGATGAAATCTCGTACCAACATTTGGAGTTTTTTATTTCAACCTCTTTCCAACTATTGGAACTATGCTTCAATAGGAGCTCCAAATATTGGTTGAAGATTTCACCATCTTACAGTGGCTGCTATTGAGCACCAAAATTTGGTTCAAACTAGAACAACATTTTTAACTGTGTAGTTACTGTTTTGTATCCGGATGAACAGTTTTATGAATAATCCAAATTTGAAGTCGCAATTATATGTTAGTATTGATTTTTTAAAACTTTGCTAACCTTTCCATATCTATTAAACTCGTGATGCTGAACCATTTTACATCCGCGTGCCAATTTTTTAGCAAAAAGAGTTTAGCGTGTCCATTACATGCCAACTAAAAAGCAAATTTAAGTGCATCGAAAGAAATCAATATTTTAACACTATTTCTTAGAATTTAAAAATATCGGTAACATACATGTATATACTATGTCTACCTATCTACATTATAATGAACAAAAGTGAGTAAGCAGCTGTGAGTAAGAATCCGTTATATTGTGAATGACAACACGATGCAATCTATGCTAATAAAAGAACAAATCGTTCTATTTCTATGTCTGTCTGTTTTTCTGTGAGTGCGCGTGATGGCTAGCAGAAACTACGGCACGTACGGGTCTCAAAAAATTTGTGACACTAGTCTAAAGGCTCTCATGATGTGCCTGACATTTCCAATTTCGAAATTCTATTTATTTGCTAAGTAATTAATTAAATTTCGGAACTCACTCTCATAAAAAGTGTGCCTTTTTGCCGTTTTATTTCTCCCCGACTACTTTCGTTTGGTTGGTTCATAAAGCGTCTCTCATCAAAAGCACATTTCTACACTACTCGACACTGAAAATGCAATACCAAGAAGGAGTGATGATAAAGTGATGAAATTTGGGGAAAATACAGAGACAGCAAAGAGCATTAAGTGATCTTTATTTCAAAATGAAAGTCAGAATACAGAACGAGAACGGTGTCGGTTCAGTAGGATATAGGACCACCGCGGATAGCGATGCATGAAGAAACACGTCTAGGCATAGAGTCAATAAGAGTGCGGATGGTGTCCTGAGGGATGGCTCTTCATTCCCTTTCAACTATTTGCCGTAGTTCGTCTTCTGAACGAGGCAAGGGAAAGTCCGTAAACAGCGTCCAATCACATCCCACATATGTTCGACAGGTGACAGGTCAGGAGAGTACGGTGGCCAGGAAAACATCTGTATACCTTGCAGAACATGTTGACACATGCGAGCAGTGTGTGGTAGGGCGTTATCCAGCTGAAAAATTGCATTAGTCTGCCCCTGAAGGTAGGAGATTGCCACCGGCCGCAGTACATTATCCAAGTACCGTTGGGCCGTCATAGTGCTTTGAATACGAACTAGAGGTGACATGGAATTATACGCAATAGCGCCTCAAACCATTATGCCTCGTTGTCGCGCAGTGGGGCATTCCACAGTTACTGCCGGATTCGGTCTGACTCCACGAAGGCGCCACAAACGTATGCGGCGACTGCCACTGGATAAACAGAACTGTGACTCATCTGAGAACATGAGGTTTCGCCAATGTGTCATCCACGTCACTCTAGTCCGGCATCATTCCAAACTTTGGCGTCAATGCTGTCGAGTCAATGGCAGTCTTCTTAACAGACGCCGTGAATGCAGGCCATGTTCAACCAGTCGACGGGAAATGGTTCTGGTCGACACAGAAACATCCATGATATCTTGTACATGCTGCAGAATCGAGGTACAAGTAACTTGTGGATCTGCCACAGCTTGCCAGCGGATGCGTCGATCCACGCGTGCTGACGTCACTCTGGCTGCATCTGCACCCCTCAATCTTGCCACATTTCCTTGTTCCAATCATGTTCGGCACAGCCGATGCACCGTGCTCGTATTCATGTAGATATCAGCTGCGATTTGACGTAAGGACCAACCCCCACTTCTCAGTCTCATCACCATATCTCTCTTAAAATCGTCTATCTGCTTGAAGTGCTTTCGTTGACGACGGCCTGTCATTCTCTTCTGTACACGTATCCTCCGTCACAAAAAAAAATTTCTTCGATAATTCGTCTGACAGAAATAACGACATGATTATTGCCCATTCTACAAATTCCTTTCCTTATATCTTACATCACGTGCGGCGGAGACCTGTGCTTTTCACATCATTCACATTACTCAGTGACGTGCGTCTACTCTAAAATTTAAATAAATTTCTGACCACTCCTTCTTGGTGTTGCATTTTCAATGTCGAGCAGTGTATTTTTACACTTGCTTTTGGTTAGTTCGTTGTATAAAATATTCGCTGAAATAATTAAATAAGATGGAATAGAATTAAGTAAACTAATTTGAGTGTTTAACATTTTAAAAGTGACCGTGTATTCAAATAAATATTAAATTTTAGCGCGGATGTGAAACACATGTTTTAGAAACATATTTAATAATAATGAACGTTTAAGAGAATAAATTATTTTCAAATGACGCCTCAACCTAACAACCAACTTGGCAATTTGGTTCGCATGTTGTTTGAATAGTTATTTTAAATAGAATTTAAATTCTCAATTTTGAGATTCATAATGAAATATATTTTTTTAATGATATTTTAAAACACATATTTTTAATTGCTCTTTTTTGCTTTTTCAATACATGATTTTGTTTCGAATTCATCGCTTACCTGGTATACAGTGCCGCAAGTAGTGGAAATCTGTGTCGCATATTCGTACAGAAGATATCTCGTCCTTCAAGTAGTCGTTATTTTCGAACAATAATTTCAAAAATTTATAAATTCTTATTTTCTTTTCCAACCCCCTCGACTAATATGTCTACGAATAGAGGAGGAGATTTATAATAGAGTTATTTTGGGTATATGTTTGTTAATAAATGGATGCGTTTCCGGAGGTAAAAAAATGGAACTAACATACAGAGCATGCGCAGCTTCCCTGTAATTTGGTGAAGCATGCAGCAGCGAGCCGAGTCGGAGGTTCTTATAGATCATAACTGATCTCTCAATTGAGTGGATGTTATCATTATTTCCGAATAGAAATATCAACAAATATTTTAAATCGCTATTTGTATCCCCATTCCGTCGGGTCTACTAATATATTGAATAATGTATCTGTGCCTAATATGGACACCCTAAGGTAAATGTATTTTTTCACCCCCATGTACACATGATAGAACTCCAAAAACATATGACCATGATCCCTGGACTGTTGACAATCAGTACTAAAATTAGCGACCTTGTAACTATTATGGTTTTTATTTAAATGATAAAAACAAAAAATGTTTACAAATGTCCATATAAGGCACCACTAGTCCCTATTATGGACAGGTGGCTTCTTATTGACCTACTGCACAGGGGGTATGAAGGAGCCACTCTTCTATGGAATTTTAGATGAGAGGGGATAAAAAATATATCTTAAAGTATTGCGGGGAGGGTAGGCCACAGTAAATAGGAGTATCTTCTATGCCTTACTTCGATGCCGCTACCTTAATGTTCGTATCTTCAGAACGTGCACTTTAGAACGGGGGGTCATTTTCGGTTGTGGCTCTTCGAAGACCGATGCAAAGCACCTCAGTTACTACAAAATATTATGAAATAATGTAATTGGTTTTGCTTATCTTTCTATTTTTGTGAATCTGAAGATTCACCTGCTGTACTTCCAATGTGGACATAAGGTGTCTATATTGGGAATCGGGAGTAGCTTTATTTAATCTTCTAATAAATAATTAAAGAAAATGTTTTTAAGCAATATGTGCAATAGCAATCGAAAATATGTTTTAAAAGCTTTCTAAAACACCCTACTTTTTAATATTTAAAGTAATTTTACAATATCTAATAAGAATTTAAACTTACCTGTAATTACTATCAGCATACCACGAAACAGCAAGTTTCCTTGTAAATGGCGAACAGCGCGCTTTTTTGTAGTTTGCTGGCTTAATTATTTTTTCAACTGCTTTTTTTCACGGACATGTAGAGTGATCTCTCTATAAAAATTGTTACTTTAAAAATATTAGGGGTGTCCATATTGAGAGCACTGTCCATATTGGGTACAAATACCTTATATCTATGGATAGATTGAAAATCGGAATATCGTTCGGATTTAAGTTTGTTTATGAAATAACACTCATCCTCGTGATGGTAAGTGAAACCAAAACATTAAGCAAAGCGTGTATAGCAGGCCTGCTACACTCGACCGAAAACGGAGGTGGCACGTGTCGGATTTTTGTACAAAACATTGCGCTTTGTGGAGTGTTTTTTTTTTTTTTTTTTTTTAATGATTCACAGACCTGTTATAGTTACGTTTCATTTAGGTTTTGGTTAGTATTTTATGCACAGATTAAGTATTACGCATGTTTTGATTAAAAAGATATACTTAATTTTGTACAAAGACACTATATACTACCTTTTTGGGTAATCACTGAGCATCGATTTCATTCAAAGTATAGTCGGATTTCAGAGTGATATAATTAGTTAGAAACTCAAAATATTTCACTTGGGATTTCGATGCAAAAAATGAATAGTTACATGACTTAAAGTTGATTTTTATTTATAATTATCAACATTTTTTCATTAAAATCACGCAATCGGTAGCGACGAATTCCATCTCCCATTTCCCATTGCAGTGATTTTGAGTATTTTAGCACTCAATATTAATTTAATTTTTAGTTTTTTTTTTATTTCATTTTTATTTATTTATTTTAACCAATTTTTCACTCAGTCAATGTTTACGTATTTCGATTTAGTGTTAAAATAATACAAATTTCAGGTTTATTTAACATTATTATTAGAGCCACGGGCAACGTCTGGCGGGTCAGCTAGTTTAAAATGAAAATTCGGTTTTATAGTTTTTGCTATTGCAAATTCTTAAACTTGTAAACATCGCAGATTTTCAAATTTTATACTTTCGTATAGGGGGGAAATGTGCTTTTATATGCAATTATTTTATTAAGCTGTATCTCAGTTTATTTTTGAAATATTAAATTTCGTAGTTTTTAATATTTTTTTGTAATTGTGACAGGTGAAGTTCTCCTTTTCTATTGAAAGTAAAGGGAAAATAGCTGGTTTCTGTACCTTTTAGTTGATATTTTCTCATAAAAATTGAAAAAAAATGATATTAAGATATGTGGTACATCAAGAATATCATCTGTTATAAAATCCGTATGTGTACGTACGTATTTCATTTAAAAAAATGTTAGTGTTAAAATGGAATAAGTTTTCTGGTTTTCATTCCGAAGCATAAGGGCTTCAGTAGATAACTTTATCATAATAACCTTTATTATATTTTACGAATTACATATCTATATTATAAAGGACAAATATATCTCTTTGTAAAGCTGACGTCAGTTTGCAATTGGCCACACTTAGCGACCAAATTTCGGTTTTAAAATTTTCGCTACTGAAATTGTTTAATCTTATGTCCACCGTATAGATTTAGATTTTAACGAGTTGTATACGATAACAATGTACTTTCAAACGCAATTTTTTTCAAAAATATATCTTAATTGACAGATATACTATATTTTTAGAAATAATTTTCAAGCATAACATTTTGTAATTTGTCTTATCACATGCCGGTTTTAATATATAAAAATGAACATTTTGCGCAAAATTGTTTAGTACGTATTCCTGACTATTTTTCTTTAACGAAAAGATTTTTTTTTTTTTATAAATAAATAAAACAATAGTATCAAACACAAATTCAACATATTTTTAAACAAAAAATTAAAATTTTTAAATAACCAAATAGGAAACAAATCGGATATTTTTATCATGCGTTACAGGTTCCGTACATACGTACATACTTACAGAACCAGATGGTTTATTAGTTCTCAGACTTTAATAGCTTGAAGCTATTAAGCTTTAATAGCCTGAAGCCTGTTTCTTTGTGAGCTAAAAAAAAAAAAAAAAAAAAAAAAAAAAAAAAAAAAAAAAAAACAGAAATTATTTATCTTATAACTCTAGTTTAACTAATATTTTGATAAAAGTCAATGTATGAATGTGATATTAATTATTTTTCCTTTTTATATACATTTTTATATATTTATATTTCTTATTTGATGAAAATATGTGTATTTTTATATTCTTCAAATTCAAAATTCGAAATATGCATAGGTTAAAATTCTATATTAAATATTTGAACAAGTGATTACAATATCGTTAAAGATAGATATTTTAAAAATTACGATATTTTGGACAGATTAAATACACATGAACTCTTCATTGAATATAAATAAGAGAAAATATTTTTTTCAAAATTATATTTATTGCTTTAATAACTAATATTAATTTGTATCGATACAAACCATTAAAAGAAAACTTATTCTTATTAATTTTATATATTTTTTTTCTTTCACTAATTTGCGGGAGAATTTTTCTTTAACACCCCCATTGAATATAAATATTAATTACACTGAATATAAATTGTAGTTTTTTTATTGATGTTAATTTTAATTATCATTTGAAAGTTGTTAAAAAATATTTCTATTTACTGCTTTTTTTTAAACTTAGTACTACAACAGTCATTTATAAAATTAATATTTACTGTGGATTTTTTTACATCTTATGTCAAATAAGTATGTAGCTATCTTATGTAAATAATTGCATTAAATATAGTATCTTGCCTTCTAAATAATATATTTAATTGTTGAATTATACTTTTGGTTATTTTAATTAATGATATTATATAGCTTCAGACAGTAACAAAATAATAATTAGTAACTCTCCCTTTTAATAAAACATTTCTTTATTATCTCTTAATAATGCGATGTATGTGTTTCAAAAAATCAAAATAATGAGAAAAGTTATTCATGCGAAATTTGAAAAAAAAATATATCTTTAATTTATTATAACATATTTTTAGGTGCTTTAATAATTATATAAATAAGTAGTATCTATAGATTTTGCCCGATCATTCTGTTTGTCTGTCTTTTGGCATATAAAAGTGCAAAAATTACCCAACCGATTTGTTTGAAATTTTAAATAAATGTTCTTTGAAGAATTTTGACGAGCCATTTCAAATTCCATGAAAATTGGATGTATCAATCAATTATGGGATTATCAATTATTGGATGTATATATCAATAAAATGTGTAAGTTTTAAAAATGCCGATTCAGGGTGGTTTAGACTTTGGAGAAATGAACAACTATTTTTTACCTTTATTTTTGTATCTCATTAAATGCTTTCAAAATCCTAGTCTTAAATTATGAGCTCAAAGTCTACATCGTTGGTAATGATTTTGTAGCACAAACTGAACTGTGCTCAGGAGTTGAAATTTGATCCCCCCCCCCCCCCCGAAATCCTGAACACAGTTCCATTTGCGCTTCTTAACGATTCAGATTTTGATCTCAAGGTTTAAGTTTAAGTCTAAGCTTTTGAAGATGCTTAATGAAATACAAAAATAACGGTATAAAACAGTTGTTGGTTACTTCAAAGTCTAAAATACTCTCGATCGGCATTTTTAAAACTTTATCTTTAAAATTTATTTTCAAGAAAATACTGGCATAACGAATAGTTTTCGTGAAAACCGCAAACAAATCGACCAATTTTTTTCGTTTTTATAATCATTTGAAGTTTTGGAATGTAAACTTTAATGGCGTCTATATCACCCTGAAGACGTTTGGCTCCATTAGTTTCCGATTTAATATTGTTTGTCTTGGTGAACTATCACCCCTCAAAGTTTGTACCATTAATTTGGAATCACCTATGTGTATGTCAGTATGTGTATTCTTTTGCACATATTAAACTGTTTATTTCAAGAGTTGGCAAGAAACTTTTGCACACTTATGGTGGTAGTTAAACTACACAATAAAATGTGTCATTCGAAATTTACACATTATGTGTTTAATGGCATTTTACAAACTACTTTACACATATAGACAAATCGTTTTTTCGTATCAGCGATATACTTGTTTTTATATGTAAATTTTATACATTTATTTCTTAGAGTGTATGTATGAATAAAGCTCTTTTTCAAGCTAAATATTTTAAATACAAACCCAATTAAAGATTCACGTAATATTTCAATTCATTTTTCAAGAGATTATGAATAAAATGGCTCTAATAAAATCGTTTAGTAGACATTAATTTCCTTCTTTGAAAGTCATTCTTTATTCCCTGTTGGCGAAGTTTATGTAGTAGAATAGAACGAATTACCGAACACTCTGAACTATTGTTTCTGCCAAAATCATTTTTCGGAGAATAAGTCTAAATATTTATAAAATATCATTCGTTTAAATTGAATCAAATAAATGTAAATATTGAAATAATCGGCAAGCGTTATTTTATTTGTTAAGCTTTATTTGATCTTTGGTCTTTCAAAACATTTAAAAAAATTCTAAAGATAATTAAATGAGTAAATTTATCAGGAAAGACGCCTAATATTTGTTGTTGATTTTCTTAACAAAAAAAAAAATCTTACCAGCTTGATATATAGATAGAGGTAAATTTAGAAGTTAAGTGTTCATTTCAACAACAAAAAATAAAATATGATTTGAGATAAACGAAGTTTAACAGCTTTATTTGGCCGTTTTTGGAGAATTTTTAATTTCATTTTTCTGTAAGAGCTGGTTTTATCAGAATCATCTTAAGCGAAATTCGTCTCAAATGCACTCTTCGACAGCATTTTATAAAATATATTTTGACTTTACGAAAAATCTATTACAAATTCCTATATATATATATGTACGCCTCATTATTAGTTCCTAAATAAGGGAAACTGCCAATTTAATATGTTTGAGAACAAGACTGAATTTAAAAAAGGGTCATGAAATAAGCAATTTGTTATTAGAATACATCATCAATTTTTTAATCACGATCGCTGCAGGAAGAATTGTTTTAAATGCCTTTTTTGACAGCATTTAAAAAAATTTATCCTGCCTTTGTAAAAAAAAAAAAAAAAAAAAAAAAAAAAAAAAAAAAACTGATTAATACGGCACATTATACAGTTCCTTAATAAGGGAATCTGTCAATGGAATGCGTTTGAGAGCAATAAAGGATTTAAGAATGAATCAGAAAATAAGCTGTGTGTTATTTTAATACTTCCTCAATTTTTCCATTTACCATCGCTTCGGAATATTTTGTTCAAAATGCACACTTTGACAGCATTTTTTGAAATATATTCTGCCTTTATCAATAAATTGGGCAATACGTCACATTATGTAATTTTTAAATAAGAGAATCCGTCAATTGGATGTGTATGAGAGTAAAGTGATATTCAAAATGAGTCAGAATATAAGCAGTTTGAATTTGAAAACGCCCTCAATAAAATTTTCCCTTTAAATCACATTTTTTATTTTGTTCTTGCTATAAGGTCTTATCAAAACTCCTCAATATAAAATTGTAGATATTATTGAGAAGATGCATAATAAATTTAATTGGATTTTATATCATAAAAATTAGTGAAGTTATGCATATTTTACTTATCCCCTCTTTTATGTTTTCGTTATTATTATTATTATAATTATTATTACTATTATTATTATTATTATTATTATTATTATTATTATTATTATTATTATTATTATTATTATTTTCTACACAATTGCTCCTATCAAAAACTTGTAAATACAAATGTTTTAGATAACATTAAAAAAATTTATAATAAATTTAACTGGATTTGATATCTTGAGAATTGACAGAGTTCTGAATATTTTTCTTCCCATTTTTTTCGCCCCTTGAACTCATTTTTAACTTTATCGAAAATCTGCTTTATCGAAAATTTTTGGCCCATTTTTTAAAAGTAATATAAACTTTAAATTGATTCGATATCTATATTAATTAAGAAGTTATGGTGTTTTTTCGGTTTTCACAAATACCCTCTTTATTTTCATCCTTTGGATCGGATTTTGCCCATTAACAAATTTGACGAGATTTTATGTCCCTTGATTTTATGTATCAGTTTGGAGGATATTTGACCAGAATTACAGAAGTTATCGTGTCCATAAAAAAGTTATATATATATGATGCATATATATATATATATATATATATATATATATATATATATATATATATATATATATATATATCACTTTTTTATGGACAAAAATTCCAAATTTTTAACATAAATTTACTCTCTCGTGCTTTATTTCAAACGTAAAAAAAAGCAGTTAATTTTCTATAATTAAGTGTCATGTCATATTAATGTATTTTAACGAATTTTTTTGTGAAAAACCAGAATTACATTCATCAAATCAGCAGGGATGTTTAAAATAAACGTTGAATGTTTGTATAAAAGTAGTTTCTAAAAGACTATTTTTTTTCTATACGTATTTATTACATTTTTAATTGATAAATTTAAAAAATTGTTACTAAGAGTATTTAAAAGATTTTTTTTACTCAATTAAGTGCTTAAATTAAAAGACAGATCATATTGTTACATAATTTTATTCTTAAAACCATACTCTCTTAAAACGAAAAAGCTGAATTAACTCAAGTTGAGCTGAAATCCACTCTTTTCCCATGTTGAAAGGAACCTTCTCAGGAAGAGCTGAAACAACTCAAGTGAATGAGCTGTTTTTAATCAACTCATGATTGAGTGATCTCTATTTTACTCATACTTGAGTGAAATCAAATCAATAAAGGTTAAATCCAGTAGTACTTGAGTGATTTGTAATCAAGTCATACTTGCGTGAAATGAAGTCATTTAAGACTGAATCTCGTGGCACTTGAGCGATTTGTAACGAAATCATACTTGAGTGAAATGAAGTCTTAAGGATTAAATCGAGTAGCACTTGAGTTAGCTGCAGCCAACTCGTATTTGAGCGAAGTGAAATAATTTAAGGCAAATCCAGTATCACTTGAGCGATTTGTTATCAATTCAAGTTGGAGTGAAATGTTGTCATTTTTGATTTAATCCAGTAGCACTTAGGCGATTTGTAACCAATTCATACATGAATGAAATCAACTCATTTAAGAGTTAATCCAAAACTCCTTGAATTTGTAGAATTGAATAAATTCACTCTTAAAAAAAGCAAAATTGTTTAAAATTACAAAAATCTTCAAGCGGTTTCTAAATCGCCTAAATAAAAGCACATCATTTAAAACTAAATTCAGTAATCTTCGATTAATTTTTATTAATGAAATTCAATATAACATGGAATTATTGCCACATTTTAAAGTGTTGCAATTAAATTCTCATTTCGGATTTAAATTTCTGTTTATTGACATTACAAGGGTATATATACATATATATATAAAGAGAGAGAGAGAGAGAGAGAGATTGGAAAACTGTAACATGGATTCTCCAATATTTCTTCCAAGTCTTTAATTAACAAGACTTAAAACATTCTAATTTATATGACTGAAAGTTCTCTAATGAATCATAAAAACATTTTTTTTTTCTTTCTAATTCAATGAAACTGTTTCCTATGTCAATTTAGGGGAAAAGGCAATTGAATCGTTATACAAAATTAAATAGAGCTTACATGTTTTTTTTATTATTCTGTCAAATCAGAAATTTTTAACATCAGTATTTTCATTTGTTAAATTTAAAAGTACATATATTCATTAAATTGAAAATACTGGTGATCTTAAAATTGCAAATTTGAAAACACTTATTCATGCAAACTGCCTAAATTTGCATAACTGTACAACAGCACCCGAACAACTTTAAACAGAATATCAGCTTCTGATGCTGTGGTGCTAATGGGATTTTTCCTTTCTTTTCTTGGGCAATTTCAAGTTTACATATTTTCCAATGATACTTATAGCTTCAGATATGCTTACATACAATTTTAATTTTTTCATTAGCTTCTGATTTAATAGCAAATAACAATTACATTTTTTATTAAAAATTTACGATTTCAATCAAATAAACCAATCTTAAGCATCTTACTAAAAAAAATATTGAAAAAATAAACTTGATATCAGCACAACGACTCAACTTCAGCACCACAATGTCAGAAGCTGATTATTCCCCTTAAGAGTTTAGATAATCCTATGCAGAAGTTATTTTCAAATATCTTGTTTGGATTTTAAAATTTTTATCTTTTTTTTTTTGGGGGGGGGGGGCATAGAATATTTGAGGATGATCTGTAAGTGGGTTAGTTTTTACTTTTGCAATTTTGGTTAGTTTTTTTTTTATATTAATAGGAGTTTCAGAACCAGTTTTGAAAAAGAAAGTATTAAAAAACATAAAACCTAAATTTAAAAAAGTATTCCCCCCCACACACACATGGCCAGTGCAGGGTTTAAATAAATGAAATTGAAAATATTTTAAATGGATAAACATCAACCCATGATACCTTGTTGTAATTATTCCTCGATTTAAATCTCAATCAAAATCTTATATTTCTTAAACTGACTAAATTTTAAAAAAATATTTTAATTCTTTAGTTTGAAATCTGAAATGGCTTTGAAATCTTAGATAAAATAATTGTTACCCATAGCATTTATATAAGCACATTGCAATTGGGAAATGTGGAGGAATGCCATTAAAAAACTTGTATAGCTAAAATTTGGATTATGGACAATTATTTTATTGTATGAAGAACCTTCAACTAAATATTGTAGTACAAAAGTTAAATGCAGAAATAACTGAGAAATGGATTTATTGACCATGTGCAATTGTTCTTTATATCATTTAAAACATTTGTTAAAACTTGAATTTATATTCAAGAATAACTTATTTCTTCTTAATTAATCTTTAATTTTTTATTTTATTCAATGTTTCTTAAATCAATTAACTTTTAAATAAATATAAAAGCATAAGACTGCAGCATTTTATGTCAAAAGTTAGAGCCAAATGTGCAATTTAGAATGTTGCAAGAAAAAAAAAACTAATTTTATTTAACAACAAAAACATTTTATTTAGCAAGAACAAAATAAACCTAACATTAATTGATAACAATTCTTTCCAACATCAGATAAACAAGTTTCAATAATATCTTTAACAGGACCTTTATAAATATAGCAGTCCATTTGCATTAAACATTAAATACATAAAGAGCATATTGTAATCTGTCCACTGGTTTGTCCAACTTTTAAAATCTTAGACAAAATAGACGCTTTCTTGAGATCCTTGAGATTAAATAAGATTGTTGAATTTGACTCCTCACAGTAGAATTTTACTGCTCCATGAAATCATCTTCCTGTGTTAAAAGAAAATATTGAAATTAAGTTAAATAGCAATAAATATAATGTTAAGGAATGATTATGAACATATTAAAATATTTTGCAGTTTTCAGATTAAATGTTTTATAAAATTTCCCATCCATAATCTAAACAAAAAATGAACCATACACTAAAAATTTTAGCTTTATAAATATTACACTACTGAAAGTTCATCCAATCATGAATAAAATGGAAATTGAATAAATAAATCCTGTGCGATTACACGTATCTGCTTGTTTAAATCATGGTGTTACTTCTGATACAATCTTAAAATAAATCACCATTTTAAAAACAAATTTAAAATGAAAGTTCTTAAAGCAACATTATAAAATATTGTAGAAAATTCACCTTTGTTGCTACTTTCAAAATGTATCAGCGTTGGCAAATACCCAACCAATACAGGTTTTTGTGGATTTTTAGTTGTTTTTCTATATATTTGCATATTTATATAATACAAGATAGAACCTACAACAATTAGACCAGGGTTGGCACGGTTTAAACCAATTGGTTTTAACTATGGTTTGAACAACTGTTTACTCCTTTTGGTGTAAACAACGGTTTAGTTTAAACCAACTGGTTTTTTTCTAAAAAAAGAAAATTGTTTTTTTTTTCAGAAGAAATCTAATGACATTTTCTCTTTTTCTTAATAATTTATGTATGTCAGATTATTGAATATAAATAACTTCTATTTTTAACACTTTATATCAGCAATAAGCATTGGATATAGCAGGTTTAGATCATTTTTTGGGTATAGGATTAAAATCAGTCTGCATTGGTGAATATATTTATTTCTCTTTAGAAAAAGCTTCGAACATGTGAATGATCTAATATAAAATAGATTAAAAATATTCAATATTTAATAGAAAAATCTTAATTTTTTGAAAACTGCAGATTATTTAACGCAATAACATAACACAATCCATAAGATTTCAAACTGTAAAGGAAATACCCAATCTTAATTGGGGAGGTTATCTTAAGCATTAAAATCAAAATATGAAGTCGAATAAGAGAGTTTTCAAAGATTGGATGCTACTTATAGCATTTTAATAATAGTGATTTTTCCCCCCTGTTAGTTATCTACTAAATCTATGACCAAAAATGTTGACTTCAAATTGTCATTCAAGAAACAAAATCTCAAGAAGTATTTGAAATTTATTATTCGGATAACTATGGAGAAGAATATTTTATTTATCAGACTACTTTCAATTTACATTAAATACATAAAGAGCATATTGTAATCTGTAATTAAAAGATTAGATATAAAGATTTTCAAAGTATCAATTCTTCACTGTATACAACACTTTATTCTTAGAACATAAGACAGTTTGCTAATACTGTTTAAATTAAATTTTAATTTCTTTTATTTTTTACATAAATTTATTGTAAATATTTAATTTAAATCATTTTAAAATGAAGTTACAGTTTATAATCCAATGTCTATTTTTATCAATAAATATGCATGTATATGTAATGGTGATTTTGAATATAGAGACACATAACTCATTGATCTTTAAGATTTTAGTCAAGCTGTAAAAGAAATCCTTCTTGATTAGGAAAATTACCCGGGTGCAGGGGCCTCGCTAAGGGGAAGCAGGGGGGAGCCTCCTCCCCCCAAACATTCGTAAATGCTGTTACACTTGGCAAATTTAATTAAAATTTTAATAAAAATTGTAGTACATTTTCTATTTTTAATAGAATTTGCAAAAGTTACAACTCTAATTGGAAATATTATTAAACTTTTTACAAATAAGAACTGTATTACATTTTCTAAGTGTGGTAACTTGGCAAAATTATAAAACGAGTTGGCAAATATGAAAATTTGACTTGGCAATTTAAGGTCTTCTCCCCCACCAATTAAAAGTCTTAGCGATTGCCCTGCCCGGGTGTCATCCTCTAAAGGGTGACACCAAATCTTTATTTGCAAATAAAAAATACAATTTTATAAGATTTTGGAGTCTAATTAGGAAATAAAATGAGATTTTTAGCTCACGATGCAATACAGCTAGTTTTTTTTTCTTTGCTAAAGTGAAGTTTTATACAGAATGGTGTGTCTAAATAAGATATGCACCAGGGAACAAAAACCAACCGATTCAACGAGTGGGTAACAAAAATAAACTTTAAAAGAAAGAATTTTCTTCTACGTATGGACACGGCATTGACTTATGCAGACTATGGGTCGAGTGATGATTCACTGCTGCGGTTTTTTTTATGCAGAAGGACAAAAGGTAAATAAGGAATGGTAAGGTTATTTTTTATAAGAATGTAGAATTGAAATTGAAAAAATATCACAGATTGGAAAGGAGGAGGAAGAGGGGGGGGGGGCTTGACACCTTTTACATCTGTCCCGGGATGTCACCCATCCTAGCTACACCACTGCACACCCACTTCATTTCTGCCACTTCTCCATAAATTTTCCTGCCTGAGAAAACCGTACCAAACACAAACCATAAAATATTACTTGAAAAAATAATTATAAGAAAATATTGCATTAATCCTTACTATCTGTTAAATAAATTATCGGAAATAAAATACGCAATTTTATAGTTTTAGTTTACATACTACAAACTTTTTTTATAAAATAGTAATTTTCCATTTTATTATGCCAAAAATTTTGTATAACTGCAAAGGAAGTTTGGTTTATTTTACATGCTAGTAGGAGTGTGTGTGTGAAGAGGGGGGGGGGATGGTTAAAAGTATTTTATAGAATTTTATGTAGCAGGCTACTGATGACTATTTCTGACCAGTAAACTTTCATGCGTACTGGTCTTTGGGACCAGTAACTTTTTTTTAAATCAATTCTACCACTGGGCTATGCATAAAAAATGTTAAGGGAAAGGGAAAGCAATGATATTACAAGGTATTTTCTAAAGAGAAAGACGATTAGCTTTTTGGTTATCGTTGCATAATATTTAGGAAATAATACTTGCATTTACCAGTATAGAAAGACAAACTTTTGTCCACTGTTTTCGTTTTATTTATAAATTCTCATTTAGATTTAAAGCTACCTGGGAAGCAGGCACAAGAAAACTATTATTTCTGCATGCATTATGTAACAACTTATAAATATTAAGCAGATTATTATAATACAGACCATGCATGCAATAATTTTGTCCAATAATAGTATGAAACTTTGCCAAACAAAACAGTAACACAAGTTCAACATTAAGAATGAAAAAAAAATCTTGGAAATGTGTTCAAAAACTACATATTATGCCATATATGTAGCCTCTCTATATAAATATACAGTTGGCAAAAAAAGTATTTGTACACTTCATTTTTTTAAATTATAATGAAATTAAACAAAAGATTTAAGCAAAAAATACTGTAATACATTAATTTAATGCATTATAATATTATAGAAGCAGAAACAAAATTAAACGAATCGATTTTTTACATTATAATAAACAAATATACAAAATTATAATGCAAAAAAAGTATTTGTACACTATCTTAATGTAATATAATTAAGGAAAATTTAGTAAAATGATACAAATTAATATTTTGTGCGAATTCATTTAGCGTTTATGACTACTTCTAGATGGTATGACATAGATTCCACCAACTTTTTTGTAGTGGTCTGGTTAATGTTATTCCATGACACAATAAGAGCTTCTTTAAAACTGTTTTTTACTAATACATATTTTTTTTCGGATTTTTGCATCCAATAGCATCTGCAAATTTTCTACTGAATTCAAGTCTAGAGATTTTAGAGGAATTACCAGTCGTCTTCGAGTATTGTCGTAAGCATGTGCTGGTGATCACAGCAGTATGCTTTGGTCATTATCCTGCAGAAAGTGAAAAGCTTCCTCTATGCATAATTTCTTGGCACAGTTTAATAAATTATGGCGCGACACATCACTGTATGTTAAACCTGTCCTTCCATTGTCAAAAAATTTTAAATGTCCTGCTCCATTAGAAGCTATACACCCCAAAAGTATAATATTCCCCCCAACATGCTTGATAGTTTGAGGTATACGTTTTGGATCTAGAACAGTTTTATTTTTACGCCAATTTTTTCGAATGCTTGATGGTAAGAAAATTCCGAATTTTTCCTCATCAGAAAAAATTACTGTTTTCCAAAAATCCAATGATTTACTTCTGTATGCGAAAGCGAATACTATGCGTTTTCGCCTATTTGTTTCGTTGATGAATGGATTTTCCCTTGAGGTTCTTCCTTTTAAATCTGCATTGAGAAGAATATTTTTTATTGTTTGAGGTATTACTCTAATGCGAGAAGATGTCGCAAGGTCTCCAGCAAATTTTTGAACCGAACGCACAAGAATTTTTAAAGCTTTTTTAACAACACTCTCTTTTTCCCTCATTGTTAGTTTGCTAAGATGTCCTGGTTTTCATTGAATTTCGATTCTTTTAATTTATTCATAGTTTCTCACTATACATCCAATAGTTGTAAATGGTAATTTAATAGCTTTTACAAATTCTTGTTGCGAATTTAAATTTTTATTATGCTCAATCATAGGATTTCATATATCTAGAGGTGCCTCTCTAGTATTAGGTTCTATACTCAAATACTTCAAGAGCAAATTAAATTAAATGTCAGACAAATATAATATGAACTTAAAAATTATTAACAGCTTCTGTAAAAGTAGTCCTTTGAACCATAAACACTATAAAACACAGTACATATCAGGATGGAGAAATGTACAAATACTTTTTTTGCAAGAAATTTTTAAACTTTTCCCATTAGAAAATTATTTTACATCTTTATCGAAATTTTCTGTTGTGTAATTTAAAACGCACGGTAAACAGACTGTATTAAAACTATTTTTGACAAAATATCTGTTTTTATTTAGTAAAAAATTAAAAATTTTAGAGTGTACAAATACTTTTTTTGCCAACTGTATATGTAATCCGGAGCACGTTTTTTAAGACACTGCAAACAAGAAGTAAATACAATGTTTTGATAATTTTCTATGAATAAAGATATAATAATTACAAAACTTTAATACAAGGCAATTAAATAACGAGATATTTACATTGCATTAACAATTTTTACTCTGATTAAATATACTAATTTATTTTATTAAAGTACGAAAGTTTTGTAGCAGCACTGTAACACCAATTATTAATATAGAAATGCATTAAACACATCCTCAATATTACCGCGTGACACGACTTTTTAATTTCAAGGTATGATACTGTTATGAATTTTAGTCTGTTAAAAAGAGAAGGGAAATTTATTAAAAGAAAGCATAATTAAAATAAAATTCTTATATAAAACTTACTTACTTCGTAAAAAAGGCACTTTCAGCAAATTGTTTAACGAACGGCGGAAGAAGTCTCCATCTTATCTTGCAAGGTCACGTGACGAGTCGAAAATCACGTGACGAAAATCAGCGCGGGAAAAGAGCTGTTTCATTATTGAGTTGAGTTGTTTAGTTTTAAAGCTGTATGAGTGGATTAGAAAGAGAAAAAATCAAACCAAGATGACTGAATCGGTTAAAAATCAACTCATTCACGATCCAATAAATTAGAACTCTTTCTTGAGCAGCCAAATCCACTCTTTCGTTTTAAGAGAGTAAATATTGATTTTGAGCAATTCTAGATTTCAAGCTTTAAATTTGTCATAAAACATTAAAAAAAAAAAAAAAAAAAAAAAAAAAAAAAAAAAAAAAAAAACATTTGGCTTTTAATTAGCGTTTAAAAACTGGAAAATAATTTTAATAAAAATATATAAAATTTTCGCTATTTAATTTTGAATGCGTATAAGGTGCTATAATTTTATTTCAAGAAAAGGCTTAAAAGAAGAAACAAAAAAGAAGAAATACCTCTAAAATAATGCGTAATGGGAATGAGTATAATGTAACGGAATTTTTTGGACTACCCCTGTAAATGAACCAAAAGAGCTACAAACTTTAATTGCACTAACGAACATGCTACACATAATAATATACAATAACAATAACATATATTCATTTCATGAAAATCGGACAGCATTTACCTGAGAGTTAGATCACGGACAGATACACTGGAATCTTTATCACTTTTAAAATATATTCGAAAACATTAAAAATTGATAAATTGAAATGATACAAACTTATATTAATTGCTATTAAGAAAGAAATAATATTAATTAGTTATGAAAGAAGGCTATGCGAAAGATAAAAGCTACAGTTCTAGATATAAATATATACATATAAATCAATATTCTGAAATACTAGAGAATCTACAGAGTTTAAAATCCGACTTTTTAATAAATTCAGAATTTGTAGTCATCATCCGGGGAGAAAAAAAATCTACTTTCATGTAACATTTATATCTCCTCTTTTATCCTGTTTTTATCTTATTACCACTGATTAAATAGTTAGTTCCTTCTTATGAAACAAATAAATTGTTTTTCCTTTTTTAGCGAAAAAAGGTCAATAAAAGTGAAATATGCGCATATCAAATTATCTTCCAGGTTTTTCATTTTCATTTGCATATTATTTTACACGCTTTTCTACTGAAATAAATCCTTTTTCTTAGGTTTATCTAAATTGAAACAAAATATTGATAACATCAAAAATTCTTTTCAGAAAGGCTTGTATTTCATTCAGTTTATCTAAGGATATATAAATTTTTAGTTACTTTCCATTTACTCGAACGAAATAAAGGATGAATAATCAAGTAATGTAGGAAAAGGAAAGCTTTGAAATATTATATCCGCTATTTAATCTTTCGGATGGCAATGTTTCAATTTTTAATATTTAATTAAATGTAACTAGATAAGTATTTTCATATTTTTGCTTCTAAAATAAAGATTTTCTTCTTCAAAGTTAGGTATTTTCATAAGTAAAGTATCAACATACATAATAGGTGGGAGTAAAGGTGCGCATTTTCCATAAATTTTCTTTTTAACGAACAAATTGCTCTAAATTTGTGTAACGAGGAATTAACATGATAGGTTGAGCCTTAGGAAAGCATCTTCATTAACCGATTTTCTGTCAAAATATAATTTCAATATTACTTACAATTTTAAAAAAAACATATCTCTGCGTATCTTAACCCAAATGGTTGCGTTAGAAGTACGCAATGATGGGGTACATCTACACAGTTTCTATTTTTTTTCCTGTTACTGTGGGATTTTGCCCAATTTCCGAATAAAACGATTCATGATGAAATGTTGTATCATTTTAATTCTTGAGAATGTTGTCGTCAAAACAATAAAACACGTTGAATCTGAGAATATAAAGATATTTTTTCGTTTTTAATGCATTTTATCCATTTAAGTAAATATTAAACTAGTTTGAAGTTTTTAAGTGAATTTTGTATGTAAATTTATAAAGAAAAATTGGCTAAATATGTATATTATGATAGATTTTTAAAACTTGTAAAGCTATTTTTTTAATAATATTTATAGAATGTTTTGAAATGCATTTAAGTATTCAGAAAATTCTCCAAGGAAATGTTAATAAATTTCTCGATATACTAAAAAAAAAAAAAAAATCTTTTAGATCGAGAACCGAGAATCAAATTTAAATCTCGAAAGATGCTGCGATATGCAAGTGATTTTTTTGCAACTAACAATATATATATTTTTTATTTTATAGAATACCTATATGGCATTTTTGAAAGTCGTTTGAAATGTATGGAGGCTACGAGATCTTTTAAAGGAATTGTTAAGTCTTCTGATTGATCTTTAAGTCCTTTGATTTACGAATGCTTGATATGTGAGGTTTGTTATAGTCAATACACTATAAATTGAAATATTTAAAATCTAGATTATAGAATGATCAAATAACTTGAAGTTTCTTAATTTCTTTCAGACACCTTGCGCGTCTGAATTTCAGACACTTCAAATGTCTCGGACCAGTCATTTTTTTTCTTTTTTGTAAATATTGTAAGTAGAAATGTTCCACTAAACTGTAAAAAAAATTGCAGCAATGTACCCAGACCATCTACCGTTTTTATAGAAAACCGTTATATAATAGTAATTTTACTATATTGTGACCATATTATTGATCCTATTATGGTCAGAATACAATTAAATTGCGATTATATAACCGTTTTCTATGAAAAAGGACGATTTACAGGGTCACTCAAAAAATTTTAATTACATTATGTACTTAGGGAAAAATCGTTAAAGTATTTTAATGACATTGCGCTATATATCAAATATATTGAAACTGATATAAATCAGTGAATTTCACCACGATCACGTTAAAACGGAGCATTCATAGCATTTTTAATTTATTTACAGGAACACACAAAATAAATAAGTTACCGCACCGTCCGTAATAATTACTAATTATTTCCGTAATAATTACTGGAGTGTTTTTTTTTAATTTGGTATGCACTTTTAAATTTATTTAGTTTTTCGCATATTACTCTTTATAAATAAACTTTATACCTCACATACAGGGCTGCACAGAAGTATTCGCATACCATTCTCCTTATAGGTGCAGCAAATTGCTGAAGGGAAATTTTCAACTGAAATATATGTATCTCCTCAATGAAATAAACTTTGGAGTGCATGTTGTTAATTGATAAAAATCTCTATATCATATACAGGGCAGATAAAAAAATTCGGATTCATTTTCCGATTGTAGATAGGAACAGCTAAAATTCAGTTTTTAAATGCATTGTACATTTCCATATGGTTAAATGAGATTTAATATTTTTTTTTAAACGGTGCAATTTTGTTTCATTATCCTGAATGTGTTAGAAAGTGCTTGATAATCCATACTTAATGCATATATCTTTTCTTTCTTGTTCAATTTTATGCATCGATCAATATTCTTTTCAGTACATAAATAAAATGTTCAATTTTACTACATTTCACATTTGACAAGTTGAATATTTTATGAGAAATAAACGCGCATTTAATAATTCGAGTAAAACCTCTAAAGGAAGCAAGGCATATTAGAAAAAAACATGGCGTGTCTCAAAAACATGGAAAATATGCATTTTCCTTGATTTATTGCTCATAAATTTTATCGCTTGGATTGAAGTAAATTTGAAAATACGAATAAAACGGAATTTTTTATTCTTGGAAGTTACACTACTATATCCGTTTTCAGCGTTCAGAGCAACATAAATCATGTTTCATAAATAGTTCCGCTCTTTTATTAGACATATATTTTTCTTCTGTATACTTTAAAATAGCCATTTGCCGGCGCTTAATTCTGTGATTTTGTGAATCAATTTCTCATCCATTTTTACACTCTTATGCTTAAATTAACTTAACTGTTATATTAGAAACAAGTCAGAACGTCAAATGAAGTGCGTTCGTACTATTTTTTTTAAATATGCTGATTTTAGTGTATTAGTGTATAGTAATACCGATACTGTACACTGTTAAAATTTTTGCTCTAGTTTGAACCAAATTTTGGTGCTCAGTAGCTGCTACAATATGATGGTGAAATTTTGAACCAATATTAGGAGCTTCTTATTTCAACCTTATTCCAACTGTTCCAACTATGCCTCAACAGGAGCTCGAAATATTGGTACGCGATTTCACCATCTTATAGTGGCAGCTATTGAGCACCAAAAGATTTAAACTAGGACAATATTCTTAACAGAGTATAGTTTCCGAAATCTTTTGTGTGTCCCTTTAAATATTATATGTTTTCAATTATAGTGAAAGTATAAAATCGACTAAAAACTCCTAACCTGTAGATTTAGTTGTGTAGCATGGGATCTGTATCATAATGTATCTAAGAGTTGTAATACATGTATTGAAAGCTATTTATGTAACGGATGATAAGTATTTAGATTTTTCATGAAATTTTGAAGTAATATTTAAAAAAATATTATTCCCTTTCTACACCCCCTAGAATTTTTCCAAACGATTTTTAGTAATGTACAAAATCAAGAATTAACAATTGATTAAATGGGGAACTAAACATATGCTATTATTTAAATTAGGACCCTTGGAAAATTACATTCCAATGAGTATAAAACCAGCTCCTAGCACATGAGTCAGATATGTGGATGACATTTTTGATGTTTGGGATAATTGATTAGAGATCCTGAAGGATTTTCTTGAAATAATCAATAGAGTTGACAGGCGACATCTAATTTACCATGGAAATAGAAAATAATAATACTCTTCCATTTTTAGATAGTCCACTGATAAAGAGAAGAAATAAAATTAATAGGAAAGTATATAGAAAGAAAGTAAAGTTTGACTACATTATAGCCAATGATGCAGTAGCTCTATGGGCTTACAAACTCAGTGCAATAAAATATTATATCCATGGAGCATTCAAAGTTTGTTCAGAGTAGTATATCTAAAAGATGAAATCGGATATATAATTAACATTGTAAGTAATCATGGTTTCCAGCCTAAAATAATATATAAGATAATTGGGAGACTCAATAAATGAAATCTTGATCTAGAAATGATTATCAAACCAACCTACAGAAAAATTACATACATTCCAATCATCTTGAAAATGTTAAAGCAGTCATTCAAGAAGTATAATATCCAACTCATAACATCAACTCCACATATTCTTATAAGATTAATAAGCAAAAATCTCGACCCCCTAGATTCAGTTTATTATGCTGGTGTATATGAAATACCTTTTCAGTTAAACAACAATGAACTTTAATATTATATAACTGGCCTGTCCATGTCCAACTTTTCAGTAAGTATAGGCGCACCTCAGCTCTTTGTACTCAATGAAGGGCGCTATTATTCACAAGACTGAAAATATGCAGAAGTATAATCGCACAGTATTAATATACACGCACGTGTAAACATAATTTAAATGAAACTTACAGCGGTAGACAAAAGGACCTTTTAATTCTGGAATTACATACATAAAATTTCAATTTATGCTTTTTTCTTTGTGAGGTTTATCTGAAATGTGTTTGGAGGATAAGGTGCCAGAAACTTTAAGGCACTTATAATAAAAACAATAACAAAAAATAAATAAGCATGCAAACACAAGACTTCTAAGTTTTTTTTGGGTTGTGAAAATATGTTTTGACTTATTTTGAAGGCGTGAACTTTAATATAAAGTACAAAAGTAAACGCAGTCATGATAGTCATGATAGCGATTAATTCACATGAAACGTTCGATAGAGATAATCTGGAAGTGCTTTAATACATGTAAATCATTTTGCGCTGTTTAGTAATTTTTTTAAAAAAATGGAAAAAAAAATCCCTAAATTTCAAAAGTCAAGAAGAAAAAAATTAGACTCCTTTATACCTCGTATAATACAGCCAATAGAACAGTTTACATTTTCAAAAAGTAAAAAATATATATTAAACTGCCTTGCGCATGTCTTTTCAAAGTGACTTTGGAAGATGTAAAAGATTTATTTTACTGTTACTTCTTTAGTATTAAAAATATCTATTTCCAATTATTATCAAATTTAACCATCATAATTAAAGTTTATAAATCATAGCTGCAAATTGGAAAAATATGCATGATTAAATGAAGTACGCCTTCATTTTTAACCCATTACTCACTGATGTTGCGTTGGCGCATAACTAAAAATTATTACATATGCTTAAATTAACTATCAACCTATCACTATTTTTGAATTAAACATTTTATTTTATTTAGTAATAGAAACTTTGATAATTAAATAAAATAAAGATTATGTTTCAAAATTTGAGGTAGCAAACGTTTTACTGCAAAAAAGTTGAAAGTCTCATCGTTTCAACGCTTAATGGGTTAAAACGTTTTTACGGGTTTTAAAAATATCTCTGGTGAAAATATTAAATTTTTTTAAAAAAGTATTTCTTACAACGGAATTTTTGTCTCCTAAAAAGTCTAATAACAAAAAACCTTCAAAAGGGCGTCAAGAAAGACTTCAAAGTGCACCATGGCGCCCGCATGCGCCGCGTTTCACAGCCATGTATATAGCAATGAGTGGACGCAAATGCAGCAAAAGACTTAAAGAACGTAAAAGATATATTAAATGTAATAAACTAAACACAGCCCTATCAAAAGTCTGTTCCTTTAATGGGATAAAGTCAATTGCTTTTGACAATGCAAGAATTATTCCTCGACAAACGAATCCCCAAAAAACTAAGTATTATTGTCTGAAACTATTGGAAAATTATTCTATTTTGTATTGTAAGTAGTGTGTTATATTGTAAGTAGTGTTAAAGTTTTTAATATCTATTCTATACACTGATGTGACGAAAATCTTGTTTATTTATTTATTTAAACATATGCTGTTTAATTAATGTGGGAGACTTTTTGAATAAATTCAATTAAATTCAACTTCAAACCTTACAGATTTTTAAAAATAAAATTTTAGTAGAAGTTACCCTTTTCTTTTCTTACTACACATATTTGAAAAAGATGCGGTTGTTTCTAATCACGTGAATTGCATCACAATTTAGGGACATTTATTCACCTAAATTATACAGTAGATCACTGCATCTAATTCTCTTACGTACTTAAAGGTTTTATCAAATAGATTGTCGTTTACTCATCTGAAAGCTGGAACTGCATTCATATAGCCAAAGGCTTTATATCTTTCATTTTAATTAGATTATGCATTGTCTGCTAATAAAATCTATGCATATAACATCAAACATCTGGTATACAGATACAGAGATTAGGGTATGCAAACATAGCACATTATACATTGAATGTATTTCCCGTAGTCAGTTTTGACATGTGAAAGCTTTGATGTTATATTGTAAATATTTCCCATCTCTTTGGTTTACATTGTACATCTTTCTCGTTTCTTTGGTTTTATAAAAAGTAAGTTGTTGGATAAAAGAATGACATCAAGTTTGTAGTAGTTTAAATAAATTATTATTGATAATAATATAATTACTATTGGTAATAAAGGACATCATTTTGAATAAACCAGATTACTGGAAAAAGGATTCAAACTGTTTATTAATTTAAGTCATTTATGTTATGGATGATAAAAATTTAAACTTTGCCTGAAATTTTTAAACAATGTTTTTAAAAATATTATTCTTTTTCTACGTCCCCTAAAATGTATTTTACAGGTTTTTTGTTATGTACATAAGGAAGCATTATCAATTAATTAATTAATGAGGAACTATGCATATACAATTTGAATAATGAGGGGAAATGTTTGAATAAATTCAACTACAAACCTTTCAAAATAAAAAAAAATTACGCGTTACCCTTTTTTTTCTTTATTTCACATATTTATCATAATTTTTAGACTGAATGTTTTTATCTAATCAAAAATACATGGTTGTTCCTTATCACGTGAACAGCATCACAGTTTAGATACATATGTTCATTTAAGTATTGCAGTAGATCAATGCATCTGATTCTAGTACGTCCGTAATGGTTTTATCAATCAGATCTTCGTTTACTCATCTGAAAGCTGGAACTGTATTCCTATAGACTAAAGTCTCTAAGTCTTTCATTTTAATTAAATTATGCTTTGTTTGCTAATTACATTTATGCATATAACATCAAACATCTGGTGTACCGATCCAGAGATTAGTGTATGCAAGCATAGCAAAATATATATTTATTGGATTTCCCATTGTCAGTTTTGAAATGTGAAAGCTTTGATGTTACATTGTAACCATTTCACGTCTCTTTGGTTTATATTCTAAATCTTCCTCGTTTATTTGGTTTTGTAAAAGTAACCATGCCATCAATATCGTTTTAGTTTAAACAAATTATTTCTAAAAATAATGTAATTACTATTGATAATAAAGGATATCATTTTCACAGAACCAGATTACTTAAATAAGCATTCACATTTGTTTATTATTTTCCGAAATAGTTTATTTTTCTTTTTTTGAAAACGGTTAAAATGCAAATCTGTACCATCTCATTTTCAGATCTATATATCATTTTTATCGACCGGAAACAAAACGAATGTCTCTAGAATAGAATATATCCAAACCAGAATATATCCAAACCAGAATATATCCAAAAGGTTTTTCATAATATACAAAATGAATCATTTTCAATTGATTAATAAAGGAGGAACTATACATATTCTTTCTAACTAATGTGGGAAATTTTTTGAAAAAATTAAACTTCAAAGCTTTTAAAGTTTCTCAAATAAAAATTTTTAAACGTTACATTTTTGTTTTCTTATTTCACATATTCATCATAATTTTCAGACTCAATGTTTTTTGTAATCAAAAAGATGTGGTTTTTCCTTATCACGTGAATTACATTACATTTTAGGGGCATTTATTCACCTTATTATACAGTAAATAACATCTATGCATATAACATCAAACATCTGGTGTACCGATAGAGAGATTAGTGTATGCAAGCATAGCACATTATATATTTATTGGATTTCCCATAATCAGTTTTGAGATGTGAAAGCTTTGATGTTACATTGAAAACATTTTTCGTCTCTTTGGTTTACATTGTACATCTTTCTCCTTTCTTTGGTTTTATAAAAGTATATTGTTGAATAAAAGAATACCATGAAATTTATTGTAGTTTAAATAAATTGTTATTGGTAATAATATAATTATTATTGATAATGAAAGACATCATTTTGAATGAACCATATTACTTGAAAAAGGGTTCATATTTGTTTATTAATTTAAAAATAGCATTTATTTTTTAAAACATTTAAAAAGCAGATCTTTGCCATCTCATTTTCAATATCATTTATAATTTTTTTTAATTAAAAATAAATTACTTTAATTTTAGTTTTTAAATGTTCACATCCTTTTACTTAATTATTAATCTTATTTCAAGTTTCCAATTTGAAGTTTTTCAAAACTTTATTTATTAAATAGAAAGAGCGTAAATTCAGGCTATATGAACATGGAATTATTCCAGAAAGAAGAATATTAAAAAAAGTTTTTATTTTAAAAACTCCGCAAAAAAAGAATATTTTTTTTTGGAAATGTCTAACAAATGTCTTTTATTTATGTATTTACTTATTATTTTTATTCTTTTATTTATTTATTTATTTATTTATTGAGAAATATCTTATTTTTAATTTCAATAAGTTCAGTTAAAATAGGTGTATAAATTAAAAAGTTTAACTTTATGTTTTACATTTTTTTTGTGTTTCAGATACAGAGATTAAAGTATGCAGACATAGCACATTATGCACAGTGAATTGCGGTAAATTTCATCTATAAGGGCAACTTTGGCCCTAAGGACAAAAAAGATTAAATCTGCCAAATTATTTCAGTTATTCGTAACGTGTTGCTCTCAAAATACAGGGAGCAGCACTATCGGTAATTTGGCAGTTGATTGTAAATAATTCATCAAGTTCCCACCGTGACAGAATGGATCAAAGTGTCGTAAATATGGAACAAAGTTATTTTAAATTGGGCCAAAATCACCCAAAATTGTATTTGATACATTTCCCATAATCAGTTTTGACTTGTGAAATCTTTGAGGTAACATTGTAAATGTTTCTTGTCTTGCTAATTTAGATTGTAAATCGATTGGTTCATAAAAAAGTAGCATGAATAAAGGCATGCATCCAATTCGTAGTAGTTTAAACGAATTATCAATTACAGTATAAATTTTTCACTAGCGTAGATTTGAAACTCTAACTTGACGATATTAAGTACTGCTTTGTAAACGTGTATAATTATTATTATTATTTTGAACAGTTAAATTTATTTTTCAGTAACAAAATGATTTTCGTAGCTAAAGAGTTATGGTTAATTTTTATTTTACTTTTTTAAACTTTTTATTTGTTTATTTTTTTTTTCGCAACTGCTCTATACAATGCACTTTTTTCAGCCAATTATGCATAATTAGATAGATTTTTTTATGAAATGCTATCGATTGCGTTCTCCCGTATAATGGAATTTCTAATAACTTTTTTCAGATTTACACCGATCATGACCTCCTAGATCTCCAAAACTACCATAAGTTAAAAGCTTTACCCATCTATCTATACCAATTTTTTATTCACACGATAACTTTCAAATACTCAGATGTTTTTCAGACAGACACGTAATATCAAGGGGCATAAAATGACGGTTAAGTTCTTTAATGAGGAAAATCGGACAGGGGGGGGGGGATAGGAAGGGTTATTGTGAAAGCCGAAAAAAATCTATAACTTCTTAATGAAAATAGATATCGAATCAGTTTAAAATTTTTATTACTTCTAAAAAATGGGCGAAAAACTTATGCATGAGAGATTTTTGATAAAATTAAAAATAGGCTCAAATGGTAAAATAAATATACAAATAAATAAATAAATAAATAAACAAAAGGGTTTTCGGGAGAAAAAATATTGATTACTTCGTCATTTCTCAATGTGTTAAATCCAATTAAATTTATTATAAATTGTCCTAATATTATCTGAAAGATTTGTATTGACAAGATTTGATAGAACCAACTCTTACCGCAAAAACAAATAAAAAATAAATAAATAAAAAATAAACCAAAACGAAAAAGGGGCCCTATTGCATTCCAATGGAGTCTATGAAAATTTGACAAAAATTTCACTTTTGCCGACTAATTTTGATCGCCAAGTTTGATGATATGTCTTAAATACAAACTTGGCAACAAATCCGGGTTTACCCGATAGTTATCCACTTTCGGTTTCGCGGTATCTACGCAGAAATATAAATTACCTTAAAATAAATAAAAATATAAATTAATATTCAAATGACAAATTTTTGAAAGTACCAAATTTTATGACGAACAAAAAAATTAAAACGAAAACAAAAAAAGAAGAGGGGGAAGAAAAAATCCATGACTTTGTAAATACTTAAGATATCAAATCCGATTAAATTTATTATACATCTTCCAAATAATATCTACAACTTTCAACGTTTAGTCTATACAACAACGTTAATGTTTTTTTTTGTTTTTTTTGGAGGGGGGTTATCTTTAATCTTGATTTGTCTTTGCTGGTGAAATTAGTACTAAACATCGAAATCTATGTAGACCGAGCCGGCAGCGATTTATTTTTTCATATAACTTACCACGTCTACCGCTGATGTGTTAACCATCTAAACAATTCTCAGCCGAAAGATCCATCAACAACCACAATATTCTTTAATTTTTTTTTTTTTTTTTTTTTTTTTTTTTTTGTTGAGTAGAGTAAAAGACAGCTTTTTTCATCGTCATAAAAAAAGAAAAGAAAAAGTTGGCTAACATTAGTAAATTTATAACTCAACATTAAAATTGATGTTTCCGATAAACAGTAGTAAAAGATAGAAAAATAATCTAGTATATTTTAATTAATTTTCAAAAGTGAAATTACGCTTGAATATTTAAATACGTAATTTTAATTCTTGAATATTTAAATACGTAAAGCTTTACATTGCTAACTATACGTAGAACCAAATTTAGTGAAAAATGTCCAATCCGAAAATCGAACCCAGAACGCCTGGAGTAACGCTCCTAGTGCGCTACTATTTAAACTACATATACTGACCTTCTATTTATTCTGTTTAGCTGATCCAGAGTATGAAACCAGATAAAGTGATCGTTGAGGTTAATTGAGTGAAATAGTCCTCCAGTGTTCGTGTCCGGGATGGCTCAGTTTCAGCCAATACATCCCTGGTTCGAATCCTGGCCCGAACTTTTTTTACCCAATAATGAGAAATGGAAAATTTAGATCTGTTACGAGGACGAGTCCCAGCTTAGCGTTTCTCACTTCATATGTTGGTGAGACTGCAACACTCAGCACGAGATGGAATCGTCTTCATGAAAACCCAATCCTCCACAATTCTGAAGATTAATTAAAAAATTAATTAAAATTAAAATATGTGATTTACCGATGCTGAGTGTCTTGTGTTTCATGTTACGCCGCAGGATTGTGGTCTCATGAAGATGATTCCATCTCGTGCTGCGAGTTGCAGCCTCACCAACATAAGAAGTGAGAAATGTTAAGCTGGACATTGTCCTCGTAGCTTAAATTGTAGAGCACTTGGAGCACAAGTCAAGTTCCCTTTGTGGACATTTCTAACTAAAGCTGATTCTACGCTTAGTTAGCAATGTAAAACTTAGCGTATTTACATGATCTAGCATTTTCTTATTCATAAAGATTGCGAAAGGGTTGTTTATTTTCCAACTATTTTTCTTAAGTTTAAGGTGTACTTACTTTGTAATTTACTGTAATATTTGGGATTTCGTGAAATAGATTTCAAAATTTATTTTACATTTACATATCTCTTCTTGTGATTATATTTTGAATTTTAAAAGCAAATTTTTCAAGTAAGCCAATTAGTATGACTTCGTTTTTTAAATAAAATGCGTTTGAATTGTTACAAATAACAAAGAAAATTTTTAAGCAAGTGTAATCTACATGAAAAATATGTTTATTTTAGATTTTATAGCATGTTTACAGAAGATTGGGAAACTTTTTATTTTTTCATGTTTATTTTGGATATTTTATCTTTAAATTTTCGCATCTTTTCCTAAAAAAACTGTGGGGAAAATGACAAATAATGCCATGAAATGTGTTTATGAGATTATCTCTTTTTATGCTAAAATTTGTTTTTATAAGCTAATTAAACGTATTATTGTATATTATTTTTATGTATCTCTTCTTTTTTATTCTCTTCTTCTTTGTTCTTTTTTCCTTTAATAAGTAAATGCGAAATGTTCGAGAAATTTGTGTGTAAGAATGAAGGATTATTTTTGATTTTTTTTTTATTTATTTGATTGTAGGATTCGGTTTTAAATTATTGACTTACATTATTTGTTGTATATTTGTATAAAATAATTTTCACATATTTTTAATTTCTTCTATCTTTATAAGAAGAAAGTATTGGATTCGTAAAAATTTCCGATTTCTGTTTTTTAACGGATTTACTCGTTTTAAGGGTTAAATTTTCCAAAACATTATATAAAATGTCTATCTGTGACTATGTGAAATATATCGTGCAGGCACACTATCTCAAGAACTATGCACGAAAATTAATAAAGATTTATATTCGGGTATTCCCCAATATAAATTGATGCAGTTTAATTTTTGGTGTAAATTGCTCAACAGGTTTCGCAACTATGTCCATTTTTACAGTTTTTGCATAAGCTTTATCTAATGCGTGAATGTTTATCAAACTTCAAATTCTGGTATACCTTGATAAATGTTATTGTTGATTATGTTTTAGTGTACATTTTGTTTGAATCGTCCAGCAAGAAACCCTTTTATGCTGCGTTTTTCTAGATATCCACAATAGTCCAATTTGAAGAACAAATGTCCGATATTTATATCTTTAAAATCTTAACGATGGTCATAGATTGCCATTCAGTTTTGTCACTGTTATAACAAATTTCCAAGTTTTCACATGTATGAGATAGAAGAAAGTTTTGGGATTTTCATACCTGTCTACTTATTTTAAAAATCTACATTGAAAAAAGGCTTAAATCGGAAAAAAAAGTCGTGAAAAAATATGACTGAGGATTTAAAAAGTCTACAATAAATAAAATATGACAATGAAAAAACGATATTACATATTTTTTTGGTGCTTTAATATCGTGCTGCCTGTTTTAAAATTAATGGATAGAAATTGAATTAATATTTTTATAGTAATTCAGGGTAACTTTGACCTGCATTTTCTTTATTTTCACGTGCCCCACTATTATTTTAAGAATATTATTGCAACTAGGCATGTAAAAGAAAAGAAATGCTTCAAAATTGTTACATAACTATCAGAAATTAAACAATAATAATGATGTAAACAATAAAAAATGAATTTTTAACCTGATTTAAAGATATCCAGTCATGTCGGGTAACTTTGCACTATATTATAAATATAACATAAAATAAGTCATTATAAAATAAAGTATTAAAAAAGTATTTTAATTAGGACAATTTTGAATTAATTTTTTTTTCAGATATTTAGACTCCTAATTAACATTTCCCAGCACCACAAGATTTGTATATTTTATGTTATTAACACGAACGAGAAGAGTACAAGAAGAAAATCATGAATTTTCAGGAAAAAAAGAAATGTTAGTAAAATTATATAAATGCAGTGAAAAACAATTTCAAGTATTTAAACTCAATAATATTACCATAGTTGCAGTTATATATACTAGTACTAATATTATTCAAACAAGAATTTAAAAAAATGTCGACTACATCGAATGTCAAATTTAATTAGCTCCCACCCAAATAATATCCTTAAGGGTGTTCTTAAATCAAAAAGGGTAACTTTGTGACACATACTTTATTTTATTTATTTTATTTATTTATTTATTTATTTTATTTATTTATTTTTTTTTTGTTCAGAAATGCATGAAAATAGCAGGTGTTATTATTCAGAAATTGTCTAATTGCACTCAATTTTCTGTTTTTTTTTTTTTTTTTTTTTTAACACAAGAGATTTTTCATAACAAGCCTTCAAAGTTGACACTTTTTAGCAAATTTCCCGACGAAAGCAGAAAAACCGGTCGAAAAGCAGGAGAAAAATAGGTGATGACGTCATCGAAATAGCTTAGAACTGGATAGATAATTTAATTATCACAAAATGGAAAAATAAGTTCGATTTGAAATCTCTCCCATAGTCGGGCATTCCAATTTTATATCTTTCTGTTAAAAAATGTATTTGTAAATGTGTCAAAACGTTTGGCGCTTGTTGAGCGGATCAGTTAAGAACACACTTAATGAAATTCTGTATAGTTTACATATATATTTTGAAAACATTTACATAGTATATAGATATAATGCAAACTTTCGTTTTTCCAAACTTTGCACGTATATTTATAGGAGTATATAGGAAATTCTAGACATGAAAATGGCAATTTCCAAATAACCATATCCCAGTACACTTTTTAGTACTGTATATACAGAGCTAGGAAGCATAACTATAATCATTCCTTTAATTTATTTACATATTGTACAATAGGGTGGGCCGAAAAAAACTTTTTTTCGATTTTCGATTATGGCGGGTGCGTAAAAGTGGCCACTGGTGGCACTCAGTTCACACAAAAAAATTGAGATTTTTTGGACTTTTCCTTACCCTGCCGCAAATGGCTTGAAAATTTGCAAAAATGCTGATTTTTGAACTTTTTTAGGTAAAAAGTTAAAAATGTTAAATTAAATTTATTTTGGCTGTATTTGCTTGAAAAGGCAGCTTTAACGTACCAAATGCTTAAATAAGTTCTGATAATGCATTATTTAATTGCTAAGTGTATTTTAAATAATCCGATTTTGATAGCTTTTTCACGTATAATAGGCAAAATATGTGTTAGTTTGAATCGTTCGTTAATTTCTCTCTCATTTATGTTCCTTGGTCTTTAAATTTTTTCTATGCGTCAAAGGTCATATATTTGGGCAGCGGACAGCAGTATAACTCAAAAACAAAGCTGGAAGGTGAGAAGGGGGTGAAACAGGACACTAAACTTGCGCAATGCCTCATCCTAATGTTGAGAGAGTGAAGGAAGATATAAAAGAGAAGGGAAAATTGCTATAAGAGATTGTTATTATTTTACCATGCTCAAAATCTGAGAAATTTGTTCAGTGTGGATGTGAAACCTCTTCCTAGAGAGATTCAGTACTTTTTGGATCGTTTGACGTACCATTACAGTGTTTTGTGCGTTTTATTACGACGAGTTTGGAAATGGCTATAATGAAGGTCCATGCCAATGTAAAAGACACACGACAGAATGAAAAGTACCCTTTTTGGGCACCATGCTTGTTGAAAGACTTGCAATTGCCAACTTATACTGGTATCATATGCCACTACTGCTGGTTGCGAAGCGATATGGCAAAAAATCGAAAAATTCAATATTAGTCAATAGATGGTGTTATTAAAATGGTAGATTGAAAAGTTACCGAAATCTGAATAAAAACCAGTGTTTTTCCGACGATAAATTTACAAAAAGATTAAAAACGATTAAAAGAAGCGTAGATCATTGGAGAAATCCTAAAATCGTATGGGCTTGAAAGTAAAGACAACCCGCGAAGAATTCGTACGAAATGGTGAAACCTTTTAGTAGTTTTTAATCTTTTTGTAAATCGATCGTTTCGAAAACACTGGTATGGAAGCTTTTTTTCAGATTTCGGTAACTTTTTCACCAACTATTAAACTATTATTCTAAACTATCACTATTAAAAGACGTGTAGATCATTGAGGAAATCCTGTAATCGTATGGGCTTGAAAGTAAAGACAAACCGCGAAGAATTCGTACGAAATGGTGAAACCTTTTAGTAGTTTTTAATCTTTTTGTAAATCGATCGTTTCGAAAACACTGGTATGGAAGCTTTTTTTCAGATTTCGGTAACTTTTTCACCAACTATTAAACTATTATTCTAAACTATCACTATTAAAAGACGTGTAGATCATTGAGGAAATCCTGTAATCGTATGGGCTTGAAAGTAAAGACAAACCGCGAAGAATTCGTACGAAATGGTGAAACCTTTTAGTAGTTTTTAATCTTTTTGTAAATCGATCGTTTCGAAAACACTGGTATGGAAGCTTTTTTTCAGATTTCGGTAACTTTTTCACCAACTATTAAACTATTATTCTAAACTATCACTATTAAAAGACGTGTAGATCATTGAGGAAATCCTGTAATCGTATGGGCTTGAAAGTAAAGACAAACCGCGAAGAATTCGTACGATATGGTGAAACCTTTTAGTAGTTTTTAATCTTTTTGTAAATCGATCGTTTCGAAAACACTGGTATGGAAGCTTTTTTTCAGATTTCGGTAACTTTTTCACCAACTATTAAACTATTATTCTAAACTATCACTATTAAAAGACGTGTAGATCATTGAGGAAATCCTGTAATCGTATGGGCTTGAAAGTAAAGACAAACCGCGAAGAATTCGTACGAAATGGTGAAACCTTTTAGTAGTTTTTAATCTTTTTGTAAATCGATCGTTTCGAAAACACTGGTATGGAAGCTTTTTTTCAGATTTCGGTAACTTTTTCACCAACTATTAAACTATTATTCTAAACTATCACTATTAAAAGACGTGTAGATCATTGAGGAAATCCTGTAATCGTATGGGCTTGAAAGTAAAGACAAACCGCGAAGAATTCGTACGATATGGTGAAACCTTTTAGTAGTTTTTAATCTTTTTGTAAATCGATCGTTTCGAAAACACTGGTATGGAAGCTTTTTTTCAGATTTCGGTAACTTTTTCACCAACTATTAAACTATTATTCTAAACTATCACTATTAAAAGACGTGTAGATCATTGAGGAAATCCTGTAATCGTATGGGCTTGAAAGTAAAGACAAACCGCGAAGAATTCGTACGATATGGTGAAACCTTTTAGTAGTTTTTAATCTTTTTTGTAAAATTGATCGTTGGGAAAACACTGGTATGGAAGCTTTTATTCAGATTTTTTTCCGAAGCTTTTTTTCAATGGTAACTTTTTCACCAGCCATTTTAATAACATCATCTATTGACTAATATTGGATTTCTCGATTTGCTGCCATATCGCTTCGCAACCAGTAGTAGTGGAGCATGATATCAGTATAAGTTAGCAATTGCAAATCTTTCAATAAGCATGGTGCCTCAAAAAGGATACTTTTCATGCTGTCGCGTGTCTTTTACATTGCCATGGACCTTCATACTAGCCATTTCTAAGCTCGTCGTAATAAAACGCACAAAACACTGTAATGGTACGTCAAATGATCCAAAAAGTACCACATCTCTCTAGGAAAAGGTTTCACGTCCACACTGAACATATGTCGCAGGTTTTCAGCATAGTAAAATAATAACAATCCCTTATCGCAATTTTCTCTTCTCTTTTATTTCTTCCTTAACTCCCTCAACATTACGATGAGGCATTGCGTACTCTATGAGTCCTGCTTCACCCCTTCTCACCTTCCAGCTTTGTTTTTGAGTTATACTGCTGTCCGCTGCCCAAATATATGACCTTTGACGCATAGAAAAAATTTAAAGACCAAGGAACACAAATAAGCGAGAAATTAACGAACGATTCAAACTAATACATATTTTGCCTATTATACGTGAAAAAGCTATGAAAATCGGCTTATTTAAAATACACTTAGCAATTAAATAATGCATTATCGGAGCTTATTTAAGCATTTGGTACGTTAAAGCTGCCTTTTCCAGCAAATACAGCCAAAATAAATTTAATTTAACATTTTTAATTTTTTACCTAAAAAAATTCAAAAATCAGCATTTTTTTCAAATTTTCAAGCCATTTGCGGCAGGGTAAGGAAAAGTCCAAAAAATCTCAAATTTTTTGTGTGAACTGAGTGCCACCAGTGGCCACTTTTCCGCACCCGCCATAATCGAAAATCGAAAAAAAGTTTTTTTCGGCCCACCCTATTGTACAATAGGGTGGATCGAAAAATCGAAATTCGGATAATCGAATCGGCGCGGGGTGCAAAAGTTGCCTTTTATGCTTTTTTATTGAAATCCATTCATATCTTCCGGTGCCCCAAACGCTTCAAAAATAGTTAAAAATTGAAATTTTTATAAATTTTATATATTTTTTTTTTGCTTCTTAATATTTTTTAATTTATTTTGGGCGCGGGTTGCGAAAGTTGCCTTATATATATATTAGTTCAATCTTTTATATATATATATAAATCCATCCATATCTTCCAGTGCCCCCAAGCGCCCCCAAAATGGTAAAAAATTGAAATTTTCATAAAAAATTATAATTTTTGTTTTTTTTAATTTCTTTTAAATTATTTTGTCAGCGGGATAAAAAAGATGCATTTTATAGTATATTAGCATGTATCCAAATAGTTTTCGACTTTGATAAATTTCTTCCAATGCCCCAAAACTTTAAATTATTTGCCGAAAATCGAGTTTTACGCAAATTTTGAGGTAAAAAATACAAGTAAAATTAACAGTTAAAGAATAATAACGTAAAAGGTAGATCGAGAGGATGAGAAATCGTTTATCGTATTTTATTAAATGTATAAAATAAATTTTTTATACTTTATTATTTGGAAGACAACATAGATAGAAGAGTTCTCAGCAATGACCAGCAATATTTATATGATATTTTTATAGCAATATCACATGGTGAATGTGGTTCCGATCTGGCATTAATGAAACCTGGTCCAGTTTATCACTCAAGATGGCTAACAACTACGTGTAGAATTTTAAGGTTATAAGTGGCTACAGAAAATCCTTCTGATAATCTCATTACTCTTACAACATATATTATGAAGGTATATGCACCTGCATGGTTTCATGTTAAAACAAAGCCATTCATAACTGAAGGAGCGCGCCATATTTGGAAACTTATCACATATTCTAGATATTTGGAACCCAATTTAAGAAAGATCGTAGATGCTGTTATTCAACGAAATAGTTTTTTCTGCCACCCTGAAAATTTGCTATTGTCAATGCTCACAGATAACAGAGAGCATATCAGATCTTTAGCAATGCGAAAGCTAATTTATGCTAGAAATAAATAGAGAAAATAACCAGAAGTGAGAATTTTCAAAGTACCCCAAATAAACTTCAAAGCGAAGGATTATTTTGAACTTATTGACTGGCAACCAGTTGGACGTTTTGAACCACCTCTTTTGATGAATGTGCCTTGCAAAGAAATTGAGTATATGATAAAAGTTGTAAAAACAAATGAATGGTCAAAATATCTATGCCATACGCAAGCGGTTGAAAGATGGGTTCGACTAGTGTCTGAGGCATCAGGAAAAGGAGACACGGAAAGAAAAGAGATACGGTTTTATATTGAATAGAATAAAATCAAGAAGCCATATAAAACACTTTGATACCAAAAAAGATTACAAACTTTAAAAATATGTAAATTTCCAAATTGAAGGATGTGAAACTTTTCTCTATGTAAGTTCGATTTTTTAATTTTTATGATTTAATGCTTTGATTTTTTAATTTATATGTCACTTATTATTGCAAAATTAATGTTATTTATAACCTTATACGTTATTAATTAAACTGTTTTAAAAATTTGTAAGTATTTTTCGTAAATTATAATTCTTAATACATTTTTGTAAAAATATCAGTTTTTAATTATAATTGGTGCATCAAAGATGTGAATGGATTTTAATTAAAAAATATATGGGAACTGCAGAGTTATGTAGTTTTGTAATAACAACTTTCCAAGCCAGTGACAAATGAATTTCAAAAAGTAAAATAAAATAAAACAAAAAATATTTTTTTCAGGAAAATTTCAATTTTAAACTATTTTTGGGGCGCTTGGGGCACCGGAAGATATGGATGAATTTTATTTAAAAAAATATGTAAGCTAAGATAGGTAAAAGATAGCTTTTGCACCCCGCACCAAAAGTAATTAAGAAAAAATAAATAAACAAAAAAATATTAAAAAATCATAAAAAACTCAATTTTTAATTATTTTTGGGGCGCTTGGGGCACCGGAAGATATTAATGGATTTTAATAAAAAAAAAAAACCTGTAAACTAGTATGCATAAAAGGCAACTTTTGCATGCCGCGCCGATAGTGATTTCTAAAAAAAAAAATTTCCTATACTTTTCGATCCATCCTATTGTACAAGAGACGATACACGTAGCTACTATTCTCAAGTCATTTCTTAACCTCTCCACATTTTACCGACTCGCATGCAATAGCCTTACAATCCAAACCTTTTAATAGTGACGCCATATCTTAACACAAAATACTGCTATCACTAAGATATAATACCCCTCTCCACTTGTTCAAACAGAATACGTGAAATCTGTGCATCGAACTGGAGCAATCTAAGTGTCCTTCACAGATGTATCTGTTTTATCATCATTTTTTATTACTCATAACTGTAACTCATTGTAACACTCTGTTACAATTTCATGCAATTGCTGTGATTGGTTTGGTTCTGAATTACCCTCATTATTGAGCTGTGCTTTTATAACTTCATTAATCCCAAAAAAATCGGTTTCGATTAACCCATTCATTCCTGTCATGATCACTGTAATGTTTATTATTATGTACCATATTTTCAACTTTATCTCACATAAGTTTATCACTTTGCCTATTTTTTTTAATTCTGTCTGATATTTCATAACTTACCTCTCTCTTAAGTCTCAATTGATTAACGTGACGCTAACACATTATTCCGTCACATTTTTTTTTATTAAAACCCATCTACTCCCCAATAATTTCATAATTTTTCATGTTACCCATTTCTCCCTTTTTCCAAATTTTTAAATAAAAACAAATTCACGAAGCTTATATTTATCCAGAGGTTGCTGGCCGGTTAGCTTTTGATGGTAATACTATGTGAAAGACTGTTCGAACGGCCCTCCAAACATTAATTCAGCAGGAGTTTTATCAGACACTGAATGGGGAGTAAAAGGATTTTCTAACAGAAATCGTGAAATTGACAATATTATGCCGCTTTCATATAACTTTTTAAGACAATTTTTCAAAGTTTGCATGTACCTTTCTACTTGTCCGTTCGATGACGGATGATATGGTGTCATAGGTGTATGTATAATTCCATTTTTTAAGAAATTCCACAAATTCATCACTTGTGAATGAAGATCCATTGCCACTGACCAATTCTAAAAATAGTCCAATATTAGCAAAAATATTTCTTAATACTTTAATAGTTGATTAATTATCAGTCCTATATACCATCTTTACTTCTAAGAATTTTATATAAAAGTCGACTTCTATTTAAAAAAATTATCTTCAAATGGACCGGCATAATGTATATGAATCCTTTCCCTAGGCAATCCAGATTTCCAATTCAAAGGTTCCATTTTTGAGAATTCCCTCGCAAACATCTGCCATCTACTACATGATTTTACCATCTGTTTAATTTCTTGTCTAAATTTGGCGACAAAACTACCTGGAGCTCATAATCACCCTGGAGTCTACACTGTATGTTTTCGCCTGCTTGGTAAGAAGATAAGTTCAGTATAATGCGTAAAGCATCATTGGAATCTACAAAATTCCATTTTAAAATGATATTACTTATTAAATAAATGTTTTTAGGTTCTTCAGAATGAACAAAAAAGCCGTTTTTCCTTTATTGTGTGTAATTAAAAAAAATAAAACTTTCGAGGAATGGTTTTTCCTTTTCTTGCGTTTAAATTTGCGTAAAAAAAAAAAAAAAAAAAAAAAAAAAAACTAGCGTAGTTTTGATCGGCTGCAATAAATCTACCCGTTTCATCAATAACTTCACAGTATGTTGTTTTAAGAAACTTGTTTTATTTCTATTAAATTTGTGTTTTGGCCTGTTTTCAAGGAAACCACATGGAAATATATAATACAATATTCAACTACCACTGTATCTCAATAGAAAATTCCAAGTCGGTAAAATCTTCTGTGATTAAATAACTCAAAATAATACTTATTCGGAAATTTTAGTTCCCAAAAGTGAGCACCTTCTGAACACCAGAAGAAGACAAAACTTTAAGATATAAATCATTGTCTGAAGGCAAAAAAATTCATAAAGAATACATCATTTTTTTAAATTTATTTAAAATAAACACATTAGAACAACTTATTTTTAACATTTTTATTTATATATTTTACATATGGAATATTAGATTAACATTAAATGTACACGCATAAGCATATTTTAGATATGAAAGAATTTTCTCAAAACCTAACAAATTTAAATTAAAATAAATTAAACACAATAAAATCAAACGTTCTGCCCAGTGCTATTTTACTTTAAGCACTTACTAGGGAGCTGCAAGAAATGTAAATCACCGATTTTGGCGAAAGTAATATCGTTGGTAAGATCTCATCGTGAGCAGTAAAAAACTCAATGGAACTACCCGTCGGAAATAACCCGTTTTCGAAATATCTAGCATTTTCAGTCACACAGCTAGTGCACTCTTACTAGGGAATCGAAAAAATTTCGATTTTAACAAAAATGGTATTGTTGGAAAGATCTTATCTTAAGGTGTAAAAAACTCAATGGAACTTTCTATCGGAAATGAGTCGTTTTCGAATATCCGACATTTTATGTCACATAGTTAGTGTGCTCTTACTTGGGAATTGCAAAATAAATTAGTCACGATTTTGACGAAAATGGTATCGTTGAAAAGACATGTATGCTAGTCTTACATAGTTTTTTTATTCCTAACGACGCGACAAGACCTTTCCGAGGATGTAACTTTCGTCAAAATCGAGATTTTTTTTTCGGTTCCCGAATAAGTGTGCACTAATTGTGTGAGATAATTTGTCAGACATTTCGAAAACGGACCATTTCCGAAAGGTAGTTCCATGGAGTTTTTCACTCCTCACGATGATATCTTTTGAACAATGCCACATTGTTAAAAATTGAGAATAAATTTTCTGCGATTCCCCAGAAAGTGGGCACTAGCTACGTTACATAAATTGTCTAATATATCGAAAACGACTCCTTCCCGACGGGTAGTTCCATTGAGTTTTTTACAGCTCACGATAAAATCTTTCCAACGATACCACTTTCGTCAAAATCAATGTCTTGCAGTTCCCTAGTAAGTGAATTCAAGTGGTTATTTAATGTTCCCTTTTTCAGTGACAGAAATTATAATTTATTCTGCTAACAAAGAGTGAACTCAGATAGGAATTTCGTTTATAAGTTTATATTTTTAATTTTCAAATTCAAAGACCTTTCTTAACTTTTGAAAGATGAACTTGTGAATTGTTGAAATAAAGAGAGAAACACATTGTCTATATATAACGTGTCAGAAAATGACAGAAAATAACTCCGATAATGGAAAATAGCGCAGGCATCAGAACTCATGTCTTCAGTTTATAAATGAAAGTATTTATACAAATTGTAAAATATGCATTTAAATAAATAAAACACATTAAAAACTAACTTTTTGCCAAGCACTTTTTTATTTTGTTCATTTAGGCACATAAATTGTTATTAAATGCCTATTTTTCAGTGACAGAAGTTATAGTTTATTCTACAAAAAAGAATGAACGGATTTAGGAATTTAGATTATAATTTATATTTCACTATTTCAAATTACAACACCTTTCTTAACTTTTGAAACACGAATGTGTGAATAGTTGAAGTCAAGAAATAAATACATTGTCGGTAAGTAATGTAACAGAAAATGATGAAAATATTCCCGATAATAGAAACATGTGCACATTTGAGTATTGCATTTTTTCGATGTATAAATAAACGTTTTAAATAAATCGTAACAAATTTATATTAAAATAAATAAAAAACACATTAAAAACAAGCTTTTTGCCAAGTGCTTGTTTATTCCGTATATTTAGTGCACTTAAATCTTTATTAAATGTTTGATTTCGTTAACAGAAATTATAGTTTACCCTACAAACAAGAATGAACGCAGGTAGAAATTTAGATTATAATTTCTTATTTTTCCATTTTAAATTATAAGACTTTTCTTAACTTTTGAAAGACGAGTGTGTTAATAATTGAATTCAAGAAAGAAACACATTGTCCTTAAGAAAGGACCAGAAAATTATGGAAAATAATACCGATAAAGGAAAAATGTTCAGGCATGAGTATTGCATTCGTTCGGTTTTCAAATAAAAGTTTTATTTAAATCATAACAAATTTATATTAAAATAGATAAAACACAATAAAATCATGCTTTTTACTAAGAGATATTTTATTTTGTGCACTGAATGCATACTACAGAGTGCAGTAAAATCGCTACTAAATGTTCATTTTTCAGTGAAAAAAATTTCATAATTTTTGCTACTAACAAAGAATAAACGCAGTTAAGAATATAGATTGTCAGTTTAATATTTTTATTTCTCAAATTACAAGACCTTTCTTAACTTTGAAACACGAATGTATGAATAGTTGAAGTAAAAAAGTAAAACATTCTCGATGTGTAACGTACCATAAAATGATAGAAAATGACTCAATAATGGGGAAATTTGCAGGCGTCAGAATTGTAATTTCAAATATTCAAATTGGTCTCCTAAAATGTCACTTATTCATCAATATATATCTTTAAAAATAGCAGTTAAAAATGTGCTTTGAATAAATATAATTTGTCTACATAAAAAAGGCATTTTCTTTTAATTAATCAAATTAAGGATTAGACCAAACATCCCATAAGATAACACTCATACATATGTGAAACGTTTTTCAAAATGGAAAAAAATCACCGTTACCCTGAAGTTCGAAAAAAAAGAACACTCTGTATCTCCCCATATACGTTCGAAAGTAAGATCCATTTATATGATCTGTGACGAATTTTTTGCTATAAAATGGTGATAAATATTTTATAGTGACTATAAAAACAGTAGGAAGGTGTCTTAAATCCAGTTTATATATTTTATAGACCTACTAGTTCTGACACAATTCTTCGTAACAGATGCAAATAGCAACTAAATGTACATAAATGGTTTGTTTTATTACAAGTTTAATTATGCTGAACTAACTATAAATGGATATTAGACATTATGAAATAAATTTTTGTCTGTGATTTCCTTTTATGAATTTCACTTTTGCTAATGGCTTTTTTTTATAGTACTTAAAAATATAGCAACATTTATTTAATTATTTAGTATATAAAATAAACTTTAATACAAACAGAAGTAAAAATTAAGAAACTGACTTATTTTCTTTAATTATAAACGGTTCGAACTCTATATATATCAAATAAATATAGATAAAAAAGATATTTCAATTTTTTATTTTATTTGAAATATTTAAAATATTCAAAATCATTTTTGTCAAACTATACACTAAAGTTGAACTTATATAATTAAAGACTAACTATTCAATAAGCCTAATTATTTTAAAACTTTATCATAATTATTTATAGATTCATGTTTATTAAAGCATGTTCATCAATTTTCTGAAAATAAGAAGGAAATTGATTTTTGTTTGCAGTAAAAAAAAAAAAAAAAAAAAGTGAACTCATTATTATCAACTTATACATCCAGAGAAAATTATACATTATTGAATTACAGTAGCGCCTTTTTGCCGTTATATTAAATTAATTTCTTCGACTTCATTATCAGATTTCATAAAATTATTATAACTTTAACAATGGTATAATCTTGTTTGGAAAATAAATTTGATTCGTTGTAAGCATGGGTTTATTCTATCATGCTTTTTTGTTATATAAAACAAAATGTAGTTTTTTTTTCTTCAAAAAGAAGAAGAAGATTTATGTTAGATTTAAGATTTTTAAGATATGTTTTATTTTGCATTATTTTATAAATGTCATCAAGTATATGCATGTATATGTGTGTATATGGATATGCATGTGTGCGCGTGTGTATGACTGTTTACTTACAACTTTTAAAATTTAAATTCATTTCATCAACTTTCCGAACAATATTATTTGTTTATAAAGATTTGTTTTATATGCTATTAATTCTTATGTCATTATCTTTTATAAAAGTTTAACTTAATAAAATATGTAAAGATGTAAAAGTCTTAAAAATTAGTTTTGTGAATTTGCAAATATCATATTATTGCAAAAATCATATTGAAAGTTTTCACTTTTATCAATTATAATGTATGTTTTCTATGATGAATGTAACGAAAAATATATACTGTTTTTCTGTAAACAATAATAATGAATGTGTATATATATATATAATCCATATAAGTGGCACAGCATTTAGGAAAATCCTATTTTGTGCTATTTTAAATGAAAGGTTTAAAGAAATCCTCTTCTGAAACTTTCATTTTCATTAATAAAAATTAAATCTTAATTGTTTGTATGAAAATGACTTCATTTCCTATCACATCTTATCATTTTTATTTTTCTGCGGTGTGTTTTAGAATGGGAGATTAGAAAAAAAACTTGTTTGAAAATTACAAGAACAGATATTTTTAAAGACAAATTATGATAGGAGGTATAAATAAAGGGAAAAGTCTGACTTGAGATTGAGCAGCTATAGAGATAAAATAAGAATCCCAGTTTTATAAAAAAAAAAATTAGTACCTTCCCATTTTTTGTAAATTGTAGAGCTTAAGCTACGGGACTTGTAGTTTTCAAACATGCAACATTTAAAAATTTACTTCACACTGATCAAACGGCAGAAGATTGGAGAATTTTAACGCAACGTGTAATTTAAGTCTCATCAGGAAATTTTACCACTGATATAAAGTCAAAAATTCGAAGAAAAAACAAAATATGTTTAGTATTACAGGATGACAAATTTATACCGAGACGTAATGAAAATGTCAGTTTAGTTTTATGGGTTTTTTTTCGCTTTTTTAATCGCTATTAAATTATTTATGCTCCTCGTGCTTTCTTGTTTTCTAATTGCTATTTCCGCTTATATTAATTCCCTGGTATGCAAAGGTTATCTCAGCCTTCCTCCAACAACCCTTCCGCTACAAAAAAAGCAAAAATGGTCACAGGATTTTTTGGGGGGGAGGGGGAGGAATGACGGGAGCAAAATAACTATGCAATCAAACACAAAGTCCTGAATTTCGTGAAACGATCTCTGGAAAAAGTGCCGGGCAAAATCACCCTAGAAATAACTTATCGTGGCTATCTTGGAGAATTTTTAGAAGCATTTAGACTCCTGCATCGCAGCGTGAGGAATCTATTACGAATGATTTTGGTTGCTTCTTGCACAGAATGTTCTTTTCTTTTGAATGTTGAAGAAAATGACTTGCTTTCTTTCTTCAGTTAAGAGTTTTCGTTATTTATTTGCATCGAAGTACTTATGTGACTCCTGTCTTACCCTGTAGACAAATGTCACCCTGTAGACAAATGTAGCCTTTCTCTCTAATGCCGCAAACAAAGTCCAGAGCTTCTCTGACCACTGTCTGCCTTGGGAAACGTAATGTGTTGCCCTATATAGCAAAGAAAACTTAAATGGCTTCTTTGCCCACACTAGTCACTTGACACACTTCTTTTTGATTTCTAAATATCTTATTTAGGTATTCCATTTTGTCCAATGATAAAAAAAAAATATGTTTTAATAACATTTTGTTAGTGGTAGAAAGTGTTACATGGTATATTATATTCTATCATTTTTCTTTCTTGTATAAATCTATCCGTTGCGTTACTTCGATTAAGCATAAATTCATGTTATGAACGAAATTCCTGTTGCAAAACGTAATACAAAATATTGCATTTTGATGAGATTTATTTATTAAATCTTATTTCTCTATTTAGATTTGAAAATCTCTCGCATTATATTTATTTAACAATAAAAGAAAAGCTGATTTACTAGTTTTCTTCTTTATATATACTGGGTGAATGTACATTCCTGGTACAAAATTTAACGGTTGATAGATGAACTTTAGCAATCATTTATTGTACAGGAATGTATGGTTGCTAGAGACGCTTTAAGATACAAACAACAGTGGGCCAATTTGACTTTTTTCATTTCAAAATTTCTCATTCAAACCACAAAATTTCTGTACTATTATTTGCATTATTTAAGATATACATTTTATAATTGCATAAAAAAATCTTTTCTTTGAAGATTCTCTGTATAAAATCGAAGTTTTTGAATTAAAATTTAAAAAAAACCCGCAGAGCTGTTAAACACATGAAATACATCAATTTGGGTTTTTTAATTAAAAAAATTCTATTTCACATCGAAAATTTTCATAAAATATTCATAGAATTTCTTTCTTAAATAAAGGAAAGAATAGTATGGATATTTTCTGGTGTGAATGAGAAATTTTGAAATAAAAAAAGGGTCAACATAACCCCCTGGTGTTTGTACCTCAATCCATCACTTGCTTTTATACATTCCTATGCAATAAATAATTGTTATAGTGTCTATAATGGAGATTCCATTATATATAGTTTTTTTTTGGGTCAAAATTTATTCCTTTTATAAAATTGCATTTTAGTTAATCTTTATAATTTAGGAAGTAGGTATTCATTGCGCCCTTTTCCCACAGTTTAATATTCTATTAAGTATGGAAAAGCTTTCATTAATTCTTTTGTCTTACATGAATTTTTCTGATGTAATGTCTAACTGAAAAAAAAAACAATTCTTTTCAATCTGCGCTTCTCATAGTTCCGTTGAAAGCTATCTTCGCGATTTCAATAACTAAAATAAAATCTAATCTTTGTACAGTTGCTAACGATTTCCTTTCTCTTCATAAACATTTTGTCCTGCAAATTATTTCGTGGCTGCATCTCATTAAATTAAAGCATAATATGTGAATGTAAGCAGATGTTTCGCATTGTCCGTAAAGAGCTGAAGCAGTTCTCACGAATTTCCTCTATTAACCCTTTTGTGCCTGCTCCCATAATTTACAGATTATCAATTGACTGTGTATTTAACAATGTGTTCTGTCTCTCTCTGAATAATTATCGCCAAGGTCGGCAATTACACAAAGAGTTTTGGCGAAAACCGCAAGCCAAATCGCTAATCAACATCTGTACTGATCGTAACTTCACTGGGATTTTAACTATTGTCCAGTAAGGACCTATTGCCTTATGTAGCTTTTATGAAATTGTGTTTCCAAGGGGTCACTCCCTGAGGAGTGTATGTCTCGGCTCATTCCTGCATATATATCAATAAAGGACTGCGAAGAGACATTACTGGTGTTCCTCATTACTTCTGCGGACCTGTTTTAATGCAACACATCTTGGAATTTACAACGTAACTTAAATGCTTTCTTCGAAAAAGGTGTTCATACCAGCTGGGTCATTCCACGTCAAATGAGCAAAAATGTAAAAAAAGCCGTGGCTGCATAGAATCCGATTTTAACAAAATTTGAGATACGTGTTCATTTCATATTTAAATGTATGTGTGCACAATATTTTCGCGAAAAATTAATTATTTTATCAATTTTGAACATTTAAAAAACTTGTGATATAGAATGGCTTGCAGATAATCGTCGAAAGTTGCAAGTTTCAAGTTCTATATTTTGAAAACTATTTAACAAAAATGAAGTTTTTTTATGATATTGAAATCTCTGGATATCAATCTTTATATTTATTGAGTAACAATAATTTGGTAATATCATAATTAATCAAAAATTGGTTGTAAATATTGAAATATTGTAATTTTTTAAAAATTTTGAAATGTTATAAAAATCAAAGGATTTAAAAAACATCTCTGAAATTGATGCAAGGTGTAGTACTATGTATGAAGATCGAATTCTCAAAGTTTCAAAGTTGTTATTTATTTCCTTCATCTTCAAAAAAACTTAGAAACTTTAAAAAAAATGACAAAATCACAATTATTCCTCTTATGTTACCTCAAAAAACAATTAAAGGACAACTCCTACACCAACAATATTACACGTACATAAGAATTAATAAGTCCATGACACACTAAAAAAGTTTCAATACTGCCTTTTTTATTTCTAACATAACAAAAATGGGTTCAAAAAACTAATATTTGAGACATTCTAAAGACAATCTTTCTTTGAAAACACGCGCTTTTTGGGAAATTTCTTGCTGAAAATAGACGTGTGCTGCCATCTATGTTTGTTAATTGAATTTAAAATTAAAATACAGTTATTTTAAGAAAAAAATACTTTTTCTTCTACACAAATTTAAAATATTCTTGAGGCAAAAATAAACTGAAAGCAAGAATAAAACTACGTATACTTAAAATATACACTTTTATCTGTAATATCAAAGAGTTTAAAACTTTTAAAAGCTTTTATTCGTCTCCAAAAAAATGAAAAAAATTGTTGACTTTTCAATCAGCAGTTTTCACTATTTATTTTTTTTTTCTCATAAAGGAATGAAAAAGGCATGAATTAAATTATAGATGTATTAAATATATTCAATTAGCTATAATGGCAAAAAAATTGAATTTGGAATAAGTGTCCTTCATTTTAAAACATATAACTGAAATATTTAATTTTTTCCACGATTTTTTTTTATTATTTATTTATTTTTAAATTATAAAATAAAAATACAATTACTAAATTATGCTAATCTGTTACTTATAGTTCATTCTTAAGTGTAAATAATTTTTCTTACAATATTCCCATTCCTACGGCATATAATCAAACTTGAAATTTCAAGCATGTACACAAGACCTCGATTTCGTCTCAACTTTAGTGTAATTTTTTATACTGAAATAAACTAGTCTGAACTCTACTACTTTGCGTTTCCTCGTAAATGATTGTTATCTAATTATATGATGATTTTCAATAAAATCTGTGACATGTCAGCCACACCTGATTTGCTCATTTGGTGTGGAATGACCCAGCTGCTACTAAAACGACACCCAAAAATCTTCTCCACAAGTCTTGGTTCTCAAGACCATTAGAAGTTAAAAAAACACCGGTATAATGAGCAGGTAGTGACCCAAGTTTTGCTAATATAAATATATATATAAAAAACTCTAATGTGTTACAACGCATTTTAATGCTCCAAATCTCTTAGAAGTTACTGAAGACGTTCCGATGGAAAGCGATTTCTCCGATGCTTTCATCATTTACTGGTATCTGTGAAAACGGGGTCAAGGACCTCACAAGAAACAAATCATCCTCTCTGTGCTTCTTCGCTTGCGCGGTTTGTGATATGTGCCGTTTAATTAACCGTCGTTGTGAAACAAGTTTCAAATCGTCTGCTCTTGGTGACAGAAAACGGTTTTAACGTGTGTGCCCCTCCCCCTTTTTTCGCTTTGTCTGTGCATCAGAAATCTTCAATCGTGTGTTGCTATTCCCGATCGAAACCCCCCTCTTCTATCACTAAGAAAGTTTGTGGGTGTCGATACTGTTTTAACGGACACCGTTTGTACTTAAAGAGAAATTTATTCCAATCTCAGAAGGTTTTCTTGTTTCATAATAACTTTATTCAAAATGTGATGAAATATTTACAAATATGTACAATACCAGACATTCTGGTATTTCCACTATTATTCAATTAATATAACATTCCAAAGATCCATCAAATTCAACAACTCTAAAAACTAAACGAAACTAAAAAACATTCCAAAACACTGGTCGTCAAGGCAACGAAACTAGTTGCCACTTAGCATCATATAAATACATTATAAATACATCGCTCGTTCGCAGACGAGAAACAAACGTCACTTTCATCGGAGAAGATTTCGCAACATCCTCCCCCCCGATGAATACATTCATCAAAATTAAATGCAAACAATAATGAACAATAATAAGGTAAATATATATAACAAATACAATTATTTTACTTACTTAGAGAAATCATAATATATAAATTAAAGTTCTAACTTATAAATCAGTTGTATGGGTCGTTTTATAAACCCTGATGCTGTCTTCAACATTACACTTCTGACCTTTTCATCTCGTCCCTTGAAAAGTTCGGTGATTTTAGCTAATTTCCATAAATGTCTCGGTACCTTGTCATCACCTACTAAAACTACATCATTTACATTAAATTCACAAATTTCATTTATGGGATGTATATTATGTATACCTTTTAGTTGGAGCAGATATTCTCTCTTCCAACGTTTCCAAAATTGGTTCAACAATTTTTCTCTATACAAATATCTTTTCAATAAAAATCTTTTTGAGCTGGAGAAGATCTGCTCATTGTTACGACCAGCCTGGTGGTGAGGTAAAGATGTTATCCTTTCCCCGATTAAAAAATGTGATGGGGTGAGAGGTGATGGTTCTGAAGCATCGTTATATACATACTTAATGGGCCGAGAATTCAAAATTGCCTCAATTTCGGTCAGAATAGTTTGTAATTCTTCAAATGATAATAAAGCCCTCCCTAATATTTTCCTTAATATAATTTTAGTCATCTTAACCATCCTCTCCCAATAACCACCCCACCAAGCTGCTCTTTCAACAATATATGTAAATTTTATGCCCTTTTTTCCAAAGTAATTTTGGACATTTGGATCTGCAACGTTCGCGTAGAGTGTTTTTAGTTCATTTTCAGTTGCCTTGAAGGTTTTGGCATTGTCGCAGTTAACAGTTCTGCATATCCCTCTTCGAGAGACAAATCTTCTGAACGCCATCAAGAATTCTTCAGTGTGGAGACTACTAACGATTTACAAATGGATGGTGCTAGTAACAGCACATGTGAAAAGTGCAATGTACACCTTGTCTTTGTCTTTAACATATAAAGGCCCTGCGAAGTCGATACCAGTAACTTCAAACGGTTTAGATTCATGGATTCTATTAAGTGGTAATGGAGCTATCACTTGACTGCCAAGTTTAGCTTTATATTTTTTACAAATTAGGCACTTATTTAGACAAGATTTCACCAGTTGGCGACCTCTAAGGATCCAATATTTTTCACGTATCTGAGTCAGTGTGTCTGAAACTCCAGAGTGCAACAGATTTTCATGTTCTCTTATAATTAAAAGTTCGGCAAATCTTCCTTTGCCGGGTAATAACTTAGGATGTTTTTCGTAAAATTGAAAATTTGATGCTGCAGTCTACCACCCAGGCAGATTATTCCACTTTCAGTCAAAAAAGGATTTAAAGAATACAGTCTTGAGTCGGTTTTGATGGATCTCCCTGCCTTAAGAAGACCATATTCGTGTTTAAACTCGGTCTGTTGAATATATCGTACCCAATATTCTTCAGCATTAAACAGTTCCGTTGTTGTTAATACTCCTGTGAAATTTTCATTTTTCCTTTTGCAATTATGGACAAATCGAAAAATGTATGCTGTAATTCTTAAAATCTTATTTAAGTTACTATATCTGATCAGATTCAATAACGGTTCAGTCAATTCTACGAATGCCTGCAGCGCAAGATAATTTTTCCTCCTTTCCTTTTCAAAATCTGGAATGTCTTTGTGACCAATGTAGTAGCCATCAAAACTATTCATATCAATTTCATGAAGCCAAGATGGACCCTTCCACCAAATCTCGTCATTAATTAAAGACCGAGCACTTACACCACGAGTCAGTTTATCCGCTGGATTTGACTTTCCATCACAAAAATTCCAATACAAGGGATTTGTCTTTTCTTGAATTTCTATAATTCGGTTGCATATGAATTGTTTGTAGTCATCGGCTTTACCCTTGATCCAGGTGGCCGCCCCTCCCGGTGGTCTCGACCCGATCCCTTCAGTGGGAGAGGTGACCGAGAGCCGGGCAGCGCTCGTAGTACACGATGCTCGACGGGGGCCGGTCGGGGACTGAATCACCACCTCCAAGCGAGGCCAGAGTGGACTGCGCCCACTCTGGTCCGGTGGCCATGGATAACGAGTGTCTGGGGTTTCTCTGTTCGGCTACCTTCGGGTAGTAGGAATCCCGTGGTCCTCGGTTTTCGAGAGAAGCCACCAAGGGATGCTCATAGCCCTATCCCAGTGGCGGGTCTTAGGAGCTCGCCAGCGAACCTCATGTGAGGGTCAAGGCGCCGGCTTTTAGGATCTGCACGGTGACTCTGGGCAACGGGAAACCAAGGTGATCGGGACCTCGGCCACAAACTTGACTGAGAGGGAGCCTGGAAGGAGAGTGTGGACTTTGTCGGAACAAGTGGTGAGGACTCTCCAGTGTCATTGCATCTCGCAGGATCGGCGTGCAGCATCTCCTGGAGTTAGCAATGGGAGAGGCTTTGGGCCAGTGCCCGGTGTGACTTTTATCCGCCGGGAAACTCAGCCAACCATCACCTCTGTAGCGGAAGTAGTGGTGTGCCAGCTCCTAGGTGGGGGGAGACTGGGGGTGCTCCGCTCGTACCAAGGGACAGGTCGGGTCGGAAGGGCGCCGTGGCGGCGTTTGTCCCACACGGCCTGGCACCCATTAGAGGAGGTTGGCTGGCAGGCTCGCCTCCTGATCCACTCACCGCAGATTCCTGGGCCGGACGCTCACTGGTTAAAGCAGTGGCACATCTTCCCCAGGTGAACTCTTTGGTCCGATCAAGTCTGACGTGTCTAGGCGGGACTGGGGCTTTCTGCGTCCAGTGATACAGACTTAGCAGTACCTCAGACTAACCTTCCCGCTACTAACTCCCGAGCCGGTCGTCGCTTCGGATGACGTGGGGGGACTTTCCTCGTCCCCCAGGGTTTGGCTAGAGGTACCTTCACTTTTCTGATAGCAGTCCACATTGCACGGGGAGAGGCCCTCGGGTCTAGGAACCAACGTGGGCTCTGAGGTAACGGTAGTGCGTGGCGGGGCCTCGTTTTGGCCCCGCTCGGCTCCCCGGCCGGAGAGCGAGGGGGGGGCGGAGCGAGGCGCGCGGAGTTCCGTTCGCGCCAACGCTCTAGCGAGGCTGTGTCTATGCAGTCCAGGTGGAGCTTTCTGGGCCCGCCTGGGGTCGCTACCAGCACCTAGCCCGAGACTCTGGACTCCTCCTGGGTTGCCGGGAGAGTGGGGAGTGTCTTGGGCAACCAAAGCCTAGACTGGGTGGCTTCTCCAGCCACCGCGGGGGGTTTTCTCGGCCCTCGAGGTTTCAGTCACGAGTACCTAGTCTCCGGCCCTGTGTCCGTATGCAGCAGGTGCACCCTAAGGGGTGTTCGTAAGTCGTCACGTGCAGGTTTTGGGGGCGAAGAACCCTAGAGCGAGCACATGTCTATGTGTGCAGGAGGGACTTTCCCCGTCGTCCTAGGGTCCTCTTAGGGGTACCTTCATTCACGGCTAACCCGCATCAATGTGTTCCCTGTTATAGTGGTTTCATCTTGTGGGGCCTGCCGTACAGCAAATTTGCATCCGTCGTCCCATGGCAATGGGTCACTGGTTTCGGCTTTCTTGTGGGCGTCGTCATCCTGGGGCTCGTTATGGGTCTATGGGTGCAAATCCCAGGTGTCCGTTCACCATTGAGATTACTCAATGGGTAGGAGAGCTGTCGCTATCGACCTCTCTCATCAATATCTGGGAACGTGGTCGGCTTCCGGGCTGGCCACTAACGCCGTAGGTGACGTGAAGGTGAGGTGTGCGGATGGGGACCCGGAGTAGTAGCCGCATGCGGTTTGCGAATCCCGACCCCAGTCGACGCCCCTCACTGGATGTCGCCGCAAGGGCCTGACAGGGTCTAGAGACGGGATGATGGATCTCCATCATTACCCTTGATCCAGTACAAACATATTTTTGAATCAGTCCAAAAAAAATATGTTATTTTGAGGTACTGTCGGAAAGGTAGATCGTAGATATGTTAATTGTCTTGCCGAAATCAAAGTTCCCAATAATTCTAGTCTAGGCAACGTTATTTTCTTGAGCGGTGCTATTCGAGATTTAGAAATGATAAAACTAGTCAGTGATTCCTTGACAATGGCATTTAAAATATGCAACAGAACCGTACGCTTTAGGACTTGCGTCCGAAAATATGTGGATTTCGATTTTTTCTATTTGCAATTCATCGAAATATCGCCTAGGTATTTCAAGTGGCCTCAAATCCGGTATTTCATGCAGGTATTCCCTGAATTGTACTTCCAAATCTAATGAAATATTTTCGTCCCATTTAATACCCTTTTGCCACAACGTTTGCATTAATAGTTTAATTCGTATTGTGAAAGGATTTATTAGACCTATAGGGTCGAATAGCATACCACATACGCTTAATACCTGGCGTTTTGTTGCTGGCGTATTCGTTATTTTCAATAATGAACTCAATTCGATTTTAACAGTGTCAGAATTATTATTCCAAATTAAACCCAAAATCTTCAAGGACACATTAGAATCAACAGGATCTTCACGACATTCTAGGTTATTATTCTTTCATTGTTCAGTTAAATTTGGCGAATTAGAAGTCCATCGCCGTAAATTCATGTTGGCTGCCTTTAAAATAGATAAGGCATCTTTAGTTACCGTAATGGCTTCTTCTACAGTGTCCGTTCCATTAATTAGGTCGTCGACATATAGTTCTTTCAGAATGTTATATGCCTCTGGATTCGAAGTTTTATATTTCTTCAAATGCAGTCTAATGGTACCGCTCAAAAGGAATGGACTACATTTAACACCGAAGGCTGCTCTGGCGAATCTTAGAATTCTGACATCACGGCCACAGAAATCGAGATCTGTCCCACCCTTATACCATAAAAACTGTAAAAATTTCCTATCTTCCTCTACAATACCGACCTCAAGAAAGGCTCTTTGTATGTCCGCGCAAAAAGCAATTCGATGATAGCGAAATTTTAAAATAATTTTAAGTAAATCTGGATTAAGATTGGGACCACTATCTAAACAATCGTTAAGGGATTGTTCATGTTTATCCTTGGAAGACGCATCGTATACAATCCTAACTTTAGTATTTTCTTTAGATTCGCGCACTACTGCATGGTGAGGCATAAAATATCCCTTATCTTTATCAAATTCGGATTGACATTCAACTTGTTCAACTATACCCTCTTTTAGCTGTTCCTCAATAATATCCTTATATTTTATGTACAAATCAGGATCGCGACGAAATTTATTGCATAGGCTCATCAAACCCCGTTCTGCAATCTCATAATTACTTTTAAGCTCCTTAAAATTTTCATTCCACAACAGCCTAGTTTCATATCTGTTATTTTTATATAAGGTATTTTGTTCAAATTTATTGATAATGTCTAAATCTGATCGCGACATTTCCTTATCTGGTTTTATTCCTATTGCTTCAAATTCCCATACATTTTTAACTCTCTCATATTCTAACTCTTCCCTCATAACAATTGCGTGATTTACCAAAATATCTCTAGATTCCGAATTTCCTTCCCGACCTTGAACTACAAATCCGAACAAACTCTCTGTTGCAACTAAGCATCTACTTAATCTAACAATTTTATCACACAAAACTTCCCATATATAGTCTGAGCCGATCCAAATGTGTATATCTTTACTAGTTGCATTGTCAGATAATTCAATTCCTTGACGTAGTGCAAGATTCTTAACCCATTGAGAAGGAATTTCAATTTTTCCAAGCGTAATCTTATCAATCACCACGGCTTGTATTTTGATGCATTTATGAGTGTCTGTTGTATTTTCCAATTCAATTTCCACTATATCATAACACTCACTTGATTTCGTTTGTTTGTCTGCAAAGGAATTAATTCGAAATGTTTCTCTTTTTATGATCTTTAAACCTAACGAATCCACAATCCGTTTTTCAACAAAAGTCCGATTCGATCCCCCATCTAACAAAACACGAACAATTTTAGATTTTTTGTTTCCCTTTGCTATTGCACTGAGTGTCTGCAACAAAACAGGAGAACATTCTTTTCTTTCCCTTTTATTTTTGAAACATCTGGTGGAAGCTAATGACGTCACAATATCTGGCGTCGAGTCAGAGCTTTTATCATCCGAATTATTTTTAACGGAGGACAGCGATTTGTCGCAAATTAATTTATTGTGACGCAATTTACAAATTTTGCATAACTGATTCCTTTTAAAACAAAATTTAGCGATGTGTTTTCGTTTAAGGCAAATAAAACAACGACCATTACTTTTAAGAGAATTTTTTCTTTCATTTATTGTCAGAGGACAGTTTATACTTGCGTGATTCTTATCCAGACAAAAAATGCAAGTTTCATTCGTAGCAGTCGTTAAGACAGCGGCTGAAGAAAGCCTTGTGTTATCATTTCTTTTCTGATTCAAATAATATTTATTTTTACTGTTTTGAATTATTTCCTTATTACGGAATGTTGATTCATTTGCATTCCCACCCTTAGAATTAGCTAACAATAACGATGTTTCCCGACATTCTACCTCCTTCCTCAAAAATTCCATTAAATTCTTAATATCAAATAATTCACTCTTTCCCGATTCCTATTATAACTCAGATTTAAATCTTCGGGAATTTTCTGTAAAATTACCGGACATAACAAGTTACTGTATGTTTCAGTTGCAACATCAAGCGATTGCAGTGATCGGATCTGTACTTCAATCGCGTCATACATTTTTCTTAATCCTACTACATTTGAAGAATTCCTTACAGGTTCCGTAAGCAAAAGCTTGTTCATATGGGAATTAATTATTAAATCCGACCTCCCAAATCTACTTTTCAATAATTGAATTGATGAATCATAATTCTCATTCGTCAGCGAAAAGCCAGAAACAGGACTTAATGCTAATCCACCTAAATACGTCTTTAAATAAGTGAATTTCTCGATTTTACTCAATGAGTCGTTGTTATGAACAGCAACCTCATACGAGTGCGAAAAATCTAGCCACTGACAACAGTCCCCATAAAACTTAACTATATTCAATTATGGCAATTTAAGTGTTCGGGTTTCGTTATGCAAGATCGCGGGTGAAAGGTCACTGTTATATATCACTGGCTTATCCTTAGAGGCAGTATCAATAGATTTAATGTCGTTTTCTTTTATAAAACGCGTCATTCTACCTCGATATCTAACAATTTTTTCTATATATTCTTCACAACACGAAACTTCACTTTCAACCTCTTTAATATCCGTGAGCTGAAAAATTTCTTTATCTAGCTCTTTTAGTTCCGAAAATTTTTCATTTATTTGTTCCTGACAATCTTTAATTTCTTCTATTTTCAAAGAAATTTCCATATCATTATTCTTCAAAATAGATTCAATTTTAGAAATTAGTTTCGTTGTACTCCCTCGAACGGAAGTACGTTTCTTTTTTATTTTTTCCAGATCTATATTCAAAACGATATAATAAAATATTTCCTAGTATAATATCATTAAATATTTCCAAACGAAACTAAATTTCAATAAACATCTATTTTCAATCCGAGATTAAAATAATTTATCAGTTTCGAAACTAAAACAATAAATTTCATAACGAAACCAAAACATTCTATTTATTTATTTTCAAACGATATTCCATGCAAATTTATAAATTAATAATCAAATTGGTCTTACCTCAATCTCTCGTGGCCGCGAATTTCAAACCCGTCAGATTCGCCAGATAAATTAAAAATCAGACTTTAAAAATGTATCTGCTGTCTATAGTTCCAGAAGAAAAAAATATTCATATTCCATGGAGCGTGAAAATCGTCTTCATAAACAACTATATTTCTAGCATACACATCATGTCTTAGGGCACCATGAAGAGAAATTTATTCCAATCTCAGAAGGTTTTCTTGTTTCATAATAAGTTTATTCAAAATGTGATAAAATATTTACAAATATGTACAATACCAGACATTCTGGTATTTCCACTATTATTCAATTAATATAAAATTCCAAAGATCCATCAAATTCAACAACTCTAAAAACTAAACTAAACTAAAAAACATTCCAAAACACTGGTCGTCAAGGCAACGAAACTAGTTGCCACTTAGCATCATATACATACATTATAAGTACATCGCTGGCTCGCAGACGAGAAACAAACGTCACTTTCATCGGAGAAGATTTCGCAACTGTACTTCAATGAGTATGCGTAATGAGATCTCAAGATTATGGGGGTTAGTGAAACCCTTCCCTTTCCCCTCCCCCCCTTCCCCCTGCTGAAATTTGAACACGCTGACTTGTTTTTAAACTAATTCTTGGTGTTCAATGTTTAAAAACTAATCCTTTTTTTTAGTTTATTAATTAATTATTTGAATTTTTCTGTAGTAGTTAAGATAAGTCTGTATTACTTTATGAATATGTAAGTTTTGTTGACTTTACAAAATATGTTTTTTTCAGTATGGTAGTTGATTTTACATATTTTTGAAAAATTCAAATTGCCTTTTCAAATCTCTTTTGAATAAGTGTACATGCTTTGTATCTTTGTCTTCGTGTGAAAAGTAGTATAGTTGTTTACTCTTTGAAATATCCTATTTGTTTTTCTTGAAAAATCATACTCATTGATAGTGTTCTACATAGTTAGTAAGAAATACCATGCGAAAGCATGAAGCAAAAAACTTTACTCTTATCTTACATTTTTATAGGTTGCTTTTCTCTACTGTGTTTCAGACACACACAAAAATTAGGCTGGATTGAAAGAAACTGTTTTTTTAATATAAAGTGTAGTAATTTAACCCATTAACACCCGAATTATTTTCTTCGCTAAAATTTCAATTTTGTATTTCCCACCACTTTTAAAATCAAATTAACTTTTATCTAAGATTATCAAGGATTTTCTCTCGTGAAAGAAGGTATATATTTATCTTCCTCTTTACTGGTGGGAAAACCGTTTTCTTGCAGTTTTTGTAACCGTCCTCAAACGAGGACGCTGGGCGTTAATGGGTTAAAATTCAATTTTCAAAGGAGATTGTTAGAGATAACATTTCTTTAAATCTATTTTTCTTACAAAGTTTTTTTTTCAGTTGGATGTCATGTATTTTGTGTTTCAGACATATTTTTGTGTTCACAAGTTACATTTTAACCTTACATCTTACCTAAAGTTTATATCATTTAGTGATTAAAGTTTATATCACTTAGGTGAGATATGTCGTAAAGGTAAGTTAATATCATGTGCGTACATGCTAAAGGGTATCAAAAGATTTATTTTGCTGTGTTTTTACAGAGTTAATATTTTCGTCATGGATTATAGGTTAAAAAAATAATAAATAAATAATCGAAGAATATGTCTTTCGCACAACTTGATAGTTAAATGTAAGTTCGCATAACACATACAATGTGACACACACATAGATGCAATTCACATACAATTTTATTGTTTGGGTTGGCCATGAATTGCAATCTTATTCTAACGATTGTTTAGTGTGTTAGAGAGCAATAATGCTGGTTCATTTGTTGTTTCTTTGGCTGCTATAAAATTGTTTTAATGGATGTGTTTGTCACGTTGTATTTTGTTTAAAAGCTTTTCTTGAGTCAATATTCCTTAGATTGAAAGTTTTTTTAATTTACATGAAAGAGATAATATTCCACAATTTAGTCTGTACTTTATTAACATTTTTAGACATCCTTATCATAGTTTATTGTCTTAATTATAACTCTCCTAAACAAAAATGGACACTTTTGATTTAATTTCCTCCTTTCTTAGAGTTTGTACGGATAAACAGTTAACCATAAATAAGTTCTGATGCATGATAGTTTAGTTCACTTACCAGCCTCTTCATAGCAATGTGTGTTAAAAAAAAGAGTGAAAAGTAAAAGTTTATTTGTGTGGTGTCTATGTTTTTATATAAACAATGTCAGTTAATTTTATATGTTTTCATATCTTTGGGTAGATGTTTTTGTTCGTAATGCGTAAATGTCTTAGCATCTAATATTTGGTAAGGGGATTGTTGAAGCTATTATAGTAATATTGTTTTGTATTACACTGGTAAGTTTTTTTTTTTTTTTTTTTTTTTTTTTTTTTTAAATAATGTATGAGGCAAACAATCAAAAACTTTTATTTAGAGTAACATTGCTTTAGATTTTCTGGTTATTTAACATAACACAACAGTGTTGTTTTCTTGAATTTTTATTTAAAAAAAGTACATTGTTTCATAATTAAATCTTACCTGTAAATGTTTTTTTTTTTTTTCAAAAATTTAAATACAGGGTCTAAATACTTTTTGAATAATGTATCTCAACCTGTCACAGTTTCTTTTCTACGTATTTTTTATGCTTAAAAACACACACATATATACGCTGATCTGCTCGTTATTCTTAGCCACTTCTCTGATATTTTGGTTTAAAAAAAATAAATAAAGAAAAGAGATAACTAGATAACATGTACCACATTCCTTTTTTGGATTTTTTTGTTTTGTATGTGTTTCTATGCGCATACTTTCACGCATTCCCTTGCAGATGCGATTTAGTTAGTTTGGCTAAAAGGTTACAATTTATGGTTTCTTTCACACAAGTCCATCTCTTATTGTGTTATTTACTAGAGATAGTGCAGTATCTGATGTGTATCCAAATTTCATGCTTTGGCTGGGCAGGTCGCCTGCCTGTTCCGTCAAAACTGGAATGTGTTTACTTACAGAAATCATATTTTGGAGAATGCAAATTGCAGTGACATTTTTTTCATTATGTAACACCACTTTTTGGTCGGAACTTCTGTTACGATAGTTTGGTGTTGAATTTTTTTCACATAATGACTTGCATACAAATTTATTTTTGGGTTCACAATAACATTGTACTATTAAGGCACATATTTGTTGTGATTTCACTTGACCTGACGATACATTCACACATGATTTCACTTTATTTTTTTAAATACATTTTAATTATTTCAATTCAAAGTTACACGTGTCAGGTTGAATTGCAACGGGTATTTTTAATAAAATTTTCTCCATTTATTTTTCCAAATTTATTATAGGGTATCTTTAAGTTTATGTTTAATAGTCCTATAATTTGGGAGATTTTTTTTTTTTTTTTTTTTTGCCTTGCAACACTTTCCATTTTCAGTTTATAGGAATTCATACTCCTTGTTATTCACTTATCTCATATTTTTGGAGGTTTAGGGCAGATTTTTTCTTGGTTATTTCTTTAAAGGTACATTATAACATTTCACAGTATTGTTTACACACGGATGGTGTCTCCACATTAAATTTGGTACATGTTTTTTTTTTTCCTTATCTCAGAGATGTGACAGGTTTTCTCTAAGTTTTGCAGTTTGGATATTTTCTCTGGTCAGTGATACATCATTTCTTTTAAATACTCTTCTACTATAAGCATTAATAGTACTTCATCTGCAGCTAACACTTACTTGCATGTTATTGTTACTTCACTTTTACACGCAGACTTGTAAAGTTACATACCCGTAATATGTTTGGTTGGTTAACGACCTGTAGATTCCTTGTTGTTTAAAAAAATAATAAAACAAAGAAACGTTTTTTTAAGGTTAATAAAATCAAGGATAGGAAAGCTATCACATTCAACGAGAGTGCATTATAACTCTAAAATACACGGTCACAGGTATTTTCGCTGTTCATGTTTCGGTATTTTTACAGGTACACAGGTAATGTATATTTCACTCTGTAGCTAATGTGATATTCGGCAGTCCCATTTTTTTTCACATAGTTCAGAGAGGTATAACACACATAGGTCAGGGTAGCTGGTTAGGAGTTAAGCCAGAAGTCCCTGTCTGTTTTTTCGTTTCATTAGTCTCCTTTCTATACACACACTCTCCGGGTATTGCGTTAGCGTCCTCTTTTAAAATTATGGCCTTTCATCTATTTTTCCAACATGACATTCACAAAATTTTTGATTAATTGAGGTTAAATATTGATAATAATTTTTTGCAAATGTCTAAATTAGTTCACAGGTCACTGGTTAATTGCAATTTAAGACATTTTGTTACACTTCGTCTACATTTTCTGGAGATATGTGCATTATTTTGGTTCCAGGTGCAGGTGTAGAGTTTTTGTTCATAGTAAATACACACATTAGTTCATTGCGATTCTTTGTTCATTGACTTTTTAACACTAGTTCATCGTACTTTTCAATTCTATGCATGCACAGAGAGCTAATTTCATGCATTTAAAAAAAATTGGGTCTCTGTTTTCTTTATCTACACGTTTGTTTTGTGTTTTTCTTATACATTAGTTCATAGAACAGATACACCTTAGTTCATAGATTTTCTCAATACATTTGTTCATTGAATTACATTCACATTCGTTAGTTGCCAAGATGACTTAAAAAAAACAACATACACGAAACACTTTTCCTCATTGTAGTTTTCTTGTTCATTAAAAATTCTTACATACATACACATGTGTATTCAAGTAAACATTTTAATTCATTGTTTGGGTTGCAGGTCATCCAGTTTTTTTTCTCTTTGTTCACTTTGTCATTCTGTTTTATGTGCTTCACGTTTCTTGCACATAAGATATTTAAATGTAATATTTTTTTTCCACTTTTGACATCAGCAAAATTTTTCTGTGACATTTTTCTAAATCTTTTTCGGTATGTTTCTCTCTAGGTAGTTAACAGATTTCTTTCAATGAGGTTGTTTCCTATTTACATTGCATTCTTATTCAGTCGGTACTCAGTGCTGCATCAAATTTTTTCCAGATTCTTGTACTTGCATGCAGTTTTCATGCTGTCACATCTGTATTTGAACAAAAAAGTCTTTAAAACCTTATACACACATGCAAAAACCTTACACACACTCATGCAATCTTTAATCGTTCTGTTTTCCAGGTTATAAAATCCATGTTAGACTTTTATTTCTAAATGGTTTCAAATTAAGTTTAGTTACATTCTTATAAGAGTTTAGCTTTTAAAACATTATTTTTGGTAAAGTACTGTTGGCTTATAATATTCAGGGAGGTATTGTTAGATGATTTGTTTTCAAGTGTATGGCAATGATATACTGCAATGCACAAAATTTTTGTGCCTCCATATTTTCTTCCATTAGCATTATTTTCTCATTTAAAATTTTGAAATTTCATATCCAGTGTATGTTTGTATTCCCTTCATATTTTTGTTTACATATTTGTGTTGTTTCACAATATTTTAATCATCACGTCTCAAATTAATTATAGAAGTTGGAGTATAACCAACTCATGTTGCAATCACAAGAATTGCTTTATTTGAATAAGTATTTCAAATATTATATAAAATAATCTTCTAGAATTGAAATTATACAAAAAGAAAAAGAAAGAAAGTGTGCACACGTAATTTTAGCTAACCAGAGGTCACACTGAGCTCAGGCTTTTAAAAAATTATTGGTACCAATTTTTACTGGCATTCTTATATACATGCAGAATGGAGATATGATATATGTATACTTATATATCTATATACTTATATACTTATTTTCTGAATTTTTATTTTTATATATTCTTCTTGGTATGCAGGTTAATGATTAGTATGTGCAGTTGGAGAGAGATTCAGCCATTATTTTACGCTATAATGTACTCATTACAGCTTGCTTTCGTGTCGTGGGGGTGATTATATATAATGGAGATTCCATTATATATAGTTTTTTTGGATCAAAATTTATTCCTTTTATAAAATTGCATTTTAGTTAATCTTTATAATTTAGGAAGTAGATATTCATTGCGCCCATTTCCCACAGTTTAATATTCTATTAAGTATGGAAAAGCTTTCATTAATTCTTTTCTCTTACATGAATTTTTCTGATGTAATGTCTAACTGAAAAAAAAAAAAAAAAAAAAAAAACAATTCTTTTCAATCTGCGCTTCTCATAGTTCCGTTGAAAGCTATCTTCGCGATTTTAACAACTAAAATAAAATATAATCTTTGTACAGTTGCTAACGATTTCCTTTCTCTTGATAAACATTTTGTCCTGCAAGTTATTTCGTGGCTGCGTCTCATTAATTTAGAGCATAATATGTGAATGTAAGCAAATGTTTCGCATTGTCCGTTGAGAGCTGATGCAGTTCTCACGAATTTTCTCTATTAACCCTTTTGTGCCTGCTCCCATAATTTACAGATTATGAATTGGCTGTGTACTTAACAATGTGTTCTGTCTCTCTCTGAATAATTATCGCCAAGGTCGGCAATTACACAAAGAGTTTTGGCGAAAACCGCAAGCCAAATCGCTAATCAACATCTGTACTGATTGTAACTTCACTGGGATTTTAACTATTGTCCAGTAAGGACCTATTGCCTTATGTAGCTTTTATAAAATTGTGTTTCCAAGGGGTCACTCCCTGAGGAGTGTATGTCTCGACTCATTCCTGCATATATATCAATAAAGGACTGCGAAGAGACATTACTGATGTTCCTCATTACTTCTGCGGACCTGTCTTATTGCAACACATCTTGGGATTTACAGCGTAACTTAAATGTTTTCTTCTAAAAAGGTGTTCATACCAGCTGCTATTAAAACGACACCTAAAAATCTCCTCCACAGTGTCCTCCATCAACCCTTTTACTTTATATCATAAATTTACAATCACCCTGTAGTCTCTTATACAACATTTTATGAAAAAGAATCTTTTTGTGATGTAAGAACAGACAAGTTTTTTTTTTGTTAATTTTATTTAATTACTCAAGTTTAATAAAATTTTGGATATTTGCATAGATTATCACATTAAAAATGTATTTTTTGCAATCTAAAGTCTTCATTTTTTGCAAGATATATATAAAGTTGTTTACAGACGCCTTGAACAAATAAATAAACACTTTAAAGTTCAAAGAATTCGTTGAAACTAAACATCTTTTCATCATTTATTTATTTAATAAGTAAAATGTAAACGGTTAAATGGAAAGCATTTAATAAAACTGTATAATACTAAAGTGCTAAATATGAAGGTATATTTGATGAATTTTACTAAGTATGAAACTAAAAATTTGAGCATGATATTTGAAAAATAAACATTTATCAATTAAACAACAACGGAAATATTTCATATTTAAGTAAATATTTTGTTTAATATTCATAATTAAATATTTATTTTACAATATATCTCTAACTCAGTACCACCAACACACTATTTATAAATTAAGTCTAATGAATCTTAAGAGATACTGAAAATACTTTCACTTTATTTCAGAATCTTTAAGTAAATATTATATTCTTACTAAGATACTAATTATTAAAATATTTTTGTTAATTTATTTTAATAAAATAGGCAATTTTAAATTCTAAACTAAATTTTGAAAATGTAACCATAATCTTTACTTATACATTAACAAATGAACTATCGTGCTATTTTACAAACAATAGTAAAACATTTAGATGATTCTGCATACATCTTTTTACAAATTTTATTCATTAGTATTTTTTATAAAAGTCAAGGTTCATTCAAATAAAATCATCCTGTTAATATTTGAAAATCTTATAGTATTTTTAGGATGTAGATATTTTATTTTTACTTTATAAATTCATGTAGAGGCTTTGAACAAAAGATTAATTAGGTGCTCCTGGGTGGTTACACTTCAGATGATTTTCAAAGAGGAATATTAGTTTCTTATTTATTTTTATTATTACTTTTTATAATAAAGTCGGGTTTGGTGTACTATTAATAGTACAAATCTTTTAATAAAGTAATATTTTGTTTTAAGAAATACTTTTGCAATCATTTATACGTAGTAATGTTAGTATATCTCTAAACATTTACTATGTGACTTTCTTTATGTTTTTAGGCATTTAGTAATAAAAATAACAATAATTATTTGCTTCATTCTCTTTGCGCGTTGGCGATTATTCTATTTTAAACTTATATTTCACTCTTTAAATTTAAATTAAAAGTTACTTTTTTGAAAGAAACATGTGTAATAAAGAGGAAAAATTATTAGAAAGTTGTAATACAAGTTAAATCTTACTGTAATACAATATATTCTAAACATTTCCAAAAATTCTTCCTTAGCCTATTGTCATATGAATATAAATTGAACAGTACGCAAAACAACAACATTCGTTACCCTTCAGACAATGAAATATTTGTTAAACACTAATTAATTTATTTAGATAACTAGTGTTAATGTTAGATTAATTTTGAAACACGATTATTCAACAGATGTAATTTTTCCATTTTTCATTTTTGGGTGAAAAAGTCCGGGCCAGGATTCGAACCATGGATGCATTGGCTGAAGCTGAAAATGCTCTACAAACTGAGCCATCCCGGACACGAAAACTGGAGGACAATTTCATCCAATTTACCTCAACGGCCACAGTGATCTTTCCGGACACGGTCCTCCAGTGTCCGTGTTCGTAGCTCAGTTGGTAGAGCATTGGCGACTTCAGCCAATACATCCATGGTTCGAATCCTGGCCCGGACTTTTTTCACCCAAAAATGAAAAATGGAAAAATTACAACTGTTAGTATTAATGTAAAATAATTTGTTTCTAGAAATGGAAAAAAATCGTACTCGAAAGTGTTCAATAAAAAAATTTATCTAGGCTGAACGCGAGAAATTTTACCTTATTTATACAGAATTTTCTGTAAGAAAATACTGGTACCTAACAATTTCCTGGTCTCAAAATTCCAAGAGACGTAGGTACCCTTTTGCTAATAACTAAAAAATACAAATGATATCAGATTACATTAGCAAACGAAAAAAATTAAAATATGAAGCACATTAATCTATTTCGAAAAATAGTATAAAATACAAAACAGAATTAGTGTTTTGTCTGAATTTATCTAGCTAATTATTTTTGTTTTATAAAAATTCACATTTTAACTCTTTATATTCCAATTATAACCTCATTTAAATCATTCACAGGTAATTTTTTTTTTAGCATTTTATAGAATTAGGAAATTTACAGTTATAATGTTCTTACAACAGAAATAAAATTATAATTCATATCTAAAGTTGCCGTAATTACAAAACTATTGTTAAAAATAAAAATAAAAATAATTTTACGAAAGCTATTATTTTTTTAGCTCTTTCCAACAAAGTTGAAAAGTGCTTATGCATTGGGTTTGTCTGTCCGTCTGTCCGTATGACTGGATGGCCGTCTGTCCGCTCTCTAACTCCCGTAAATATACTCGGATTGCTATGAAATTTTTATACGTTATTGAGGTTTACCCTAGTAGGAACCCTATTGAAAATAAAGTATCTACCATGGTTAGTTTATCTGCAGAGAGAATCAAAAGTTTCCCATTACATTACGGCCTATGGGAAAAAATCGTTAATATACTCGGATTGCCATGAAATTTTAGGATGTTATTGGCGTTTACCCTAGCACGAACCCTATTGAAAATGAAGTATCTACCATGATTAGTTTATCTACAGAGAGAATCAAAAGTTTCCCATTACATTACGGCCTATGGGGAAAAATCGTTAATAAACTCTGATTGCCATGAAATTTTAGGACGTTATTGACGTTTACCCTAGCACAAGTCCTATCGAAAATGGAGTTTCTACCATGATTAGTTTATCTACAGGGCGAATCAAAAGTTTCCTATTACATTACGGCCTATGGGGAAAAATCATTTCAAAGGAATTTTAAAGATGTTATAACCTGTCAAACATATTAAAATATGCATTCTATAAAATATAAGGTGAAAATGTAGCTGTTATTCATTTACAGGGTCAAACAAAAGAATTCCATTAGATAATGGGAAAAGGGGGAATCGTGTGTGACATATTTTAAATGTATTAAGCTTTTTCATGTATAATAAAATTGATATATGTCACTGAAGCTTAATATAAATTATACGCTACTGTCTTGCATAATATGAAGTAGATAGCAATTACAGGGCCATACAAAATATTTCAAATAGTATATTCTTTCCGAAGTACCGTATATGTGTCCGATGATGGCTGATGGAGGGATGAAATGCATTTTAATTATGATATGCGCGTTTATATTTCGCTAAATATATGCACATTATATGGTGTGTATAAATGTTATAGTTGGTATACAGGGCTACCCAAAAGAGCTCACCAACGTTACTGAATATGAGCGTAAATTATTTAAGCGTAGTTCTTAAATAAGCTATGCATTTTTACGCTGAGCTTCACTCAATTTATTGAGAAATGTTTGCAGAATATAGATAAAAGGATATACAGGGCCACGCAAAGAATTCGCTACATGGACGCTTATGAATTATGATTTATGAGAATGTGATTTCAGTTGTTTTAAAAGTGTTTTAGTTTACAATAAATTTTAGCCTAATGCTGACATGTAATAAAGGTACAATGTAAACTACAGGTCTGAACAAAAGTATTCAAGTATGTTTCCATCTAATAGTATGAACTGCTGAAAAAGAAATTTCAAGCTATTGGGTATTTTTTTGCTAAACTAAATTTTCCCATTATATCAACTGACATATGAAATACAGGGCTGTTCAGAAGTACTGGAATACATATTTGGGTACATTTGGCTATACACTATTATTTCCCTAAATAACAAAGTTTTGTTAAAGATTTCATTAAGTGTTGGAAAGTGCTTCATAATCTATGCTTAAGGCATGATTTTTCTTACTTGTTAATTACTACCATGATTTATTTTCGCGAATCAATGCGTATAATTGCTGCTAATTTTAACGCCATAGGATCCATATTTTAGAAGGAATTGCTGTGAAATACAATTAGTCATTTCATAAAATCATTTCATGTATTTGTTTTATAAATTCGTTTTATTAGGATTTGATATATTTAAGGTAAATAGCTAATTTTCTATTAATTTTTAATATTAAAAACTTTGATTCTAAACTGTAAATTTGTTATACTTGTAACAAACTATAATTTATGTTCCATTTAAGAAATTTTCTGAATTATTTAAGTTACAAATGAAAATTTTAATTAAAAAGTACTTATAAATCTAATTAATATATCCCACATTTGAGATGTCTTTCTACGGGCAGCGTGAAAAAATAAATAAATGAAGTATTATGATTTATCATTTCCTGTCATCATAAATCATTCTTTATTAAGATATTAACTGTATAGTATTATATAGCTTATTTTACTATTTTTTCTAGCCCTAAAACCTTCGGGATTTAGTCCCAAGGAACTAATTAAATTAGAGACAGGCATCAAATTATTATATGAGTCATTTAACATAAAAATTTAATGAGAGAGTAAAAATTTGAAAACTGTTATAAGCTTATTTTTTTATTAAGTAAACATTTTACAGGACATTCATTAAGGGTTGTAGCAATCCTGTAGTTTACTTCGCAAATTTAAAAGAAAAGAAAAACCCCGTTGCACTGACTTTATTTGATCAACTACTGGCTGGCTCACCCTATAAAAGGTTTGGAATATTTTTTTAAAGAAGCCATGTTTGAATATTAGTGAGGGCATAAAAGAAATTCCATTTTTCTGTTAAAATTTCCATCATATAATAGATACAAAGTCCTTGCAAGTAATGATGCATAAAGATATTTATTATGATTTTTTTAAACGATAGAACTTTTACAGGAATGAGAAAAATTATATATTTAAGAGTTAGTTTGTTTAGTGAAAATAAATTAAAGTAAACAGTCAACAATCGAATATTTTTAAATATTTTTAAAAAGAAACCATGTTTGAATATTACTGAGGACATAAAACAATTTCCATTTTTCTATTTAAATTTTCATCTTTTAAATATACAATAATCTTGCAGGTAATGATACATAGAAAGATTATAATGATTTTTTTAAACGGTACAACTTTTACAGGAATGAGGAATATTATACATTTAAGAGTTTTTTTAGTCAAAATAAATTAAAGTAAATAGTCCAACAATCGAGTAGTTACACCTACGATGTGCATATTACTACATTACAATATTTTATGATGTATTGTTAGTTTATTTAGCTTTTTTCATGTAATAAATCTCGCATTTACCATGTAAAAATTATTCCCGATATTTACTTACCTTGCCTACTTTTCTCACTCGAAAACGGTTTCAATTTCTATGAAATATTCATTTAATTTATGAGGCGGGTTTCGTCCCCTATTCCTTACGTTCACCCGATGTGTGACGCATATTTTTTTCTTATAATTGTTTATCATGTGTTATAAACTAGCTTAAAGTTTAAAACAGATCGCCTTGTTAGATTTCCAAATTTTAACGACATCGCATTCTGTTAGTTCAACATTCCACCACCAGGATGCACACTCAATTCTTATAAAAATTGTATCTGGACGAAACTACGCTCAAAACCTATCAGCAGATATATTACTCGAGAAGGTGGCGGTCTTAAGTGAGAATTTAAGATATTTGATGAAATTTCTATTCGAAAAAGTGGTAACTAAACTTTTGGCAATTGGGGTATATTTCGTAAGAAATATTACCTATTACATTATCTCCTATGTTCGAATTTCTGAAAAAAATTGCAGATCAACACCGATCATAATCCTTAAACCCCCAGAACACCCCGAGTCAACAACTCTCTCTATCTATTTATCTTTCTATCTTTCTATATATATCACTTTTTTATGGATACGATAAATTCCATAATTCTACAGAAATCTCTTCTAAACTGATTCAGAAAATCAAGGGACAGAAAATCTCGGTCAAGTTCGTTATAGGGGAAAATTGGACCAAGTGTGTGGAAATAGAGAGGGGTTTTGTGAAAATCGAAAAATCGCTATAACTGTTTAATTATAACAGTTATGAAATCAGCTAAAGTTATTAATTCTAGAAAAAAGCGAAAAGATTTGCATATGGATATATGTAGGAAATTTACGTATATTTTGATAAAATTACAAATGAGCTCAAGGGGTGAAAAAATGGAGTTTTGGAAAGAAAAAATAATTCGTCGTCAGTTCTCATGATATCAAATCCGATTAAATTTGTTATATTTTCTAAAACTTTTATTCTTACAAGTTTTGGATAAGACTAACGTTTACAACCAAAAAAGTTAACAATTTGGAAAGTGCGCGTCAGACGTAGCAAATAAAGTGCGTTCGTACTAATACGAAGTTTTAAAAATACACAGTAATGCGGTTACAATACAGTAAACAAAATCTTTTTTTTCTTTTGGCGCCCCTGTAAATAGCAAATGTTTTCTATTATACAGGACTTAACTTGAACTAAACCGCACCACTGTTCTCAATTTCATAAAATGTGAAATAGTTTAATATAGTTAAAATGCATCCCAAACAATATTTCCCTCTATATCATTATGTAATAGAATACTTTGAATAATAATATTTGGGCTTGAATATTAATAAAAAATATTCTTTACACCACAGATTGTACAGAGTGTATATTTTAGTACATATTTCATACAGGGATGATCAGAATTATAAAAATAATTGAAAATTTCACAAAAATAACCTTATTTATGAGCTAAATGAAGTAAAATTTATACATAAAGTACTTTATTGGTATTGTAAAATGCAAAATCTGAATGTTTTGCCATTATTAACAAAATATGTCATTGTAAAAATACAAGGAAGTGAAAGTTTTTTTTTCCCAGAAAAACACTAATAATTAATAATCTCCCTCTTCTTCTCAATTACTTCTAAAAATCTTGACGTTATGTAGTTTGACAGTTACTTAAAAACATTCTTGGAAATTTTTGACCAGACGTTTTCGATGGAGACTTTGAGCTCTTGCCTTTTTTTTAATGTTGCATACCATTTTTGTATATTTCATGTCCCAGAATACCCCACAGATTTTTCATTGGATTCAGATCAAGTCTTTTGGCCGGTCAATCAAGTAGCTTCAAAAAATTGGCATCAAACCACGATTTTGGAGTTATGGATATATGTACTGAGGCATTGTCTTGCTGGAAAAAATAGTCTCCATTCGTTATTAACGGTGCTTCCGGCAAATGATTATCGCCCAATATATTAACATAACTCTCAGATTTCATGTACTCTGCACAAAAACTATTGGAATAGTTCCACAAGCTGTGAATCCTCCCCAGACCGTCACTGAGCCACCTCTAAAAACACGCTTTGGACTATTTTGTTTGGACTCTCGAAGTATTCGTTCCGATGAAAGGAATATAAAAAAATTCGAGTTTTTTTAATTTAAGAAGGGGCTATAAAAGTCAATTAAAAAACATAAATTTTGCATAAAGAATGAAGCCAATCGGATAATTATTTGCAGAGATATCTGTAAGCCTATCTTCCACACTCTTCAATTTTTCATGCCACTGTAATTCATTCAAATTCCAATTCAAATTTACATTTAATTGGAAATGAATTCATCCGACGCAGCAAACTGTTAGTTGATAAGTTTAACATTTTTGTAGTTAAAAGAAAGTTTCTTTTATTACTTGATTTTTTCGTCGACTTAAAAACTGTCGCCAAACCATAAGATTAAATCCCAATAATGGCTTATCGTGTATGTAACATTCACTTCACATGAAACACGTTAAACTTGTTTGTTATGTCATCAAGTGATATTTAATTCGACGTTTTATTTGTATTTTTACTAATATTTTATTAATTTCTTATTCTTTTATTATTTAAAATAACAATTATGCCAATTATTATAATTGACGAGCAATTTAACGATTTGTATAATTCGTCGACGGGATAATCAAGTAGTACCCGCAATTCCACAAAAAAGTATTTCTATGTAAGTAAAATATTTAAAAATACGTTTAAACTTTATCTTTTGGAATTGCAATGAATTTTATGTTTATATATGTTTTATTTTCGTATTTTATGTTATGCATAGCCATGATCGATATTTGGTACCCTCCCCCCCCCCCCCCCTATACGACTAGTTTTTAGGTACGACACTTTGATTGCTGCCTAAAAAGGTAGCATATCGAAGTCTAAAAAGACAAAATATTACGAACAAAAAACAAGTAATAAAAATATGTGTATATATAATTTTAAATTTGTGGAGTTTTTCTATGAAATGATGTGCTAATGTAAATAATCTGCTTCCCTTTACATTGGAAAACATCCAGAAAATTGCGTATTAAAATCTTTTTTAGATTAAAAAAGCGTATATAAAAAAGCAATTCAGATACAAGAAATGAATAACTGGATTTTTTATTCTTCAAGTGGAAAGATTTAACTTTTTGAAAATGCAAAATTAAATTGAATATAGAATGAGTTTAAAAGCATTCTCAGAATTCTATGAATAGAGGTCATTAAAATGATCGAGAATATTTGAAAATTCTTTTTTATTAATGGTATTTCAGCTTTTTCCCAGTTATTTTTGACTTTATAAATGTTTTTGCATTTAAATAAAAACGTTTGCTCATTAGGGGTTTCACCAACATTAGTTTAATTTTTTTATTTATGCTGAAATAAATGACAAAATAAACAAAACAGATTTTTTTTTAAAGAAACAAAACAGAGTTTCGCTTTAGAAATTTTTCACTTTGCCCTCTTAGTTTTTCCAAATTAGTGGTTTTTAAAATTCAGATATTCCAAATTCATATAAAAAATTTAAAATAGCAACATTTGCTACATTTAAAAATAGAAATTCCGTCATTAATTAAAGGTAAATTTAATATTGAAATATTCTGGAATGAATTCAGATTATATTAATTGCAGAATTTCTATGACGTATTCTATTAAGGGAAAAGAAAATTTGTAACCGAGTTACTGAAAGCTATTTTGGCTAGTTTATATAGTACATATAAAAACAATCTTGATGTTTGTAAATCTAAAACTTTACGACTTACAGGGACATTTTCTTCTAATACAGTGAAAGCACGAGGGCTGATCAGCAATTATATCCTTTTTACATCGATTATGGGCACCAGAAGAATTTCTTTTTGTAGCGAAAATTTTTTAAAAATAACTTTTTTTAGAGCCTCTACCAGAACTAAAAAATAAATAAATGGAGAACTCTTAATCATGTTAAGCTGCAATGGCCATTACTTCACGTAAACAACGAGTGTAGAACCTGTCAACCGCCACTTCTATTTAAGACTGGAAAAATAAAATAAAGCATTCGACATTGAAATTGAGGCTTAAATGTATTTTTTTTTCTAGCACTGTGATTGGAAATATCAAACAACGGGTTAAGGGTTGGGGGTGGGAATAAAAGTTTCATGATAATAATGAAAGTGATGTTTAACCTTTACTATACAAACATCTTTTTCATAAAGTTTTTTTAAAAGAAGTAATGTATAGAGGATGGGCGCAGATAAACAACAAGAAATTACGGATGCCAATATTAAAAACTACGAACAATAGAGCAGTGATGATGAAAACGATTTTCATTAATAGAAAATGGTGCGTCCCAAATTTCTAAGCTCGATTTCTAAAACTATAAAATATATTTTCACACTCGTAAATACACGTTTTCTTTTCGATTTTAAAGAGAATATCATATCTAAAATACAGAAAGCGAATTTTAAAATAAGAATTAAATCATCATGTGTTAATAGCAGAAAATAAAGAAAGTCACGTCAAAATCTTTACACATAAACATCGAAAAAATACGAAAGTCTTAAAAATATATATATCACATACGCGTATTTAAAAGTTATAATTATGTCATAAGTAAAAGATATAAACATTAAATACCGTCAGACTTAAAATGCCTAAAATAATTAAATTATTACACGTGAAAAGTTTTTAACGGTGATATTAGGACATACTTAAAAAAATAACTAAAATAACATTTCCGAATACTTTTAAGTTAAATAATATATGTACCGGTCAATCTTAAAAGAGAAAAAAAATGAATTATTACATGAGAAATGCATTTAATATGGAAAATTATATCATATATTGAAAGATATATTTAAAGCGTTTTTCATTCCGGAGACATAATCTTACGTCACATGATGTAAGAGTAGTGCGGCAAGCAAATTTATTTATGTGTTATATCACTTGATGCTGTATAAATTCAGGTAAATGTATGCGCAAAATACTTTCGATTAAATTTGTACGCGTTACTAATATTTGACAAATTTAAAAATTCACATGTTCTTATTAATTAATATAAGCAATGTACATTGCAAAAATAACCTTAAAATTTGTCTGATGGCATATTAAAATAGAAAAAAAAATTACCTGAAACTCGATTAAGACAGAATATAAACATAAAATTTCAAGGCGTCTAAGTCGCCATCTTTTGTAGAATTTTGCGCTTTTTCTTGAAATCATTTGACAAAAATCGCATTTTTTCGAAATCCTATGACAGAAATCCCATGTTTTTTTTTTTTTTTTTTATATATTCGTCCTACTGACAAAAAACGCATGTTTTTTAGCGATCCTCTAACAAAAAATTGCTTTTTTCCGCAATCATTTGACAAAAATTGTGTGATTCATTAAGGAAGGTCAAGGCGTTTTTTGTAATCCTTTGATAAAATTAGCTTTTCTTCTACGATCTTTTGACGAAATTAATTATTGTTGTTTCTCCGTTGTTTTGCGTTTTTTTTTTTTTTTTTAATTTTTCTTAGAAATTAAGTTGTGGTGGCGACTGTAATACTTGGGTTTAGGAGCCTCTCGCTCTTTAAAAAAAATTAGAAATATGCGTCTATATTGCATGTAAGAATTCCAAAACAAGGTTGATTTTCAAATTCGATAATGGAGATTCTATAAATAAACCATAAATAAGTTAATAAAAAAAAATCTTAGTTAAAAAAGCGCACTTGTTTATAACCAATAATAAATCAAATAAAATGGATTATACCAAGCTCACAATAAACAAAAGTAAAAATTATTAGTTCGTTTAACCCTTTCGGGACGAGAGCTTTTTGCAGAATTTCTAATATTTTATCGCATATCTTTCAAAACAGAAATTTTTACCTATTGAATCGAGAAAATACTCGGTTTAAGTTAAGTAAAATTTACAATAAATATTTACTGGTGAAAGCAATCAAGGATTATGAGCACCTTACGCTGCACATATACCGGTCGCTCGTCCTTAAGGAGTTAATAATAATAGTAATAATAATAATAATAATAATAATAATAATCAAATGAAAAATTTTCACAATTAGATCTAAATGATCAGTAGATATAAAAATTAAATCAAGCATTGTATCATCAAATATTCGATAGTCTCAAAAAAAAAGTTTGATGTGCCAATTTGAAAATGTTCTTCTACCTCTATACATTAATACTTCAAAAATCTTTGGCACAGCACCAAATTAAACGGCTGTCTATGCCCATCATGAATACTCTAAATGTATAAATATCCATGCATGACTTCTTCAGATACAACTGTGGATAAAATTGGGTAAATCATGAAAAATTCAGCATAGCAGTGCCATTTATTGGCGACTGATATGAGAATGTAATCAGCAACAACTCGTGTCAATGTCTAAAGAAATATAAAAGCCGAAGAAAATTTGTGCATTAGTTCTTGAGATAAATCTATTACGAAAATTGTGGAGAATGCAGTGCAATCTGTTGGGCAATTTACACCAAAAAGTAACCAATTCATATTGAGAACTAACCGAATGTGAAGTTTAATGAAAATCCGTGCACTATTTTTTGAGATAGAATTATTGTGGAAATCGTGGAAGTGCAACATAGCATTCCTATCTGCTGAGGAATAAACCACAAAATAATCAGCACCAGTTTATATCAAAGACTAACCGACTCTAATTTTTTTTCAAATTCTGTGAATTAGTTTTTGAGATAGAGAGCCCGGAAAACGTTTATCATATAATGACTCCCAGACAGGCATTTTCTAAAAAGTTTCAAATCGTGTTCAGGATTTTTAAAACGTATAAGTCCCTCGATTATCGGAAGTCGATATTTTTCACTAATCCAACACTTTCTTCTAGTAAAGATAAAAGAAAGTAATAAATGCAGAATACAGCTGCGAGTTTGAAAGAAAAGATAAGATAATGCACAAGCAAACCATGATAAAACACTTAAAGTAATGTAGAAGATTCCAAAACAATTGTGAATTTAGAAAGAAATCATTGTTATAATACATCAGTCCCTATTAATCTGATAAAATAGAATTCATCAGAACTAAAGGACTAGAGCAGATTGCACAAAAATTTGTCTGGCATTTATCCATAGCAGACGTAAGGTACGTGCCTACATTGTTAGATATTTTTATACAAAATTACGGAGAATCTACGGATAATCGATTATTTTAAGTCTTACGTAAAATTAAAGATATAAAAAAAACAAAGATTTTGTTAATTAACGGATAAATTATTCGGTAAATTTACAATAAACTCAATTACTATAAATTACCATTTTTAAAAATTCACAGGACTCTAAATTTAATATAATGATAATATTTTAATTTAGCTTTCAAAATCAGTAAAAAATTCAATCTTTAATTGGAGTTGAGAACAAAATCAGTGCAGAATTCACATTGTTTACTAATTTAAAACGTAAAAATACAAGTAACTGTATATATATATTATTTAAAAGGTGCATAAAATAAAAAAACACTTAAAAATAGATTTAAAGTACTTTTTAAAAAGGTCCAGAACGTTTTCGATCGTCGCTTACGCGATGCTCATCCCTCTTTCCCCTCCCCACCCCTTGATGTAAAATGGACTCTTCGGGATGGAGCCTCTGAGAACGCCAAGCAGCAACAACTGTCATTAAAGTATTTCCCACTGATGAGGACCGCGTAAGATACGGTCGAAAACGTTCTGGAGCTTTTTAAAAAGTACTTTAAATGCATTTTTAAGTGTTTATTTTTTATGCACCTTTTAAGCAATATATACAGACTTGTATTTTTAAGTTTTACATTCAATCTTCATTGTATACGGAAATAATATGAAATTTTCGAGTAACTTTGAACTGCTGTATCACTTATTTGTTTTTAGCCGTTCTGGGATTTGAACCCAAAGCCTTTTGACAGTGTAAGAACGCGCTTCTGCCTGGGCTACAGGAGATGTTTTTATTTCTTCAAAATATGTCTTTTATGATACAGCAGAGAGAAAACTGATACAAATTCCTACTTAAAATGGGGAGATTGCTTTGCACTTTCTAAATTATTCTAATTTAAAACTAAATTTTCTTTTTTAATACTTCCAATAAACTTAAAATTTTTTTTAAGCGTGTATTTTAAATTATAAATTTTAACAGAGCTAAAAAATATCTTTCAATAAAGAAGAAATCCCTACAGGAAATTAGATATGACCACTCTAGAAGCCAAGGGGTACAAGTGACAAATTTCGATTTGGAGTAAATTGAGTTTCAAGATAATTCACGTTAAATTTGAACATCAATAATAATTGACTGAATTAAAATAGGAAGTTGCCGCTTTTTTAGTTGTGGTCTTTGAACTATTATTTTAACAACTGTAAAAAAAAAAAAAAAAAAAAAGTGTAAAGTTTTTTTTAAAATTTATGAATAATTAATATTCATCATTATTCGGCAAGAGAATTTCCACTTATACTCACTAAAATCACTTATATTTCTTTACCCGAAAAGAATAAAGCATATTTCCAAATCGTCTGTGCATTTAGTTTTATTATTATTATTATTATTATTATTATTATTATTATTATTATTTTGTCACTCATACTCCTTGATTTCTGGTGTCATGATATAATATAAGGGAAATTTCGGTAAAACGATGGCCATGAAACTACACTGCTCAAAACAATTAAAGATATTGCAGTTTTAGGTGGATTTTGTATCTGGGAAACTTTTTATCTGATTGATAAAAACGAGTTTTGGTCGACAGACATAGTAGGTTATATGAGAATAAATTACACATGTTTGGCAGAAAAAAATGCATTTTATTGCGCATTTGTGTACAAAAGGAAAAAAACACAATTTGTGCATATGAGAAAAAAAGAATAAGAAAAGGTGTTTTCTTCAAAGAAAATCATTTTCAGTAGGGGGTATGTTTTCCACGGGTGGCCAGCAACGTTGAACACCTTTGAGGCATGGACTCAATGAGGCTATTAATGACGAGTTGGGGTATTCTGCCCCACTCTTCCAGAAGAGCTCTTTCCAGTTCTTGGAGAGTTTGTGAGGGTTGTTGGCGGCGAGAAACTCGTGTTCCTAGAGCGTCCCAAACGTGCTCGATTGAATTCATGTCTGGAAAACACGCTGGCCATTCCATTCGAACGATTCCTTCCTCGAAAAAGAAATTCTCCTCCAGGTTTGCACGATGTGGCCTGCAGTTATCGTCCATTAAAATGAAGTTATCTCCGATTGCTGCAGCGTAAGGGACTACAATAGGTCTGAGGATCTCATCCCTATATCGGCGACCAGTCAGAGCTCCATCTCGAATGATGTAGAGGTCAGTGCGCCCGTCAATGGAGATACCACCATAGTAGGGGAAAAGTGGCGGTCCGACCTCAGGAGGAGGATTGAGGATCGGAGGAGGGAGGAGGGCTCCTCCTCCTCAAGCCTCCTCCTCACTCCTCCTCCTCAATCCTCCTCCTCAATCCTCCTCCTCCTCATTCCTCCTCCTCCTCATTCCTCCTCCTGACATCGTCTTGTAAGGGAAGGGGTTAAAAGGGGGGATTAATTTTTTTTCGCGAAATTTGAATATTTTTTGCTATAAGAGAGGGGTAAAAGGGGGATAAATTTTTAAGTATACTACAGTACGAGCGGTTCTTTTGACTGTTGATTAAGAGATGAATGATTCATATTAAATTAAAAATAGTAATTAATTAAAAGGTAATTAAAAATAATGAAGGGAATTTTTCGGGTGGTGATTTATTAAGAAATTTTAATAATTTAAACTTTAAAATTTTCAACAGTTTAAATTTATTTTGAGCCAAGTGTAAAAGTTAATCCAATTTAACAAATGATTCATTAAAATTAATTTCAAATAATAATTAAAAATAATGAGTGAAAAATAATGAAGACACTTTAATTATTTTGGCGTGCTGTAGTATGATAGGTTATTTTAATGTGGTAATTTTTTCGATTGCATTTTGCTGTTGTTCATTTAAAAAGATAAATGAAAAGTAATTAAAAATAAGGAATGAAGCGACTTTTTTTTTTCACCGTGTTTTAGATGAGGGGTTAAGCGGATATTTTGGGGACATAGAATGTTTTTTTCTGTACTATTGTACGAGTGGTTTTTAATTTTAATGTGGCGACTGTAAAATTTTTCGGTGAACTTTAGTTTTAGGATTTATTTTTTGATTTGAAGCACAAATTTTGGGGAGATTGATTTTTTTTTCACCGTGTTTTAAATAAGGGGTTAAGCGGATATTTTTGGGACATAGAATGTTTTTTTTCTATACTATTGTACGAGTGGTTTTTAATTTTAATGTGCTAACTTAAAAATTTTCAGTTTGGTGTCATTTAAGAATTTATTTTTTTGACTTTAAGCGGGAATTTTGGGGAGATTGATTTTTTTTTTCCACTGTGCTCTTACATGATGAATTAAGCGGGTTTTTGGGGGGGAAATTATTATTTTAGACTAATCATACACGAAGGATATATTTTTTTTTTCGGGGGGTGATATTTTAATAAAGAACTAATTAAGAAGGGTTCATTCATCGTGAATTAATGAATTATTTTTTTAGGAGTAATTTTGTTAAGATTAAATTACTTTTTTTCATTTTTTAGAGTTTTAAACGGATATTAATGTTAAATAGGGGGAACTTTAATTTTTTTTGCAATGAGATTGACGTGCGCTCGTCGACCTAACCGTACGGAGTTTGTAATTTTCTTCGAATCATGGGTGCATATTGGCTTAGACTATCTTAGAAAGACTTCCACCACCTTTATCTCTATCCACCGTCGTAAATAATACATGCTTATAATGGGAATTTGGGAATAACAATTTTGAATATTTATTTAATGAGGGAACTTTAAAATTATTTCGAGTGTTAGTTTTAGTCAACTATATTATACGCTTGATATTTTAAAATAATTAAAAAATAACTTTAAAATTTGAATGAAAAAATATGTTTCAAAATGGGATTTTACGTGCTAGCATTGAATCGCACTCGTCGCCCTAACTGTTCGGAATATGTGGTTTTCTTCGAACCTTGGTGAAAATGTTATTGAATTGATTATTATTTTGTGTGTGTGTTGTATGTATGTGTGTGTATGTATGTGTTGTATGTATGTGCGTGTGTTGTATGTATATGTGTGTTGTATGCATGCATGTGTGTTGTATGTATGTATGTGTGTGTCGTATGTATATGCGTGTGTTGTATGCATGCATGTGTGTGTATGTATATGCGTGTGTTGTATGTATGTGTGTGTATATGCGTGTGTTGTATGTATGTATGTATGTGTTGTATGTATGTATGTGTGTGTGCGTTGTTTGTATGTGCATGTTGAATGTATGTGTATGTATTTTTTTTTGCCGATAAGTGTGATCTTTAGTTGAAAGTGACCTAGGGTCAAAACTTTCACCCAGGAATCGCCACGAGGAGGCAGATCATATGATTCCCGTATTGCACACAATCACATACATTATTTCGAGTGATATTTTTAGTGAAACATAATATGCAATTGAATTTATAGAATAATTAAAAAATAACTTTAACATTTGAATGAGAAAATATGTTTCAAAATGGAATTTGACGTACTAGATTTTTTCCCGCTCGTCGGCTTTTACTGTTTGGAGTTTGTCATTTTCCTTTAACCTTGGGAAACCTTGCGTCAATAAGGATATTTTAGAATGACCCCCACTTTGGGTACTCTTTTAAAATAATATTTGTAATGAGATGTGTTCGCGCGCATCGGCCTAACTGTTCGGAGTATCAACATAAAATCATCAAATTAATACAAAATATTTCAAATAGTAAGAAAATGAAAGATTAAAACCGCCAAATAAGAACAAAATACTTCAAGCAATGAGAAAATAAATGTTTAAAATCAACAATTTAACATTTAAAAGTTTTATCTTCAGATCAAAATAATTTGTGAAAAATGCTATTAAATATTTTTAAAACTGTATTGAAAATAATATTTTTCATACCTTAACATAAAAAAAGTGTTAAATCCAAATCGATGAAGAGTTTAATAATTATTTTCTCAAAGAAAAGATACTAAATTCATTGCAGTATATGTGAGTGTGTGTAAACATTGATGAATCATTCTTATCTGCTTATCTGATAGCGTTTTCCGAAAAGGGTTGAATCTCTGAATCATAGCTGATAGGAACTGAGGTTGATGTGTTATCTTAATTAATCTTAATGAGTACTATATCTAATTAAAATTATTTGACTTGAAATAAGATAACGTCTTTTGAGCAATATCTTTTGAAAACTTAAGATATGATTATTTAAATCAAATTAGAGGCTTTTTTTTTTCTCATCGATTTATTTTAAATAAAACTAAAATATTTATTTTTTTCTGTACTTTGTTAGCAAAATAAAGAGTGTATCACATTCATTTCGGCTTTAACTGTTTGAAAATTTAAATTAACCTGTAATTAAAATGATTACATAAGGTTGAGTATGTGATCTTTTAAATGAAATCTAGTTAAAAACGGAACACTCATTCATATAAAACTTTAAATACTTATGGTGTTGTGTATAATGTAATGAATGTATTAAATATTAAATGAAAAATATGAATTAACAATAAATGAAAGACTTTAACATTAATAAAATATTAATTAAACATTGCATTGATTAAAAACTTAATGAAAATTATTAATTTGGGAATACGCATTCGTATAAAACTTTAAACATTTATATTTTTTTGTGTATAATATTATGTATTTATTAAATATTAAAAGAAAAATCTGAATTAACAATAAATGAAAAATATCAATTAACATTAATAAAATATTAAGTAAACAATGTATTGATTAAAAACTTAATGAAAAAATTAATATGGGAATACGCATCCTTATAAAACTTTAAACATTTATGCTTTTGGGTATAATATTATGGATGTATTAAATATTAAATGAAAAATATGAATTAACAATAAATAAAAAATATTAATTAACATTAATAAAATATTAATTAAACATTGTGTTAATTAAAATATAGATTAAAAATTTAATGAAAAATATTAATTTCTCATGTAATTAAAATAACACTTTATAAATTAATGAATTAATAATAAATGAAACATGTTCATTCGAAACAACTTGAGAAATACTAATTTGTAATGAAATTAGAAAATACCAATTAATTAAATATTAATTAAAAATTAAATGAAAACTATTTTGAGAGACACATTGAAAAATATTCTCACCTTAAACTTTCATTGACCAGTCCTTAAATCCAACCTTCATCGTTGCTTACCTGTTAGGAAATGTGTGATAACAACAAATTCTTATCTTTAACGGTATTTCCCGAAAGCTGACTCACTAGGTAAGTAACAATCACAAGTTCAAATCTGAAATTAAGAGTTTATTCATATTGAATATAATTAATATAATGTTTAATTAAAAAGGGACTTAATTTATTTAATACGTCATAATTAGGAATTTAATTAAATCCTAATATAATTTTTTTATCTAATTAATAGAATAAAAAAGAAATTCTTTTCAACATTTTCAAGAAACATCAAGTTATCGAATACTTAATAGATTATTTTTTTAATGAATGTGTAATTAACATTTTTAAAGGATTTTTTCTAATTAATTAGTGTTTAATTAAAATTTTCATAATTAAAATAACTATATAAAATAAAAAAGGAATTCTTTTCAAAATTTTCAAGAAACACCAAATTATTGTTAAGCAATATTTCGAATAACTATATACTTTAATCATGATGAGTCATCACTGTGAATGATCTTTTCTTCTCATATGTTATAAAAACAAGTTTAAGTACCCAAATTTATTGATATATTTCATTGTGTGTTGTATCCTTCTTTACTAATCTCGTTAAAATTATTCATTTACCAATAATTTAAACTTCACATTTTAAAGTTATTTATATAATATACTAACATTTGACTATTAAATATCAAATAATGGATATGCACTTTTTACACTCACATCTTACAATGTAATTAGTAACCAAATGTAATGATTTTTAAGCATGTCTTCTTAAATTTTTTTTCAATGAAAGACTATCACAGTTGAATATTTAGCTTTCTCTTCATAACTTTATCGAGAAATATGTAATGTATACCACACGATTTCATTAAATGAATCACAATACAATTCAAACTTCTCATTTTCAATGTTTTATGTATAGTAGTGTTTATCAAATAGGTGTTTATTCTGAACAATCATTACTTAGTATATTGATGAAAAGTTTGTGTTGAACGGTTTTTAACTTAAATGGTGCGAGAGAAGGATATATTAGGACAGAAGTTATTAAATATAGAGTCTTTAAAGTTTATACCCGTGTAAGAATTGGCATTTCAAGAAACAAAGTTGTGTCACATTTGAAAGCATTCTTTATATTCGAAACGCACACGTGATCACGATCACATCACTGAAGAGCCTAGAGAAACTGTTTATGTTGTATATAATTTGAATTTTCATTAACACAATGTTATAACCGAAGTTTTTCGACAGTTTGAAAAATTATGATGCACAACGTCTGCACACGTTAACACAGAATAAGATTAGCTTATGCCCTTTCGATGATAAGCGTTATTTGCAGGTAAGATGTATTAACATAACAAAATTTTCTTGGTAATTTTACTCGCAGGTTTCGAAACCACAAACATCTGATCATACTTCTCATTTTTAACACGCGACGCTAACCATTGGGCCATTAAGGCCCGTAATTTAGTAACTAAAAAGTAAGAAAGATCGTCGAAAGTGATTACTTCACACATGCAAAAATAATTTTTATTGTGACTTATCAGTTAAACATCACGAAGAAAAGAAAAAGAATTCATATGTGTTTAGGATTACTTTGAGATTTTATGAGTCACCTCATCAGTTAAAAAGACATATTCACTTCTTATGAAATGTATTATATTTTAGTTTATCAGTCATAGTGTGATTACTTATTAATAATTTTAGTATCATTAAAAAAGTTTAAGAAAAAGTTAAATATATCAAAAATATAAGTTCGAGTTAAAGGTTTAAACAAATTGTTAAAATAATTTTATAAAACTTTACAAATTATTTAAAAATGATTCATTAATATTTAGTAATCGACAAATTTTAATAGCCATAATCATTTATATGTGACTTAAGTTTTCTGTTTTAACTGTTGAGATATTAGATTCCCCCCTTCAATTACATCTCATTGATAAGTTTTAATCAACCAACCAACCAACCATTCAACTGTTTCCGCAAACAACTAGTATGTCAGTTAGATTTCCAGTTTTAACTGTTAAATTATTACATCCCCTCCCCCTCAATTTCATCTCATTGATTAGTTTTCAACAACCAACCACCCAACTATTTATCAACCCTAACAACCAGGTATTTGTTTGCCCTAGTAACCAAAAAGCTTTTCTTGACACATGAACAAAATTTTTAAGATGCAAGACTTGTTATTTTTAATCGAAAAAACAATGACATATGTAATAATTTTTCCTTACTTAAATGAAACCTTAGCATGTGTATGGTAAAACTTGTAAAATTCATTTAATACACAAATTTAAAGTCAACAGACAAGGTCTTCATACTTCTTTTAGTATTTTACTAACATTTTACCAAATATCTTAAGAAATCAACAAATTATTTTAATAAAAATTCTCATTTGTAAGTGACGTTACTAACCTAACTTGAAAAAATTAACTTGTCAAAGCAGGTTTTGATTATTCCAACTTAGTAATAATCATAAGTTTCATATGATAATCAACCTGTTTGGTTATTTCCCAGTATGGTTTTATAAAAAAAAGTCTCACATGCAAATAACATAACTTAACTAACTTGAAAAAATAACTTGTCAGAACAGGTTTTCAATGTTTCAGCTTAGTAATATTCATAAGTTTTTTATGATATTCAACCTATTTGGTTATGTCTCAGCATATCTTTATAAAATTTATATAAAAAACCTTTAATATCAATGTTTAAAAATATGCAGTTAGTCTTTTATAGATGATTATTTTCCCTTCTATTATTTAAAAAACATTTTTAAATAAAATTATTACTGGTGCCAGTTTATCCCAGTGTTATGAAATGTGCATGCAAAACTTTTAATTCTAATTTTCACATTTTATTATTTCAAATTATTGTTTTCAAGTTGTACTAAAATTTGGAAAAAAATATTTAATTTTCAAGCATAATTAAATTGAAATAGTTTAATAATAAAGACACATTCAACATTGCATACTCACCTAATCCAACACTTTCACAAATACACGTCCTACTCACTCCAAGGTTTAGGAAGAAATGAGAGATTCAAAGTCCTTATCAGAAAATGTTATCAGATAACTTTATCTTAAGATAGGTGACGTCATAGAACATATGTCATCAACTGGTCACGTGATGTATATCATATGACCGGTGCTTTGTTAATTAATTAATCTTATTAATTAATTATTAAGTATTAAAATATTTATCAATTAATTCATTAATTAAATTAATTAATCTTATTAATTAATCTTATTAAAATAATTATTATTTCTAATAACAAAGAATTAATTATTATTTCTAATAATATTAATTAAAACTCTTCATCGATTTGGATTTAACACTTTTTTTTATGTAAACGTATGAAAAATATTATTTTCAATACAGTTTTAAAAATATTTAAAAGCATTTTTCACAAATTATTTTGATCTGAAGATAAAACCTTTAAATGTTAAATTGTTGATTTTAAACATTTATTTTCTCATTGCTTGAAGTATTTTGTTCTTATTTGGCGGTTTTAATCCTTCATTTTCTTACTATTTGAAATATTTTGTATTAATTTGATGATTTTATGTTGATACTCCGAACAGTTAGGCCGATGCGCGCGAACACATCTCATTACAAATATTATTTTAAAAGAGTACCCAAAGTGGGGGTCTTTCTAAAATATCCTTATTGACGCAAGGTTTCCCAAGGTTAAAGGAAAATGACAAACTCCAAACAGTAAAAGCCGACGAGCGGGAAAAAATGTAGTACGTCAAATTCCATTTTGAAACATATTTTCTCATTCAAATGTTAAAGTTATATTTTAATTATTCTACAAATTCAATTGCATATTATGTTTCACTAAAAATATCACTCGAAATAATGTATGTGAATATGTGCAGTACGGGAATCATGTGATCTGCCTCCTCGTGGCGATTCCTGGGTGAAAGTTTGACCCTAGGTCACTTTCAGCTAAAGATCACACCTATCGGCAAAAAAATACATACACATACATTCAACATGCACATACAAACAACGCACACACGCACACATACATACAACACATACATACATACATACATACATACAACACACGCATATACACACACATACATACAACACACGCATATACATACACACACATGCATGCATACAACACACGCATATACATACGACACACACATACATACATTCATACATACAACACACATGCATGCTTACAACACACATATACATACAACACACGCACATACATACAACACATACATACACACACGTACATACAACACACACACAAAATAATAATCAATTCAATAACATTTTCACCAAGGTTCGAAGAAAACCACATATTCCGAAAAGTTAGGGCGACGAGTGCGATTCAATGCTAGCACGTAAAATCCCATTTTGAAACATATTTTTTCATTCAAATTTTAAAGTTTTAAAATATCAAGCGTATAATATAGTTGACTAAAACTAACACTCGAAATAATTTTAAAGTTCCCTCATTAAATAAATATTCAAAACTGTTATTCCCAAATTCCCATTACAAGCATGTATTATTTACGACGGTGGATAGAGATAAAGGTGGTGGAAGTCTTTCTAAGATAATCTAAGCCAATATGCACCCATGATTCGAAGAAAATTACAAACTCCGTACGGTTAGGTCGACGACCGCACGTCAATCTCATTGCAAAAAAAATTAAAGTTCCCCCTATTTAACATTAATATCCGTTTAAAACTCTAAAAAATGAAAAAAAATAATTCAATCTTAACAAAATTACTCCTAAAAAAATAATTCATTAATTCACCATGAATGAACCCTTCTTAATTAGTTCTTTATTAAAATATCGCCCCCCGAAAAAAAAATATATCCTTCGTGTATGATTAGTCTAAAATAATAATTTCCCCCCCAAAAACCCGCTTAATTCATCATGTAAGAGCACAGTGGAAAAAAAAATCAATCTCCCCAAAATTCCCGCTTAAAGTCATAAAAATAAATTCTTAATGACACCAAACTGAAAATTTTTAAGTTGGCACATTAAAATTAAAAACCACTCGTACAATAGTATAGAAAAAAACATTCTATGTCCCAAAAATATCCGCTTAACCCCTTATTTAAAACACGGTGAAAAAAAAAAAATCAATCTCTCCAAAATTTCTGCTTCAAATCAAAAAATAAATCCTAAAACTAAAGTTCACCGAAAAATTTTAAAGTCGCCACATTAAAATTAAAAACCACTCGTACAATAGTACAGAAAAAAACATTCTACGTCCCCAAAATATCCGCTTAACCCCTCATCTAAAACACGGTGAAAAAAAAAAGTCGCTTCATTCCTTATTTTTAATTAGTTTTCATTTATCTTTTTAAATGAACAACAGCAAAATGCAATCGAAAAAATTACCACATTAAAATAACCTATCATACTACAGCACGCCAAAATAATTAAAGTGTCTTCATTATTTTTCACTCATTATTATTAATTATTATTTGAAATTAATTTTAATGAATCATTTGTTAAATTGGATTAACTTTTACACTTGACTCAAAATAAATTTAAACTGTTGAAAATTTTAAAGTTTAAATTATTAAAATTTCTTAATAAATCACCACCCGAAAAATTCCTTTCATTATTTTTAATTACCTTTTAATTAATTAATATTTTTAATTTAATATGAATTATTCATATCTTAATCAACAATCAAAAGAACCGCTCGTACTGTAGTATACTTAAAAAATTTATCCCCCTTTTACCCCTCTCTTATAGCAAAAAATATTCAAATTTCGCGAAAAAAAATTAATCCCCCCTTTTAACCCCTTCTCTTACAAGACGATGTCAGGAGAAGGATTGAGGAGGAGGAGGAATGAGGAGGAGGAGGATTGAGGAGGAGGATTGAGGAGGAGGAGTGAGGAGGAGGCTTGAGGAGGAGGAGCCCTCCTCCCTCCTCCTATCCTCAATCCTCCTCCTGAGGTCGGACCGCCACTTTTCCCCTACTCACCATACACCAACACTCCTCCACTGCCAAATCTGACACTTTGTGCACGAACGCAGGATTATTCCTACTGCCACGTCCCTCCAGATGAAAATACGTCTATTATCCGGATGCACAGAAAAACGGGACTCGTCAGAAAACAGAATATTGCTCCATTCATTTCTCCTCCAGTTGACATGCTCGGTTGCCCACTCCTTGCGGTCACGACGATGCCTTGATGTTAATCTAACACATACCATTGGTCGGCGAACATACAGACCTACAACATGGAGCCGGTTTCGGACAGTCTGAGTTGAAATCGTGGTGCCTGTAGCCGAGCGAAGGTGTTGTTGGAGAAGAGTAGCGTTCATGTTTCGGTGTCTCCGAGCTGTTAACGCTAAATACCGATCTTCATTGGGCGTTGTTGCCCGTCTACGACCTTGCCCTGGTCTTCGGCCTGCACATCTACTCTCCAAAAAAGAGTTCTAGACCCTGGAAATGACACTTTGTGACACTTCAACGGCTTGCGCTACTTCGGCTTGAGTTTGGCCCCCTTCTAACCTACCAACAATTCTCCAAGCTTCTGAATCTGTAAATTGACTTCGCTGAGACATCGTACTCATCGAAATAAAGCAATCATTGAATGCCGATCATCCTTGTCTTCATTCTCTTTTATCCAGTTGAAAGCCAAATTTCATTCGCTGCCGCTGAAGCGACGTTTTTGACGTCGAACTCAAAATTTGCATACTCCACAGTTTGAAAACCAGAAAAATTTGCATTTGTGATTCTCTACTTCTATTTTCGGCAAAAAAAAAAAATTTCGTTTATATCTTTATTTTATATAAAACTTCAAATATCCTTTAATTGTTTTGAGCAGTGTAGATAGATTTCATTTAACAGAGAATTAATATACATTTACAGAGAGTCTTGCTTTTTTCCCGGTGTTTTTACATAAATTTTTAACAGCGTAAATCACTTTTTTGGCGAGAATTTTCGATTAGAATTCCGAAAAAATCTTCTTTTTTTTCCATGATAATTTGAAGTAAAATTATAGCCCAAAATATAAACCGGAAATGAACTTTCTGTAACCAGAAGTGACCATTTAAAGTACTACAGAAAGGTAAACAATCCATTTTAATACACAAATATATAATACTAGCTTTTGCCCACAGCTTCGCTCGCGTTAAATAAAACAAGCTATGTAATCGATCTTTTAAAAACTCATAAATGAGGGATAAATGGAAAATAAATTTTACTTATTATTTTTATATATATTTACTTTAAACCAAAAACAACAAAACCAATTCACGATGCAAAACTAAATCCAAAACCAAAGCGATTGCCTTATTCCTTAAAAGTTCAGGAATATTATAATTCTAAACTAAACGAATTAATCCAATTCGAAAACAACAACGGTAAAACCGAATCCGTACCCGAGTTTGTTTTCGGAAATCTGAAAACCAAACCAAGACAACAATACCAAATCGTAAATCAATGTGAATCAATCGCCAAATAACCGAGTATAGGTACCGTATGCACTATAGCGTGAAGCGTGGGCCGATGCCCACACTTAAGTACAGATAGAGAGCACACAACGTTACTTTGTTTCAGAAACCTATAAGCGCCATCTATCGGAATCCATGAGTAACACTTTAGTTTTCTACCTTGAAGTTGCGGAATGCACCATACAAACTTCCACTTTCTTTTGGCGAAGTAGGGGGGGGTTGTTAGAAAGAGACAAAAAATGCCTATGTCATTCTCCATCCCTTCAAATATCTCCACTTAAAAAATCACATGAATTCGTCGTTCCGTTTTGCCGTGGCCCCCCAGGGGGATACCTTCTTTAGGTATTCACGGGCTTCACAACCCCGGGGCACCTGAGTGATCTTTCTCCTTTCCTTTTCCTCTTACTCCTCTTGTCTTCCTTTTATCTTTGTTTCACTCTCATTGTGGTTTCCTCTCCGGAGGTGAGGGCAATTCTGTATGGGCCGATGTCATCCTGTATATCGACTCATGGAGAATCGAAAATCACCCACGTGTTGGCCGTGCGTGGCGACCCGTGTCCCTGGAAAGGGGGATCCTGGTAGTTGAGGGAAACCAACACACTGCTTTGGCCTCTGCTTCAGGTAGACGGGAGGTGCATATTGGTCCCGTATGCATCAATCGGCTGGTCAGCTGGCTTTTGTCACTGGCTTTAGGGATCAAGTGATCGAGCAAATACTAGTCATCTCGTTAAGGGTGGAGACTGACATAGGTTTGTCTTGTGACCGTATGGGCCCTGGTTAGCACTGGTGCACGAATGTGCATCCCCTTGTTGGGCTCGGTAGTGGGTGGTGCGGCCGGGGTCTGAATTTTATTATTTTAACATGGATGGGAAAACTTCATTTCCTTCTATGTCTCTCCCCAGTGGAGAGCACCAAACTGTTCCGACTTCTTCCTTCACACGCTTTTTTATTGTTAAACGCACTGATAGCCACTCTGATAGTTCCTTTGGCAAAACGTCACCATTTCTCATAGCAAAAACTTTCCAGTCTGCCTTAGGGGATGGTCATACTCTCAAAAAATTAAAATCTGGGGATTTACTAGTGGAGGTTTCTACAACTAAACAATCACAGATTCTTTCAAATAGCTCTACAATAGGCCCTTTTTCTGTTTCTGTTCAGGTGCATAAAACTCTAAATACAAGCCGAGGCGTTATTTCTGAACCAGATCTTTTATTCTCTACGAAAGATGAACTCTTAGAAAACCTAAAAGACCAAAATATTATAGATGCACGTCGTATCACGATTCGTCGGAATGGCCAAGTCCTTCCTACAAAGCATGTCATTCTCACTTTCAATAGCCCTACTTTACCAACAAGAATTAAAGCTGCTTACCTAAATTGTCCTGTCAGACCGTACATTCCTAACCCTCTCCGTTGTTTTAAATGTCAGCGATACGGCCACACTAAAACTAACTGTCGCGGTTCCCTTACCTGTGCACGCTGTGCAGAAATTGACCACGACAGCAATTCATGTGAAAAATCAGAACGCTGCATAAATTGCAAGGGTAATCATACAGCTTTCTCTCGCTCTTGCGCAAACTGGATCCGTGAAAAAGAAATTCTGACTGTAAAAATAATGCAAAATCTTTCCTACCCAGAAGCTCGTAAAATTGTAGAAGCCAGAACCCCGTCTGTCGGCGTATCTTATTCAAGCCTATTGAAACAGCAGTCTAAATCTGTAAGACATATTAGCACCCAGACTGACTTTTCTATGTCATCGAAAAAGTCAGCCAAAACACAATCAATAAACACCCCAATCAAAGAATCCCGTGATATCTGTTTACCTTCGTCAGAACCTGTTACTATTTTACACACATCTACTCACACACAAAAATCTGCTCAATTTAAAAATCAGAAATCTCAAGCTCAATCTAAGGGATTATCCAAACCTCTAAATGAAAATAAGGCCGTTACCTCACAAAAAAATGACCCGAACTCATCTGCATTAAGCTCTAAAAAACCCAACTCTAGTCAAATAGTGAAAACTGGTGTTCAGAAAGAAGGGACCAAGGCTGGGATCCAAACTGCTACAAAATCAAAAACATTACAGAAATCACATATGCTTAAAAAACAAACTGAAACCATAAAAACCCCAACTCCAGCAACCACACGGCGGAAGACTATTGTTAAAAGATTGCAAAATGCATCGCTCAGCCCATGCAAAAGAAATTTTAAAGATCCCAGGCAACTGCAGCATTATGTCCAAGAAGCTATGGAATCCGAGTCTTACGACAGTGGCTCGGATTCCGAGGAAAATACTATGTTTGAAGAGTATGTGCCTGGTTAAAGTTGTAATTATTGTTTTCTGTAGTACTTTTCCAATTTGGTTATCGTGTCACTATCTTACTGTTTTAGAATTTTTAACTAGTTTTAGAATTTTATCTTTTTTACAATTTTAAATATGTTTGTCTGGTTTTAATTGATTTTTAATTTCATGAATCACCGCATTGTTTTTATCAACTTAACTCATATCTACAATGGATTTTTAATGCAACTTTCACCTTTTACATTTTGTTTTGAAATTTAATATTATCTTATTTCTACAATAAACTAATGATTTAGCATTTTACTATTTTTGCCTTCTTATATTTACCTGACCATATCCAGATGGGAAGCCCCCCATCCGGATATTTTGACGTTGTCTTTTTTTCCTCATTTTTACAATTTTGTCTTTGGTTTGGGGCAGCATGTCCCTCAAGGGATTTTGTGCCATTAAAACCTATACAACCAACCAACAGTTTTGCCGTGAAAGACGGACAAACAAACAAATACACACATACACTTTCCCATTTATAATATTAGTATGGATGTAACATATGCATAAACACCTACTAATAGTGTGGATTTTAAAGTTGTAAAATTTATGCAGAATTTATTGTGCTATATCGAAATCTTAATTTGTATTTTCTGGTAAAATGAGTTTCTCATTGTGTACTTCTACCAGAAAAATAATTTTTTTAAACGATTTTAAGATATTGAAATACAATTTTGTAACAAAATTCTGCTCATCTATGTGACGAAATATTTTTATATCAGCTATTTTACATGTGAAAAATTCACAGGTTTTATTTTTTTAAATCTTTTTTAGCACTTTTCAACAAAGTTGAAAAGTGCTTATGCATTCGGTTAGTCTGGCCGTCTGGCCGTCTGTCCATCTGGTCGTTTGTCCGTCTGTCCGTATGGCCGCGCTCTAACTCCCTTAAATATACTCGGATTGCAATGAAATTTGTATACGTTATTGAGGATTACTTTACCCGAACCCTATTGAAAATGCACGAGCCCTATTGGAAATGAAGTATCTACCATGATTAGTTTATCTACAGAGAGAATCAAAAGTTTCCCATTACATTACGGCCTATGGGGGAAAAATCGTTAATGTACTCGGATTGCCATGAAATTTTAAGACGTTATTGACGATTACTTACTATAGGACTTGTGCTAACAAGTCCTATAGTATTGATTGGTTTATCTACAGGGTTTTGGTCATTGGTTTATCTACCATGATTAGTTTATCTACAGGGCGAATCAAAAGTTTCCCATTATATTACGGCCTATGGGGGAAAATCGTTAATATACTCGGATTGCCATGAAATTTTAGGACGTTATTGTCGTTTACCCTAGCACAAGTCCTATGGAAAATGAAGTTTCTACCATGATTAGTTTATCTACAGGGTGAATTAAACGTTTCCCATTACATTACGGCCAATGGGAAAAAATCGTTAATATACTCGGATTGCCATGAAATTTTAGGACGTTATTGAGGTTTACCCTAGCACAAACTCTACTGAAAATGAAGTATCTACCATGATTAGTTTATCTATAGAGAGAATCAAAAGTTTCCCATTACATTACGGCCTATGGGGAAAAATCGTTAATATACTCGGATTGCCATGAAATTTTAGGACGTTATTGACGTTTACCCTAGCACGAACCCTATTGAAAATGATGTTTCTATTATGATTAGTTTATCTACAGGGCGAATCAAAAGTTTTCCATTACATTACGGCCCATGGGGAAAAATCGTTAATATACTCGGATTGCCATGAAATTTTAGGACTTTATTGACGCTTACCCTAGCACAAGTCCTATCGAAAATGAAGTTTCTACCATGATTAGTTTATCTACAGGGCGAATCAAAATTTTCTTATTACATTACGGCCTATGGGGAAAAATCGTTTCAAAGGAATTTTAAAGATATTATACCCTGTCAAACATATTAAAATATGCATTCTATAAAATATAACGTGAAAATGTACCTATTATTCATTTTCAGGGCCACACAAAAGAATTTCATTAGATAATGGTAAAAGGGGGAATTGTGTGTGACATATTTTAAATATATTAAGCTTTTTCATGCATAATAAAATTGATATATGTCACTGAAGCATAATATAAATTATACGCTACTGTCTTGCATAATATGAAGTACATAGCATTTACAGGGCCACACAAAAGATGTCAAATAGTATATTCTAAGTACCGTATATGTGTCCGATGATGGCTGATGGAGGGATGAAATGCATTTTAATTATGATATTCGCGTTTATATTTCGCTAAATACTTGCACATTATATGGTGTGTATGAATGTTATAATTGATACACAGGGCTACCCAAAAGAGCTCACCAACGTTACTGAATATGAGCGTAAATTATTTAAACGTGGTTCTTAAATAAGCTATGCCTTTTTATGCTGAGCTGCATTCAATTTACTAAGAAATGTTTGCAGAATAGAGATAAAGGGATATACGGGGCCACGCAAAGAATTTGGTACATGGACGCCTATGAATGATGATTTATGAGAATGTGATTTCAGTTGTTTTAAAAGTGTTTTAGTTTACAATAAATTTTAGCCTAATGCTGACGTGTAATAAAGGTACAATGTAAACTACAGGGCAAACAAAAGTATTCAAGTATGTTTCCATCTAATAGTATGAATTGCTGAAAAAGAAATTTCAAGCTACTCGGTATTTTCTTGCTAAGCTAAATTTTCCCATTATATGAACTGACATATGAAATACAGGGCTGTTCTAATGTACTGGAATACATATTTGGGTATATTTTGCTGTACACTATTATTTCCCTAAATAACAAAGTTTTGTTAAAGATTTCATTAAGTGTTGGAAAGTGCTTCATAATCTATGCTTAACGCATGATTTTTCTTACCTGTTCATACAAAAATCAGTATATGTTAATAAATTTAACCCTTTACAACATCGTGTGCAACATTTGGCACATGCCTTAAAACACTATAATTCTCATTATGTGCCATAAATTCGGCCAATATGATTGTAGTAACTGATCAAGAACAGACCAAAGAATGGAATATCATTTACTTTTCCCATGCCGATAGCTACATTTGACAAAAAATTATAATTTAATCTTGAAAAAAAAATCAATCAAGCTGAAAAGGTAAAATTTACTTTTATTATCTTTACTGAATATTTAAAAAAAATTAATATAAAGAAAGAGTGTTAATAAGAGATTTAAGCAGATAATATTAAATAATTTAAGCTCATTTAATTACAAAATAGAGCAATGCAGTATTTCAAAAACGTGATTGTTTGTAAAGGTACAAGACACAAAATATCAAAATTTCGCTGAAAATTGGAAAAAAAAAATTCTTACTATTTTTCTCATTATTAGAACAATAATAGATTTTAAAAATTTTCTAAAAACTCTTCATAAAAATAGAAACATTGTGCAGTTAAGGGTTAAAAGGTGTTGCAAATTTTTTATTTAATAACAGAGGTAAGTGGTTTGCTAATATATTGCTGAAAAGATAAGTTAAAAAAAGGTGAAATATATTGATTGAATTTCGCTTCAGAAGGTTTACATAAACGCAATTTTCTACTAAAATGTGTTTAAATATTGCCTAAATTTCAAAAATTAATTAAAATTTCATATTAATTAATAATTTTATTCTATGTTTTAACTAAATAATATCTTTGATAAAAGTTTCAAAATTTTCAAAAAAAGGGCCCCAAAGGTAGGCACATACCTTAAATTAGTTAACTGAAAGATCACTGCTAAGCAGTTTTTATTCCTTACAGACATGTTTCACACAATATTTCGTTTTTATATGTGTGAAGGTGGATTTTCGTTCCCAGCACTCGAGCACGTTACATAAGCTATCATTATAATTAATCTTCGGCGATTATCTCCATTAATTAAAAATACAGACTCTTTCTAAGCATTTTTATCACTTGTAAGAGCATTAGTTTTAATAGTTTCGTTTAAGGATATTAAGGTAGCTGTTGTTTTTCGTTTTCTACATTTCAATTTAAACAGTAAGATTGTAAAAAATGTAAATATTGTGTAAAAACCTACATCCAATTTAGAGGATTAACGTGAAAAATCTAAAATAAATACTTTTACTATAATGTTATAGCAAGTTCAAATAAGTATAAAAATAATTTTTAATGCACTTTTTAATAAAAGTTCAATACTATATTTAAAATCATGCCTAATTTCATGATTGTGATTCATATTGTTGAAAAATACATTAATTTAGAATCGGTTACGATCAAAGAAAATCCATCGTTTTGATTTACACATGGTAGAAATCCAGAACTACCCTCATAGCATGCATGGTCACAGTGACGTCACAATGACGTCACTGTGACTCACTTTGGTCACATCACATCTGTGACCAAAATGCCAACACTCAGTGACGTCACATTGTGACTGAGATGTGACTTACTTAAAATTTTTTAGAAAATTACAAATATTCTTCAAAACATGTTATTTACTTTTAAAAACTTATTTCTGACAATTTAAATATCACCTCTTTTGTCACAGTTTCGTCACAATGTTAATGTCAAAGTTGTCACAAATGACACACTTTTCACAAATTGGTCACATTGTGATGTGACAAAGGGGTCACAATGTGAAGTTACAAAAAAGCTCTAAAACGGCCATAACGACTTCACATTTTAGTCACTGTGACTTCACATCGACGTCACGTGACGTCACATCGACAATCGATGGTCACAAAGTCACAATGTGACTTCATAACGACGTTACAGTGACGTCACCATGTCTTACGGGTAGTTAGTTTATAAAAAAAATTATAGGTTTTCTTCTATTTCCTTCATAAAATATAGCACCTTGAAAGAGGTAAAAACAGTTTATTCTGATCTTCTAATTTTTTTTCTCCCAATCATAATTTGGGCCCTTTCTAGTGGCTTAGAGTTTACGCTCTCATAGCTGGTAGATGGAAGTAGCCGGATTCGAAACCACTTCGCGCCGGCTTAACAGCTTGGAGTTTTTTGTGGGTTTAACCTTAGTAAATACTGGTTAGATTTCCTTCAAAGACCTCCATGAACATTATCTATCTAGAACCTATATACTTCGTATAGATAATCGACCGTCATAAAAAACACACCTTCATAACTCACTTAATATAAAACAATGATTAAGAAAGCTGATAGTTTTTGCATTTACATGATTTCATCATCTTTACACGTTAACTTCGAAGTGAAATCTGCTAATGTTCACTAGGATGCCAAAATTGTTTTGTGTGTGTAAGTTGAATTTTTGCAACATAAAACTATATATAAAATCAATATTTTTCAATCTGACTCATTTTGCAACACAAAGGAAGATTTTCATCTTGACTGTCAAATATGATAGCCAAAGCACCCCACGAAAGTTAGTGTAAGTTCTTAATCAAAGCTATCTTATTTGATAGCCAGCTAAATTTGTCATTTAGCACTAAAATCACTTATAAAGATGTATGTTTCTACAGTGTAATCTGTTAAATTGGAAATTTTTTTAAATATACGAAAGGATGAGCTTGAAAGAATATTGGTTTATATTTTCTTTTTTATTATTTTTTCTATTATTTTATTTTCTATATTTCTATTTTTCTATTATTTTAGTTAGAAATTTTTATATTTTTATGTACTTGCATTTTTTCGCAAATAATAAATATACGTTTTGTGGAAACTATTTCATTTTCTACAAAACTTAGTTCATACAATCGGAATCATAAATCAATTTGCACAAACCACGTATATCTAACACATCATGAGGCGCCTAACAATCAAACTCTAATACCATTTTTATGTAACTCGATTCGTTTTTGATAGCCAAGACCTGGAGTGTTGAAACACCATGGCTATCATATCTGATAGCCAGTGTCTCAAGATCGGAAACATCATTGGATATGTCATCATTGGACATATGATAGCCAAGGCAGCCAAAGTGTTAAAGGACGGAAGTCTTTTGCTAAAGATTTTAGAAACATCACGTAGATCTTCGAGGGGCTGAAGCTGGATGATATGAAGTTAAACACCCGTAAAATTTAATTTCGATTTTACGAGAAGTGAGTTATTTTGGATGTGTGAAGCTCATGGTTCTGAAGAAAAATATTTGTAGACTCCAACTGGAATTGCCTAGAACGGCAATTTTTTCTGGGATTGTTAATTATAATATAATAATCATGAAAAGTTTTTAAAGTATTACTACGTTTTCACATAAATCAATAAAAATTAATCAAAAGTTTGTGAAGACAGGTTAATGTAAAGATGCCATTAACCTTTTCAGGGCAAATCAATTGCCTCTGAAAAGGTAAAAAAAAATATAATTTGGATAGCGAAGAATGGGGAGTTAAAGGGAGTAACTTTTACTATCCCAATTCAGAACAATTGGCATGTTAAGAAAGTTAATTGTATAATAGCGTAACTGGAGACCACCGACAGTTCATGAAAATCACGCATAAAATATGCCGAGGAGTGCTATAAAAATTTTAATGTGAATTTCTTAAAGAAATATTTGCCGTACTATTTCATTAATATAATATTAACTTTTTATTTTCATTTATATGATCTTAAGAGGACAGTTCTTCTTTAACCAGTCCCAAATGTTAAAATATTGACTCAATTTTCATACCTTTTCACGAACTAATAGATGGAATTAATTGAATTACCATTTTTAGATTATTAACTACAGCATTACTTGTTACAATAAACAAAACAGATTGGAGAAAAATATTTAATTTAATTAGGACAACATAATTAAGTAACCTACTTTTTTTCTTTTCATAAATACTATATATCATTGCGTGCATGAGATCTCGTGTTTACTTGAATTTAATATACATTTTAGTTGAACATTTTATTTCAACTTTAAATATATTTTAATTTAAAGATAACGCTTAGCTTAACCTTTAAATGCATAGGATAGAACGCGTTCCAAAAAATGCGCAATTCAAAGAATCAGAATTCTTACCAGAAAAATCTAAATAGTAAATTTTTCTTTATTTAATTACGAATGGTCTGTCATTAAGTAAAGTCAAAATTGCTCTTTTAAATTTCTGGTGAGAATACGGAATATGTGAATAAAACCCCCAATAAATCGGGAACACTTATGGTATCGAAAATGATACAATATGCATTTAAGGGTTAACATAATAAATAAAAGTCTTTTAACTATCACCATTTTTTATATTTGTAATTAAATGTAAAAATTAAGGAAAGAATATATTTTTAAAGAACATTTTTTTTATATAATTCTGTAGTTTTAATTCATTTTATGTAGAAATCACATATTAATGCACTTCATTTCATTATCCTCAACAATTTTTGAGAAATCATGTGCGCAGTGATATAAAGAAATTACGAAACAAAGTAAGTAGGTAAGTGTGATATCAAATCGCACAGAGGATTTCGTTTATTTTTTCTTTCAAAACATATTATCCTTTAAGTTATCCAAAAAGTATTATCAATGTTTGCTGGACGATATCCTATTAATATAAGCCCTATTGGCAAATAATACGCAATTTATTCTAATTAAATTTATTTTACTACTTTTTATTAATACTATTTTACTATATTAATTTCCAGCTTTGAAAATCTTATATTTTTGTTTACTAGCGATATGTATTACCTCCAAGCTATGATGTCTACATGAAAACGCTTAAATAAGGATTCTATTTTAAAATTTAAATCGCAAAACAAAATGGATAACACTGAAAAATTAATGTAATTAAAATAATAGACTTTTTCCAGTTTTTATTTGCCCTGTGACACGAGATATCAAGCTGTTAGTAGACAGAATTTGAAGTCTCTGAATTATATAGTTTTTGTATATGAACTCTGTGAAAGACAGAGGACAGATACGAATACAATTTCGTCAGATGAACGAAACCTTAAAAATACTAGGTTACTTAATAAAGTTTTCCTATTTAACTGAAATTTTTTCATTAATCTATTTTGTTTGTTGTAACAAGTATTTTTATGCTTAACAATCCTATATATTTCATTCTGTTTGCTTAGAATTTCCTTGAAATCAGTTAATTTGTGTAAATGTATGAAAACTAAATCAGATTTCTGAAATTTTTGACTGGTTGAAGAAAAACTGATCCCATAATTTTTATTTTTAGACTTTATTTCCATTTTTTAACAATTTTGTATTTTACACTTACTACACTTATCTATGAGTTGAAAAATCAAAGAGGCCCTTTGGGATTATTACATGCCATTATTAGCACTATTGTCATTAATAAAAATTTTAAAGTGAATTATTGCTATAAAGTTAGGTTTTTATGTTTATCCAGTATTACACCAATATTGGCGAAAACGTTTCTCTATTTCATTGCAATTTTTAGGTGCGCTTGAATGTAAATACGTAGTACCTATAGTTGTCGTTCAGTCCGTCCGTCTGTCCGTTCGTCTGTCTGTCCGTATGTCTGTCCGTCCGCATGTAACAGAGCAAAAAACTACCTAACCGAATTGTTCGAATTTTAAAATACATAAATGTTACATACTTTTGTCGAGTCATTTCAAATTTTATGAAAATCGGATGCATAGTTCAATTACAGGGACAATCAAAAGTATTCTATTACATTACGATCAATGGGGAAAAAATTTCGAATGCATTTTAATCGTTTGAAATTAAAAATACATAATTATTACATAATTTTGTCGAATTTTTTCAAATTTTATCAAAATCGGATGCATAGTTCAATTACTGGGACAATCAAAAGTATTCCATTATATTACGTCAATGGGGAAAAAATTTTCAAATGCATTTTAATCGTTTGAAATTTAAAATACATAATTGTTACATAATTTTGTCAAATTATTTCAAATGTTATCAAAATCGGATGCATAGTTCAATTACAGGGATATCAAAAGTATTCCGTTACATTACGGTCAAGGGAGAAAAATGTCTCAAATACATTTTAATGGTGTTACGCTCATTCGAACGTAATAAAATTGACATACATCTATAAAGTACATCTTATAATATACATTTTGCATAATCTGTGGTGCAAGGAATATTTGTTATTGATCTACAAGGCCACACAAAAGTATTCCATTGCATAATGATATAGGGAGAACATTGTTTGGTGCGCATTTTAATTGTTATTAACTCTTTACAATTTTATGAGATTGATATTTGAGAGTAATATTTTTAAAACTTATTTATCGTACGAACGCACCTCATTTGCTACGCTTCACGGGCAATTTCTAACTTGCTTTAAACTAAGAGAAAAAGTGACATTTCATTGACAACAGTTTTGAATTATGCAATAATTCCATATTATCAGGTCTACGCAGACATACTGAATCAGTTACTCAAATTTTATGTTTTATAAAGCTTTATTATTTTTGTAAATGAAAATTTTAAACAAATCTTTATAACCGATTAAATAGAAACATCAGTTTTAAACTTTTCTTGCACTAATGAAGAAATATTTCTCATCAGATCACTACATTTAAAATTCTCTCTCTCTGTAATAAAATGAATGTTATCTGAAAAGCAGTGTCATTCACAGTTGCAACATAATATGCAAAAAATTAAAACACACGTTTCGAATTTTTCAGTTGTAATTAAGTGTATTTTATTTTTAACACGTTTGCAGCTTTAAAATTATCATTTGGAGCGATTTACTTAATTATCCGAAGAAAAACATACTTTACTGCTCATTAGTCATTTTAACGTAGAAGCTGGAAAAAGCAATCCTCTAAAGTATCGCCAAAATATCGTTTGAAATTTTGTGCAGACAACATAGTTTACTAACAAAGTAAAATATTTTGTTAGCACTAATTAAAAAGGGAAAAACAAAGAGAAATTTACATTTTTTAAAGAAAATTTGTTAAATGTCTCAGTATTTTTCTTAAAAATTATTAAAACTTTCATATTAAAAGTTACTGCTCTATTTTTTAGATTAATTTTTCTGTGAAATTTGGAAGTAGAGAAATATAGTAAAAACTTTCTGTTATAAAGAAACATAGTAATATTAATACAACGCAACATTTTAAACACATTTGTGGCTGAGTTTTTATTGCACCAATACTGTCAAAAATATTTTTTCTTGTCATTGGCTTTTTTTTTTTTTTTTTTTTTTTTTTAAATTTACATTACATTGAAATAAGTTTTGTATTACGCAATTATCCCATACTATCCGGTTTGTAGGTATCAATACTTGTTCGTTTCCATGTTGGCGTATAAGTACCTCAAATTTTACATTGTATAAATTTAATTATTTTTGCAAATTAAACTTTTAAACAAATCTTTATAACTGATTCAATAGAGACAACAGTTTTTAAATACTTCTTGCACTAATGAAGGAATATCTCTTACCAGAACACTACATTTAAAATCCTCTCTCTATAATAAAATGAATGTTATCTGAAAAGCAGTGTCATTAACAGTTGCGACATAATATGCAAAAAGTTAAAACACCCGCTTTGAATTTTCATATGGTAATTAAGTGCATTTTATTTTTAACACGTTTGCAGCTTTAGAAGTATCATTTGGAGCGCTTTACTTAATTATCTGAACAAAAATATACTTTACTGCTCATTAGTCATTTTAATGTAGAAGTTGTAAAAAGTAAACGTCTAAAGTGGGGTTTGAAATTTTGTATAGACAACATAATTTACTATCAAAATAAAATATTTTGCTAGCACTAATTTAAAAGGGAAAGTCGTAGAGAAAATTTCATAAAAAAATTAGTTAAATGTCATTATATTTTTTAATTTTTATTTGTATTATAAATTTCTTATGAAAGTTTATAGCTCTACTTTTTATGTTTGTTTTTGTGTGAAGTTTAGCACGTTCGCTGCCGCTTACGTAAAGATGTGATGATAGTTAATGCCGCACTGTAGAAGTGGGTTTTTCCCAGAAGCCGACTTACTTTTTATAACAAAGAATCAGTGAAAGATTTTACCGCGCCAGCGCGTGAGTGGTCCCTTAGCGTTGTCGTCATATCACGTGCTGGGGCGTGATCGGCAGCGAATGTGTTAAAAGCAGAGAAACATATTAGAAAATTTCATTAAAAAATAGTTAAATGTCAATGTATTTTTTTCCTTTTGTTACGATTCTAATTTTTTATAAAAGATTATTGTTCCAGTTTTTGTACTTACTTTAGTGTAAACGTTGTACTTTGAGAAACATAGTAGAAACCTTCATTAAAAAAATTAGTTAAATGGCATTGTATTTATTTTCCTATTGTTTGGATTATAACTTTTTTATAAATAGTTGTTCCTTCAGGTTTTATATTTTCTTTTGTGTGAATTTCAAAAGTAGAGACACATAGAAAAAAATATCATTAAAAAATAATTAAAGTCATAGTATCTTTTTCTTTTTATTTAGATTATAATTTTCTCATAAAATGTTATTGCACCAGTTTTTATATTTATACTTTTGTGTAATTTTTAAAAGTAGAGATACATAGTGAAAATTTCATTATATTTTTATAATTTTCTTATAAAAGCTTATTGTTCTATGTTTTTTTATGTTTATTTTTCTGTGAAATTCGAAAGTAGAGAAATGTAGTAGCGATTTTCTTCTATTTTAAGTATGTGAGGGAGTGTCCTTTGTGATAAAGGCACTCTAGCATCTTAATGAGATCGTGATGTCAATGTTTTAACATGTGTAGCGTGAAAGCGACCTCTATCCTTTATTGAACTTTAACTTTCTAGAACGTGTGTGTCGCCCTCGCCTCTACAGTTTAGTCGCGGTTAGCAGTAATATGCAAATTCATAGCGCATTCTTCAGTTTGCAACATATAAAAGCTTTGAGTTGGAGTGTGTACAGTGTGTGGAGTGGCAGTGGCTAAAGCCAACTAGAGTGTGGTGCTGAGAAGGTGGCGAAAGCCAACTAGTGTGGTGAAGCGGCAGTAGCCCGCAGAGATAGATAGATAGCTAGTAGTGAAGAGATTAGCCTCCAGTGAATTAGATGGTGTTTTAGAGTGAGCTAGCCAACAGCTTGCGCCGAGTTGGTTTATCACGAGCGGAGCTACCCAAGAGGAGTGCCGGTGGTAAGAAATAGTTTAATACGTTGAGTATTTTACATAATAAAGAGTGTTTGCAGCCACGGGCTGTCTTATAAAGATTTAATCTAGCGTTTAGCCGAAGGCTGAACGAGAATTTGGTTTGAAGTGCCTCGACTGAGTCTAGACCGAGGTTGTGAGTATAGTTTCGACTTAATCTCTTGGTACTGTGATTAGTTATTGAAATCCTTGAACTGAAGCTCCACTTTCCCCAAGGCTTAGCGGTTTAAATAAACTGATGATTTTATCCTATATTTAGAATTATGTCTTCATTTCATCAACATAACCTCCCCACACGTTACAAATGACACCCAGTATGTGTACCCTCCCTTTACAAGTATAACAGCAGTAGTTTTTAACATATTTGTGCTCGAGTTTTATTTTCTCAAATTTGTTGGCAAAATCACTTTGGAATGTTGCAAAAGAAGCTGAAGAGTACTAAAAACAAATTACATTGAAAATATATGTATTTGTTTGAGAGAGTGTAAACGTAATAAATATGTGAATATGATAATATTTATAATAGTATAATATGATTAACTATATGTTTTTTTTTTCGGATTTATATAAAAGACGTTGTAAATTGCCTATTATTAAATAACATGAACAACTGAAAGATATTAATTATTTGTTTACATTTTGGTGTAATATCCCAATAGGTGACGTTATTATGCTGCATTTTTAGCGATTTCCGCAGTAGCTCTATCTCAAGAACTAATGCACAGATTTTCAGCAAACTTTATATTCAAGAATTTTTGAATTAATTCTAAACATATTAATTTTTTTATTAAAAATCACACATACAAATATTACTTCGAATATTTCAACTATTACGCGAGCAAAGCCGTGGGGTTTGCTAATATATAATACTGAAACAAACAATTCGCTTTACCCTTTATTGAAACTAAATTAATTTTAATAAAACCTTAGTATAATAATCTACCATTTAAATTAGTCTTTAATAAAAATATTTTTTGAAATTGAATGAATTTCTAAAATAATATTAAAATTTTAAAGCGGAATTATTTTTTTAAAGTTTGATTACTTATACTATATTATTTAATGATAAAAAAGTGCTTTCTTTACATAACTTCAAGGTTTTCTTTTAACAAAGTGTAATCCTTTTGAATATCAGTTTTCTCTCAAAAGTATCTTTTAAAATTAAGCATATTTATATTCCGAAAAATCTATTCCTCACAGCGCTAATCAATTTCACTTAAAAACTAAAAAGTCAAACATTTTTAATTGAAGGTTGATACATTCTTTTAAGGAGATTTCTCTTAAGTTGTGATTAAGGAAATACACAGCTGCATCTTTTTACTAAAATTTTGTTTGAGATTATTTAAAACTTTATTAAGAAACAATTTTTAAGGTAAACATCTGCCTAAACACTAGTATCATTTTTATATTTTTAATGCACAATTATTTACGCATTACAATGCGCATATTTTATTATCACTTGCAAATATTATCAATAAATGCCACACTAAAACTTTTAAAGATTGAATTACCCCTGTAATAAATACTACATTGTATATTGTTTCTAGCTTAACACAGCCAATATTATAACTTGTTGAGGATACACATGTATAATGGCATTTTAAAAGTAACTTGAAAGCAATATTAGCTTATTTCTTAAATGTTATTAAACTATTGTTCAATAAATATTAATTATAATATAAAAACTGAAATTTAAAAAATAAATATAAATACAAAATGTATTAAACACAAATTATAAAATTAATGCTAACTTTTTTTAAAGTTTTTCATTTAATAATTTTTCATATGATTTATTTTTAATATTTTCAACATTAATATATTTATTTGAGAAATGTAAGGATAGATTTTTTGTTGGTGTTTAGCCGTTAAATTAAGAAGACAAATAACGCCCCCCTGTGCTAGATCCTAAAGATCCATATGCATTCTTACCAGACGGTCCGAAAGCATGCTTCCAAGTGTTCCTGACGAGAAAGTGCACTGCCCAACGCAATCACGCAACCTGAGACCAAACGACTGGAGTCCGGTCGAAACGACAGAAACTGCCAGACAGCCCGACAAGAGCTAAATGGTCCCTTCGCTTTCTGTCCCCACGGTTCACCCACACGACCCACACGAATCGAGCACCTATAAAGGATCTGAATCCGTGAGCCCCTGCCGAGGATTCCTGAAGAGGAATTGCTTCACGGAAATCTTCCAAAATCAACTACTATAATAAATTAGTCGTTTGGAGGCCAACGTACACTGTAAAAAAAATCTGTAACCTTAGTAATCTAAATTAACCGAAATCTCTTATGCTTACTAAAATTTTATGTGTACACTGTACAAGAAAATGATGTCAATCTACAAAACTTGTAAGCAAAACTAAAACCATCTGTAACTTTACAAAAGAATTTACTAAAATTTTGGTAACTTTACTAAAATTTTATCTATAATGCTCGTTATCGTCACTTAAAAAGTTCTTGGAATACGATTTCCCAAAAAAATTCTTAGTAACCTTAAAATTTGTTCGATTCAAAGTGCAAATCTGTATCTGTTACATGAATTTTTATTGTTGCCGTTATATAAAAAGTTCTTGGAATACAATTCTACTAGAAAATTTTTTGTAATTATCCAAATATTTTTTTACAGTGTAATACTTACCCATCATGGATATGCATAATATAAAAAATGAAAATAAAACGCGTGTAAACTATTTATATAATGCATCGTAATTCCAAAATAAAATTTAAACGCATATTTAATAGTTTTAATATACATAGTAATGCTCTATTAATGAATTGCTGATGAGACAATTTCGGTAATTTATATAAAACGCCAAAATACTCAAGTAGTACCCGAATTGCGTAAAAGAGTCATCCTTATAACTCCAAAAAAATAATCATATTGACTAACGATTTACTGCGTCGGATTAAGCGTCTCATTTCCGATAAAACTATATCTTTGAATTGAAATTTAAATGAAATACAGGGTCATGAAAAATCGGAGAATCTGGAAAACAGGATTACACATATCTCGGCAACTAATAAACCGATTGACTTCGGTCTTTATTCAAAATTTGTGTTATTTTATTGCATTTTACGTTCATTCCTTAAAATAAAAAATAATAAAAAAAAATTTATATACCTTTCATCAGAACGAAATTTTCGAGAGTCCGAAAAAAATAGTTCCGGATAATCTAGGTTACTGATATTAAATAGGCTTCGTCCCATTTTTACGTACTAAGTACATACAAAATTTCAAGTCTCCATCTCAATTTTTTTTCGGGAGATAGCGCGATTACAGACAGACAGACAGACACACAGACGGATAGACGTCATTTTTTAAATATGTTTTTTGGAATCTCCAGTATCTGAAACGTGTAAATCCGTCAAAAATTATTTTTCGATTTTCAAAACGATTGCAAGATTTACTCTACACTACGTATGATGGGTAAGTAACGAAGAAATTTTTGATCGGTAGCCGATAACAGGAGGAAGGTGTCACTGGCTACACTTTGAGAATCAGAGAAACTCCCTCCCTGATGGCAAAGACACCATCTCCTAATGTTAATAAATGTTGCATATTTTTTATTAAAAAATATATCTATGTAATAACTATCGTTAAAGATTTTACTCAAATAGAAATTTTAACAATATTTTTGAGAGAAATTTTTCATGAAAAAAGGCCATTAAATTAGGGCAAAATTTTCTATTTAAAATTGTTAAAATGTCTCCTCTCCTTATTCATAACTCCATTGTGAAAACAAAGATTGATTGATTCTTATTAATTATCAAAAAATCACTGTCATTATGTTTTGCTTGGGTTATTATGTGGTAGTTTTACTAACCGGTACATTTTTTAAATTTAGATTTTTTGACTGATATCGCTTTTTTTTTTAAATAATCACAGTGCCTGAGAGGCAAGAAATTTTGTTTCTGTAATACGCTGTTTTTAACCAAGGCTATAAAAGTAAAACTAGGCGTGCTAAACTCAAAACTAAACTCAAAATTAGGTGTGATATAATCAAGGTTCATACAGGTCCTGGAATTTCATGACTAGAAAATTCTTCCATACCACTATTTTCTTATAGAAAATCTCTTATTTAATAACACAAAATTTCGTGCATTTCAACTTTATTTATTTCTTTATGAAGAAATACTGGTAGTTCACCTGGAAAATAACGGTATCCGTACGAACCATGATAATGTACCCCATTGCCTCTTAAGGAATTAATGATAGATTAAATAAGGAGACGAAAACGCAACTTATAGTATTTTAAGAAAACAGTATCTACAAAACAATGTAAAAAACTGCTTATTAACATTGTCTTCTATTAAGGTTCATTTTTTTAGATATAAAGATAGAAGTATATATATGTATAGTGAAGACATACATGTAGAACGTTAACCTTTTAAGACCTAACAACACAACTCTGAAGGTAATTTTTTAAAAAAGAAAAAAACAGTTTTTTGTGTGATTTAAAGTCGAGCTTGAAACTATATAATTGCCTGGATTCTATCTTGGCATAACCTGACATCGGGATTTTCTTTATATAATTTCCATTCAAATATGATCCTATTAATTAAAAGAATATAACAAAACCATTCATTTCTACTAAAACTCTTACGGTCTTAAATGGTTAATAGACATACATAAAAAATAGATATACCCATATATAATAATACCATACAATAAGTATGTCCCATGTTATGTAATACAAATAATATAACAAATATACTTCACAGATAACCTCTTTTGAATAAAAATACTTTTTGAAATATCGTATTTTTCATTTACCTTATGGAACCATCATACATAAGCTCACAGATAAAATAGTTTCTAACATAAATGAAAAATAATAGCTCTGACATTCATGAATCAGCCATTTCTGATTAATGAATACTCATTATATTTCTTATAAATAATGTATTAGTATGAGCCATGATATGAAACAAAACTGCTGACGAATGCTGGTTCTGTACATCTTTTTATTTTAATAAGGTCATGGAAAACTATTATATCAGAAATTAAATGAATGCAATTTTCTGCGATTTTATATTATTTATATTAAATATACATTGTTTTTCTTGAATAGAATTGTTTACTCACATTATTAAAAATCCACAAAATAAAGCTAAAAATTAAAATTTGACTACTGTCGTTTACGAAATGATAATGATTCTTTCTTATTCTATCTGTCTTTCACGTACATATTATCGTAAAATTTGTAAAAATAACTCCAGAAAGCAATCATTTTGATATTGACATCCAAATTTTGCATTTGGGATGGTAAGAGATTTTAATATATTACTCATTTTAACATGAAATGATGTATTATAAAAAAATATAATCAAAAGAAATTGTTATTCAATACTTTATTAATTAAAATTTCCAATGACTGTGAAAATGATCTGCGAAAATGCCAAATGAGTATTATAATGGATAGTCCGGGAGCCGACCGTCGATTTTCCTATGTATCGAATACAATTACCGGACATACATCAAAATGTAGATCTCAATGTGCACATTCAGAATATCACTGGCTGCCATGTCCTATCCTGCCGGTACCCGGTGGCAGCCGCACATTTATGACGTCAATTTTGAGTGTTTGCCTATGTATCGTGTTCAAGGGCCGGACATATATCGAAATGTAGGTCTCGATGTGCACATTAAGAATATCACTGGCTGCCAGGTCCTATTCTGCCGGAACCCGGTGGTAGCCGTACATTTATTACGTCAATTTTGAGTGTTTGCCTATGTATCGAGTACAAGGACCGAACATACATCAAAATGTATATCACAATGTGCACATTAAGAATATCACTGGCTGCCAGGTCCTATCCTGCCGGAACCCGGTGGCAGCCGCACTTTTATGACATCAATGTTGAGTGTTTACCAATGTATCGAGTACAAGGACCAGACATACATCAAAATGTAGTCTCAATGTGCAAATTAAGAATATCACTGGCTGCCACATACATCAAAATGTATATTTCAATGTGCACATTAAGAATATCACTGGCTGCCAGGTCCTATCCTGCCGGAACCCGGTGGCAGCCGTAAATTTATGACGTCAATTTTGAGTGTTTACCAATGTATCGAGTACAATCACCAGACATACATCAAAATGTAGATCTCATTGTGCACATTAAGAATATCACTGGCTGCCAGGTCCTATCCTGCCGGAACCCGGTGGCAGCCGCACTTTTATGACGTCAATTTTGAGTGTTTACCAATGTATCGAATACAAGGACCAGACATGCATCAAAATGTAGGTCTCAATGAACAAATTAAGAATATCACTGGCTGCCACATACATCAAAATGTAGATTTCAATGTGCACATTAAGAATATCACTGGCTGCCAGGTCCTATCCTGCCGGAACCCGGTGGCAGCCGTAAATTTATGACGTCAATTTTGAGTGTTTGCCTATGTATCGAGTACAAAAGGACCGGACATACATCAAAATGTAGGTCTCAATGTGCACATTAAGAATATCACTGGCTGCCAGGTCCTATCCTGCCGGAACCCGGTGGCAGCCGCACTTTTATGACGTCAATTTTAAGTGCTTGCCTATGTCATAAAAGTGCGGCTGCCACCGTGTTCCGGCAGGATAGGACCTGGCAGCTAGTGATATTCTTAATGTGCACATTGAGACCTACATTTTGATGTATGTGGCAGCCAGTGATATTCTTAATGTACACATTGAAACCTACATTTTTATGTATGTCCGGTCCTTGTACTCGATACATAGGCAAATACTCAAAATTGACGTCATAAAAGTGCGGCTCCCACAGGGTTCCGTCAGGATAGGACCTGGCAGCTAGTGATATTCTTAATGTGCACATTGAGACCTACATTTTGATGTATGTGGCAGCCAGTGATATTCTTAATGTACGCATTGAAACCTACATTTTGATATATGTCCGGTCCTTGTACTCGATACATAGGCAAATACTCAAAATTGACGTCATAAAAGTGCGGCTGCCATCGGGTTCCGGCAGGATAGGACCTGGCAGCCAGTGATATTCTTAATGTGCACATTGAAGTCTACATTTTGATGTATGTGGCAGCCAGTGATATTCTTAATTTGCACATTGATACCAACATTTTGAAGCATGTCTGGTCCTTGTACTCGATACATAGGTAAACACTCAAAATTGACGTCATAAAGTGCGGCTCCCTTGGGTTCCGGCAGGCTAGAATCTAGCAGCCAGTAATATTCTTAATTTGCACATTGAGACCTACATTTTGATGTATGTCCGGTCCTTGTACTCGATACATAGGCAAACACTCAAAATTGACGTCATAAAAGTGCGGCTGCTACTGGGTTCCGGCAGGATAAGACCTGGCAGCCAGTGATATTCTTAATGTGAACATTGAGACCTACATTTTGATGTATGTCCGGTCCTTGTACTCGATACATAGGAAAATCGACAGTCGGCTCCCGGACTAGAAGCTCTTGAGCCCACACTACTGACTGAAAAAGACTAGGATGATAATGTAAAGTCTATGGGAGCGTTCTTTTAAAATATCTTGCTCATATTTTATTATTTTAACGAGATTTTTTTTTGAGTGGGATAGCTGAGGACGATCCAAAACCGGCCTAGTTTTTACTTTTTTGATTTTGGTTATTTTTTTAAATATTAGGATAATTTGAGTTTCAAAACCAGTTTAAACCTGTTCTGAAAAATAAAGTATTTTTTTTTTTAATCTGACACCAAAAATGAAAAAGTAAAAATTAGGCCGGTTGGGGATCGTCCTCAGCTATCCTATGCAAAAAGTCACGTCAAAATATTAAAATTTGAGCGAAATATTTGAAAGGAACTCTCTCGTAGATTTTACAATATCATCCGGGACTTTTTCAGTCAGTAGTGTGGCGTCAAAAGTAATACCGAACGTCGCGTCGTTTTCTTTATGTGGTAATTGTGATAAAATATACAATAGGAATTTTTAAAAGCTCACTGTTTTACTTAACACTTTCATGGGAAAGGAAATGTGTTTTTGTAGTGTAGAATTACCTTCGAAACATTTGAAAAAATAAAATATTTTTAAATAAACGAAAAACAATCTCTAGAATTTTTTACCATTAAATCTACAAAAGTAAAATATGTTTCTTTTCTTGTCCAAATATTTATTCAAATTTGGTGAGATTAAATATATCCTACTTCGACTTACGGGGTTAAATGGCGACTAAAATAATTAAAATGATTTTTTTGGCTTGAAAATACTTATTTTATTTAAAGCTTCTTGTTACTTTCAGGCTATATTTATTTTACAATTATTTTTATTTTTCTTTATTTATTTTTATTTATTTTATTTCCTTCTTTTTGCATTTCAAAAACAATGAAAAAAATTGAGTAAACATATATTTAATCATTTTTCACTACTAATGGACTTAGCTTATATACAATAATATCATACAATAAATATATCTCATTTTATGTAACATAAATAAAATAATAAATACATTTTCAAATATCATATCTATAATTTCGCTTATGGATCCATCATACATAAGCTCACAGCTATAATAATCCGTAACTTCTGACATAAAAGAAAAATAATAGCGCTGACATTTATGAATCAGCCATTTTTGATTAATGAATTCTCATTATATTTCTTATAAATAATGTATTAGTATGAGCCATGATATGAAACAAAACTGCTGACGAATGCTAGTTCTGTTTATTTTTGTATTTTGATAAGGACAAAAACAAACTGTTATATCAGAAATAAAATGCATGTGATTTTCTTGAATTTAATATTGTTTATATTAAATATACATATTTTCTCGAATCGAATTGTTTACTCATATTATTAAAAATCCAAAAAATAAAGCTAAAAATTAAAGCTTGACTATTGTCGTTTATGAAATATTAATGTGTACTATTCTTATTCTGTCTGTCTTTTATGTACATATTATCATAATATTCATAAAAATATCTCTAGAAAGTAATCATTTTGATACTGACATCCGCACTTTGCAATCGGGATGTAAGGAATTTTAATATATTACTCATTTTAGCATAAAATGAAGTTATATTAAAAGACAGAATCAAAGAAAATGTTATTCGATATTTTATTAATACTTCCAGATATTGCGAAAATGTCAAATCATTAATAAAATGAAATTGTTCAAGTGATACCGAACGTCATTTCTAAATAAGGTGACGGTGAATGTTAATTTTTTTAAAATTTTCATCATAGCAATATCAATTTTTCTGCATATATACATTTCACCAAAAGCATATAGAACAATTTCCGATCTTATAAAAATTTTTAATTAAAGAAAATGAAAATTTTAAAATGCTTCTCGTGATTTAATTTTTGAGATATTTTCTTCCTTTTGCATTTTTATCACTTAAAACTTTACTATAAACAAATTTATGTAAGTTTTTTTTTAATTTCTTGAATAGTTTGTATTTACAGATTTTTATTTTAAATTGCATATCTATTTTCATCAAAATTTTGCCTTTTAATAAGTAAAAAATCAAATTGGACTATCTTAATGAAGACGAATTTTAAAAAGCTTACACAATTTCGTTCTAAACAATATCAGGATACTTCCTTATATTGATAAAAAATTACGTCGCAGGAAGCATTTCAAAAATCTAAAAACGCTGAAAAATTACCTTTGAAAAAAAAAAAAAAAAAAAAAAAAAAAAAAAAAAAAAAAAAAGATTTAAAGTACGTAAATGCACTGACCTTTATTATTTACTTCTCAAAACCTTCATAAATGATATTTTAAATGAAAAAACTGCTTTGGTACTATTATACCACAGAATAAGTTTTTTCTTTTTTTTTTTTTTTTTTTTTTTTGCGACGATTTGCAACAGACGATTTTGCTCAAATAAAGGTCTACTGTCCCCTTAAGAGGTAATTCAGATAAAATAAATAATATGGATTTTTAAAGGTTCACTGTTTTACTTAATCCTTTCATGTTTCATTCCCACCGAAATTTCGAAATAATGAAAATGTTTAAAAAAAAAGCGAAAAGCAATATTTCAACTTTTTTTTTCCACTACAGCTATAAAAATAATATTTAATTAAAAGTTTCTGGTGCTAATATTAATAAAAATTATTGCGATATAATGTATCCCACCGCCTTTCAAAGGTGTGAAAAGGTGACTAAAATAATAAAAGAAATCTTTTTTGGCTTTTTTACCACTAAAACTATAAACATAACATTTATTTAAAATTTTCTGGTGCAAATACTGATTAGATTTATGTAGGATTTAAAAGCGTTAAAAAGTGTCTAAAATAACAAAAGAGATCTTGTTTGACTTTTTTTACTAATAAAACTATAAAAGTAAAACTTAATTAATAATTTCTGATACAACTATAGATTAAAATTAGGTGGGATAAAATGTATTTCACCGCCCCTTTAAGGAGTTAAAAGGCGACTAAAATATTAAAAGATAGGTTTTGAGTTAAAATTTGAGAATATTAATTTTATGTAAAGCTTCTTAGTACTTTCGGGCTGTATTTATTCATCATCAGCTCATCGTCAGCGAATATTTTAATAATTGATGTTCATTTATACAAATGTGTTATTTCATTTTGAAATGATAGAGCCAATAATTTTGAGTTGAAAGTAGAAGTAGCAATCCTTTTGATTGAACTTTGCTTCCACAATTCGCCTTTATTTTAAAAGCTTTCTTAAGTTCAACTCAAGGAACTGTTACTTCTACTTTTAATTCAAATAATTATTGACTCATTCATTTAAAAATGTGGTGCCGTATTTATATAAATAAAGAGCAATTAGTTCAAAAGTTTCCTACATGATGGGCTTGGGAAATAAAGCCAGAAAATACCAAGAAATTCGAAATAAAGTATATATTTTTAACTTTAATATTTCTTTTGTTATTTTAGTGGGCTTATCAGTAAAACTGTGAGCTTTTTAAAATTACTATTGTGCATTTTATGTCCAAATCAAGACGAAATACTGCGTTTCTTCTTGTTGTTATTGTGATGTTTTAACATGAGGATAATTATTATTTTTTAAATTTTGTCAGTACACAGTAGAAAATTTTTTTGTGACTTTACACAAAATGGTGGCAACCAAGTTGCCATCAAAAGTAGAATAAGAAAATACCACAAATAAGTTGATATTTGACTTTGAATTGACAGTGCTTTGAGGCCTATAGCTACAATGGCTGTCGCCTCGATTGATTCATAATACACAGAAACAATACAGAACACTTTTTATTACAGATATCCATTACATATATTTATTACACTTATAAGGGGCAACACACCATCCATGCCCGAACCCGGAACCCGGGGTGTGGCAGCAGCTGCCGCTACCAACCACGCCACTGGGTCGGCCAATAAGTTTGTGTAATAAACCACCAACAGTCGATTGATGTAAATAAACACCACAGTGGCAACTTAGTTTTTTGGTGTAAATTAAGTAATATGTTTTAAAAACAAGTTATAATAAATAGTCTCAATAAAAGGAAGTTTAACAACCTCTTTGCGTGAAGCTATTTATTTTAAATTATGACTCTATGCAAATTTAAAACATAAACTTTATTTTTGATTTATTTTTTTGCTATCGCTAAATTAAAGTACATTGAATAAGTGGTAGTGTCAGCTGCTAAAAGAAAGTTTAGCAGCCTCTTTGCATGAAGCTATTTATTTTAAATTATGGCTATGTTAATTTAATTTGAATTCTTTAAATTATTTTTAATTTTGCTTACACTAAATAAGTGGTATCGTAAGTTAGTACAAAATAAAAATTTCCTAATATTTACATGAATTTAACAGCAAAATAAAAATATTTTAAAGATTATGTTTGAAATTTAACACAGCCATAATTTAAAATAAATTGTTTCAAGCAAAGAGACTGCTAAACTTACTTTTAATTGAGACAATATATTATATCGTACATTTTAAATGTAATATTTATTTAGTAAACAATGATATTTCTTTTACATGCTTAAAAATATTTTTATCATAGGTCCCATGGTGTGATAGGGGACTTCGGGGAGGGGGCAAAATGGAGTTGCAGCATCTCTAAATTTTGGTATAACCTCATTTATTATATATGTTTAGCATTAAATTAAGCTTGTTTTGCTGGATCTTACAGAAAATTACTTATTGAACATACTTCCCCCCTCCAGGAAGTGCTGAGGTTTTCCCCTCAAATGGACGCCCGTAATCATTTTAATTATATTTTACTAATTTAATAAACAGAAAATAAGAGTATTGCAACTCTTTCGGTATCAACATCTAAAAAAAAACGAAATAAAAATAATGAAAATTTTACACGTTGTTATTGCTCCTGATAATCTAAAAAACATCAAAATACAAACATAAAATGCATTGTTAAAACAAGATATAACACTATGTTTATTTAATACTCCTGTAAGTTCAAGCTCACGAAATTTAAAGCATGTAAAACACTATAAAATAAAAACTAAATATTTCAAAGCTCTGTATGAAAGTGACAATTTTACGTGCTTATATTATTAAATAATTTTGATTTTTAAAATATCGAAATAGCTAGACTACAAAATCACATTTTACAAGTATTATGTATTAATTTACATATACACGTGAAACAAATAAATCACAAAAACAAGAGTTTACAAACTATTAAGAGTGATTGTTGCATAAACAGAAAGTAAATAAACGTCACTTACTTATTTTTTTTTTTTTTTTTTTTTTTTTTTTGTAAACAGAAAACTGCGTTGCAGGTGCCATCATAGAAGGCCTCCAGACGTTTAAATTTGATTCCATAAATTATCCAAGCAAATTAAATTAATCACAGCTGTAAGTTGATAAAAGTGCGGCATAAGAACTATGTCACCAGTGTTTTATCATTTATCATTAGTGCAAAATATAATTGAAAATCGGGTAAAATTTTTACCCAGAAATATGACAACGACAAAACATTTCAAAATGGCGCGCCATTTCTTTACCATTTGGAGACTGTTTTACTTGAACTGATGTACGGCTTGTAAAGTTTGTTTAAAGGGGTGAATTGACAAAAATTTTAATATTTTAAACCACTTTAAAATGCTTAGACACGAGAAAGAGGCCATATTTAAACTTTTTTAGGCATTTTATAAACCCAAATTAAGTGCAATAATACTTTCTTTTTTTTACAGTGTAGGAGAGACCGAAATATGTTGTCCATAGGGCACGTTGGTCAATCCGCGATATTTTCCAAACTATATTGCTAGCTAAGCGATGTATGTCTCATCGTCATCACCTGTCTTACAAAGTGTAAAAACATCGCTGTGTGATCTCCAAGGTTTTTGAGTCGCGGGAAATTTCACTGCAACATACGGACACAACTTTGTTTTTATCCATAAAAACTTCAGCAGCGGAGAATCAATCAAACAAAAGTTCTTTTTTAGTACAGGGACATTGGCACTATTTTAACAATATTGGTATAACGATATTGGCTTGAGAAAGAGGAATTTGTAACCAGGTGATATAAACTGCTATGGAGTTTTTATGCTTGTTTACATTTTATATTTGTTTATTTATAGTTTTTTTTTATATATACACTAATAAAAGAATGTCTCGCACTGTGTGTGTGTCTGTTTGTATGTGACTGTGATTGCTAGCGAAATCTACGGCTCGTACAAGGCTAAAAACTTTTGTAAGGCTAACACAAAGTGTCTGTAAAAGCGCCTAAGAGTCTGAATTTTAATATTTTGTAAATTAATAATCCAGATATATATTAATTAAAAAATACAAGGAACTCTGATCAAAAGCTCACTTTTTTCATTACAATCCCTGGATAAATGTTGTCACGCCTGCACGCATTGATAGCAAATAAAGAACCTAGTTTTACATTTCATTTGTCCTTTTAGGGCTTCGTCCATTCGATGAAACTATTTGTGTCAGTTCTCTGACTGTTTACCGCACAGAGGCCGTACACAAAAAACGTAGAAGTCAGAGACTTAAAACTTTGTGTACTTACAGCTGCATACCTCGTGTCACACGACAAATCATAAAATTTTGAAAAAGTCTATTTAAAAAAAAATAAAAAAATAAAAAAATAAAAAAAAACCCCTTAATTTTGATGTTTTTCGTGTAAAAATCATAGCTTGGAGTTAAAAGCATTTCGCTAGTAAAAAGGGGGTTCGAATCCGGGACTGAAATTTTCATACTATGATGGATTTAATTTAAAGAAATTTCATATATTTTTTTCCAACTTAAGGGTTTATATTATTTTCTTTATCATTGATATTCATAATAGTTTTTCGGAATTCAATTTTCTTTCGATTTTAAAATATATTTTGATTTATTAATGAACTCGGAATTTTAAATTTAGTTAAAATTTTTTTTTTAGTTTTTAGAGATTTAAAATTTCATATGTATATCTGCTATTTTTATTTTCAAAAAATTTAAAGTTTTGGATTTTATTTAAAATTTGATTTCAGCATTCTTAATTAGATTAAAATAAATAACTTTCTTTTATATTGATTTTAAAATTAAATTTATTGGTTCTAGCACCTATGTACAAATTTAATAATTATAAATTAAAAATTTGGATTTATTCATTAAAGGAGAGTTATTATTATTACTTTTTTTAAAGAAGTATTAAATGAAATCCCCTGTGTTATCTGCCATCACACTTAACCACTTGTTTAATATTTTTTTTTTACATGACTTTTTTTTCACTAAAAACATTTGTGTAGTATTCAGGTATAAACAGAATTTACTCTATAAGAAAATACATTTTCTGGAGAGTACTTTTTTTTAAATGTATAAAGTACTATACCTTTCAATTTAATTACATTTATTTTACTGTATTTACTGCTAAATAAAAGTTTGGTTCTTAAACCGATTTTTCACAAAGTCAGCGATTTTTTTTTAACTGTATAACATTTTAAGATATATTCGTAACAATTTTCCATGTAAAGATTTTATACAAAATTTTAAAATATTGAAAATATAATTAAATTAAATATCACTAATGTCAAAATCGGTAGCTCTAATCGGAAAAAAAATGTACGATTTTTTGTTAAACTTCAGAATCTGTTTGAAGTTGGCATTTGTAATTGCTGATTAGATTTTAGTGTAAACCCCAAACCGGTGACGCTGCTATGCTGCATTTTTCAGGGATTATTAACATGTATGATATAGAAGAAAGGTGGCAATGCCTGCCGCACCCGACTAGTTCTATGAGTCGAAAATTTAAAAATTATCCTGTAACAAATAATTCTTAAGTTATAAAATTATTTTAATTTCCTAACATTTGTTATTAATTTCCATTATTAATATTTTAAGAAAAAATAGATAAATAATTACAGTTAAGTAATAGAGAAGATATTTTCTTAAAAATATATTATTTTAATTACCAAAACAAAGATTTTAATATACGGATTTTAAATTCATTTAAGCCATTAGTAATGTAAAGGGAAACATTACTTTAAAAATTCAATAATTATGTAAATTTTATCGCTAGTAATACATATAATACATCTTTTGTAAGTTTTAAAGATTCACTAAAGCATATCTTAACAATAAAATCACATTCACTTTAAGCAGAAGCCTTTTTTTGTTATTGTTATTTTAACAGAACTAAAGCGAAGGGCATAAATTTATATAAATTTGACCAGTTTCTCTATTTTTGGTAAGAAAAGTAATTCCGTTTGTTTATTTATAGCGTAAAATAAATTCTGTTTGTTGTACGTGCCATCGATGAGAAATCAGTGCTCTAACTTTGTCAGTTTTACAGACACATTGTCGACTTATTTTGCACTAGAAAAAAATCAGCAGAAAGTAGTGAATTGGAATAAAATAGTGAGTGTAACAAAATTTTCGATATTTACCGACAAACTGTCTTTATACATTGAATTGTACATACGTCTTCAAATGTGCTTTAAAAATTTCGTTGTAACAAATAATTGTTAAGTTATAAAATTATTTTAATTTTCTAACTTATGTTATTAATTTTCATTATTAATGTTTTAAGAAAAAATAGATAAATATTTACAGTTATGTATTAGAGAAGGTATTCTCTTAAAAATATTTATATTTTAATTTGCAAAACAAAGTTTTTAATATAAGAATTTTAAATTACTTTAAGCTATTGATAACAGGGAAACATTACTTAAAAATTTCAATAATTGTGTATAGTTTTTCACTGGTAATTCATATAATACATCTAGTGTGAGTTTTAAATATTTACTAAAGCATTTTTTAAAAATAAAATCACATTCACTTTAAGCAATATTCTTTTCTCTTTACTTCAACAGAAGAAGCGCAATGAACATAAATTTATATAAATTTAACCAGTTTCTCAAATTTGAAAAGAAAAGTAATTCCCTTTGTTTATTTATAGAATAAAATAAATTATGTTTGTTGTACGTGCCACCGATAAGAAATCAGTGTTCTAACTTTATCAGTTTTACAGACACATTGTCGACTTATTTTGTACCAGAAACAAATAAGTAAAAAGCAGCGAATCGGAATAAAATAGTGATTCTAACAAGATTTTCGACATTTACCGATAAACTCTCTTTATACATTGATTTGTACATATATGTTTTGAAATCTGCTTAAAAATTGGATAGATTTCTGTATTTTTATTTAATTATTTGGTAAAAAATAGTTGTTGTTCTGGATAGAGAATTCCGAATCTAAGGCATATCTAAATCTTTTTATTGGTTGAATTCCGCAATAAAGTTGGTTTATTTTATTCGTTTCCTGATTAGTCCAAGTTTAATGACCAAAAATGAAATGATTCTGTTTTTTTATTTTATTCTTTCCTGATTAATCCAAGTTTAATGTCCAAAAATGAAATACTTCTGCTTTTTATTTCATTTGTTTCCTCATTGGTCCAAGTTTAATGTCCAAAAAAGGAATTCTTCTGTTGCCACGATGACAAAAATAGTAATTAAAACTTTTAAAAAATTTAATAATTTAACAACAAATTGCGGTAGTGATTTCAAACAAATTTCATTAAAAAGTGTATTTTTTTCTCTATGCAAAGATGTAAAATTTTTAAATGTGCAATATTTTGAAGTTTCAAAATTTGCAGGTCCGAAAATTTTAGAATTCAAATTTTATTTAAAATTTGTTTGTGATGGATCCAGGAATATTAATGTTTAATCCATGTCTTACGTAATATGAGGTGTTCAGTAGTCAGTTTGATTAATTCCATCAAATAAAAATGCACATTTTAAACACTTAACGTTGTCTATCTTTAATCTACTGTTTTTTTATCGTTGGTCTAGGAATATTAATGTTTAATGCATGGCATACGTATTATATGACTCGTTATAATCATCAATAAAAATTATGTTTATTATTATTATTAATTTAAATATAGAATTCATTTATAAGTCTTTAAAATTTGAGTTTTTGAAAATATCATTTTCCAAATTGTTGTTGTAATTTGTTAACCTTTTAAGCGTCCTGCAGAATTCTACATGCAAGTTTAACGATTCATTAAATAGTAGCTTTGGGAAGTATTGATACGGAGATTTGTATTTTATTATCTTAGATATTTGTTCATGATACGCAATTAAAAAAATTAAGATTAATATCATTTTTGTGTTATATAAGCCTTTGAATTGAAAAACTACGTGACGAAAAAAGCCAGTTAGACCACTTAAAGGGATAAATTACAATTTTTGTTAAATTATTGTTATTTTTTCTTTACATCGGAACTTATTGATCTTATTTTCATTATTACTAATACGAAAGAAATCAAACTTCGTGTTGTAATTCTGAAACTGCATGTACAGATTTTTTTTCAGAGCTAAATTTTCAAACTAGAAAACAGAAAATAATATGTGGTCCCGCCAGCAAATTGAACCCTTTTATGAATTGGTCAAAGATTGAAATAATGAGCTATTCCAGGCGAATTAAAATTTTATGTGTGCCATTACACAAAACATTTTTGCATGAATGCTGGAGAATATGTTGTCATGTTATTGACATTTGCCTGTTCTAAGAAACGCCGTTTTAGGATTTTTTATTAGAAAGTGTATAAATTTAGTTTTTGATTAGTTGGAGACAATTACAGTAAGTTTAAGTAACCCACTTCCATCTTCCTTCTTTCAACTAATAGTTTTATAAATTTTAATGATTAATTTTTAGAATTTCGATTGCCTTCTTTCGCCTGATCAATCGCTGAGAAAATGTTAATTAAAAAACTATTTATTTACATAAAAAAAGAAAAACAAACAATCGAAATGCACAAATAACGCATGAGAAGGTAACAGCCATTTTGAATGTACTATCGAGATTCTTCATCAGTGCAAGACTCAGCGAGCTAAAAAAATCAAAGCTGAGCAAATAGACAGAGAAATGCAGGCTTATACCCGTTACGAAAGTGATCCCGCCAAAAGAAAATCAACCAATGAGAAGAAAGCAACATGAATAACTGGGGAGGACAAGTAGAGACATCTACCAGAGAACGAACAAAGCAAAATTGAAAAATGAAGGGGGGGGGACATTAAATTAAAGACTTACAAATGCTTGCAAAATTATGTGTACTTCATAATCCATTAACTAAGGAGTGAGAATTTTTAATGATGTGGTAAGCCTCCAAAATAAAGATCAAGAATAGAAGGACACTTATGGATAATGGAGGCTGAAGAAAAGTTGAACCTTTGATGTGAAGGACCAACAATGTTGAGAAATAGAAGAGCATTGCGTCAGTCATAATTGACGTCATACTTTCCGTAAGGCATACTTGAAATGGACGGATTTTCTCTGCTCTTGATTTTTAACATATCTTTTATGCACCTTTAAACTAAATCTAAGGGCACGTTTAGTCTGATCAGTGTAAAAAAAACCACAATGGCAAGACATTTGGTAAATGCTTCAGTTATCTAAGCGATCAATGGGGTGCTTTATTAAAAGGAGAAAAAATAACTTTGAAATCGAACCTTCTTAAAATTTTAGCACTTGCTGACTCAGTTTAGAAAAAAATGGTAAAACAACCAAATTATTAGAGTTGGATATAAACTTCTTTTCATAATGGACGGATTTCCTCAATTTTCTATGAATGGAATCAATAATATTAGGGGAATAACCACGATCAACAGCAGTAACTTTAAGATAATTAAGGTCATCACTGAGTAACTGAGAATTTGAGCAAACATTTGAAGCCCGGAAAAAAAAGTTTTAAAAGCCGCAAATTTCTGGTTAGGAGGATGAGAAGAATATCAGTGAGAGGGAAGACTGACTGCAATGGATTTTACTTAACTTCATTACGAATAGCAAGGACATACAGGAAAGAAAGACAATCGTTGAATTCAATTTCAAAAGTAAATTTAAAACAAGAATCACTAGAATGTATAACAGAGAGACTATGATTAATATCTGAATTCAATTCAACTAAAGAATAAATATCATCACTTGAACAAACATAGAAATGAAATTTTAAAACTTCAAACAATTTGATTTCAAAATTATGCATATACAAATCGCATAAAATCGAACTAACAAGATTACCCGTCAGTCATACGAAAGAAATATAATAAAATAAAAAGAAATATAAAATGAAATAAAAAGAATTTTTCAAAATCGAGGAGCTCATTCTTCTCACTCGTACTTGCTTGTCTCAAAAGGATTCTGTATTTATGCAATTTTTGTATGTATGAGAATTGGCTGTCAGTCTTTATTCTAAATGTTATGAAACACCATCATTAGAATGTTATCAACCATCATCAAAACCTATTAAAATAGTATATCCAGCCAGTCAGTCAGAAAAATCTTCAGTTCTATTCAAAAGGTCATCTGAACCCCAGACTAAGACCAAAGCTGTCACAAGTACAAAAACACCACAAAAGTCTGATAATCATCGAAAACTGAATTTGAAACAAAAATCTTGTGCACAAATAGAGAATAAGAAAACTTCAACTCCAGCAATTTTACAGTGGAAGACTGTGGTGAGAGGGAATGAAAATTACAGACTTTAGCCCATATTACATTTACAGACCTTAGCCCATATTACAATTACAGATCTTAGCCCGTATTATATTTACAGACCTCTGCCCATGCATTCGAGATGTAAAGTATCCCCAGCAGCTGCAACCATACTTAGAAGAATCTATGGAATCCGGGTCATACAGTAATGACTCGAATGCTATTGAAAAAAAACAGTGCTAGAAGAATATTAGCCTAATTCACTTTATATTGTTTTTTATTAATCTGTGTTTTAAATACAGAGTGTCTATAAAAGAACTCCGGGGTTTTGAGGCAAAATATTTTCATGAAATAAAAAACATACATACATGTTTTATACATGACTGAAAAGCTTACATTTTCAAGTTTTTTTAACACTTAGTAAAGTTCTATATGAGCCCCGTTAGTGCCACGGCAGACGTCTAAACGGTACTCTACCTCTTCCCATGTCCTGGCGAGCATGTCTGAGGGGGACGGTTGCCACACAATTGACTATTCGTTCCCTGAGATGTTGAACATCACGAATTTTCGTGTCACGTCTTGTCAACGATTTCTCAGGCCTCGAAGGGATGAAGCACGGATTCTGTCCACTTTCTCTTGAGACACACTCGGCCTACCCGGCGACTTTTGCTTCAAAACAGCTCCTGTTTCCTTAAATGCACTGAACCATTGACGAATGGTTTTGTCAGAAGGCGAGTTAACACCATAGTTACGTCGAAAGTTTCTTTGTACGGTAACTACAGACTTCGTTTCTATGAGCCAAATAACACATTGAACCTTTTGTTGCGGAGTCGCCATCATTTCAAGGTCAACTCCCTGCAGCACCGCCAACAGTTGATGCAAACATTCCCAATTCGTATGAGTAAAACTTTTTGAGCTACTCTTTTCAGCGAAATCGACTAAATTTTGCTATCTTTTATAGTTAGTGAGGTATGAATTTTTAAATCCCCGGAGTTCTTTTATAGACATCCTGTATATAAGGTTTTATGTAGTATTTGTCTTTGGTTGTTAATATTGTCTCATTACTTTACTGTTCGTAAGATTTTAATTAGTTTTTTAATTTTCCTATTTTAATCTCATTGACTTGTTTTAATTATATTTTAATTACCTGTATCACCACATTAATTTTTCCATTTTATTTTATTTATTTATTTAACTTATGTTTTTTAATGAAAATTTTATAATTTAATTATATTTCATTTTTTACCTTGTTCTTGGCGCAGCATGTCCCTAAAGGGCTCCTGTGCCATAAAAAGCATACAACTAACCAATCTATAAGGAGATGGAGATCTTCCTTGTGAGTTTATTTTAAAAACAGAAAATACAGTAAACCACAATTATAGACAATATTTGTTTTATGGTCTATTTAAGCTTGAGAAACAGAATGTTAGTATTTAATCGTATTTACACGGTCTGTAATCACCTCAAATACATGGCTTTCCATCGATTAACTAAGTTTCATTTTACTTCTAGAGACAATTCATACCATACTTGTGCTATCGCTGTTGTAAGATCCCTGGTCGAAAGAAATTAGCGTCCATTTTCATATACTTTTCGTGCTAGATGCCCCTACACGTTTCTATGGGATTTATGCCCAGACTAAGCGATAGTGAGTACATAACAATGGCATTATTCATATTAAACTACATCTTTATTCAGTTAGACATTTGAATAGGTGCCCTGTTTTGTGAAAATACATAGCTTGATCCTCCCAATAAATCCCATAGTGGAATAATATGGTCCTCCGAGATTTTCTGATTGTTCTCAAAGTTCATTTTCTTCTTCTTGCTAGAAAATGCCAAAAATGCTAATACATTAAATGCAAAAATACCTCAACTGACTGCTGATCTTTCACCTTGCTGTTTACTGAAAAAACTTCTTGGTTCGACAAAATTTGTATCCATCTGATCGATCAAAGTTCCTTTTTTTTGTCACTAAATATTGTTGACAGCTATTTATCACCATAAGACATAATTTTCTTTGCCTAATTTAAACGTACAGTTTTGTGGTGTTTTCTTTAGGCCTCACACTGGCACAGAAAAAGACCCGGATGATAATGAAAAATCTATGGGAGCGTTCTTTTCAAATATCTTACTCATATTTTAACATTTTTACATGATTTTTTTGCATAGGATAGCTGAGGACGATCTACAACGGGCTTACTTTTTATTTTTTCGATTTTGTTGATGTATTATTTATATTACGATAGTTTCAATTTAAGAACCGGTTTAAACTGGTTTTGAAAGTTAAAGTAATAAAAAAAATCTGAAACCCAAACTGAAAAATTAAAAAATAGGCCGATTAAGGATCGTCCTCAGCTATCTTGTGCAAAAAAATCATGGAAAAATATTAAAATTTGGGCGAAATATTTTTAAAGAACGCCTCCATAGACTTTATATTATCATCCTGGTCTTTTTCTGTGCCTAGTGTTGCGCCTTAAGCTTTGTTTATTCAACATTTTATTGAAAGTTATTCATTTAGATTTGAATTTTCTTCAATGATTGGTATTTTTGACACTCCAAATACAGATACAATTTTTGCAATGAAACTTTTTTTCTAGGTGCCTTCCTTAGAATACATTTGTCAACTCGCCTTAATGCAATTCTTTGTCGACCAGGTCTTTTCTTATTGCACAACTCGTCGCCATTATTTAAAATTCTGTCAATACTTTTTAAGGATATCTTTACAAACTTAAATGTCTCTTTCGGATTTTTCCATTTGAGTTTTAAATCTAAAACGTCTGTTTCAAAATCACTTTACCGCTGTGCATTTAATCGAATTTATAAAACGACCGACAAGTTCATTCTAAAGCAAATCGAAAAATAATTACAAACCAATAAAAATCAGAACAGTAGACGATATTATGCATTCAAGAAATGTGAATAAATAATCGCCTGCTGAAAAAAACTAGTTAGATGTGTCAATCCCAAAACTTTCTTCTATCTCATAAGTACATTTTAATATTTAAAAAAAAATGGTGACCCAAAGTTACCCACTATCGAATTTCCTCGAACATTTGACCTAGCCTAATGAGATTTTGGTATCCGAAAAGCCTAAAACGCAAAATTTAATGAGCTTAGTAGTGCTTCATGTTAGGTAATTTATACTAAAACCTAATAAGCATCTATTTATGTCAAGACCTAACAGAATCTGAAATTTGATGGAATTTCGTCCATTAGTTCTTGAGATATAGTTATAACAAAAAAATTGCAGAACGTAGCACAGCAACACCATATCTTGGACAATTTATGTCAAAACGTAAAAAAGCGTCTAATTATGTTACGGTGTAAAAGAATCTGAAGTTTGATGAAATTATGTGCATTCGTTCTTGAGATATAGCTAGTTTAAAAAAAAACTGTGTAAAATATAGCACAGCAGCACCATCAGTTGAAGGATTTATAACAAAACGTAATAATCGTGTAATTATGTTATATGTCATTTTGTAACAAAATCTGAAGTTTGATGAAATTCTGTGCGTTGGTTATTGAGGTATAGCTATCGGAAAAATCGTGCAAAATGCAGCATAGCTGTGCCACCTGTTGCAAGGTTAATACCAAAATGTAATCAGCGTCTAATTATGTTATATATTCTAGTGTTACAGAATCTAAAATTTGATGAAGTTCTTTGTATTATTTCTTGAGATATAGCTATCGTAAAAATCGTGCAAAATGAGCATAGCAGCGCCACCTATAGGGCAGTTCACACAAAACCTTATCAGCGGCTATGTATCTCAAGGTACCGCGGAATCTGAAGTTTGGTGAAATTCTATGCATTAGTTCTTGAGATATAGCTATCATGAAAATCATGAAAAACGTGGCATAGCAGCGCCACCTACTGGCCAACTTACACCAAATCTTAATCAGTGTCTCTGTATATCAAGGGGTCACAGAATCTGAAGTTTGGTGAAATTCTGTGCATTAGTTCTTGAGATATAGCATCTTGAAAATCATGAAAAACGTAGTATAGCAGCGCCACCTGCCGGTCAATTTTCACCAAAAACCAATAGGCACTAATTCACATCAAGGTCTAACTGAATATAAAATTTTATTAAATTTCGAGCATTAGTTTTTGAGTGCCCACAAATTTTTTGTCACATACAGACAGACTCACACAGACAGACGGACAGACTCACAGACAGACATTTTCTAAAAATAGTCAAAACGTGTTCAGGACCTTCTAAAACGTATAAATCCGTCGAAAACCGGAAGTCGAAAATTTTCATGAAGCCAATACTTTCTTCTTGTAAAGATAGAAGAAAGTAATAATACTTTTAAGAAAGTCAGACGACGTCTGTGTTTAGAACACAATGTACTATATATTTTTTAAATATATTTGTCTGTGCGCTATATTACGTCGCAGGTATGTGTGCTCATGCAGACGATTCCATCTTGATCTTCATTGCAGCCTTACTAATACATGTGAATGAAAGATGCTAAGCTGAACATTGTCCTGGTAGCTGAAATGGTAAAACACTTGGCGTGTTATTTCACTGATTCCTGATTCGATACCCGGATTGGACATTTTTCACTCTTCTTATTCTATTCTTAGTTACTAATGTGATGAATCACTTATTAAAAATTCAATGATTTCAATCGCAATTTCACTACTGAAAATTATATGTGCCTACCGATATATATGAATACCGATATATATATATATATATACCGAAAAATATGAACGATGTTGATATAAATGAATGAAAGAAAAGTTTTTGTTCTAATGTAAGTTTTAAAATTTTATTTTAAATTTTGAAACATTGAAATTTTATATTTTTTAACACTTTCCAACAAAGTTGAAAAGTGAATATGATTTTAATTTGTCTGTCCGTCTGTCCGTGCCATAACTCTCGTAAATATATTCGGATTGCCCATAAATTTTTGGTAATTATTCATGTTTACCTCAACACAAACCTATTGCAAATGAAGTTTCTAATACGATTAGTTTATTTACAGGGACAATCAAAAGTTTTTCATTACGTTGCAGTTTATGGGAAAAATCGTTTTAAATGAATTTGAAAGATGTTACACCTTGTCACACATTAAAATTTATATGCATTTACGAATTGCACTAAAAGAAACATTCTATTAAATATGAGATGAAAAGAATAGCTATTATTTATTTACAGGACCATACAAAAGATTTACATTACCTAATGATAAAGAGGGAATTGTTTGCGACTTATTTTCATTATATTACAATTTTCATGTATAATAAAATTCATATATATCGCTGAGGTTTAATATAAGTTATTTTGTGCATAATACGAAGTACACAGTATTTACAGGGACACAAAAAAAGATTTTAAATAGTATATTCTATCTGAAGTACTCTATATATTATCAATGATGATTGATGGATGGACGAAATGCCATTTTAATTATGAATTGCGCTTTTAAGTTTCACTAAATTTATACATGTTATATGACATGTATAAATGCTATAGTTCATATAGAGGGTTACACAAAAGTACTCGTAAAAGTTACAGAATATTTGCGTACTTTACTTAAAGATAGCTTTTCAATAATTCGTGTATTTCTATGCTGAACTGCATTCAGTTTACCAAGAAATGATTGTAAAATATAGATAAAATGATACATAAGATCACACCAAAAATTTTATACATGGTCATCGATGGATGATAATTTCTGAAAATGTGATTTCAGAAGTCTTAAGTGTGTTTTAGTTTAAAGTAAATTTCAGCTAAATACTGGCGTATAATAAAGGTTCAAGATAAACTACAGAATAAACAAAAGTATACAAGTATGCTTCCATCTATTAGTATAAACTGCTGAAAGAGAAATTTCAATCTATTATGTGTTTTCTTGCTAAACTAATTTTTCCCGTTATACAGTATATATCAACCGACCAATAAAACAAAGGGCTGCTCAAAAGTATCAGAATACACATTTGGAAATCGATAGTAATACTTTATTACCCTAAATAGCAGAAATTTTTAAAGATTTCAGGGAGTATTGGAAAGTGTTTCGTAATCCATGCTTAACGCATGATTTTTCTTACTTGGTAACAGTTAAAATGCATTTATTTAATGCATAAAAAATCAAACTACCTTGTATGTCGTTGGTCGCGCTTCTGCTATATAGACGTCAACGGACACAACTGTACTTATACCCCTTGGCCTCCACACGTTTCACAGTTTTGAGAAAGAGGTTAAGTAACTGACCCCTATAACTCAGTACATAATAAAAAAATCACTCTTAATTCTTTACCTACAAATAAATTGACATATTTCCAGACAGCCTGTGCACTTAACTCAATTTTTTCAATTTTGTCACTTATACCCCTTGGCTTCTGGGCTCCTCAAATATTATGCATGTTGGATTTTTATTCGTGGGGTTTCGGTTTCGATTAACGGTTTGTATATTTTTCACACTGTTGATTTTTTTCTTAATTAGCCTTATGATAAATCAATTAATAAATATTAAAATATTTTCATAGCTTTTACGTATTTTCTAATTATTTTTTTTCAATAAATCCGAATAAATCAATGAAAAAATGTATATGAATCATTTCATAATAAACATGGAAGATATTTCAGCTTGAGGTGTCATTTTTTATATTTGTCTATAATTTTTTAACACTCTGTACTTCCTTAATCACAAAACATTAATTCTTGTAAACAGTACTGTTTAATAAATTATATATATATAATTTATATAAATAATATATATATATATATATATATATATATATATATATATATATATATATAAAATATATATATATATATATATATTTTTTAATACTCACTGTATGAATTTGTTGCTGTTGTTGTTTTTATTTACAGAAAATTTATTATAAATTTCATACCACGTTACTTTGAAATAACGATAAAATGAATGTCACGAAGTCCCTTTTCACAACCATAAACACTTTATCAGCTCATTTAAAAAGCTGAAATCTAATTAAGTTATAAGATATTATCATGCAATACATCACGATTTTTTTAAATTACCTTTCTGTGAAATTCTTTTCATTAATATTCAATTAAAATATGAATTTTCTTTTACCTTTCAATTAATCAAACTCCTACGATAAGTAGAATTTAACCAAGCTTTAATTTAGTACTTAATTATTTAATTACCTTTGCCATTTTCAAATTATTCAGATTATGGAACTAATTAATACAACAATTAAAGTAATGTAATACCCTAACCTTATTTTGTTGCATTTTATTATTTTAATATCTGGTATAAATTAAAAATTATTTTTTCAATAATAATTAAAGAATATTTTTTCTTCATTTAATAAATAATGTATGTTATTAAAATTAAGGCATCCAAACACTTTTAAAACATAATTTTCGATCAAAATATCGATTTTTCATCTATGCAATATTATGAAAATCGACTTTTTTATATTTCGAATTCTTCTTAAATTGTGTCTATGTCTTAATTATTAACAAAATTACAGCCGTATAAAGTTGCAGCTTTTATAACTTTTGTGTTTAAAAGTTATTTCTACACTGTTAAAAATAAATCTGTGAATTCACGGTGAAACTACTGACAGAAAAGTAGCCGAACTTTTATCATTCCGTTAGTATATTTTCCGTTTTGGGAAATAAAACAAAGGAAAACTCCGTTTGAATAAACAGTAGCTTTCTGTTGTTGGATTTTTAATGATAATAATTTAATATAATTTTTTTAATTAACGATTCGATTAATCGTCAAAGAATTCAAAGTTCCCGAGTGATTTTAAGCTGCTATATTATTTTACTTACATTAATTAATTTTATTTTATTTTATATAATTTACCTCAAGCCTACTGAGGATCGAATTCGAGACCTTTTATAGCGGAATAAATTCTTATCGACAGAACCAAAGCTGCTGATGCCAGTTTGTACAAAGTATGTCTTTTATGAGTTAGTAGGAAAATCTGCTGTGCTTTTTAAAGATTTTCTTTCAACTATACTTGTTAGAATATTTGTAAACGGTTTATTTTATTTTATTTTAGACTGATGCATAATACTTATTATTTTTTAAAATCAGTTTAATTTTTAAACTAGTTTAAATTTAAATAAATGAAATAAAATGAATGAATAAATGAATGAATGAATGAATGAATGAATGAAAAGATTTTTTTTATTCATTTTTTACAAAAATAATGTTATAAACAATTTTTTTTAAATTGTCGTACACTATTTATTTATTTTTCGGTTAATTAGTTAAAAGATTTTTTAATAAGAAATAAGAAAAAATAAACAGAAAAATGTAATTTAAATGGGATTTTTTATGTTTTCATAGCGCCAATGGGATTCGAACCCACAATCTGCGATGTGGTGCCTTGACTACTGGAACACAGAACCCCTCTCATAACGGAGTGTCTCCTTTTTTTGGTTTTATTTCCACCCACTTTGTTATTTTCATGAAATATGGTAGAGTTTTCTGATTTTTAACGGAAAATGCCCTTTTGTTGTGAAAAGGGAGTTTTTCTGCAAAATTTGGGAAAAAAATATTCGTGAATTTTAGAATTTTTTTTAACAGTGTAGAGCCTATGTTGGAGAAAGGGCTGTTGCATTCAAATTCCAAACATTAGTTTGAAAATTAGTTTGAAAAACGTTCATAAGATTACTGCTGCAATTTCTTTGGGATAATGGCAACCGACATAAAATATGGTTTATCTCTGGGCAACGGCTATTATTATCTTTAACGAATTATTTTTTTTAATCGGTTCAATGCTTTTTGATATTGGGTAGAAATCATAATTAAGAAAACGTTTTTAAAAAGCTTTCAGCAGATTTTCCCCCACTTTTATATTCCGATTTTTTTTAGGAAATGTTCTCAGAGATCATTTTTGTCTTATACATAACTATCATGCTTAATTTCAGGTTGCTAGTCCCTGCGATGTCAGAAAAATCTGAATTTAAATGTTAAGTGGTCTTTCGCTCCTGAAATCCATACTTGGTAGTAACAACGACATGAAATAGTGCCTATGTTAGAGCAAGGAATGTTACCATCAATTTACAACCATTACTTTTTAAATCCATTTACTATTTCATAAGAATGCGTAGAAATCGTTAATAAGAGCAGTTTTAGAACGCTTTTGGCGCATTATCACCTTTATAAATTTCGACTTTTTAAAGGAAGGCTGTTAGAGAGAATTCATATCTAATATTTTACTACCATGCCATATTTCATGTTTCTATGTCTTTCAGCGATACATGATTGCAATTTCTAAAATGTTTTTTGCTCCTGTACCCCTTTTAGGGTTACTGACAACAGCTTAATATGTAGCCAAATTCAGAGCAAAGGCTGTCACCATCCTTTTGATACCGTTATTTTTAATATCAGTTTGCCACTTCCTGAGATTGCCTAAAAATTACCCTTTAGAACGTTTCATAGAACTCTTATTTGTGCATTATTAACCTTTTTAAATTTAATTTTTTTAATGTTCTTAGAGACATGTATATCTTTTAAGTAAGTACATTCCGAAATTTCATATTTCTGTGTCCTTCATTAATACAAAAGTCGCATTTTTAAAACGGTTTTTTTTCTTCCCCACCCCCTTTCTGGAGTTTTGGTGCAGATATAACATACAGGATATATTAGAACAAGCGAAAGCATAATCATTTTGATACAATAAATTTTGAAATCGGTTCTGCAGTTCTGGAGATTACCTGTAAAAAATTCAAACATTACATCTTTATAATATTAATATAGATTTAAATTATTCTCCAAAAAAAGAGAATATTAGATAAATATGATTTTATATGTATTCAAAAATGTCGGTGTCTATCATAAAACCAATCAAAACTTTTTAAATGCATTCCTCAAAACTTTAATACAGAATACTGTAAAACAGAAGTAATACAGAATCGAACACTTTACTCTTATGTTTTTGTAACAAAAATTACAGTTATTATACAATAATATTTTTTATATAAACCATTCGTAAAAAGACTAAATTAGTATAATTTTTTAGATTTTTAAATGTTCTATGTTTACAATAATACTTAACAAAATTCCTTAAAATTATTTTCCAAAAGTTTATTAAGTATTATAAAAAATGAATTTTTATGCTTAACATTTAAACGTGATTAAAATTGAAAGCTCATTGAATACATTCACAACATGTACGACTTATTTAAACTTTCTATAAAGAATATGATTACAGTAACTTAAACAAATGTAAATAAAATAGTCTTTTCTTTATTATATTAAACATAAAATGATTTCAGAATTATTTAAAAGAACGTAAAAATTCTTCATGAAAAGTTTAACTTTTTGGAAGTTCTTAAAAGCATAATTTAAATATACAATATGCACAATTTTTACAAAAATAATGCACCAACTTATTTAAACGTCTTAGAAAGAAAATGATTACAATAACTGGAACAAATGTCAATAAAATATTCTTTTATTCATTATTTAAAATGTAAAATGGTTTCAGAATTGTTTAACAGAGCATAAAAGTTCGTGAAAGTGTTTTCTGGGAAGTTTAGGAAACAATTTAGCAAATTAAAAACCCCTTATGGTAAATATAACATTTTATTTTTAGTAAATAAACGCTATACATGTATTAACATTTTTCTATGCATCAATGAATGTTACTATATTTGCTTGGATATAATATCCATTTAAATATTAAAACTTCATGAAAAATACAGCCACAAATTTATATGGAAGTGCAATTTTCACTGAATAAATTTTCTTATTAGGATGATAGACTTTTCTTAAAGCAGAACAAATTATAACTCCAAATGCTGACAATTGGTGCCACTAACTCAAACATATCTTCTAGATCTATGCAAATGAAGTATTTTATAAACGAACATTTAAGTTTAAAATATTTAAAAATGTATACAAATAATTTTTTAATTGACTTTTTAAAGAAACATGTACAATTTATAAATAGCGTTTTGTAAAATATCGTGTGCTGTTATTGTGGTTTTATGTAAAGCAGGTAAGACTTTACTATTTTAACACGACAGGGATACAAAACTTGTATTTACTCAGACGACTCGTCGAAAACAATGAAAACTGCAGGTTAGGCAGACGAGCGTGCTATATTTTCATACTGACTGAGTGCTATGTCCTGCATCTGCGTCGGTAATCTGATCTTACCCAAACCCGACAAAACCCGACTCTCGTTTTGGTTAGATTAAGATAACGACTTTTTGTGAGCTAGGTCGAGTTCAGCTGTAGTTGAACTTGACTTTTTTATAGCGACCCGGATTTGGGTTGGGTTAACTTTCATCGTTTTGAATTTGAATTAGATTTTAAGTGCTATTCAATCCTATTTATCAAAACAATATCCAGAATCTCCAAAAAGGACTGCCTAAATAGAGAATACATCTAATTATTTAATACTTTTTCAATTCCTAATACATATATTTGTCCGCATGTATATAGTCGTTGAGCCAGGGGCTCGAGCGGTTTCATCTCAGGGGACTTGGTAAACTATATATTTTTGGATTCACCATAATACCAACACCTCATTTATCCATTACTTTGGAAATGAGGGTAGCTTATGGGCATCATATTGGAAAATGGCTGCCATCAATGAGTTAGGGGATTGTGTGGTTTCGTGTCAGCGGACTTGATATATCATACATTTTCGAATTCATTACAACATCAGCATGTCATTTATTCATGATACACTCAAGACCAGAGCAGTTTATCGGCGTCATATTGAAAAATGGCCGCCCTTTTCGAGGCAGGGTCTCTTATGGTTTTATATTGACGGACTTATTAAAACATGCATTTTTGGATTCACCGCAACATCATAAGGATATTTACCCATGATATTTTCACCACAACATCAGAAATATATTTATCTATGATATTTTTAAAATAACATTAGCTAATGGACGCCATATTGGAAAATGGCCACCACCTTCAAGCCAAGGGATTGTGTGATTTCATGTAAGAGGACTTGTTAAACCATACACATGTGAGTACATTTTTTGAATTCACACAACATCAAAATGGAATTTACTCATATTTTTAAAACCAGGATAAATTTTGGGCGCCATATTAGAAAATGGCCCCGTCGTTGAGCTAGGGACTCATGTGGTTTCATGTCAGCGGAGTTGCTGATCCATACATTTTTTGTATTCACCACAACATCAGAATGGCATTTATTCATGATATTTTCAAAAACAGACTAACTAATGACGCCATATTGGAAAATATCTGCCGATAAGGAGGATGACCGGTAATATTTTATTGCTTTAGCATGCTGTTAAATTAACAGACGAATAAAGAAACAATAAGTAAAAACACGCAAGGGGTCAAAAGCTACAAAGAAGTTCAGTCAGACTGTCGCGGTTAAGAGATATTTTTGAAATCAGGGCAGCATTTCTTCGCATGATTCGTGAAAAAACAAAAATCAGTTCTTTAGAAAAATCTTTCTACATCCAGATCAGTCTTTTGGCAAGATCCAGGAAGACAAACGTGATATCTCATATTTATAGGCTAGATTATCAATGAATAGATAAGTCATAGGTAATAGAATTAATAGCTAGATCAATTACAAATCTAGAAATTGTCGAAGACATGATCAAAGCTCATGAGATCGATGAAGAAACTTACCAAACTTTTAAGAGAGAATACCTGTCTGGAGACTCAAAGCCAGAAAGGTTTTGCAAACCTCCAAAGATAAAAAAGTGAAACACACTTGAAGAAGAAAGAAAGTTTAGTTCAATAAATGAAAGTTTGTTACCATGACAAAAAAACGTTATGATACAAACGCGACTGCTGAAAGAATGCATATGATGGTGTTGTTAAATAAATGGCGGGATGTGCTTTGTTCAAAGTTACTGCAAGTGCTACAATCATTTGGACAACTAGCTCAGTTTTCTAAAATAATACAAGAGTGTACATCCTCTCACAGAGCAGATGTATTTGATACATACAGGCAGTGGTCAATAAAAAATGAACAAAAATATGAACTATTGGAGATGTTACAAAAGTTATATACTTCTGAGCAAACAGAACGAAAATGGAAGAAGTTTTTTTCTGATGAGAAGAACAAGAAAGAATTTCTGCATTTAATTTTTCAAGAATGATAGAATGAACATTATTTGAAATAGCTGAATAAGTTATCTACAGACAGAATTACTATAAATTCACGAAATAACTACTTGAAGAATTCACTAAATTGACCTGCTCCCGAGAAAAAGTGATACGCAACTATTATTTTGTGCACACCATGCGTCTAGATTTAAAAATATTATTATTATCTCTACACAGTTTTCTTTAGAAAACGATTTAAAAAACTAGGGAGTTAATATTTGTGAAATTTGGATACAATAACAGAATAAAACAAACTTCTGCAAATTGAGTGAGATGCATGGTTTCTCTTGCTCCAGAAGCTTCTTCCGAACTATTATCATATTCTTGTTCAAGTACATGTGTCATACTATCATGTGTGTGTCTTTTTAATAACCTCAGATGTACAAGCATATGCAGAATATAGAACTGTTCTACGGCGATTAAAGTTATTTGGATATAGGAATATCAACCGATGATGATAAGTGTGAAGACTGTAAGATTTCTATAACTTAACCGTTCGAGCCCAACATCTTTTACATAAATTTTATTTGATTGAGATCACTTATTCTTAAACAATTAAATTTAGTTTAGCAAAGAAGATAATAGCTTAATTAAATAAGGAAAATTATACTTTTTTAGTGGTATCAAAAACAAGCGGTGGAAGCACATTTTGATGGTGCATATATGTACCTGTGGTCAAAAAAGGGTTAATTCTTAAGAGACTAAATACGATAGTTTCACCAGTACTACTTTTTTTTCAATTGCTGTGCCTTATTCACTTGAAAATAATATGCCTTAAAATGCGAAACAAGATATTGGTTTTCTTTCATCACAAATGTCTTTTGAACGGTTTATCCAATTGAAAATGTTAATAATCATATTAAATTAAAATCTTAACAAATATATAATTTGTATAACATTATATGCTCAATAATATTTGTTTTTGGCATTTTTTCATTAAAATTTAATTATGTGATAATGGAAAAAATCATACTATTTATATGCGATAGATGGCGCTTATCTTTTCAGTATGGCGTCTATAAACTACCACGAATTTCGAAGTATCATCATAAAATGAACTCCTTGGACCATTTGAATCCAAAAATTTACATATTACCAAGTCCCCAGAGATTAAACCAAAACCCCTAATTTTGGCTTCTGGCTGAACGATTAATAGTGGGTATCTCCGAATCTATTCACGTGTAACCTGTATATTGTGTGTGTGTGCGTAACAGTGTGAAAAATATGGTGCAACAATTAACACAAATTTTTGACTATATCAAAAACGAAATTTTTGTAATATTGGCGAGGTTTTCATGTTCTGAGAAAAAAAGAAAGTGATTCGTAAATGCACATTAAAGAAAAAACAACATCTAAAACTTTTTATGCATTCTATTTGTCATGCAGTAAATAAAACATATACTCGATCATATTGAAATATGTATTGATTTTCATAAGAAATGTAGTTCTGCTCAAACTTTTGGGAATATTTAAACAACTTTACTTGCAAAAATCAAAATCTATACCAGCAAAATACGTTTCGGAAGGAGCCCGTACCGCAGATAGAAAATTACAGCTCATATTCAAAATATTAGAATAATTACCTTTTTTTTAGTAATTGAAAATATCGTTTGGTAATTTAATGTCTTTTAATGAAAATATGCAAACGATATTTTTATTAAGAACTTATTGTTGATTAAACTTACTTGTTATCTTAAATTTAATATCAGTTTTGAAAAGATTAATTGCAAAAAAAATTATTTTGAAAAGTCAAAATATTAGAATATTTATTCAAGTGGTTCAAAATATTAGAATATTTCACATTAATTCTCCTTTAATTATTACCAATTCTTAACTGGTGGCATCATTGATTAAATTCAGACTATTTTATTTAAAATCAGTATTCTTTTTTGCAGTTTGTTTCTTTTTCGTCTTAAAATGGGCCGTGTGAGTTATATTCCTGAATCTACTAAACTTCGTATGGTTGATTTGTATCGGCACGATAAAAATCAATGTTTTATAGCGAATTATTTACATTGTTCGCAATCGAGCGTTAGTAAAATACTAACACAATATTCAAAAATTGGAAAATTTCAAAATAATTGCCGAAATGGTGGCCGAAAACCAAAAACATCTGCTAGAGATGACAGGAAACTGAAGCGTATAGTTAAGAAAAACCGTTTTAAAAGTGTGCGATTCTTGCACCGAAAATGGAAAGAAGAAAGAGTTGAAGTTTCTACATCGACAACATTAAGACGTCTCCATAAATTTAAATTTGAATCTCGTGTACCGAAAACAAAACCTCTCATGACTGCAAGACAAAAGCGTATAAGATTGAATTGGTGTAAATCAAGACGTTTATGGAGCAATGAAGATTGGAAAAATATATTATTTAGTGATGAAAGTATGTTTTGTGTTTCATATGGTAATCAAGGTATTCGAGTTTGGAGAATGAAGCAAGAAGCATTTGATAAAGAATGCCTTAAACGTTCCGTAAAATTTGCTGCTAGTGTCATGGTTTGGGGTTGTATGAGTGCAGAAGGACCTGGAAAGTTATGCATCGTCTACGAAAAGGTTAACTCTCTGATATATCAAGAAATTTTAGAATATTACATGATTCCATCATCAGAAGATTTATTTGAAGATGATTTCATCTTTCAACAAGATTTAGCGTCCCCGCATACCTCGGTGTCAACTAAGAATTGGTTCCGCCAACGCAACATTAAGGTACTTCCTTGGCGACCAAATTCACCAGATCTTAATCCCATCGAAAACTTATGGTGTATAATGAAGAAAAAACTTCAAGAAAATCCTCCTTCAAGTAAAACTGAGTTAGTGGCACGTATAAAGTCTATTTGGGCTAATATTGATAGAAATGTTTGTAAACACCTTGTATATAGTATGCAAGATCGATTGTACGCTGTTATGAAAGCTAAAGGGGATGCTACAAAATATTAACTACCATTTACTTCATATTCATAAGGTAATATTGTTGCGTAAAATAAAATATTCTAATATTTTGAACCAATCTAAATTTTATTCTAATATTCTGGTGTGTTTAAGGAAGCTGTATACCTAATTTATTGTGCTGTATTTTATAGTTTATAAATGTTAAAATCTTATCTAAACATTCCAGATTTAATTTATAAGAAATTTAATTGCATTTACTTAGTATAAAAAATAAATAAATGACAAATAATTTTTTCTTATTACTTTTTCTCAATTATTCTAATATTTTGAATATGAGCTGTAGAATCAGCCCAACCAGAAATTAGGTGCATTAAAACAGGAATTAATTTCCTCTTTTCTGGCTCTGCTTCCTGTGTTATCAATACCTCCTGTTTGTAAGTTTTAACACAAGGACTTCTCAGCCACTGTTGAAATCGGTAGATGTTGTTATACGGTTGTTACTCAGTAATGATATCACGCTTGAGCAGGGGGGTGGAGGATTCATGAAATTGTGAGATTTTGTGACAAGGGAATGGGAAGGGGTAAGAAGAATTGTGACATCACACATTTTGGTTAAAATGTGTGAAATTTTAATGTGAAATGTGCATCAAAAATCAGTAGATTAAATTTTGAAATTAAAATATTTTGTGTTCACTATGTAAATGTAAAATTTAAAGCCAAATATATTAATTTCCATTTCAAATTTCAAAAAACTACTGTTTTTAATTGCTCTTTCATATAAATATTTTATTAATACGAGGTGGAACCCGTCGAAATTCTGCGAAAGAAAATGTCTAAGAAGGAACCGTTTCATTGATTTATAATAAATCTATAAAATTAATTACAGTAAAAAATGCATCTTACATTGTTCTGTCTAACTCTTAAACAAATATTGTTTTCAGTTAAAATTAACAAAATTCTATAAAGCTCAATTATTCAAATTATTAAACGAAATAAAACTGAAATTCATTGGATATTTTAACAGGCGATATTTTAAAAATAGTATACGCATTTTAATTTCTATTTTCAATTTTAAGAGAAAATGGAGTGATTCTGTTAGCACAATTACAAAATTGGCATTAAAAACTATAAAAAAATTAATATCTCAAAAATAAATTGAGATACAGCTTTGAAAGAAATTGCATTTAAAAATACATTTTTTTCTCTATACGACGGTGTAAAATTTGCAGTATTGAAAATTGTAAAACCGAAATCGCATGGAAAAGTGTTGCGCATTTTAATTTCTTTTCTTTGTTTTTCTTTTTTTTCCTTCAATTTTAAAGGAAAATGGAGTGAGTGATCCTATTGCCACAATTACAAAATTAGTATCAAAAACTATAAAAAAAATAATATCTCAAAAATAAATTGAGATACAACATTCAAATAAATTGCACATAAAAGTACGTTATTTTTCTCGATACGACGGTGTAAAAAATTAAAATGCGCTATGTTTAAAAGTGTAAAATTTGCAGTAGCAAAAATTGCAAAACGGAAATTTCAGAGAAAAGTGTTGCCATTCGCAAAATGACGTATGCGTTACGCACAGATACGTTTAGCATTTATAATATAGATTTTATATTAATTATGTTTTTTCTTGTAAATTTTATTCTTCTTTAGAAGAATTATTCTTCTAAGCTTTCTTTTACACTTGTCATACAAAATAAGTGCACGTAATCATTTTTATTGTTCTGCTCACAAATGTCATTAAAATACATCATTAAAGTTTTAAAATAAAATTTCATGTACGATCTGTAATTTAGTGCTTTGTTAGTGAAAATTAAGAATATGCATATGTAATATAGCGTGACATGTTACAAGGAGGAGGGGGGGAATATGATGACGATGACAGTTTCTGATAAAAGGGGGGGGGGAGGGAGTCAAAAATATTGAAAAGTTGTGACATCATTTACGGAAGATGGAAAAATACATCTTTGTTGAAACTATCATAAGAAAGCTGATATATTTACCAAACATTTATTAGGAAAACTTTTAGAAAAAAATTATAGATATTTAAAAGATAAAATATACGACTGGCGTAATTTTAATATTAATGAAAGCTATTTATTTAAAATTTTTAAATAAACGACAGATTCTAGTTCATTTAGCGAATTTCTTGGGATTTCAATAATACTCTTAATCATTTGCATGACATAAAATAAATAAATTAATAGATCATCATTATCATTATTAAAGAACAAAATATCTTATATGTTAATTTTAGTTTCGCTTGCACTCACTTTATGCTTTTGTTTATTCCATTTTCATGACATTAACTTTTAAACCTTTAATCTGTTATGTTTCTAATTTATTAGTTTGAAGATTAATGTGTACTAAAAAATAAAAAGAAGTGTAATAAAGAGTAATGACTCAATAAAGGAATATTATTTACCTTTTCTTTCTACTAATGAAAATAATCGTTACAAAAAATATTTATGTTTTATTTAGAAAAAGAAGTGGATTATTTTTTATTGATAAAAGATTTGATAAGTGGTTGCAATGAATTATTATCCGAAAACGGTAAAACAATCTTGTTTCCTTTATTTTTGCTCGATGAAAAAAGTAATAAATAATAAACACGATCAGCTTAAAATGTATCATCTGATAAAAAATTAAAAATGTATTATTGATTTTTTTTTAAATCGTAAAACATTTTAATTGGGGAATATAATATTGTACATATTTTCAAATTTTATGAAAAAAATGTAGGTCATAAAGAAAAGAGAAAAAAATGTGATTTAATAAATTATTGCAACCATTTGGAAAAAATCCTGGAATTAAACCTGCTTCAAGTTCTCTACGATTTAATCTAAGAGGACAATGCTCAGCTTGACATTTTTCACACCAATATGTTGATAAGGCTGCACTGCAGCACAAGATAAAACAGTCTATTAGACTATTAGTTAGATAGGGGAAGATGGGGATACTTGAGCCATTTTTTGAATTTTAATTTTTTTAAATTTTTTATAATTTCTTATAATAAAATAAAATATTGAAAATGAAAATTTGATATTTTTTCTTCAACTGAAAACCACTTTCAATTAGTTTTGAACTATTTTTCTATGTATAAAAAATGTTTATTTTTTGTTTTACATGATGGCTCAAGTATCCCCATGGGAGGGATACTTGAGCCATGGTGAAGGGATACTTGAGCCACTACGGAAAAATACCTACAAAAGTAATTTTTTTCGCTTTATTTTTGCACAAACATTTTATAGAATGATAAATTATGAAACATAAAGTCCTTCCAAACCAATTGAGAAAACAAAGTTAGTAATACGATCATTTTTTGTCGTTAGAACTGGTTGTCAAATGATAATTTCAACTTGAGTTATAACGACGGTAGAAACACCCTCAGTTCAGAGTCATTTAAATTTGGAATCTGCTATTCTTCGGGCAAATTTCATTTTCAAAATATTAAGTGCTTATCCAACAAATATTTTTAGTTTTCTTTCTGGCATATTTTATTAGTAACCAACCATCAATAGAAGGTTTTCTTTTCACATCATCACCATCATTGGCAGAATTTTCCTCTAATGATAAAGTCGAACTCATGCTTTTAATTTAGTAGCTGTCGGAATTTAAGCCAGATGTATCATTCTACTATTTCAAACACTTTTTTGATTTCACAGGAAAAGATTTTGTCTTCCTCTTTGGCTCCATGCAGGTAAGTTTGAACTGGGATTTTTGTTGCTTTTCTTGTTTTTTGTGCGCTCTTTTTACCAATTTTTCTTCAATTTTCTTAGTTAAAAAAAAATACAGCAACAGAGGTTACGATTTCAATATAAGATATTAATTTTAATATGTTATATTAAAAAATAAATATTTTAATATGTTGGACCTAACTAATTAAAGTATTAGAGATTACACCTGTAAAACAGTTTTAAAAAGTTATTTTAATTTAATAAAAGTTAAATTGAAAACTATGTTTACATTTATCTAGACAGGCTATTTTGCTCGTCAAAATGAAAATTAAAATGGATATTTTCATTTAAAAAATATACATTTTTAAACATTTTTAAGTCGTTATTTTTTTAAGAAAAATAAAATAAAATGAAAAATTATTCTCTCTTTTATCCAGAAAAAAATCTATTAGTGAATATAAGGAAGGAATTTTATTTTTTGTTTGTTTCTTCTATGTTTAATTTCTAGTGGGGAGGGTTGAGACATGGCTCAAGTATCCCCACTCTCACTGGCTCAAGTATCCCCACTACCACTAGTTTTGTTTCCCACAGTTTTACTAAATAAAGCATGCAGCTATTAGAACTATTTTAGATTCAAAATACAATTGAAATTATGCTTATTAAATTTATGTATATAGTTGCAACTTTAAACAAAACTTTGATTACAAAAAAACAAAAAACCATGTACCCAAAAATTTACTTCAGATAGGGAAAAGACAACTATTGATCACTATACTTTCAAAATGGTACCAAGATGTGTGATTTCTTTTTTACATGTTCAGAACTATAAATGTGTTAACATATTGGCAGTTTTAGAAAGAAAAATTAACTAACTGTAGAGATAATAGGGGTGGCTCAAGTATCCCCTATGCTCAAGTATCCCCACTCTCCCCTATAATAGTCTGTAGTCTAATAGACTATTCCATCTTCTGCTGAAGTGCAGCCTTACCAACATATGAGATCCCCGGCCTGGACTTATTCACCTTGGTGGTTTCTACGCTTAGCAAGTGATAAGTCACGTATTAAATATTCAATTTTTAAATCGTATTTTCATTGATTAAATTGAAAAATTAATTAAATTGTATATATTAATGGTTATTTTATGTAATTTTTAAATGCCAGAATATCAATTTATCAAATAGAAAGAGATGGACAAATATAATTTCTATTTGATACATTGGTTATATGCAGGATTCTTGCTGGCTTTTGACCAACATTAGCGAATTGGCGAATAAGACATAAAAATAGTGCCAAATTAAAAAAAAAATGTTAGCAAAATAGATTCGATATGAAACACTGGAAAATTCATCATTAACCCCTTATTGTATTTTTTCTTTTTTTAGAATATTAATTGAGAAGATAAATAGATTGAAAAAAGAATAGAAAATATATAAAATGCCAATATAACTGATATGAAATGTTCATTGGAATAAACTGTAATGTTTAAGCATACTTATTGTCTGAATATATAATATAAATTTAAATCATAATTATCACTTTATGTAATTTTTTTTTATAGTTTAAACAGGACAATATATTTGTCCATAAAGAATAAATTATACTTAATAATTACAGCTGCATTGGGTGAATTTATAACCTTTTAAATTTAAATTTTGCATAAAACACAATAATTTTTTTTTTTTTTTTTTTTTTTTACGCAATGGTGATGAAATTGTAATTTTTAAAACCTAAAATTGGAGGGAAAAAATAACGTTGTTGTGAGAACCGAAAACTATATAAAAAAAATTATTACATTTTCTAAAATATTTATTCCACTAGAAATTTCTCGATTATATTCTAAACACCATAATTAATATAGTGAATTAATTAATTCGTTTATTCTTTTACAATTAAATACTCTATACATTTTTCTGAAATGCAACTATTTAAAAATATATTGCACATAAATTTTGAAAATATCTAAGTGAATAAATTAAATTAATGCTCTCTGTGATGTATTGTGATTTGGAAAAAATTTCGAAAAGCTCGGAGTGAAAGAATTTCATTTTCATGAAAAGTGTACCTAAATGATCATAAGATTTTTTTTTTCTGCAAAAACATTTTATCATGTAATTAATCTTCTGAAAAGTATTTTGTGTTGTAGAAGTATGGGGCTCTGCCCCCTACTAGCAAAGCTCGTCAACATCGTTCAGACACCAAAAAGTCTATAAACATGCTAATTTGATCAACTTTTAAAAGTTTGCGAAACATTGATCTCTTTTCTTTCTTTCTCTCTTTAAGGACGATTTTTCTGTAAGCGGATTTCCATTAATTTCTCTTTTATTGGGGGGAATTTTAAGGTCTAATCAGCCGCTATTAAACATCTACCGACTCTTTACATGGTTGATTAAACAAAATCAATTAAACAGTTAAAAAAAAAAAAAAAAAAAAAAAAGATTTTTTGCGTTCTTGTTATTTTGTGAACTGCAGTATAAATTTTTTTTAAGTAAGGCTTGTTAAATCTATCGTTTACATCTGTTGTAATTTTCACTAAATTACTCATTCTCTTTTTTATATTCACGTGAAAATTATTTTGCTTTTTGAAAGGAAATATTATTTGTGCCGTCTTAGAATTCACAAAAATAGTTAAAAAGATCATATCAAAATATGAAGTATATGTCTCATCTAAATATATATATATTTTTTAATATGACGTAATTTCTTTTACTTGACGACTTTACCACACATAAATAAATTTATTTATGATTAAAAGAAAATCTCTTTCAGATATTCACGTGAAGTTATTTTAAGGAAATATTTTCTATTGCATTGTTCTAATCGTGTGTATATATATATATATATATATATATATTTAATTTGAGGGAATCATTATTCTTTGATCATTTGGAAATAATTTAAAATAATAACCTTTTCTAAAATATATAAAAAATGTCTCTCAAAATTCTGAAAATTTGAGTTTAAAATGGAAATAAATCCTCAAAAAATGAGTAAAAAAAAATAAAAGCTGTCTGATCACCGAGAATTTCTAATATATAAAATTTCCTAAAAATTTTAAAATCTTGTGTACATTTTTCTATAATACTACACATTTTCATATTCTTGTGTGTAGAAGTTTTCTTAATTTTAGCGAAGACGTACCCTAGGTCACAAAAAATGCATTGGCAGAGGCGGTGTCAGGGTAATTTACTTTTTTTTAGAACAGAGACATAAATTTTGATTTCTTCCTAAACAATTTTTACGGCACAGCTGTGACATTCTTTAGGCTAATATACTTTTTAAATAACCATAAAAGGCTTTTCTGTGGTCAGGTTTCCATAAATTTATTTTATGACAACCATAAATGGCAGGACAAAGGTGAGCCACAGGTTAACTTTAATTTTTAATGGCCATTACAAGAATAAATGTTGTCAATTTAAAGCTATTTTGTATTTTTTAGTATAAGGCTATTTAATAGTTTAAGGCTATTCTGCATTTTTAAATTGCATAATTGTGATTATCTGCATGTATTTATACCAATTGTAATGTGTATTTATTGTGGCCGGCATGACACTTTTTTTCACTTTGCCGTTAAGGCCAAAGATAGCGGTCCCATATAGAATATTTAGACCAAGACAAACAAGTTGGAAATTGCACGTGAAGCGTAGAAAATTAGGTGCGTTCGTACGATAACGAAGTTTTAAAGATATTACTTTCATATATCAATCTCATAGAATTGTAAATAGTGAATTTGTAACGAACTGTCGAATGTTGCGAGTATATTTAATACTCATTAGGTCGCTGGTTCAATTAATACTACTAATAATACTTAAAAGCTCTTTATATACAAATTATTTACCGTTACAAAAGAATGCGCCATGGAGACGCGATATACAAGATTATGGTGAAGCCGTAACAGAATTACAATTAAAACGCTCATCAAACAATGTTCTCCCTATACCATTATGTAATGGAATACTTTTGTGTGGCCTTGTAAATCAATAACAAGTGTTCTTTGCACCACAAATTATGTAAGATGTATATTATAATATGTACTTTATAGTTGCATATAAATTTTATTAAGTTCGCATGAGTGTAACACGATTAAGATGCTTGAACATTTTTCAAACTTGAAAAAAAATTTTCCCATTGACCGTAATGTAACGGAATACTTTTGATTGTCCCTGTAATTGATCTATGCATCCGATTTTCATAAAATTTGAAATAACTTGACAAAATTATGTAATAATTATGTATTTTAAATTTCAAACGTATAGAATATATTTGAAACTTTTTCCCTATTGACCATAATGTAATTGAATACTTTTGATTGCCCCTGTAATTGATCTATGCACACGATTATCAAAAAATTTGAAATAACTCGACAGAATTATGTAATAATTGCGTATTTTAAATTTCAAACGATTAAAATGCATTTGAAACTGTTTTCTCCATTGACCGTAATGTAATGGAATACTTTTGATTGCCCCTGTAATTGATCTATGCATCCGATTTTCATAAAATTTGAAATGACTCGACAAAATTATGTAATAATTATGTATTTTAAATTTCAAACGATTCGGTTGGGTAGTTTTTGCGTTGTTATATGCGGACAGACAGACGGACGGACTGAATGACCACTATAAGTGCTACGTATTATATAATTACGAACGCACCTAAAAAAAGCATTAATGACCCCTAGGTTTCGTGTTTTTTGGGGTACGAAGCCATTAATATTAAATCCCTAATTAACACTATCAGTAAATATAATTTTAGCATCACCTGATAATGTAAAGCAACTCTGAAATAATCTATTTGAAAAGAAAAACCCTTTCAGCTTATTTTTATTTTAAACGAAATTTATAAAATTCTGTGATATTTATTATATTGAGTGTTATGTAACCTTCATTAAATAAATTTTAAACAGATGTTACAAATTTTTATTTGTTATGCTCACCATTATTTTATAAATTTCTTTGAAAAAGAAAAAGAAAAAAGAAGAACACAGACAACAACAAACTATTTTTATATATTTTTCAAAAAATGGTAATTTGTTTTTCATCTAAATAAAACGAACTCTATTGAAGTATTGTTTTTAGATTAATCTAAAGAATACAAATTAGGAACAAGCATAACAATTATAAAAACTGAGTAATTTTTTTTACCCTCTTTCTTTGTTTGTTTTTAATAGATTTCTTGTTTTTTTTGTCACGTACATATAAGAGTTGCATAATTATTGTAATATTAAAATGTAAAAGATATACGCTTTGAATCATTACTATTTTTTGGTGGAATAGGCATTTTGAAAAGCAATTCATATTAAAGAAAAAATAACCACTAAGTCATAGTGACTCATTAAATAGAATTCATTCAATTTGTTGTTGTTATTGTTCCTTGAATATAAAAAATATCTGGAAACATATTCCAGAAAAAATAATTCTTAATGTGAAAAAATTCAAAGAGTTGTTTTTTAATACTACATTTGATTAATAGTTATAAACAACTAAATATTCCTAAAGATATCTTGTTTACAGAAAATAAATTTATTTTGAAAAAATCTGCAGTATAACTAATTTTAACCATCGTTAAAAACATTATTTTTTTTTAATTACTGTTTGAATAAAAATAAAAATATTAATGGCCCGGAAATATTAATGGTCCAAATTAATGGTAAATTAATGGTCCGAAATGAGAAACATTATATTTATAGAAATACTACTGTGAAATTATTAGGAACCTTTGCCCTCTACGACGGTCGATTTCTTTAAAAGTGTCTTGAGCGAAACGAAATATATCTAGCAAAAATGAAAAAATCTTAGTATCTAATCAAATATAAGTGTTGTCTTATTCGTATAATCTTACATCATCCAGTTCAAAATTGATGTTGGCGACATAATACACAAAATAGTTCTAAAACTGTAGTAAAATACATAGTACCTATAATATGCGAAAGTATTTTGCTAAAGTTTAGTTTAAAATTAAATTCTCTTTAAACTACTTAAATCAAATTTCTAGAAATTATCATCCAAAGGTGACCATGTATCCAGGTCTTTGCGTGATCCTGTATATCATTTTATCTATATTCTACAAACATTTCTTAGTAAACTAAATGCAGTTCATCGTAAAAAGGCATAACATATTTAAAAACCACCTTTAAGTAAATTACGCTCATATTTAGTAACCTTTCTGAGATCTTTTGTGTAACCCTGTATAGCTAAATTGTGTAACAATTAGCGTTTATATAAACCATATAAAACGTATACATCTAGTGAAACTTAAAAGCGTATATCCTGACTATTAAAAATGCATTTCATCCCTCTAACAGCCATCTTCCATAATATACAGAATTTCGGATAGAATGTGCTATTTGAAATTTTTTGTGGGACCCTGTAAATGCTATGAATTAGTATTATACATGAAATAACGCATATTAATCCTCAGCAACGTATGTCAATATCATTATATATGAAATCGTTTACCATAATTAAAATATATCACAAACAATTCCCCCCCCCCCTTTATTATTATCTATTGGAATTCTTTTGTTTGGCCCTGTAAATGAATAATAACTATTTTTTTCACTGCTTACTTTAAAAAAGGCATATTTTGGTGCACTTTCTAGATGCATATAAATTTGGAGGTGTTTGACAGGGAGTGACATCTTTAAAATTCATTTGAAACGATTTTACCCCATAGGCCGTAATGTAATGGAAAACTTTTGACTGTCCCTGTAAATAAACTCATGAAAGTAGAACCTTCATTGTCTACAAGTTTCGTGCAAGGGTAAACGTTATTAACGTCCAAAAATTTCATGTCAATCCGGTCGAATATTTACGAGAGTTAGAGTGCATTCAGATGGCCATACGGACAGACGGACTGACGGACAGACAAATCGAATGCATAAGCACTTTTCAACTTTGTTGGAAAGTGCTAATAAAAATTAAAACACTGAAAAACGTTTAAAAATACAAGATTAAACGTTTCGCCAAACTAGACGCAATGCCTCATCAATACAAATAATTATTCATTGATAATAAACATTGGAACAAATCAAGACAGTTACAGTTAGTTGTTATTTTTTTTAGAAAAATATAATCTTTATTCGGGATAATACGAGCATCGATCAGAATTATGTCATTCCGAATGAATGTTATCTTTTTCTAAAAAAATAATAACTATCTGTAACTGTCTTGATTTGTTCCAATGTTTGTTATGCAATGAATAATTATTTGTACTGATGAAACTTTGTGTGTAGTTTGGCGAAATGTTTACTCTTGTATTTTTAAATGTTTTTGAGTATTTTAATTTTTTGTATATAAATTTTATTTATTACTTACCCATCATGCGTAGTATAGGGTAAGTCTTGCAATCGTTTTGAAAATCGAAAATTTTTTTTTGACGGATTTACACGTTTTAGATAGTGGAGATTCCGAAAAACATATTTTTAGAAAAAAAATTTTGCCGTCCGTCTGTCTGTCTGTCTGTCTGTCTGTCTGTAAACGCTCTATCTCCCGAACAAATTGAGATAGAGACTTGAAATTTTGTATGTAGTTAGTATGTAAGAATGGGACGAACCCTATTTAATATCAGCAACCTCGATTATCCGGAACTATTTTTTTCGGACTCTCGAAAAATTCGTTCTGATGAAAGGTATATAAAAATTTTCGATTTTTTTTGTTCTAAGAAATGAACATAAAAAGCAATAAAATAACACGCATTTTGCATATAGAACGAAGTCGATCGGATTATTAGTTGCCGAGATATTTGTAATCTTGTTTTCCACATTCTTCGATTTTTCATGACCCTGTATTTCATTCAAATTTCAATTCAGAAGTATATTTTAATTGGAAATGAGACGCTTAATCCGACGCAGTTAATTGTTAGTTAATAGAATTATTATTTTTGGAGTTATAAGGATGTTTCTTTTACGCAGTTCGGTACTACTTGAGTAGTTTGGCGTTTTATATAATTTGTCGAAATTGGTACACCAGCAGTTCTTTAATATAGCATTACTATGTGTATTAACAATATTTAAATTCTGTTTATGAATTGTAATGCATTGTATAAATAGTTTTCACATGTTTTATTTTCATATACATATCTATGATGGGTAAGTATTACGGTGGCCCCCAACGACTAGTTTTTAAATTTTATTCAAATGTGTCTTAGTTTATATTATTCAATACTTTAATATATCACTGAAGCTGCACATGTGTCCGGGAGACTTGTGGCCAATTGATACTTGTTTGCGATTGCATGCGAAGTCTATGTCAAGCATGAATCAGAGTTAGTGAGGCACATTTTGAGCATTTTTTTATGAGTTGCAACATTTTGCATTTATATTGTGTGATTTGATTAAGTTTTTTGTAAATAAAGATCTTTTTACACTCTTTGTTTACTTTCATTCATAAATTAATTTACTTGTTCAATTCTTTACCAAGTCAGAAGATTCTGCTAGAAAAATCAAGAATTGGCTATTTTAATGCTAGCCGGGTGCCAAATATTGTTCCCGTGGCATTTTTTATTCATTTCGTTAATTTCATTTAATACATAATCCGGGAAGAGTTTTATATCCTGCACGGAAAAAAAAAAAAAAAAGAAAGAAAGAAAATCAAGAGGTTACTAAAAATTTTTTAGGAAATTTGTATTCCACAGAATTTTTAGTAACTATTACAAACTTTTTTTTGCAAGTGAAACAAACATTTTTTTTTTTTTTTTTTTTTTTTTTTTGTAAACTGAACAAAATAATTTTTTTGTTCTAACTTAAAACTTTTTAGTATGAGCCACCAAGCAAATTTTAGTAATAGCTCCAAAATTATTTTTAGCAACCAATACGTATGCCCGAAGGGCAGGAGCTTCCTTCGAGCTGCATCCAGTGGGTAAAAAGACAGACTTCTGAAGCTGAGATTTTTGGCAAAGCCGCAATAGATGGCAGCACCAAACATTGCTACCTGCTCTATTTTGACATGTTTCTAAAGGGGAGGGAAAGTCCAGAGATCATTACCCATGGTAACTGCTACGTCAGGATTTTCATAATCCCTTTATTTAACGAGTACTTACATTGCATACATTCGGTGCATATTTGGTGGCGTCTAGCATCGTACTCGGGTACTTTAGCCTGGAGTTCGGTGCTATGACCACTAGGCTATCACGGCCACACCAAGTGAGTTTTAGAAATAGCTATTAAAAATGTAAAACTATTAACTCTATTCGTTGCGCTAGCTTTTTTCTAGTAATTCTTACAGATTCCTTGTAACCGAGTAAGATTACAAAAAAATTTTTAGTAATTACAAGGATCACTAAAATTTTTTTAATATCCTTTTTTTTTACAGTGTGGTCTGATTGGCGCGATTGGCGATAAAATCGAAATTGGTGACTAAAAGCTATTCTAGAAACTTATCAGATTTCTCATGATTGGGAAAAAATAATTTTTAAATAATTTATAAAGATTTATTTATTTAATAAACGTTATATATGTCAAGTGTTAAAAAAATTTACGATGTTTATATAAATGTATTTATATATATAAACATTTTAGACATATTTCTATTTAATATGTAATCATACATAACGAAATACATATATAAATGCGTAATATATACACCCACAAATAAATACTATATACTTATATATTTTTTTAATTCGATATATTGCATATATTTATTATGTATGTCAAATTTAAACAAAAGCTATATTTTTTTCCAAAAAAATATGTTAAAAGCAAAAAAAAATATTAAAAAAAAAAAGGCTAAAGTCCATTCCTGAAGTAAAAAAGCAACCCCAAAGGTAATCACGTCGATTCATTTAATACCAAAAAAAAAAAAAAAAAAAAAAAAAAAAAAACAGGATGTGGAACTCTTTCTCACAATCCTTTCACTCATTTCATTTATAATTCATAACTTTAAACTGAAACTTTTAAATACATGCATTTTATTCATTTCTTTTTAAATAAAAAGAACAGAAAATCAAAAATAATGATATTTTGAAGCTTCATAATTACAGTGAAAAAGCGAACCAATTTTCTGAGATTTTCTCAGATTTTGTTTGGGGTTGCATTAAACAATAACAAATAATCACCATTTTTATGACACGTACGTTAGCGTAATATACATATAGATCTGAACATATATCCTCACGATATCATGCGTGCAATGACTTATAGAATAACAAAAAAGCTATTTTAATTTCAACAGTGCACATTTTGTGTAAAATACTTAGTCAGTTCCCAATGGTGTACATTAAAAAGCACATTCTGTTTAAACAACAGGCAAAATTTCATGTTTATGCTTGATAAGGTTTTGAAAAAACACTAATTCGAATCTTATTTCAATTTTTGTGACGTTTAAAAAAAACAAAACTCTTTAACAATTTCGAAAGATCCTCAATTAAAATGCTCTAAACTATATGCTGATTTAATCTTCTTTTTATAATAAATCAAGTTCAAAATTTATGTTACATTTACTAAATCGAATACTATGTAACTTCTATTTAATGTTATTCCAAAAATCCTGACTTTACAAACATCATTATTTTTAATACTTAAAATTACTTTGTATACATCTTCTAAGAAAAATACAGCAGAAAGAGCAAAATCAAGAAAAAGAATTGTTATAGATTTAAAAAATTCATTATTAAAATAAAATCAAAATTATTTCAAATACTGCCTTTAGATTATTTTAAAGAGAATATTAATGAAAGCAATCATGCAAACAGAAATCTAATTTTTTTTTCTTCGTCGATTTTTTTTCGAATTCTTTAATATACTTTTTTTTTATTAAGTAGTAAGTTTCATGCTTATTATGATTTAAAATTTTCAAAAGGGCATAAAGAAATTCCCAGCGTAAAAGCAATTTGAAAACAAATTCAAATAGAAGAAAAACGGAACAATAAATCATACTGGTTCATTAAATGAATGTTATTCAACTTGTTTTGTCTGAATAAAAAAAAATGATCTGAAAAACCATTTCAGGGAAAATATTTTATATTTCCTATTTAGAAATTTAATTAATAGCTCTAAGCAGAAACAAATGTACTCTTAAAGATATTTTATTATCTGAAAGTTTATTTATTTAGTAAATATTTTAAGGAATAATTAAATCAAATTATTCCAAACAAACGTTTTTATTTATTTTTATTATAGTCCAGTCATTTAAGCTTAAATTAGGTAAGAATCTCGGAATTCGAGATACACAGCTGTAAGTCTGTAAATACTTGTATATTGACACCCTAAAAGTTGTCTCAAAACCTACATATGGTAGGGTGTACGCAACTATTAAATTCCAAGGTCAAAGGTCACAAAAATCGGTTTTTTGCGCTTTTTTTTTAAATATCTCATTTCCTATAGGTTTTTTGCTATTCGTATTTATTATCAATATTGTAGAATACAAAATTCTCTACAAATTTTGTTTAAAACATTTTTCATACGTCGAACCGTTTTCGAGATAGAGGGCGGAGAGCGTGCGGTCACAGCATCACTTCAGGTCAAACGGTGCCTCCGGTCGAAAACGCTCCATATATCATTTTTTTCCTAACCTATCCACTTTTTATTCAGTATTAATTTATTTAACAACATTTACCTGTCCATGTAATTGCAGAATTGTTAATGAAAATATAGGAATTATATTTGAATTTTAACCTAGTTAATATAATATTAATAACTTCTTATCATTTAATGAAATAAAGTTGAAACGTTCCGAAAAAGTAATGCCGCTTTCCTGTGTTAACAAATCTGTAAAAATAAATGATTGTAAAGTTGCAGTGGCTCCATTATTACTCTTCCAAAGAATTACTGTCAGCAAACAATTTGAAAGTAATCTTGAGGAATATCTTCAATATGAATTGAGTCCGTATCCAACAGCTCTATTTGATAATGACGGCATGAGAAAAACAACAAAATCGTCATTGTATGACAACATGAGCCCAACTGATTTTTTTCTCAATGAAAATAATGTGACGTTCATTATTGAAGGCGGATTTCTTCTTCATCATGTTGTATGGAGCAGAGAAGATATTTTATCTATTATTTTTGATAAATACATTAATTATTTAAAAAGGCATTACAGTTCCAAAATAATTGTTGTATTTGACGGATATTCAGACTACAGTAAGAACGTAAAAGCCATGGAGCAGCAGAGAAGAACTGCTGCACTTTCAAAAACGTATAAAGTCTGTTTAGATGAAACAATGGTTGAACCAGTTACTCAAGAAAAATTCTTATCAAATCGAAATAACAAAGATATGCTCATTAATACCTTAACTGAAAAATTACAAGCTGCAAATATTACTACTAAACAAGCCAGAGACGATGCGGATGTTCTTATTGTTGAAACTGCAATTGAAGAATCAAAGTCTGAAAAAACTGCAGTTATAATAGGACAAGATATTGATTTACTTGTCATTTTAATTGGGCGTACACTGTCTTACGAACAAGAAATTTTCTTTAAAAAAGTTGAGAAAAGAAATGTAAAAACGGAGATATACTCGACTAAAAGTTTTGATAATTATCTTCATTCCAAAACACATATTTTATTTCTGCATGCATTAAGTGGCTGTGACACAACTTCTGCGCTTTTTAAAAAAGAAAAAAAAATCATTTTTTAAAGTTTTTGAGAAACTGACGAATTTGGATGAACTAGCTGCAGCATTTGAAGAAGAAAATAGTTCCGCCCAGAGATTATTAGAGAGTGGAACTCAAATCTTATTGGCAGTCTATAATGCTCCGAAATCTGTGAAAAGTCTCGATCATCTTCGTTATATGCATTACGTCAAGTCTACAAAACTTAATAAACCTGTGCAGCTTTCAATTCTTCCACCAACAAGTGCAGCTTCTCATCAACATTTCAAACGTGTATATTATCAAGTTCAAACTTGGTTCGGGCATGATTTGGAACCCGGTATGGGGTTGGGCAATGCAAAACGATTTTCTGGAGCATATCATGACAATTTTACCACCTGCTCCAGAAGATTTGCTAAATACAATTTTCTGCAACTGCAAGAGTGGTTGTGGTTCGCGATGCGGATGCAGGAAAGTGGGCTTGCAATGCTCTTTAGCTTGTGGCCAATGTAATGGGCAAGCTTGTCTCAATGCAGAACCATATCAGAGCGACATTAACGAAGATGAAACCTTTGACCCTGAAATCATGGAACAACTTGAGACAAATGTCGTTAAAGACGATAATGAAGACCAGTTTGAAATTTACCAGCAGCCGAAAGACGACGATGAAGAGGAAGAAGAAGATTAAAAACATAAATTTTAGTTTTTGTACCCTTTATTCCATTTTTTTACTTTTAATAAAAATAAATATATTGAATAGTATTTTTTAATAAAACGATTAATTCATAATTTTTTTTTCATCATGTAAGAAGTTATTAATATTATATTAATTAGGTTAAAATTCAAATATAATTCCTATATTTTCATTAACAATTCTGCAATTACATGGACAGGTAAGTGTTGTTAAATAAATTAATACTGAATAAAAAGTGGATAGGTTAGGGAAAAAAAGATATATGGCGCGTTTTCGACAGGAGGCACCGTTTGACCTGAAGTGATGCTGTGACCGCGCGCTCTCCGCCCTCTATCTCGAAAACGGTTCGACGTATGAAAAATGTTTTCAAACAAAATTTGTAGAGAATTTTGTATTCTACAATATTGATAATAAATACAAATAGCAAAAAACCTATAGAAAATGAGATATTTGCAAAAAAAGCGCAAAAAACCGATTTTTGTGACCTTTGACCTTGGAATTAAATAGTTGCGTACACCCTACCATATGTAGGTTTTGAGACAACTTTTAGGGTGTCAATATACAAGTATTTACAGACTTACAACTTGGTATCTCGAATTCCGAGGTGAACTTACTATAATGACTGGACTATTATCAACTTTTAAATTAAAAGGTTTTGTGAAATTTCAGAAATATGTAACATTGTGCCCTTTAAAAACGCACAAAGAAGTATATATTTCAAAATTGCTTTTGTTTTTTGTTAACATATTTTTAAAAAATTGTTATCTCTAAATTTTCTGTAAATTCCTAAACTTTAATATTTTTTTTTCTTTCATCTAATTGTATTTTATTTTGTTATTTAAATAAAACTTTTTTAGTACACTTTTTTAAACTAAAGTGTATATATTACTTTTCAAATTATTTTATTAAATTTGATTATTTGATTCATAAACAAAATATCCGCTTAGGGACTACAATACACATTAGTCGAGAACCACAAACTAAACTGAAGAAAACAGATAAATCATGAACAATATCGCAAAGGAATCCATACATATATTCTGAAGATACCATGTGCACAATTACTTATGGAATTATAAAAAAGCTATTTTAATTTCAACGGTGCAAAAATTTTGTAAAGTAGTTAGTGAGTTTCTAATGGTGCATATTAAAAAACACATTCTGTTCAAATAATAGTCAAAATTTCATGTTTTTGCGTAATAAGGCTTTGAAAACACACTAATTCGAACATTTCCTCGTTTCTTGTCGCATTTAAAAAACACAAAAAACTTTAAAAGTTTTCAAAAGATTCTGAGAAAAAAATGCTCTAATCTATATGCTACTTTAAACTTCTTTTTATTTTGAATCAAGTTCAAAATTTGCGTTACATTTATTAAATCGCAAACTCTGTAACTTCTATTCACTGAAATCCCAGAAGCACTGATTTTAAAAACATCGTTATTTTTAATAATTAAAATTATTTTGCATACTTTTTCCAAGAAAAATACAATAGAAGCCCCAAAGGTTCAGAAAAATAAAAAAATCTTTACTGTTATATATTTCGAAAAAATCATTCATTTAAATAAACTCAAATTTTATTGAAATACTGCCTTTAGATTTTTCTAACAGAGCATAATCATGAAAGCAATCATAAAAACAAAATTCTGAAGGGTTTCTTTTTTCCTTTTTTCGAATTTTTTAATACTTTTTTTCATTAAGTAGTAAGTTTCATGCTTATTATCATTTTTTAGTATTTCTATGATAAAGAAATACATTTATTCTCGCGCGCGTCTCTCTTTCGAATCATCGCTCCATTGACGCATCATTTAACGTAGAGAATCTACTACAAGCCGCATGCCAACAAACGTTTATTGGCAAATAAATTGTGCATTAATATTAATAATTATAATAATAAAAAAACTATTTTAATTTTTACAGTGCACAAATTCTGTAAAATACTTTGTGAGTTTCTAATGGTGTATATAAAAAAGCACATTCTGTTTAATAGTCGAAATTTAGACTGACTAATTCGAGTCTTTTCTCGATTTTTCTCGCGTTTAAAAAGAACAAGACCCTTTAAAAATTTTCAAAAAATCCTCAAATAAAATGCTTTATCTATATGATTTTTTAAACTTTTTTTTTTTTTTTTACTTTGAATCAAGTTCAAAATTTACGCTACATTTATTAAATCGCATTCTATGTAAGTTCTATTCAATAACATCCCAAAAACACTGATTTTAGAAACATCATTATTTTTAATATTTAAAATTATTTTGCATACTTCTTCTAAGATAAATACAAAAGAAACGACACAATCAAGAAAAGCTTTTTCTTTATATCTTTCAAAAAATTCATTCATCTAAATAAGATCAAATTTTATTGAAATACTGCTTTTAGATTATTCTAAAAACATAACAATGAAATGAATCATAAAATCTGAAATCTGAAGTTTTCCTTTTTTTTTAATTCTTTAATATTTTTTTCAATAAGTAGTAGGTTTCATGCTTATTATGATTTAAAAATTTTTAAGAGACATAAAGACATTTCCAGCGTAAAAGGCAACTTGAAAACAAATTCAAAGAAAAAAACAGAACAGTAAAACATACTGGTTCATTAAATGAATGTTATTCAACTTGTTTTGTCTGAATAGTAAAAAAAGGATTTGAAAAACCGTTTCAGAAAAAATACTTTATATTTTATATTCAGAAAATTAATTAATAGCCTTAAGCAGAAAAATATCCTCTTAAAGAAGTCTTGTTACCTAAAAATACATTTATTTAGTAAATATTGTAAGTAATAATTAAATCAAATTACTGAAAACCAAACTTTTTATTTATTTTTATTATCAACATTTAAGTGAAAAATATATTATGAATTTTTTGAAGTAGGCAATGTTGTGCCCCTTGAAAAAAAAAAAAAAAAAAAGCATATTATTTAAAATTTCTATTGTTTTTTGATAATATATTTTTTTATCGTTATCTCTAAGTTTTCTGCAGATTTCTAAATTTTAATATTTCTTTCTTTCATCAAATTTATCTTGATTTTTTTGTTGTTGTTGTTATTTTAAAAAATCACTTTTGTTTTATTTAATTTTATTTATTTATTTATTTTTTAAATCCTTAAAACATAGACTTATTCTAGAAATACGTTTAATAAAAGCAGTGTTTAGAGTAATAAAATTTCGTTTTTCTTCATTTATCCGTATTTTATAGAGATTTTGTGAATGAAACAAAAAAAACTACATATTTTACTTTTCACGCTGTCCCTTAACATTCGCGAATTTTGATTATTTGCTAAATAAAAAATACAGAACATTTCGACATTCGCGAATAATGAACTTGGTTATTCGCGAATTTCGTTTTACAAAGAATATATTTTTTTTACAAAGTAAACTCACTTTTATTTAATAATTCTATAAACTACGTGACCCTGGACAGTTATCTACTGTATAGCCTATTGTATTACTGTATGACCTAAGTTTCGAGAATATCAGTCCTTGTGTTAAGGGGATATATACATAAATAACTTCCTTCATTTTTTATGCAGGTTTTTTTTTTAATTTTCTAAAATTTAAAATTTCTATTGAAGGTGAAATATTCTCTGCAAATATTGTCGGCGAAATTTTAAAACATCAACAACTTGCTGAAAAAGCAATAGACCGCCATTCTTCACTGGTGAGGAATATTAGATTTAAAATGGAAATCGAGGCCCCCAACTTTTTCTTACATGAAAATTCATAAACAAAAGATTTGTTCTGTCAAATAATGGCAATTTCCTATATTTTTTCCACAAAACACTAGCAAATGAATTTTGTACAATATGTTTGTAATTATTCAAATTTATTTAAAGCATGTATTTTTAATGCATAATAGTTAAAAAATATATTTTTTTTGTATTTTAATTGTTATTTGCTATTAAAAAAATAATTAAAAGTTAATCCCCTTTTAAGCACGAAAAGGATAACTTCCTCAACACTCATGAATTTTTTTCGGGAACCTAACTTTCGCGAATAATGAACTTCGTTATTCGCGAATTTCGTTTCTTTCGCGAATGTTAAGAGATTACTGTATTTGATTAAAAACTCACAAACAAAATATCCGCTTAGGAATCACAATACACACTCGTCGAGAACCACAAGCTAAAATGAAGAAAAGTGAAAAATAAACAACAATATTCCTACGCAGAAGAAAAAACAAAGTAAGTGTCGTATTTATCCCTGCACAGAGGCAAAAGGGCTGGACTTTACTTTAGCAGCTTTCACTTGAGCACAATTATAATATATGCAATTGAGAGCTATAAAAGCAATTTAAAAACAAGCATCTTCCCGGTCTTAAAATCCGAATCAGTTTCAATTTTTTTTTCATCATCGTCTCTAAGTACGGTTTGTGACTTTAAACCCGTTCCAGCCTTAATCCATCTCTTTCATGGCTTCCTTCTATATCATTTACCTTTTGAATAACAATTCAAGACTACTTTTTATATGCGATTATAGTCCATTCTTCCTAAGTGTTCCTTCCAACTCCTTATGTAATTTCCTACTTGATTTAATATTGTCATGATTTCAAGATCACTTGTGAGGTGATCATTCCTCATTTTTTACACTACAAACATCCTTTCAAGCTCCTCAAAAACTCCAACCCTGAGGATTGCATTTGTCTTTCATAATTTATTGTGAGTATCCAGGTTTCACTTACAGAAAGTAAAGTTGATATTTCCATTGTTTTAGTATTTCGAAGATTTTTTTTAATAGCACCACAGATGTATTATAATTTATGAAGCTTATTTCGTACATCCTGGTCATAATCGTAAGATAAATCATATCATAAATAATTGAAATGTGAGATCTACTCAAATGGTATATTTTTGTAAACTAATATTTGTTCTTATAGGATCTTTGCCCTTAAATGCCATTACTTTGTATTATTCTTAAATAATCCTTAAATTATAATCTTTTCCAATTTCATTTAAAGTAAAAATTGTATGCTGTAATTTATCTTCATTATCTTGAAATAAACTCTCAGACTCACAGACAGACATTTTGTAAAAACATGTATTTCGGTTTCTCTGACTTCCAAATAAAATAAATAAATCCGTCGAAAACAAGATTTCGAATACTTTCACGAGTCCAATACTTTCTTCTTGTAAAAATGGAAGAAAATAAAAAAAAATTGCGAGCTTAACTTTATATCTTCTAAATAAAGGTACATTTTTTATTTAAACATCCTTCTGGACTTTCCTCCTTCTGATTCTGATTTGATTTTCTTATTTTTCAAATGTTAAAGAAAGATGAAAATCAGGGCATAAATATTAAAACCGAAAGCAAAATAGATAAAATCCTTCAACCTCCAGCATTTTCTGATACTTAACGTTCTGATAAAAATAACTAAATGGGACATCTAAGAAAGTTTGAAGAAAATCACTTTGTCTTTCTTATCAAAAATACAGATTGAATATGAAGCGCATTTCTGTTTTATCTTTTCCTCCAAAAAGGAAAGTTTACCTTATATTCTGTGTTAAGATTAAATTCATTCAATTTATATGTGTCAAAAATTTTTAGAGTTTATTCTAAAGAACAATAAATTGTACCGATGTCATTCATTTTTATTTTTACGCCATATTTAAATCTAGATTTTGCAGTCATATTTAAATTTACAATATATATCAGTTAATAAAACAATTCTGCGTTTTCAGGTGGAAGAAAGAAAAAAAAACATATATGTATAGGAAATAATACAATTTATTCGCCAAAATAACTACCATTACAGGCAATAACCTTTTTCTAACAGGAAACAGGGAACAAGCTTTAGAAATTTCATTTTTATACAAGTTGTGATCTTTAGAGTTGAAAAAGTTGTGTAACTCCGTTGCCAAATCTTCTCGATTGCTGAACTGTCGATTTCGTAGATGATTATCAAGGCTTAAAAATAAGGGATAAGCAGAAGAATTAATATCTGAGGAAATACGGAGGGTGCAAAACACGATTAAGAAAGGATTCCGTTTGATGGCAAAGCAGCAAACCGAAACAAATGTTCAGGCACTTCAGCTTCTGGGCAGGTGTCTATTGATGAGGTATCTATTTTCTTAGATTGTACCACGACCAATCTCGATTCCCTTATATATTAATGAATTGATTAAGAAACGTGCAAAAACAATCTATGTTTTGAAAAAAATATTTCGTTATGAGTTGATTTTCGGATACTGGCAAACTTGCTTATTATCTTAATATTGTGTAAGCATTTTTTAAATTATATTTCTTATACTATAACTGCCTAAAATTCAAATATTTTATTTAATAATTTCACTTTTCTTATTTATTTTTATAAACATAATACAAATTTGCGATTATTATTTTTTTAATTTCCCTGTATATTTCATTCTCAGTTATTCCAAAGTTGTCTACCATCAACTTTGCACCTATATTTTCCATCCGAAATTCAGTGCAAATATAATTTAATTGTTTAAAAAGTTATCCTGATTGCGAAAAATTTGGTTTTTGAAAAAGTTTTTTTAATTTTCTTAACATTTTGAAATTATTAAATATTATTTTAAAAGATGTATAATTTATGGTCAGAATTCTCAATGTTGCAAGCAATCAATAATTTAATTCAAATTAAATGCAGAAATATATTTATGATCTTTGTTTTTCGTGTTTTATTAATGTGTTATATAATATATTTATAAACTATGCTTAAAACATTGTACTTTTTATTTTATCGTCAAATCTTTCAGTTTTCTTCTTTTAGTATACAAAATACTGAGACAAAATATACATATATTATCTGTACTTTTTATAAAGCATATACAGCGACGTTTTTCGTATTTTTGTGTATAAAAGTAAAATACTTAATAATCATTATTTAAAGTCTATATTCACGCCATCTGCCGGTGACTGTAGTCATTTTAAGATTCCGAAATTAAGGGGTGATTGTGAAAGCTATGGAAGGGGATGAAGGAAGAACCGAATTTGGTCGTGGTTGTACACTTTCTTCAGGCGATGCAAATGTAAACGGATAGTTTCATCATTGATATCGAACCTTTCTGCCAACATCTCACATGTCCGTGATGTCTGCGCATATTTTCTGTTCTCAAGTAGCGCCCTCCTTTGGAAAAGGAGAAGAAACAACGCAGAACGAGGAATGTGAAGGTGTGCACCTTCACCTTCACCGCCTTTTAATAACACCTGTGAAGGTGTTATTAAAAGGCGGTCCGGATTGCTCCGACCGTAATCGAAATAACGTAAAACAAGAAAGAAGAACAATTTTGGTTACATGTTATTGATTTTTATGTTCCTGTTTGCCATGTGTTACTGTTTGTAAAGTGGCGTCCTGCAAATAAAATGTGTTCGTAAAAAAAAAAGTGCTACGAGAATTTTCTGGCCCACTCATGAAAACCCACACTACGGACTATCACAATGTCTGAACGGAATCTTCTTCAATTGTAGATTGTAAATCCTCATCATTAATGACATATGGCGGCTCTTTTCGTGGGGAATCTTTTATCGACTCGTCGCCGGCAGCAAATTTCCTAAACCACTTTTATGTGGTACAAGTAATGACACAAGCTTCTTGGAAAACCTGGCACATACTTTTAGCCGTGTGCAAAGCATTTGTTTCAAGTTTAAACTCGAATAACACGAATTATGCAGATTGGAGTATTCCAGCTCACACATCCCATTTTGCTTCTGTTACCAGATAACCTTTCCATTTTTCTTTCTGTACGATGATTTTGCATTACTATTTAATCAGCATACTTCAGCAATTGTAGCGTTATCTATTTTTCATCGTATGTAACATTTTTTTACTTTTGTCGTTTCATAAAATAGACAGAAATTTTAGTTTCCTGCTATATTTAAAAGATAAGGATTTTTTTTATTCATCAGCCCTGAGTTTTCTACTGAACCAATTTTTATATTTTTATTTATTTAAAGGAAAAGCTGTTCATTTGTAGATATATTTGTACTGTTTTTTATTTTATCATAAAGTACCAAAAGTAAGCTCTCTCAAATTATAAGCCCAGTATACACTCTCATATATTTCAAAAACTGTATAAATCCGGAAAAAATTATAAATTTCAAATATTTCACTTCACTCTCCTAATTTTGCCTATCTATTTCACAAAAATTCCAAATATTACCCTCTTTTTAAAATCATTATGATTTCCTGCCTGCTAAATAAAGGCTTACTTTCGAAATTTTACAGTATTTCGATTTTTATATATATATTTTTTAAAAACTTTTCTGTGTCATTTCTTTAAACTAATCTCAATCACATTGTATCCACTGTTGCAGAGAAAAGAAAACAAATGAGTACTTATGTTTATTTTATTAATTATATCAATATTGTACCATGTTTTCATTATAATAGAAACTAACTTTAAAATACATGAACAGAAAACGACTTCCATGCTTTAATAAACACGCATTAATTGTTACTTATTATTTTACATTTACTTGATGCAACATTAAAGAATATGTTTTGTTGAAATGAGAGAAACATAAGAGAAAGCGTCGTCACAGTTAAAATAAAACTATCAATTTCTTTGATAAAGCTAAATATTTTACCACAAATGCGTCTAAAATCCATAAATGTATGTAAAGTGTACCTGCCAATTTTGAAATAAGAACCTTAAGTCAAGAGACTGAATTTATGTAGAATTTTAGCGTGCAAACGTGACTTCAAGTTTAGAAAAAATATATATTAATAGCCTATTGCGAGTATTTTTTTTTTAATGGGTATAGATATAAGAGATTCGTTCGTAAATTTTGAGATTGTGAAAATGACGTAAGATTAAGATTTCAAAGAGAAAGAAAATTCTACGATTATTTCAAAGTGAAATAAATGTTGCTCATTTTTCATTTCGTAATACCATAATACTCTGAAACTACCAAGCATAAAACTCTGAACTCATAATTTCATCCTAATTACTGATCTTAATTATGTTTTACTTATTATGTATAAGAAAAACAAACAATTTTTAAATAATTTTGAATAGTTGAAGCTTATGAAAAAAATAATTTTGTTACTTTAGATTAAAATAACATTTGTTTTAAGAATTAAACTAAACAATGTGCTATAGTTTTTATTGAAATTAATTGTTCCATTTAACTAAATAAATAATTGAGATTAATAAGGTAGGTTTATTATACATAACAGTTCCTTTTTAAATTTTTTTTCGTGACATGTCAAATTCGACGAGTTCCATCTAGTAAGTGATCCTAAAAAGTATTTATTTTTCTTGCATAATCAAATGACAGTTTTCGAATTTTAACATAACTAAAAATTATTTATCTGCCACTTAAACTGAATGAATATTTTAGAATTCGGAGAATGGTACTTTAAAACAAATCTCCATAGAACTAAATAAGAAACAAAATACTAATAGGGTGACACCCCCAGTAATTGGCATGCACCAGTGATTGGCACATCCTACAAACATGTCCCAAAATAAGATTTATATCCAGTCTTTTAAAAATGCAAGTCCATATACCAGTTATATGCTCATTTACGTTAAATATTATAACTTTGATTTATGCTACTAGATGACAATAGTGCCTAGGAAAGTGAAACAATTATGGCTTGTACGAAATTAGCCATTTTTGTTGCAAATGCTTCTTTTTTGGTTTAAGGAAGGCATGCTTTTCAATTCATTATTATATGATTTTTAATATATTTTAAATTTTAATTGACAACAGTTTTTTTTAGTTAAAATGGGTTACTTTGATTGTGTAAAAGTATTTTCGACACAAATATTTGGATTTCTGAATTAATGATAGATGCCAATTAATGGTGCTTCAATTTTGCTAGTTCCAAGTAATTGGCACCTATTCCAATTCCAAGGAATTCGCAAGGAATTTGAGATTAAACCAATTATTTTGGAAATACTTTTAAAGTTATAGACTAATTTTGTTTATCATTTGTTTTTATTTAAAAATATGAAATATTATCAGTAATTGGAATCCATTAATGCTTCATATGACAATTACTGGGGACAGTATGACAATTACTGGATATTAATATAAGTATATTGTATTGTTTTAAAGTGTTCACATTTCAGACTAATATGCTGATTTCTTACTCTCAAAAACCTGAAATATGGCATCTTTATCTACAGTAAATTCATTTAAAGCGATTAAACCCAATGCAAAATGTAAAGTTTTTTTAAAATATAAACTTGTGCCAATTACTGGATTCCAAGGTGTCATACATTGGTGCTCTAGGTGCCAATTACTGGTGATTTCAGCAACTTTTTATAAATATATTTTTATAAAAATACTTTTTCAATTTTTTTTGCTTTTAGTGGGCAAAATAGATGCACAGATATGCATTCTTTGATTTAAAAATATTTCCAAGTAAATATCATATTTCATTGTAATGAAAATTGAAGTAAGTTTAAAGACAAATTCTTAAAGTGCCAATTACTGGAGATGTTACCCTACGTACATATTTTTTATAAGTTGATTTCTTTGAAATCAACCAATTACAATCAGACCCATTGTTTATCTGTCTATGTATCTATATAACTGTACTATAATGTCAATCTTGCCCATGCGATAACGTTCGAAATATTGAACCCATTCGAATCTAATTGAAACAATATATTGATTTTCCGAATACTTTAGATAAATCATTAATCATAAATGTAAGTACTCACGATTCTTTCAGAGGAACATACAAATAAGAAACCAAAACCTTTATTCAAAGCAATGAATGAAATATTGAATCATTTCCAAATTATTTCAAACAGAATCTCCATCTAGTCTGTACTTTGGACGAGCTTATCAATCAAATATACAATTGTTGTAATATGTTTGCAGGAACATGCAAAAACAAGACATGTAACCTTTATGATAATTACGATATTATTTATCCAATTTGAACACAATTTTGACAGCGTATTGGATTTTCAAGTATCTTGTATGGATTATTTTATCAAGTATATAGATTTTATAGTTCATTTACAGAACACACAAAAATTCTTTTTCAATCGAGATAAATCCAATGGCATTCATTGAATTTCTCTCGATGTAATTTCAAATGAGCGTCATATTTATGTAGTCTTTTAGTAATTTAATATAATTTTATCAACAATACTTTTACATTTTATATGTAATTACATCACGTCCATTCAATTGCATTTCATAAGCCAAAAAGGAAATTCTCCTCTGAAAATTATATGCAACATCAACATAGTAGTCTACTGCAGTTACAAATTATTTCAATCATTTTATATTAAACAGTGATTACATTTTTTAAATTAAAGTTATTCAGCCTTTTATTCGTTTATGAGTAAAATTTCTATAAAACATAATAGGAAAAGTTATTCTTAACGTCTCTGAAGTTCCAGAAAAAATAGTTATATATATCTCTTGATATTCGATTAATCGCGGATCCCAAGCTCTGTTACTGGGCCTAAGGACCCGAACTCGGCCCAGGACCGATCCTGGCAATACATTCGTGCCAGCCATCCTTCACGAAAGTTCCAGTGTTTGGACTGTACACTGTCTAGCTCACGTCACGCTGCTCTATCTCCTAAATGAGCAGCCAAAAATCTGATTTCGACTCTTCTCAGCACCGAACACTCAAAAGAGCCAAGCTCATTCCTTTGCTTGGTGCCGTCACTTGGGTCAACCCGACGACCCATAGGAGCCGAATATCTATATACACTGTAAAATAAAAAGGTCGATCTACTAAAAAAACTTTAGTGATCCTTGTAATTACCAAAAAAATTTTAGTAATCATAGTCGGTTACTAGAAAATCTGTAAGAATTACTAGAAAAAAGTTAGCAACGAATAGAGTTAATAGTTTTATATTTTTAATAGCTCTTACTAAAACTTAGTTGGTGTGGCCTTGATAGCATAGTGGTTATAGTAACGGACTCCAGGCTAAAAGGTCCCGGGTTCGAAACTTGCCACCGCCAAATACACCCCGAATGTCTGTAGTGTCTCGTTAATAAAGGGATTATGAAAATCCTGTCGGAGCAGTTAAGAATGTTTAGTGCTGCCATCTATTGCGGTTTTGCCGAAAATCTTCCTCTTCAGAAGTCTGGATGCAGCTCGAAGGAAGCTCCTCCGCTTCGGTTGCACGTAATGGTTATTAAAAGTAATTTTGGAGCTATTACTAAAACTTGCTTTGTGGCTCATACTAAAAATTTTTAAGTTAGTTATACAAAAATTTTTTTTTCAGTTTACAAAAGAAATGCTTGTTTCACTTGCAAAAAAAAAAGTTTGTAATGGTTACTAAAAAATTCTGTGGAATACAAATTTACTAAGAAATTTTTAGTAACCTCTTGAATTTTTTTTACAGTGTATAATGAGGCTGGGCCCATGAGCCAATGCCAAAGATTTTCGAAGGGAAGTTGTTTTACGACGGTTTCTTTAAGATCGAATATTATAATGAGACATGCCATTTTTGAGGAAAAACCGGGAAATATAGATGCCTGCAGAGAAAACTCCGGAAGGTTTTTTTTTCCTAATTTTATAGTCACAGAATTATTCAGGCTTTTTCACGCCAACTCCTCAATCATGCCAACGTACGAACACCACTTGAGGGGAATCTGCCGCGTATCGACTATATATTTTGGACTTGATGCTTTTAGCGTAAGCCAGATGGTTCATAAAAGGCTCTCCTGATCACACAAACATACCTCGCTCAGCTTTTTCGCATTTTCCCCTTACCTGCGGAGCCCCATGCCGCTCGATGATGGAAATTTGAGAGATGAAAATAGGTGCCGTTAGGGACAGCAGTTGGGCATGGAAAGATCCTCCTTCACAGGATAGACACTGACTGCCTCGTTAGGTAGTTAGAAAATCCGGAGTCCAGTCAGTCCTACACACTGAGCTCCATGTATAATACGGAGAGCTTACTCATCGATCCACTTTCTGAAAGGACCACAACACACTTTTCAATGCACGCAAGTAAGGAGTCCTCCATTTTCCTTACTATTACAAACATTTTTTCTAACTTTTTATTATTTTTGATTATTTCTAAACATTTTTGATATTTTTATAAGCAAATATAACAAATGTTTCTTTATTTTTTGTTATTTTTCTTTTAGCTAATATCAAATTAAAAATTTCCGATGAATTTGAGTAAAATCAATAGTTTTTTAACAAAAAAAAAATATATATATATATATCAGTGAAAACTGTAGCAATTTCGTCTTAATTTAAAAAGAAAATTCAATTTGAAAATATTTATTCCTACTATCCTATAGGAGAAAACCTATGTTTTGAAGAAAATCATTGGCATTGTGTTCATGTAGAGACCGCTGGATTCAATGTATCAGAATAGGGAGTTAGCTCCTTGTATTATTGTCGAGTTCAGTGGACCACACAACTTGGCTCCGACCCCAGAGGGAGCAATCGCGTGAAGTCGGCAAAACCCTGGCTTCAGTTAAAGGGATGGGTTCAAGACTACCAGGCAAAGCAACCACTTCATATTCAACAAAACATCAAAAACAGAAATCATTCCTGACCTTTGAAACAGAGAAAAGGAAAAGAATAATGACAATACAGCAATTGATGCCATCTATAAACTATAATGCGAATGAATAACTATATTAAGCATATAAGAGTAAAGCAAATAGGAAACAAAAAGACAAATGAAATCAAATTTCTGCACATTGGGATAGAAAGAAAATCGTATGCAAATTAAAGAAGGCAAATAAAGTAATAAAACAAAAGTTAATTTTTAAAAAAGCAAGTAAGTAGCATTAAAAAAGAGATATTGAATTGTGATGCCAAATAAAATTTACATGTTAGATACAATAAATTTTATATGTTTACATAATAAATTTTACATGTGAAATTTTACAAATTTCACATTTAGTGTAACCTACTCCATAGAACTTTCTTTCACATCAAAGCAAAGGGATGAGAGGACCTCGATTTCCTTCCGCTTGCTTACAGAGCCATCTATTTCTGCTACTTTAAATTAAAATCGAGAACCTCAATAAAAAACTATTTGTATACGATTTTCCTACAATAACTATTTTATTAGCTGCCACCATTTGCAAGCTACTGAATTTTAATATCCGTCATTTCATTTTAGGACACCCGGCATATATATATAGTCTTTTAAGTTTTTTGAAAAATATTTTACAGTATGCTTCTTGACCATGTCAAGTTGCATGGATAAATAACACAAATACATTTGAAAGGAATTTAAACATATTATAGAGAAGCAATATTTGGGCACAAATTCCAAACAGAAATGGCCAAAAATAATAATTTTATTAACAATATACAAAAACCAGGTGTGCATGAATATTTAGTTGAGATACTTATTCAAAGAAGCTAGCGTCTACAATTACTTGGAAGATTACAAAAAATAAAGAACATGTTTAATTTTTCGGAAATCTCAAATAGCTCGTTGTTATCTAACTATGATAAAATTTTAAAATGTTTATTCTTTGCATTTCCTGACAAATTTAAGTTAGTTTGTTTGCATGATAAATCTATCTATTTGAACGATCTTTTATTAACGATCGTTTCCATGTATGCCTACATGTATAAACAGATAAATGTAAAGGAAATTATTGAATATGATGAAATCAATTAACAGAAAGTTAATTTGAGTTATAGAGTTCATCGAATCAAAATTATGATATGGTACGATCACAGCAATGATTATTGAGTCAAGTTTCACTAGAAATGGGTCTGACATAACTCATTCACTTGCGGATGTCAGAGGTTCTGAAGGTTCATTATGTCAGTAATATGTTGTATGGTTGAAATGCCAAATGATGCACATATCATTGACAATTTACAGATGAAATGGCGGTGAACTTACGCTTTCGAATAACATTTTGAAATTTGATGAAATGTCTGCGTATTTCTGCTATATAATCCCTAATATATAACCTCTAAACATTTATAATCATTACAAAATGAAACTTTTTGTGATAATAATTATGTTTGCTTTTTATACTAAATATTGAAAATTTTTCTTTGGTGTAAATTAAAATCGAACAATGTTTATACTATACCTTGGATATGAATGTAAAACAAGCCAAATGAAAATTTAATAAAGAGCAGTAAACGATCATAATCGAGTGTTACTCGCGCGCAGAGGATTTCGTGCATTAAATATAAGAATTATTGATTATATTATATTATTGAAAGAAATCTTTGCTAAAATAATAATAAAACTTTGTTGAAAACTATTCAACGTAGGGCTGGGTAGATGCCCATAGATGCCAATATCTCTTAAGTATTCCTTGGTCTGATATAAGGCAAACAAGTTTAAAACCGAAACATTTTATTAGAACATGCGTTTACTTTCAACATGGTACTTACTAGATTTCATTTTAGAAACGTTTATTAAATAAAATTTTCGGTTGGAAACACGTTTGTCTACGATCTGACTCGGGAATAATTAAGAGATGATTGAATCTATGGGTATAGCTGTATATTAGAGTGGAGTGAAAAATCGAAAGTTGGAGTTTTGATTTTGGATAGCAGACAAAAGTTGCCTTTTACTACCTCTAATATATGTGCAAAATTTCATGAATTTTGACCAGGACATTTATATTTTCATTGATTTACACGATAGATTTTTACTATAAATTGTACATTAACAGAAGTTTTTGATAATCTCGTTTGACATTTTTATATTTAAAATGTTTAGTGTAATTCCTTTCATAATTTTTCTAACTTTAAGTCTTAATTTTTAAATATTTGAAACGGTTTATTGAGTTTTAAAAATTGTATGTTGTCATTGAGTGCGTGTGTAAGCAAATCGAAGTTTACCATTACTAGAAGTGCTATGGAATATCCTATATTTGGTGATTTTTTCAAAACTAAATAAAGCTGTTTTGCCAACAATAGATGAATGCTATAAAATATTATTATTTTACAAGAAAATAAATAAAACACAGCAATAATTGTAAAGGTCCCCTAAAATCATAGGTAAAAAAATCCTAAGAGAAAACATCGAAGACATCAATTATTGTAGTTTCCCAATCCCAAAGATGTGTTGATCAATTGCTAGACAACAATTTTTATGAATATCAGAATCTTATTCAATTCCCTAAAATCAAAGAAAAGGATGGAAAATTTGAGATAGATTACATGAAAGAACTATAAGCGAAAAACATGTATCTCTATTTGAAGAGTCAAATTAATTGTATTTAAAACACATTATACCATCTTTTGGATCCGGAAAGATCATTGCAGGAAGTATTGAAATACTGCACTGAAAAAAATTTAAACCTTGATAAATTTATGGCAATAGGTTGTGACGGAACAACTGTAAACAGTAAGATAAAAATCATGCTACTAGATGTTTGAAACTAAGATTTAGCTATTCGTTTCTGTGGTTAATATGTCAGCTTCCTGCAAACGAATTGCCACTAAGTCATTTGAACTTGATAAACAAATAAAGGCTCACGAGCTTTTCCTGTTTTAATTGGAAAGTCATTCAATCAATGTGAACAATAGACAGTTATGGAAATTAAAAAATATCTATTTCTATTACCAAGAAATGAGCTCTGGAGAGTTATGTACAGACAAAAATTATTTTTATGACATGTGTCAAACACTTACTCCTCAAATCTGATAAATCGTAATCCAGCAAGAATGTTGCACTCTGAATTATTAACAACTGCCAATTGACTACTTTTGTTTGCAGATTGGAAGTCACAATTCATCCCAAAAGCTGAAGATTTTGGCTGCATTTGTAATGAAAGTACATTTGTCTATGTTGTTACACTTGAAGAAAGATTCTTCTTGCAGATATAGAGCTCAAAATGTTTTTTTTTTTTATAAACAATTAAGTTGTTTCGTTATTCAGGTAATATTTAAAAAAAATAGTCGATCCCATTATACAACAAAACGTCATTGAGATGAAAATTTACAGGAACGATAACTGATAAAAAAAATCATGTTGGAGAATTTGGATTCCGAAGAATATTGAAGATTTAGGATATTATATATTCTACAATAAGACAGTTTCATATTCCAATATGGAAAATCAGTGTTATAAACTATAAAATATTATTGACTGGCAAGAATGTGAAATCACCCCACATTCTTAAGAGAGTACCAAGAGTGGAACTGGAAATTTTCAGAAAAAATTGGAAGTCCCATCTTTTCAATTGAAAAATTTTCCTGTTAGATTCAAGTATTCGAAACATGCGCAAACTTAGCTATTGAAGCGGCTTTAGCGGTTGTAGTAGTCCAAGCAAGAAACCGGATATATATATGAGCAAAAATCAAATCACAAAAGGTAATACCTAATTTTGATAACAAAGACCAATATAAATTAGAGTCAAATGAAAGATCGTTTAACAATTCATCGTATATATTCTTTTCATTACATTACTATATATTCAGAAAACTGCATTTCCTTTATATTTAGAGAACTATCTTTCATGTGCATTCGAAAAATAAAAGTGAAATGCGTGTCTAATTATTGTTTTTTCTCTTCTCTGTGGCAATACGATTCACATTTTAGGTTTTATTCGCGATTCAAAGAGTTAAAACACAACGATACTTAGATCGTTCACAAGTAATACTTTAAGAAGCCATTTTTGTGGGTTATTTTACTGAAATCAGAAATTTAGTTTAAAAAAAAAATTGATTAATTTACACTGCATTGTGAAATCTTGATTTTCACATATAAAGGGCATAATCTTTAAGAGCTGGTAGGGAACTAAAGATGAATTCCAAATTAAATAAAATATTAACCTTATATTCAGTGTGCAAAAAGCCAACATTTTAGATAAATTCAAAGAAAAAATCCAAAAAAAAAAAAAATATTTTTTTTTTTTTGTCATTTACACTACATAGTGAAATCTTGATTTTCACATATAAAGATCATAATCTTTAAGAGCTGGTAGGGGACTAAAGATAAATTCCAAACGAAATAAAATTTTAACCTTATATTCAGTGTGCCAGAAGGCAACACTTTAGACCTATCCAAAGAAAATTTCCCCCAAAATTTTTTTGTTCTTTTTTACTCCACTCTATTGTATATGCTAGAAAAGTAGGAATGTTTATATAATAAAATTTCAAAGAGGCATGAAACATAAAATATATCAGATATTGCTATTCTGTACAGCTCTTTTTTAATCTTATATTAATCTGTTTTCTGTTGTTTTAAACTTCATATTCGTTACTGATAATAAAAATAATGCATATTTCAACTTTATTTAACCTTTCATAAAACTAAATTCAATATTAATATCATCATTTGTTTTTACAGTGTAGTTAAAATAAAACCCTTGTTTAAAATTTAAACTTGGTATTGTGCCAAGCGCGTTTCGAAAGAATGTCGCAAATTTTAAACACCGCCATGATCCCTATCAGGTTTTTCAGGTAGGTGTTTTAACACTAGGAATACCTGAAATTTTATGCAATCTTTATAAAAAGTACTCTGCATCAGAATTTTGAGTTAAAATAGTTAAAATTTTTTATTTAATGTTTTTCCCCTTTGTCTCTTTTATACATTTTTGTAATAAAATGTATGATTTGAACCGAAATATATTTATATGATGACAGTCAAAATGACCGCTTATGGCCATTCTACTCTTAATTCACTCCTTGGGGACGAGCGACCAGTATACGTACCACATAGCGTCTCTCAGAATCCTTGAATATTCTCACTTGTAAATTTTACCTTATTTAATTCGAGCATTTTATAAATTTCATTTAGCAACAATTTCAGTTTTGAAAAACCGTTGATAAAAGATAAATTCTGTAAAAAACTCTTGTACCGAAGGGGTTAAGCATTAAAAACTAGAGATTCACTCAATGCAAACATGTCTTGAGTTCCATAGAATGTATCTGATTAAACCATTAACACCCAGTGGCATATTTTTAGATCTTCAGACCCAGTGGCAAGAAAACGTCTGTCTGACCAGTAAATTTGAAGGCAACTTTATAATCTCTTTCACAAGATGATCTCTTTGATAAGATAACATAAACAAACCCTTCTTCTAAAAATGGTGGGAAATCTAAAATTTGAATTTTTACAAAGAAAATAATATGGACATTAATGGATTAATTCTAGTTAAATTTGTCTTTTTAACAATTTGCCTTTTATTGATTTTGTACTGCTACCTGGCATTGTATTACTCAAATACATAACTAAAAGCTGTTATCCGGGCTTTAAAAGTCAATGGTTCAAAAAGTAGGCCATCCCCGTCATTTCTTATGTTCAAATCGACCTATCTTTAAAGGTTAATACCTCATCTTATTCCTGACGATTTATTTTTAAAATCATAATCAAAACTTTTTTTTATAATTTTGTAACGATAGGTACCTCCAGCGCTCCTAAACACATTTGCTGAATGCTCGTAAATAAAAATTTGTCTATAACGAAAAAATGCTCTTTCTCAAAAACTATATGACTTACGACATTCGCTATAGTTTTCCTACAAGATTTAAATTTATGTCTACGACATCTAATTTTTTCATAATTTTAGTTTCAGTAGATTCGAAAATAGAAGGGCGAGGGACATATTTTTGCACTACATTTTCGACGATATATCATTAAATATTGCACCTAAAATAAAAATAAAATGTATTTTTGAATTCAACGTAACGAAAGCTTTCAGCTTTCACATGATATACAAAGAAAAGATTTTGTTTCTTCATTAACTTAATTAGCCAACCTGCACCCCCCCCTCCTAAACATATTTGTGAATGTTTAATAATCTGTAAATATGTGGGTCAATAATCTTTATTACCCCCCCCCCCCCCCACAAAATTGAACATTCTATATTTTATAGTTTACGAGTAAATAGGCTGTGACAGGCGAACAGACAGACACAGGAGAGATCTTATAATGGTTTCGTGTTTGCTTTTAAGTACTGAACCCTAAAAATAATATTATGTCTACTGTTCCGCCGGCTATGTAGCTTCTCCTTTGGAAGTTCTTTTAATAAAGTTTTTTCTTTCATAAGGCAATACGTGTATAAGCTTCATCTTATCAACTATTACTAATGATTTTTATTTCCGATATACTTCAAATAACTGCGATTTAAATAGTGACACAATTCAGTTTTTCTAAGGTAATTAATGTTATCAATATCCCACGCATCAGTTTGTTAATCATTTCATGGTATTTGTAAAAGCTTCATAAGTATATGTATAGAAAATTTATCATAAATTATGTAAAACATAATTAATTTAACAAAATTTAATAAATTATTTTTTTATCAATAAAAATAGATTTTATTTTTAATACAAAATATATTGATCTAGCATGTTTAAAAAGCGCAATAAAACCGTTAAAGCTAATTTTTTAATTATTTAATCAACAATTATTTACATATCAAACCTATAAAAATCTTCCCATTTACGGACAGAATCAAAATGTATTTATTTTCATTGTTTTTATAAAAAATGCAAGATTTAGAATAATATATCGAGAGAGAGGTTCAAATATATGCCTTTTAATTATATACCCTCGCATCAAAGCAACAGTAATAGTTCTAGTAATAATGAAGAAAACTAAGATGTCTGCTGTAGTGTAATGAGAAACTGTGTTTGCATCTAATGGAACAAGTTCTAAAACATAAAGTTGCGTTTAATACTATTAGACCGGCTAGCGGCAGCACAGAATATCACCTTATCGAAGTCAAAGGTGGAAATCTAGAATTATCTATATCTTGATTTACATATTAAAACGTAATCGGTCTGTCAAGTAATATCTTGGTGGAAAAACCTAAAAACCCAATTTTAAGGATTGAATAATATTTTTACCTTTATGTTTTCCTGCCCCAATCCTTCATGCCTTCATGTTTTTGGGTTTAGGATAGCACAATGGTAAAACTATGAATCAAATGCGAAAATTGGTGTTTTAATTGCTTTGTTCAAAGATATGAATTGGCAGACCGATTGCGTGTTAATGTGCGAATCGAGATTTAATTAATTCTAGATTTTCACCTTTAAATTCGATGAGATGACAGTCTGTGCTGCCGCTTCCCCGTCTATATATCTTAGGCATGTTTGATAAAAATTCCACTATATGCAAACACATATTTTTATAGCAATGAGAAAAACATTACGTTTTCGATTTGTATTGGATGTCCTATTCTTGCTGTGAAGCGACAAGAAAGAAGGTGGTACCAAAATTGACAGACAAATTCAGAGGGAAAATAGTAGGTATCATGAGAATGAAAAGTTGCTACAAAACAGGGGGTCACAACCTACTTATTTAGTTACAAATATTGGGTTGTTTAATCCTAACTGAACTTGGGTTTAGTTTTAAGAAAAATAAAAACATTGCAATGAAAACGAAACGATATCTATTTTGTTTACGTTTAAAATTTTATAACACCACAAGGTATTGTGAAAAAAGGCTGCCCAAGCAATCGTTGATAACGTATGAAATAGTAATCACAGTCCAAAATGTGTGGAGCATTAAGTACATATTGCTGGCGGGCAGAATGAAAATTTCTATCCCATTCTTTTCATAATATCTGACGTACAACAAAACAATTTTGGGAATGCCTATTAAAATTTTTATTATATCATACTTCAGTTTTATGAAAGTTAATACCGTCAGTCTAAATTGAATTACAGCAGAACATCCTGAATTTTTGATAAATGCTTCGTTTGTGGCCATGATGATGGTAAATTTATTTACTCTTAATATCTATTGCCAACCTCTCTGAATTTTTCAGTCGAATTCGGCATAACCCTCTATATACATATTTTTGAATCTACCTGTTCTTGTATATATTTAACAAATAATCTACCACTGTTGATTTATTAAATTTGTTTTAATATATAAAAAACCTAAATCTCATGCTATTATAATATGGATCTACTAATATATCTATTGAAGTTATATTAGAATCTAGATTGCATTAAAAAATACCAAAAATAATTTTACTAGAAGACATTTATTGAGGTAGAACAATTTTATTGGTTAATAGTTTGAGATATAAAAGAGGAAATATATATAAGTGTTTAAAAATTGCTAACTAAAATTATAATTTTGATAAAATTTTGTAAAATGTTTAGTGAAGAAGTTATTAACCTTTTGAGTGGTTTGACCGTACTTTTCCGTTCTTCAGAAACAACTTTAATCTTTTGTAGATAAAAATAACTGTCTTCTTCAGACCTGGTGTATCCTTTAGTATACACCTCTTTACTATTTTTTTCACGTATCTAAATAATTTTTTTAAAAAAAGGAGAAATGGATATGAATTTAATCTAACAGATATCAGATTTAAATAAAATAGCAATTTGTTTCTTATAGCTATTTTTTAGCGATCTACTTGTTATATACCGTATTTATATATATATACCGTTTATATAAAAATGCTTTGCAGCAGAAATGCACAATATGTACAAAAATGTAAGCATAAATGATTTTACCGTGTGTTAAAATACCACTTGCAGAGTCTATTAATTATTAAAATTTATTAAGTATACAATTATTTTATGTTGTGCAATGTTTCTGCAATGCGAAAAAGTAAAAAGAGAAATTCCTAAGAAATTGTAAAGGAAATGCAATTTTTATAGTTCCCACGTATCATCAAATTTTCTATCATCAAATTTTCTGTGCAAAATTTAATTCTTTATTTTTTTAGCTGTACAATCTGTTTAAGTTAATTATTAATTAATATAAATCCATAATTGAAAGTTTCAAAAGCACACATATATACCCCGTGGTTTGAAGGGGTTAAACAGAACTATATTTCAAGTTGTACATTTTCACTCTCACAGACAAGTCCACACTATTATTAAAAATAAGTCTGTGAATTCACGGTGAAACTACTGGCAGCAAAGTAGCCGAACTTTTACCGTTCCATTACTAGATTTTCCGTTTTGGGAAATAAAAAAGGAAAACTCAATTTGAAGAAATAGTAAGTATCTTTTACAAAGTTTGATTTTTAATGATAATAATTTATTATAACTTTTTAAATTAATAAATCGAATAATCGCCAAAGAATTTGAAATTTCCGAGTGATTTTAAGCTGCTATATTAATTTACTTAACTTAATCAATTTTATTTTTTATTTTGTATAATTTACCTCAAGCCGTCCTGGGGATCGAACTCGAGACCTTTTGATAGCAAAACGAATTATTACTGACTGAGCGAGCTTGTACAAAATGTGTCTTTTATGAGTTAGTGGGAAAATCTGTTGTGCTTATTAAAGATTTTCTTTCAAATGTATTTCTTAGAATATTTGTAAACGGTTTATTTTATTTTATTTTAGACTGATGCATATAATACTTATTATTTTTTAAAATCAATTTTATTTTTTAACTAGTTTAAATTCAAATGAAATAAAATGAATGAATAAATAAATAAATAAATGAATGAATGAATGAAAAAATTCTTTTATTCATCTTTTTTAATAATGTTATAGACAATGTTTTGAAATTGTTGTTCATTTCTTATTTATTTATTTATTGGCTAATTAGCTAAAAGATTTTTTTAATAAGAAAAAAATGTAGTTTAAAGGAGATTTTTTTTTTTTGTTTTCATTATTTCATGGCGCCAGTGGGATTCAAACCCACAATCTGCGCTCGCAGGGGATCAGCGCTGTAGTGTCTTGACCACTGGGCCACAGAACACCTCGCCGGACGGAGTGCCTTCGTTTTTTGTTTCTATTTCGATCCGTTTAGTTATTTTCAGGAAATATGGTGGAGTTCTGATTTGTAAAAGGAAAATGCCCTTTTGTTGTAAAAAGGGTTTTTTTCTGTGAAAGTCAGGAAAAAAATATTCGTGAATTTCAGATTTTTTTTAACAGTGCACGTTAATACGTTGACTGAGCTCCAAGTTTTCCTGCAATATGAGCCATATTTAAAGTATTATAAATCTAATGATTTAATGGATTTTTAAGGCACTGTACAATGATTAATACTCTTAAGCTTCACATTCACATTTGTATTCAAGTTTTTTTATATGTAATGTAATGTTTTATTAGAATTCTGAACAAAATGAAGATTAAAAAATTTATAAATTTGCCCTTTTGCAAGACTGCCAGAGTGTTAAGTAAATGTACATGGTGCGTATTTAAAAAAAAACAAAAAAAAAACAGTAAAGTGAAATTTTAATTGGGATTATTTTTAAAAGCATTTTTATGAAAATGCAGGAAAACCCTCAAAACATTTGGCTGGTCACCTGATACTAATTTTTTAAATGTATATATATATATATATATATATTTAAGTTAAAGAAATTTGCTTTGATTTACATAAGGTACTTCTACTCCTCCAATGTACATAATTTCACCAAAACACATTAACATTATTTATGTGCATTTCAAAAATATTCGTCTTCATTTTTATTGAACGTATTTTAAGAGAGTCATTCCTTTATTATTGGATTAAACTGACCCAAGAAATAAACGTTCATATCCAGTGGCGCCAACTTTTGAACGCAGTTATCAACCTTCAAATGATTTTGTGATGAGAGAGAACTTGAAAGTTGTTATTTCAAATTTTCGAAATTATTTCGCTGTAAACCTAACTGAGAAGGTTCAAATGTTGTTATTTACATAAACGTCGAGAACATACTTTAAAATACTCAATAACTTAAATCGCTTCGCTGTCGCTAGGTTTCGATATTATTCACAAAGTAGTTTTGTTTTCAGATGCCTTTATGTTTTTATGTAATTCCTTTTTATATCATTTGCTTTATATTTAATATGATTAATAAACGTTTTCTAAACAATCAGAAATGGATACTCAAATTTTGCGAAATAATCTTGTTTTTTGGTAAAACCGTTTCCTGGGAAATACTCGAGGCGAATATTTCGTGAAATTGAAGAAATTGCTTTCTTCGCTTTGTTTAAAGGTACAAATTTCGTCAAAAGTGCAATAAAAAGGCTGGTGGTACCATCTAACTAACAGTTTAGAAGCACCTGTATTTATTGACCGAGGAAAAAATAATAATATCTTCACGAACTGACGACTTCCGGTGCAGGAGTCCGTTGTTCTACTTATCAATCCATGTGTCCACAAATGGATGGGATTCTAAATGCAAATAGTGGATTCTACTAACAAGGAAGATCTCCATACTGGGCAAACTCATATGTTTTTGAAAAAAAAATACTAATTAAACTACTCATATATGTAATAAAGGATCAGTGAAAATTAGCGGCGGTAGAAAACATGTAAAAAAGTAAAACACTTTCGAATGTTTGGCGTGAAAAGACGAAAGTGTCACACGATTTGGCGAGCAACTTTTTCCCCCGCCAAAAGCAAACGATTTTAATGCAACTGAAAACTTTGGATTTTTAGAATCCGTGTAAATGGCATTTAATGAATTTAAGCATAAACAATGAGAGAGTTTAATATATTATATACACATGTATAGATATTAAATTGGATGTATATATATATATATTATTTGTTGCTGTAATTATTTAATTTACCTCTGGAAAAAATATTTTCATACATAAAAAATTCTTATTCAGTAAAATTATTTTCATACATTTAAGCGTATTCAAAAATAAAAGCCAGATGTTTCCGTAGTAACAAAATCGAATTGACAATGCTCAACTGAACTTTGAACTTGAAACAAGATTAATTAATTTAAATTTGAATTTCATTTTGAATCTCAAATTTTGATAGTTAAATATGTATATAAATAAATATAAATATCAATATAACGAAATTATACTTAAAGCAAACTAAAGCTGACAAAACTAAAGATATTTGATTTATCTAAACACGTTGAACATGAAACTTTTTTCCTTCAAAATGCATTTCACATTAAAAAAGTAATAAATAATAATAATAATAATAATAATAATAATTGCTTTTTGTCGCCAACGAATTTTTCATTTTTTTTATGGACAGGGTACAAAGGTTCCGCCGAAATTTTTTTATAAACGTATATATCTTCATAAGAAGAACATTCTGTTATTTTTTTCAGATTTTTCGGAATATGCCCGTATGGAGACCTTCCTTGTAAGTGTTTAAATTTTTATGAAGTGAATTGTAATTTTATCGATGCTGTTACAATTCTTGCAAGTTCTAATTAATAAAGCTGATTTATTATTATGACTTCATTATGGTTGATGAATAATAAAATGACTTGATATATAATTTATTAGCGATATTTCTTTGATCAGTAAATGTATATGGTCTGATTATTTTGGTGCTTAGAAATAACGAATTTTGAAGTGCATATTTCGGGAGATTTTATCACTTTGAGTAGATTGAGTGGGCTACCTCGTTTTGCAATTTATTTTAGCTAAAATAGAGATAAATTATCCCTCCGCATAGTTCCCATATTTATTCTTCTAATTAAATCTTTTAAACTGAAAGCACTTAGTTCCAAGGATTGCAACATCATATGTTGATTTTGCAAAGTATAAATAACACTCATGTAAAATATTTTCTTAATAAAATCCCTTTGGAAATTATAGCAGCAATAACAACTAAAGTAATTAAAGATCTTGAGATATAAGCTTTGATTAAAATTATTGATCCAGCTCTAATTAAATGCTTCAACCAACCCTTGAAGACAATCACGGAGCGCAGTTAGATGCATTTTGGGCTCGTCTTTTTGAATTAGATTTGAAGTTACGTTTCCAAATGATGTATTTTACAATTCCTACATAAAATATTCAAGAACACAAACTTAAAGTAAGAATATTAAATGAAAATTACGAGATAATTAATGTTTACGTTGCATAATGAACTGTAAAACTCATTGGAAAATCTTATTTCTCTGTTTAAGGGATCATATTACCTTTCCAATAATTTAGTTATTTTAAGTCAAAAGTGCAAGAAGAGGGCTGGCACTGCCATCTATTGAACTGTTTAGAAGCATTGTATTTATTGATAGAGGAAAAAAAATATCTTCGGGATGATACGTACTGGCGACCTCCGGTGGGGAGTACGTAGCTTTATCTATCATGTCATAGGTTCAGAAATGGATGTGATTCTAAAGGCGTACAGTAGATTCTACAGAATATTTATACATTTATAAGGTAAATTGTACTTTTATCGATGTTGTTATAATTTTTGCAAGTTTTAATGAATAAGGCTGGTTTATTATTATGGCTTTCTTATAATTAATAAATAAAAATGTGGCTTGATTAAATAATATATTAGAGATATTTTTCTTTGCTCAATAAATGATTAAAATATGCTCTTATTATTTTTTTGCTTAGAAATAGCGAATTTTTAAATGGTTGGTTGGTTGGTTGATTTTTGACGTCCGATTATCTGCGCTAGGGATATAAGACCAAGGGGGAGTGCCCTTCGTGGGGGTCTTTCTAAGGGAACCTAACCCGTATTTACGTAAGGTTCGAAGAAAACCACGAAAACTCCGAACGGTTAGGCCGACAGCCGCGATTGGGTTCGAACCCAGCACCTGCCGTCTACCAGTTGAGAGGTCCGAACCTCTCGGCCACTGGTGGGGCCCGAATTTTGAAATGCATATTTAGGGAGTTTTTATCACTTTGAGAAGGTTGAGTAGGCTGCCTTGTTCCGCTGTCTATTTTATTTAAATTGCAGCTAAATAATCACTATCTATAGTTCCAATCTTTATGCTTACAATTCAATCTTTTAAACCGAAAGCACATAATTCTAAGGATTACACCGTGATATGATGATTTTGCAAAGTATTAATAACATTCGGGTGTTATATTTTCTTAATAAAATTCCTTTGGAAGTTATAGCAGCAATAACAACTAAAGTAATTAAAGATCTTGAGGCATATGCTTTGATTAAAATTATTGATCCAGCTCTAATTAAATACTTCTATTAACCCTTGAAGATAATATCGGAGCGCAGTTAAATACATTTAGCGCTTGTCTTTTTAAATTGTGTTTCATGTTAACGTTATCAATTAGTATATTTTACAGATCCTTGTAAAATATTCAAGAACACAAATTTAAAGTAAGAATTTAAATGATAATTATCAGATAATTAATGTTTATGCTGCACAATGAACACTCATTGGATAATTTTATTTTACTATTTAAAGGACATTTTCAAAAATTTTGATTATATTTAAAAAATGGGATTCAAACGGAGATCTTACTACATTTCAATCTTCAACTAAAAGTGCATTTTGAAAGCAAAAATTTTATTATCATGTTCAATTACAATTTTTAAAAAGATTTTAAAAAATTTATTTTTTTTAACTCCGAATTTTTTTTTTTACAAATTGCTATTTTTGTCCCGTTTTTTAAAGATTTTCAAATGTTTTCAAAAGATTCATGTGCACAGGACTATATATGGATTTTTAAATGCATCTAAAATTGGGTTGGGGAAAAAGTAAGTTCGCTTTTTTTCGTGTTTTTCAAAGTGAATTCATTTATATAAATAAAACAAAACTAATCAAAATTTATTTGTTATTTTGTTCGATGACCTTTTGCCATTTTTCTGGTAAAATAATAATTCCGTCACTGTAGAATTTCTGAGAGTTCTGGGCAAAAAACTAAATAAGGTGATTTTCACAAGCCTTTTTTGAAACCAGCTTAACACCTTCAAGAGTACCGCATAGGGCGGAACAAATGGTAATCCGTCAGATCCAGGTCCGGACTATATGATGGGTTCATCAAAACTTCCCAACAAAGCTCTTTCAATTTTTGCCGAGTGACTAAAGATGCGTGTGGCTTAGCGTTGTCGTGATGGAAGAAAGCACCTTTCCTTTCGATCAATTTTGACCGGGTTTTTTAATTGCCTGCTTCAATCGCATTAGTTGTTTACAGAAGATAGTTGAACTGATGGTTTGGCCAGGTTTGAGCAGCTTATGATGAAAAATTCCTTTCCATTCCCACCAAACACTCAGAATCACTTTCGTAGGCATCAATCCGGGCTTTACCACCATTTGTGAAGCTTCGATCACGATCTTATTAGCACATTGTTGTTATACGTGATTCCCTTTTCATCACCCGTAATGATTTGTTTCAAAAATGGCTCGATTTCATATCGTTTCAGTAGCAATTCACAAATGGAAACTCTGTCCATTAAATTTTTCACTGTAAGTTTATGAGGAACCTAAGTATGGAGTTTCTTTTGGTATACAATTTTATGTAAATGGTTCAAAAGTGGTTTATGGTTAATGTTTAGTTCCGTAGCAATGTCGTGGGAAGAAATATGTCAGTCTACCTGGATTGTTTTTAAAATTTCATCGAACTTTTCAAGGATTGGCCGGCCAGGGAAAGGTTCATCTTTAAAATCGAAATTTTCGGGAGGAAAAAGAGGAAACCGATTCTGACTTTGGCGTTTACTTAAGCACTGATCACCATAAATGCCACACAAGTTTCGATGAGCCTGCGCCAATTTTTCCCTTTTTGGAAGTAAAAAAAACTAAAATGTGACGAAAATGATCTTCTAAAAATCTCTATTTTTAAAAGGCAATAACTTTTGACTGGTTAAACAGATGACGCTACCTTTATATCTAAAATTTTCTAGAAACTGTTACCTTTCAAACGTTGTATAGTATGACTTAATTGAGTAAGTATTACTCGAGATATGGGACTTTAAAGCTATCTATTGGGAAAAAACGAATTTACTTTTTCCCCAACCCAATATTACATTTACTATACATATTTTTTTAATGAAACATGTAGTGTAAAACGATGAAAAATAACACAGTTTCATATACTTTTATTTAAAAAAAATAACAAAAATCCTGAAGGCTAATTCTGAGCGCAAATATAGGAAATATATAATAAAATATCTGTAAAAAAATTTTAAACACCTATCTCAAATACAAAAAGTTCTTAGCATTTTTAAAAGATGAAAATGAAAAAAATAAGCTCATGGAGAAAAAACCATTTAAAGTTGTCATTTGTGTGAAAAATTACGTTGTGTGTATTAACAATTTTTTTAATGCCTGGTGATATAGTTAGCGTATAAATAAAAATTAGGTGTCAAAATATTCGTTATTAAGCAGTCTATCAACACAAAAAAGTGAAATCAACATTTTGACCAATTTTAAGGTAAACTATCATTTAACCCTCTCGGATCCGATTTTGTTTTTTTTTCATTTTGAGAACAAAGTTATTATAACTTTAATAATGTTGATCGTAGCAATCCAAATAGACATACTAATGTTTAAAAATTATCTCGTTGTTTGAAATGCGTCAAATGTTCTTATTTTGTGTACTATTCAATTCATATTGATATGATAATAGGCTAAGGAAGAGATTTTGAAGACGTTTGGAAAATATCGTATTACGACAGGGTTTAACAGATATTACAACTTTCTAATATTTTTTGCGTTTTATTACACGCGATTCGTTCTGAAAAATAACCTATATTTTAAATTTAAAGACTGAAATATATGTTTAAAATAAAGGAATTGCCTACGGTGCAAAGAGAAATGAGTAAACTTTTATTACTATTGTTATTACTAAATTTTAAAACATAAATGAAGTCATAATAAGAAAGGTACAGACATATACTATTATTTAAATATGTATAAAGTAACAAAATAATTGTTAAGAAAAAATAATATTCGATGAAAAGACATGTACTATTAATAGTACACCAGACCAGAAAGGGTTAATTGTGATTGAACAAATCCATTTATTATAATGTATCTCGCAATATCAGTGTCCGAGATGTGCTGCTCTCGAAGTATTGAGTTCGAACCCAAATGCGCCCATGAAAGAACCCCACGGAGGGCATCCCCCCCCCCCCGTGGCTTATATCCCACGCATTGATAATCGGCCGTCATAAAATAAACTAAACCATTTAGCGTACATCAGAAAATACATTTTAATAAAAAGCTTTAATATTATCACATTAACTAAATCAAATTGTCTTTTCTTGATTCAGTCAATAAATAAAATTAGCTGAATTAACCAATTTTATAGCGTCTGTGTTTAAATTAATAAAATAGATAAATAGAATATGCGGTAAAATTCAAAATTTAAACGATTTTCATAAATTTTACTTTATTGTTCTTTACAAAACGAAAATATTGAATTCGTGAAAATTTTCGAATTCTAGTTTTTGATGAATTTATACGTTTTAGAAGGTCCTGAAAACGATTTGACGGTTTTAAGAAAATGTCTGTCTGTCACTCTGTGTGTCTGTTTATATGTGAGTAAAATTTTGTGGGCGCTCTAATTCAAGAACTAATGCACAGAATTTCATAAAACATTAGATTCAATTAGACGTTGATAAGGTTGCTGGTTGTTGCTGATAAGGTTTTCGCGTCAATCGCCTGACAGGCAGAGCTGCTCTTTTTTTTTTCAAGAATTTGGCTATAGCTCTATCTCAAAAAACAATGCACAGATTTTCATCAATCTTCAGCTTCAGTTAAGTTTCAGTTCAGTTTCGAATTCTAGTTTTTGATGAATTTATACGTTTTAGAAAGTCCTTAAAACGATTTGACGGTTTTAAGAAAATGTCTGTCTGTCACTCTGTGAGTCTGTTTATATGTGAGTAAAATTTGTGGGCGCTCTAATTCAAGAACTAATGCACAGAATTTCATAAAACATTAGATTCAATTAGACGTTGATAAGGTTGCTGGTTGTTGCTGATAAGGTTTTCTCGTCAATCGCCTGACAGGCAGAGCTGCTCTTTTTTTTTTCAAGAATTTGGCTATAGCTCTATCTCAAAAAACAATGCACAGATTTTCATCAATCTTCAGCTTCAGTTAAGTTTCAGTTCAGTTTCGAATTCTAGTTTTTGATGAATTTATACGTTTTAGAAAGTCCTGAAAACGATTTGACGGTTTTAAGAAAATGTCTGTCTCTCACTCTGTGAGTCTGTTTATATGTGAGTAAAATTTGTGGGCGCTCTAATTCAAGAACTAATGCACAGAATTTCATAAAACATTAGATTCAATTAGACGTTGATAAGGTTGCTGGTTGTTGCTGATAAGGTTTTCGCGTCAATCACCTGACAGGCAGAGCTGCTCTTTTTTTTTTTCAAGAATTTGGCTATAGCTCTATCTCAAAAAACAATGCACAGATTTTCATCAATCTTCAGCTTCAGTTAAACGTTGACATAATATGTTGTTGATTAGGTTTTCACGCAAATTACTCTATACGCTATTAAAAATAACGGATTAACATTTCACCAAAGAACTGGATAAAGCAAAAGATTTCACCAAGTTTTTCGTTCAGTTAAAAATGACGAGAAGAGAGAATTCTGAGCTAGATGCAATAAATACGTGTTCTCGGTTTCGTAGTTGTTATCGTTGATTGGCATCACTAATCATGGCGTCTTCTTCCCTAGATTTTTTGCCGCCTGCTGTATATCCAGTTCAGCTTTAGTTTCTCGTCTGGTCGCGGTCAATCCATCAAATACTCGAGTAAGTATATTAGTGATTATTATTTATTTAATTATTATATACTTTATAATGTTTCACCCGTATGAAAAATTTGTATTTATTTTACCGTTAAATATCGATCGGTATTTTGCCTAAGCCTAAAATAATTCCCATCTGTATTGTATCGACCGCGAAATGAGTTGTTAATAACTTTGAAATGGTGGTTTAAGTATAATAATTCAATTCATTTATTCAATTTTATTCCTGTAAATTGTATAATTCTCTGAGAAATTGGTCTACTTATGATCGTGAATTATTTGCTATTTATAGTTCAATAAAAAAATTCAGTCATATGCTCGAAGGTCGTAATTTCATTATTTATACTGACCAAAAACCCCTTATATACGCATTTCAACAAAATCCTAATAAATGTAATCCTCGACAATTGAGACATTTAGACTATATTTCACAGTTTTCTATTGATATTCGATATACTAAGGCTCTGATAACACCGTGGCCGACGCATTATCACGAATTGAAATTGATTCCATTTCTCCTAATGTGCTAAATTTTAAAGAGTTTGCCACTGATCAGACAAATGATGAAGAGCTAAAACAAATTCTCGAACTCGGTATCACTTCTTTAAAATTAGAAAAACCCTATTTTCCACTCGAAGATGTCAATTTATATTGCGATATGTCACAAAAACATCCCAGACCATTCGTTCCTAAAAGCATGCGACAATCTGTTTTTTGTACCTTTCATTATTTCTCACATCTAGATTTCTCAGTGTTATGTTTATTTGAAAGTGGAGAAAGCACTTTTTATTTGCCTCTACCCACAATTAGGCCAAAGTGATCGTGATAATGACAGCACATCGCGGAGAATGGTGGCCTGCAAACGACCCACGTGACCATCCTTACTTCACTTAAAAAACAATAAAAATATTCTTATCCATGATGACATAAAATGTCATACATAAAGTTAAAAAAATATAAAATTGAAAAGGTAAAAAAAGGTTACCTGTCAAGTCCTTGGATGTTGATGACAAATAAATCCAGACAATAGGCACAATAAATTATTATGCACACAAAATTTGAAGAAAAACTATTTTTATTTCATGAAGAACTTGTTTTACTTTTTTTATGAATAAATATTTCTTCACATATTTATATTATTTTGACTCGTACATATTAATCTCTCTCTTCATAAGAAAAACCATATCATAATATATGCTAATCACAACAATTGCTATCTCCAAGCAATAAAAATTCTTTGTCAATAATATATTTTAGATATCTCAACAGGATGTAAATTATAAATCTTCTCATGACATAAAAGGAGAATATAATATTATTTCTTCTTGAAAAAGAGCAACTTTCATAATATGAACTTTCAAAAAAAACAAAAATGTATTATACTTCATATTGCATAGATACAAACCAATATTTTCTTCATAACGCCCCGTGAGTAATCAAAAACTATATATATAAAATGGGCCAGATAACGACATGAAGGAACTTTATGTAAATAAATATTTGCATCTCACGAAAAGAAAAGATTTTCACCTCTGCTTGTTTGTCAGAGGACTGGCATCACATAAAACAATTATTGAAGAAAATACGAGCACCAATAATAGCTGCAGAAAAATTATTTTTTAACGATGAGGTGATGAAAGATGAAATAGGTATTAAGTGGACTCATGATGACATACTACATCACTTATGATGCTTCCACAAGAACACCAACCAGAAGATCTATGGAGTGCGCTTATTTACGTTGAATAAACCAAAAGAGAAGGCACATAAAACGAATACATTCAGGAATGCATTAAACCACTTCATTGCTCCTCGCAGCACGAAGGGGCATTGCTCCTCGCAGCCTTAAAAAATCAGCCTATTCTAAAACCATGCGGGGATCACAGCAGCATAGAACGTAGCCCGTATAAAACGGCTTCAAAGGGGCGCGCACATGGCCCGAACTTCCACCCAAAACCTGCAGTCATCGGACCGCATCCATCACAGCTGGTGTTTCGTAGCGCAACTGACGCAGGTGGCCGCGAGCCCAGGGGAAAAAGAGAAAGGGTTATTGTAAATGCAAAATACGCCAATTTGGCAGTGAGCAACAGAGGGGGTGAGGAAAAACTAAGCCAAATTACAATATACAGTATGAAAAGATATGTAACTAATAAGAATAAAATTGATAACCATCTTAAGAGGGGAGGCCAAAGCCGGTGGCCATGTACTTAACGGCTTGAAATACGTCACCTGTGAAATTTAATTTGATAGGTTAGGGGTGTGTCCGAATAAACGGAAGTTCCACCCAAAAGAAATAGCGAGAATGTTCTCGAACAAATTTAAAACCGGAAGGAATGATTTCAAACAGAATTTTACCGGCTTGGAACATTCGAAAGCTAAGCAAGAAAGAAAACATTACAGGCGACGAAATGAAAATAAGCGAAACCGAAATTAAATTTAAATTGAGAACATTAATAAAAAGGAAGGTGATATGAAATAAAATGGCTAATAAAATTGAATTAAACTAAACATATGGGGGGGGTTATGGAGTAACCACCACACTCAGCTTCATTGGATTTAATTTCCAAACGGTTTGCATGGCCTGGCATGCGTAAGGATATAAAATCTATGGTTCGCAGCTGTACGAAATGTCAAAAAGCTAAAGTCTTCCAACACACCAAATCGCCAATTTGGACATTCTTTGGACCTGATGCTCGTTTTGCCCATATTCATGTTGATTTTATCGGACCTTTACCATCCTCCGATAACAATCAGTATTGCATGACCATTATTGATAGGTTTACGAGATAGCCCGAAGTTATACCCACACGAGACATGACTGCAGAAACAACTGCTCGTGCACTGATACACGGTTGGATATCCAGATTTGGTACCCCGGTTACTATTACTACTGATTAAGGTAGGAATTTTGAGTCTTCTCTTTTTAAAGAACTTACTAATAGATTATGCTGTAGACGCATAAGAACAGCGTCATATCATCCACAGTCTAACGGTCTTATAGAGAGATTTCATCGTCATCTTAAGAGTTCGCTTACAGCGCACAATCAAACTCAATGGACTGAAACTCTCCCCATTGTTTTACTTTGTTTGCGCACAGCTCTTAAAAATGACATCCAAGCTTCCTGTGCTCAGCTTGTTTATGGGACAAATATCAGACTACCCTGTGATCTCATTAACAGTGAGACTGTAAATCAATCCCTTACTCTTGCCTATGTGACTGAGTTGATTGAAACAATGAGGGCATTAAATCTTGTCGCCACTACAAGGCACGGCAACCCCAAAATCTTTGTAAATCCCTCATTGCAAACATGTTCTCATGTATTTTTAAGATCAGACAAAGTGAATCCTCCCTTATCACCCTCTTATACAGGACCCTATAAAGTGATTGCCAGATCTAATAAAACGTTTGACTTGGAATTAAACGGGAAACGCTGGACTGTATCAACTGATCGCATCAAACCGGCTTATCAATTATCAGATTCTTTTCCACCTTCCCTACCTCAAAAACAACATGATCCCATAAATGCTCCTCCTGTCAAACAACCTACCACGAAATCTGGTCCCACAGTTCGTTTTCCTCAGCATCTCGTAACTGACTATATTGTATAAATATTTTGTATATACATTGCATTTTGTATTGTATAAATATTTTGTAATGTGTGTACAATATTTATTTGTCGATTTATGTTTTTCTTAATGTACTGCATATATATTCTATTATTGTATCATATGTATGTATTCAAGACCTATCTTATGTATCTGTATCAAGTGCTACTTTTTTGTAATCGTGACTACGTCACTGGGGGCATACTCTATAGCGGCTCAGCTCTAGCTCAAATGTAATTCTCTCCGAACGGGAGAACTTTTTACTTTCAACGAATGGCAACTCAATTAATGGAATTACTTTTAACGAAGCGCTCTCTCATTCTCGCAGTGACGTTTTCTCGAATATTTATTGTTGTGTTTGTGAAGTTATTAAAGTCTATTTTTCTATAAAAATCCTTCTGATTAATGAGTCAATAATATTTAGCCAACATATGACCTTCGCAAAAGCTTAAAGTATGTATAAAAATACTTAAAAGACGTTAAAAAAATAGATATTATTTATTTATTATTTACCTTAGACTTTTCGGATACATTCGCATCCGTTTTCAAAGGACAAAACAAGATAATTGATTAAAAATAGAAAACAAAAAACAAAAATACTGTATTTTTTTCGCTATCTATTTTTAATCATCTTTTCGTTCTTTGCAAATGGATGCGAGTGCATCCAAAAAGTCGAAGGTAAATTATAAATAAATAATATCTATTCTAACGCCTTTTAAGTATTTATATTTAAAGATTTACGTTAATAACAATGTGAAAATTCCATCAAGACACTCGTATTAATACAGTCATTTGATTCATTGAAAACTAAAACAAACAAAATGCATGAATTTTATTTTCCCTCTTTAACAGAACAGCTCTTTAATCAATGTTAATCAAAATTAAGAGTATTTTGTAAATGTTGAGTTAATAAAATGTTGTTTCGCACATTTTAAGTGAATGATTTTTTTATATAAATTAAGATTATAAAACAGTTGTAACAGAAAGATTAATACAACTCAATTTATGTCAATTTTGTGTGTTTTCTTGTAGTAAAGCACATGATTTTGATCAAATATATTTACAGGCTTTTGAAATCTTCTTTAATTATATCCATGCGTGTGATCCACAGAGATTCTTAGAGTAATGTTTTAAACGGGATTTTATTAACACATTTTAAAGGAAGGATGCTAATACTAGTTTTTTATGCAATGGGCAATTTTTTAACGATGAAAAACTGCTCCAAAGTGATAAAAAATATGGAGAGAAAAACAGAAAACTAAAAGATGGAGATGAGAAAAGAAAAACTGTATTATAATAAAGTGAAATAAAAGTTTTCAGAGTTAGCAAAATGAAAGTTAAACTAAAAACAAGAAGGAAGTAAGAGAAACAGCGAAACTCAGTTGCAGTAATAAAAAAAAATCTTTAAAAAAAAAACTCTTTGAAAATGAAGCGAAAATTCTAATACATTTTTGAAGATAATCCGCCTATCAAAATTGATTAATTAAATTTTAGATTAAATAAGAGTTTGTGAAATATTTATAACTCCACTTAGATCTTTGTTTTATTTATTTATTTATTTATTTATTTTTATTTTCATTTCTTTATTTTATTTTTATTTTTATTATTTTAATTTTATTGCATTTTATTAGAGTTAGTAAATGTACAAATATTACAACAGAAATTCAAAAATATTTCCTAATTAATACTTTTCTCTCATAATATGTTAACTTCAAGAAAGCGGAAAGATGCAAATCAAAAATAAATCATTCTTTTACGTGTATTTTTCTTTTGTATATCCAGTAATGCTTTTGGAATATGATAAAATAAAGGATTCGTTACGCATTCCAAACTTTAGAACTATTAATAGATATGCTAAATTTATTTTACAACAAGTTATTTTAATGTCACTTTAAAGTATCGTCGCGTCGGGTACAAAAGATTAGAACGGGAAAATGTACCAATCTTATAATCTTCAATAATTCAAATATTTAGTAAATATTTTCATTATTAACTATGCAAATGCATTCAGTTTCCCTGTTTATTTGTACATTTTACAATTCTTTAATTAAATGGGAAAAGTACGAAATTAATAAAAATCATATTTGTATTATTAATTTAAATTATTGTAAAAGGAATAAAATGAGACTTATGTTTGTGTTTGAATTTATCCTTTTTTGACAATTTTAGGTATTTGAATTAAATAATTCTCGCTTGTAATATTAAATTTTTTTTAAATTCTCATCTATGTAAAAGAAAAATACTCAATTTTGTTAAAAACATGTATGCAAAATTTTTACAGTAATTATCCAATGACAAATCGCCTTATTTTAAATCAAATTCAAACTGAAGATAACTGCATTATTATCGTTAATGTATATTCCCTGATCTTAAAATTTCTGCAATGATTTTTATTGTAAATAAGACATACTTAGCAGAAAACTGAGGTTTGTCATTTATTAAATTCTGCCAGACGTGACTAGAAATTATAAAAGATGATAATTATTTTCCCATGAAAGAGTAAAATCCCATAAGTTCTTTGAATTAAACCTGCCAATAAAAAACACGTAAACTATAAAGCTCACAACTACTTTTGAATATGGGCTGGAATTTATAAAGATGTTATAAAGTCAAAAAAATCATAAATCTGCTAAAAATGCAGTGAACAAAACTCATTCCATGGATGACAGACTGTTAGTCTTTTACGATAAGTGCAAAGGAAATTCGTGTAACATTTTTGCAACACTAACTGAACATACAGTAGAACCTCGATTATCCGAAGTAATTGGGACCGATCCTACTTCGGATAATCGAGAATTCATTAATAATCATGTAGTTTAACGTATAGTATCGTCATTGAAATATTATTAAGACTTATTTTAACTGTTAAATACTAAATTAAAATTATAAATGAAAAAAAACTTATTTCTGAAACATGTTTTATTTTTACTTTTACTAACTTTTTGACACTTGTACAAGAATTGAGCTTATGAGAAGGAATTTTTTAAAAAGGATTTCCAAAATATTTATCCCCACACGTAGTTTGGAAAGGACGGCTTGCATACAAAAAAAAAAAATTTGGGAAAAAATTCCCCTTAAAAATACATGTTTGTTATGAGAAAATTTTGGATGTTAGTAAAAAGTAAAAAAAAAAAAAAAATGCAGAAGAAACCGACTTCGGTTAATGGAGAGTTTCAGTTGATCAAAATTCGGATAATCGAGGCTCTACTGTAATAATTAACACTTCTAACTAGAATCATTTTCAATTGTATTGCAAATGTGTTGCGAATGCGTTGTACCAGGAATAAGATTCTGTAAATAAAAAATGTTGTTAATGAGATGTGAGTATAGATGATGCCTTAAAAACAAACCTAATAATTTTTACAGAAATGCAGTTGTCGATATTTATTGTTAAAATTTAGTCTGCTCACTCAGCAATCTACTGCATTTTTTATATGGAATAACTGTCTCATATTTCGTTTTTTTAATTTGTGTTATTTGAAAAGTGCCATGTAAAAAATATTTTGAAAGTGTTTTACAGTGTTCTAAATTAGTAAGGTGTTTACAATGTGTTGTTAGTTTGGGGACAAAGTGTTGTGCAGCACAAAAACATTTTGTATATGAAGAATTCTAACTCACAACACATTAATGTGTTGTAAATTTAGTGGCAAAAAGTGTTCCTACGCTTATTTTTGAGTTTGAGAATTTGAAGCAAATATATATTTTACTATAAAATACATACCTGTTCAAAATTTTTAAAATTAATTGAACAATACAAATGAATTGAATGAAACTTCTTTAAAAACTACAATGCTAAAATACGCTAGGCATTTTGAAAGATCCGAGTCCTTCTTCGTCAGGCGCAAAGAACCCCTGCGTCTACTATGAATGCTGCGGCACGACTCGGGAACACTAAGGAGTCAGAGTCGTGCCGCTGCTTTCGTAGTAAACACACATCTTCTTTGGGCCTGACAAAGAAAGAGTCGGATTTTTCAAAATGCCTTGCGTATTTTAATATTTTATGGTGTTTTTAAGAAACGTTTATCATTTCGATTAATTAACAGCAGTTTCAACTTATTTCCTTTAAATGAACAATAGTTTTATAATGAAACTTTTTTCAGTGAATATACACAAACTAATTTGTGCTGCAAGAAAATTACCAGGAATAATTACCCCGCCTAAACGCAAACCCAAATAACTTACATTCTCTGTGAGGTGATTGTTCACACATTAGAAAATACGCGTAAAGCTTTAGATTAGTTAATGCTGAATAGCTCAATTACTATCAATGAATTCTGTACAAAACATTAACTACGTTAACTGTAATCGCTGAATTGACAGAGAGATTACTGATTCAGAGCAAGGTGGAGTGTTAACTATTATCTTTGACACGTGAGTCTCGAGTTCAGATGAATCTCGAGATAAAGCCATTATTCACAAGCAATTTGTCAATGTGCTATTTTATATCTAAAGATGTTATTTTCTATCCATTAGAGAAATAATAGAGGTGTGCGTGTAAACAAAACCGTGTGATTCTTCTAAATATGAAAATTCTGTTTCATATAACTTTCATAGTTGGATAGAAGAATTTTGAAATGGGTTAGCGGGTTTAATAAGAATAAATTTGTAAAGTTGGGAAGTTTCCAGGTTAAAACATGAATGATAGAATTTACAAATGAGCCGAATAGTATGAATATAATATTAAATGGTTTTAAAGGTATTTACCCTATCTCCCAATAAAACAAAACACTGGAAGGAATAGTGGGCTGAGCTACTAAAAAACACCATATTTATTTACGTAGAACATAACACATTGGGTAATCCCAGGGTTATACTCGGAAAACTTCGACATACAAAATTAATTTTACATCCTCAAAGTGGCAATCAGTGGTTTTACTGATAAATATCAACACTTTAACACGAAAATAACGCAATCGTTGGATGCATATTCCCTCCCGCGTTGCTCATTGCTCATTTTAAGTATTTTTAGAGCTTAATATTAGTTGTTGTTTTTTAAACCGATTTTTCACACAGTCAGCTGCCACGTATTTCAGACAATGCATTTCTGCATGCTTCCAGTTAATGATAAAATCATACAAATTTCAAGTTCGTTTAATATTGTTAATACGGACATGGGCAACGCCGGGCGGGTCAGCTAGTAAAGTAAATAAAGCTCATTTGTGTTCAAATTACTCAAATTAATCATTTACAAAATTGATTCATAGCATAATGAAGCATAATTCAAATTGATTAAAAACGTAGTTTTCAAATATGAAGCCTCTAAAACTATAATAATTATTCTATAAAATCCCACAAAATAAGTATGAATTAATGCCTCTTGCATATTTTTCAACACAGGCAAGAATGAGGATATAAATTTTTTTTCTATCATACTCGTGCAAGAATAAATAAACAAGTAAGGAAACAAATTACTCAAAAAATCACCCGTTTACTTTAATTTTCTAAAGATTAAATAAAAAGTTCCCGCAAAAAACTCAACTCATATTTAGTAAAATTCCCATCAAAACAAGCATTAATTACCCTAATTTGCGGTTTTTATTATGCTTAAGAATTGATTAAAACATTTTTTTATATTGGAAACCCTGTAATAGGATAATATATTTTCTCAGAATTACGATAAAGAAAATAAAACTTTTTTTAAACAGGAAATCTTTGAAAGCTTAAATTTATACAAACTATTCACAAACACTTTTAAAATTGTGAAATTTTTGATAGCATAAGGAATACTTAATAATTTTATTAAAACACTTTTTATGATAGAAAACCTGTAATAGGATGACGCATTTTTCCAGAATTACTATTACTACTTTTGTTAAACAGTAAATCTGTGAAAGCTTCCATTTACCCCCCTATTTCATACGAACTATTCCCAAATACATTTAAAATATTGAAATTTTTGATAGTATAAGGAATACTTAATAATTTGATTAAAACATTTTTTATGATAAAAACCTCAAATAGGATGATGTATTGTCCCAGAATTGCGATAAGGAAAATAAGTTAATTGCTTTTATTAAAAAGTAAATCTGTGAAAATTTACATTTAATATCTAGTTTTATAACGAACTATTAATAATTATATTACGAACTATTATAAAACACATTTAAAATTAGGGATATTTTTGATTTTATAAAACAATATTACCGAGTTAGATTGAATCTAGTTTGATAAAAATAATTCCCTAATCCATTTTTGGGGGGAAAGTATAACAATATAATATTTATATACACGCAGTGCAAATTCTCAACACATAAAAATAAATATATTTTAGATCATTTTTTGTCAACGTATTCACACCACATTAATGTGTTGTGAATTAGAAAACTTCACATACAAAATATTTTTGTGTGTCGAGATTGTGTTCGTAACATGTAGCAAAAGTGTTGCTGTCTCGAAATGTGTTCTTAATATGCTGCAAAAGTATTGCTATCTAGAAATGTAATTTAAATGTAGTGTTATTAATTGCGTTGAAATAGTGTTATAAACAGTGATGATGAAAATATTTTCTTGCAATAGTGTTATGTTGCACGACATTTTGTCACCAAATAAACAACACATTGTAGACACCACATACACTGGTGTCCAAAAGTGAAACATAATTGGTAATTAAGTAATTATTTTTAAGTAATGAAAGAAATATGAATCGGAATGTGCTGAAACTCCAGGTGTGTAAACAAAATAGTACGCTTCACATATTTTCGCGAAGAGTTTTCCCCGAAATCGAACAGGGGACCGTCAACAAATTGAAAAATAACGAAGATCTTTTGATAACCCTGTCAAAACTAATGTAGCAAAAGCGTTTCAAACTGCACATTATGATTAATTGGCTTATTGTAATGTACTGTGTTAATTTTTACAAGGATAGCATGTATACTCGTAGAGAAATTAAGGTTTTTATAAAAACAGTCCTAAGTTTTTTGCTTATAATTTGCAGAGTTCTTAATATAAATTAATGTTCTTTTTGAAAAAATGAGAAACATCATTGTACACAATACCCTGTCATCAGAATTAAAAAATAGTAAAAATTGTATGACAAATGAGCAGGCTTACTAAATAATTTTTTACTGCGCATGCGTGAACGCTATTAAAATTTCAATTGCATATTATGTTAGTTAAATGTATAGAGCAACTTTTGTGAAAGTCTCGAAAACATAGCTTAAAAATTCTGAAAATTATCGTTGATAGAATGAGATCAAAATCCTTTATTCACTAAATGAAGCAAAAAGATGAGGGGCTGTATCCATATTCCATTGTTTAGTGCCTACACAATATTGCACGTACAACTATATTTAGGTAAAACCCCTGATTTTTTTGCCCACTTTAGGAATAACGGATTTTGAGTTGATTCTATAGGCGACCATTTTCAGAATTTTCAAGCTATGTTTTTGAAACTTTTACAGAAGTTGCTCTATACATTTAGCTAACACAATATGCAAATGACATTTTGATATCGTTGACGCATGCGCAACGAAAAATTATTTACTAAACATACTCATTTTTCATACAATTTTTATTATTTTTAAATTCTGATGACAGAGTATTGTGTACAATGATGTTTGTCATATTTTCAGAAAAGAACATTATTTTATAATAAGAACTCTGCAAATTATAAGCAAAAAACTTGGAAAAATTTAGGACTGTTTTTATAAAAACCTTAATTTCTCTTCGAGTGTACATGCTATCCTTAATAAACACAGTACATTACAATAAGCCAATTAATCATAATGTGCAGTTTGAACACTTTTGCGATATTAGTTTTGACAGGGTTATCCAAAAGATCTTCGTTCTTTTTCAATTTGTTGACGGTCCCCTGTTTGATTTCGGTGAAAACTCTTCGTGAAAATATATGACGCGTACTATTTTGTTTACACACCTGGAGTTTCACCACATTTCGATTTATATTTCTTTCATTACTTAAAAATAATTACTTAATTACCAATTATGCTTAACTTTTGGACACCAGTGTAATTCAGAACACTACTGAACATCATATATGAAACACTTTCAAAATTCTTTCTACATGGTGACTTTAAAATTACACAAGTTTAAAAAAGGGTTAAAGATAGTTTGCTTTATAGAAAAAAAAATGCGGGAAATTATTGAATTAGTTGATTAATTTTACCAATTAATATCAAAAACTGCATTTCTGGAAAAATTATGTAATTTTTATCAACACATTTGTAAAAATTTTTGCCTGGCACAACATCTTCACAAGACAACCCAAAATCTTCGTTAACCATTTACACGCCCAATTAATATCGCAATGTAATTACATTTTTTCCTAAATTACAGTTTCAAATGTTTTACTTTATGCATACAAATCTCGAAAATAACAAAAAAAATATTCCTGCAGTATTTTTGGCTGTTTTCATTTCAGTCTTCGCATTTTGGAACATGATTATCGATTGACAAAGTATGCGATTATAACAAATTATTTTCTACTATATGCTATTATAGATTGTTTTAGAGTATTTTCTCGAATTCCAAAAACATTTAGATTCTTAGCGGTCAAATATAAAATAATATAGATAAAGCTAGAAAACCAAAAACAAATATTTTTTATGCAAATTAATGAATTTACATATTGCTTATATCTGTGATAAATGCTTAAACATAATTATTTTTTTCAAAAGTTTAAATCAACCTTATATTTTATAGGAAAAATAAGGACATCCTCATTATATTGGAAAATATATGTTTTCTATTTCAAATAATGCCAATGTTCCCAAATGGTAACATTGCCGTTTAAACGGTTAAGAGTGTTAATTATTATGCTCAGTTAGTCTTGAAAAAGTGTTTCACGAATTTGAAGAGTAGGATTTAACCTTCGACATTCACAATAGTGTGTTTAACACTTTCATACAAGCCATCAAGCATTCCTCAATTAATATTAATTATTGAAGAAATTAATACAAAATTGAGATTTTCAAATACAAATTTATCTGAAGTTATCTTTAGTTAATAGATTAATAGAAAGATCACATCTAGTTACATTCCATACTATTATTCCAATATTCCATATATATTCCAATTTCATATATCCTCCTCAGTCCTGAGACAAATTTTACGTGGCACTACAAAAAACAGTTTAAAATTATTGTAAAACATTTCCAAAGATGCACCAGTCTACATATTGATGCTTCTAACATGCATACACGTATTAAAATGTCTAGATGTAATTTCAATAATTCTAGAAGCATTTATATTAATTTAAAGCATGTTTTTAGTGTCACCTCCAGGCGACATCAGGACTGAGATTGATATATTCCAGAAATTAAGAGAGTTATACTTGAAAATAAGTGAAGTGATCCAAATTCGGTTACTCTCTCCTAATCAAGTTAAATATTCCCGAATGTTGAAATGATTTTCACTTTTTATTTCGCGAATAATCAAAACTGGCGGATGATAAATCCGCGAATGTTAAGGAATTGCTGTATAAAAAACTATTAAAATTTATGACAATTTTAATTATTCAACTTTATCATTTGACATTTAAATTATTTCAATATTTAATCATTATAACAGTAAAACATAATACGTATAATGTCAAACATGTGTCAAAAGAAGCATTAATTATCATTATTTATACTAATTCGACGCTATAAATAATAAACTAAAACTATTAATTTACGTCCATTAATAGTAATACCATAAAATATATATTAGGGTAACATCCCCAGTAATTGGCATGCACCAGTGATTGGCACATCCTACAAACATGTCCTAAAATAAGATTTATATCCAGTCTTTTAAAAATGCAAGACCATATACCAGTTATATGCTCATTTACGTTAAAGATTATAACTTTGATTTATGCTACTAGATGACAATAGTGCCTAGGAAAGAGAAACAATTATGGCTTGTATCAAATTAGCCATTTTTGTTGCAAATGCTTCTTCTTTGGCTTAAGGAAGGCATGCTTTTCAATTCATTATTATCTGATTTATAATATATTTTAAATTTTAATTGACAGCAGTTTTGTTTAGTTAAAAAAGGTTACTTTAATTGTGTAAAAGTATTTTCGACACAAATATTTGAATTTCTAATTTAATGATAGATGCCAATTAATGGTGCTTCAATCTTGCTAGTTCCAAGTAATTGGCACCTATTCCAATTACAAGGAATTCGCAAGGAATGTGAGATTAAACCACTTATTTTGGAAGTACTTTTAAAGTTATAGACTAATTTTGTTTATCATTTCTTTTTATTTGAAAATATAAAATATTATCAGTAATTGGAATCCATTAAAGCTTCATATGACAGTTACTGGGGACAGCACGACAATTACTGGGTATTAATATAAGTATATTGTATTGTTTTAAAGTGTTCACATTTCAGACTAAAACGTTGTTTTCTTGCTCTCAAAAACCTGAAATATGGCATCTTCATCTACAGTAAATTCATTTAAAACAATTAAACCCAATGCAAAATGTAAAGTTTTTTTTTAAATATAAACAAGTGCCAATTACTGGATCATAAGGTGTCATACATTGGTGCTCTAGGTGCCAATTACTGGTGATTTCAGCAACTTTTTATAAACATATTTTTATAAAAATACTTTTTAATTTTTTTTTTTTTTTTGTTTTTAGTGGGCAAGATAGATGCACAGATTTGCATTCTTTGATTAAAAAATATTTCCAAGTAAATATCTTATTTCTTTGTAATGAAAATTAAAGTAAGTTTAAAGACAAATTCTTAATGTGCCAGTTATTGGGGAAGTTACCCTATATCTTCATTTTATAATAGAAACTGACATCACGTACCTGTGTTTTATGCCCATTACATTTTGTATTTTTTATGTTTAAAGGAATCAATCGAAACATGTCAATGTCTTAATATTTTTTATTGACATTTGGTGTCTTTTACGCAATTTCATAAAACGCAACTAATTTTTTTTTTAGTTATTTGCATATATCATTTTTACTTAATTTCTATTATCATCTACACTGTATTTTTCTTATCCTAGAACACAGGTAAAAGTGAGAAAATATTTTTAAGATAGAAAATCTTTAATAGAGCGACGAATTCCTCAGTGATTTCAATATAATCAGAGTGACTTTCAATACAAAGTTAATTCCATAAAATCACACATCTTTATGAAATAATGCATTCCCAGCCACATTTAAAGGATTTCAATGTTAAATCGCATCATGCAGTATTTGCGCTTCAGTTTGAATCAAGCCTGATAAGGGTAATTCCCTAATCTAGTTCCATGTGAAAGCATAATAATAAAATCTTTATAGACGTACCATTTTCCTTCGACGTTCAGACGATATAATTTGATGTCTTCCATAAAAGTTATCAAGCGTTTAGCAAATAAGAATAGTCATTGTTATGGTAATTTTCAACTTTGTCGCTATAATTTATTCATAAATCCCTAAGCATCTTAAGAAGACTTTTTAGATTGATGGCAAAATTTAAATTAAATTCACTTGCCGATGAAATGATTTCTTTATATTTAATAATACTTTTAATTTATTAAGCTATTACATCGGTGTACTTTCAATATGAAGGTGAATTGAAATCTGTATGAGTATTACTTTAATATCAAAAATTAAATTAAATAAGTAAGAACGAAGAACAAATATTTACTTCATTAATAGCTATCTTTGAACATTTCCTATAAGTGCTTTAATTTATCTTGAAATTTTTAATTTGCATGCAATTATTTGTAGGTGAAGTTTACTATAAGGTACTGTATAAAAATCCTGTATAATAAAAAAAGCAGATGGTATTGACAGAGACATACAAAAGATTTCGGATACTATACTGTATCCGAAGTACTGTATGCTATAACACTAAGATCTGAATATTTTTAGAACTTCGTTATAGTACAAACGCACCTCTTTTGCTACTCTTCAAGTTCAATTTCGGACTCGTTTATGTGTTCTGCTGATGACTGAAAGAATCAATCGAAACATGTCAATGTTTTAAAGTTTTTATTGACATTTGACGTCTCTTAAACCTTTCCATTAAACACTACTAATTTACATTTTTAAGAGTTATTTTCAAATAAATTATTTATTTAATTTATGCTATTATTTACACTGTATTTTTCTTATCCGAAAACAGAGACAAAAATTAGAAAATATTTTTAAGACAGAATAGAAAACCTTTAACAGGGGGAAGAAATCTTCAGTGGTTTCAATATAATGACAATGACTTTCAATACAAAGTTAATTTCATAAAATTATACATCTTTATGCGAAAATGCATTCCCAGCCACATTTAAAAGATTTCAGTGTTAAAATCGCATCATGCAGTATTTGCGCTTCAAATTGAATCAAGCCTGATAAGGATAATTCCCTAATCCAGTTTCATGTGAAAGCATAATGATAAAATCTTTATAGAGATAGCTTTGTGTTTCTACGTTCAAAAGATACAATTTGATGTCTTTCATAAAAGTTATCAAAGGTTTAAAGAATAAGAATGGCAATTGTTAAGGAAATTTTGAACTTTATTGTTGTAATTTGCAAGTCCCTAAGTACATTATGAAGACGTTTCAGATATATGGGTAAATTTAAGTTAAATTTACTTGTCAATGTAATGATTTGTTTATATTTGATAATAATTTTAATTTATTAAGTTATTATAATGGTACAATTAAAATATGAAGGTGGATTGAAATCTGTATAAATATTATTTTAATATCTAAAAATTATTAAATTAAATAAGTAAAAACGAAGAATAAATGTTTACTCGCCTAATGGCTATATTTGAACATTTATAGATTAAAACTTAAATTTATTCTTTACAAGTATTCTTTAAAATTTAATATGGGGGGGGGAGAGGCAGATAGAACAAATTATGACACACCTGAAACTCCATATAATACATATATCTTTTATTGCATTACAGTTCATTATTGATAAAATAATAAAATATTTTTTTTTAATTATATACATTTTTTTACAGAAATTAATTAATTTATAAAGGGTTTTTTAAAGATCTCTCTTCCTGTGTCTTAAAAATTTTATTAAAGGACTTTCGGGGAAACGTGGCACGGGCGAACGCGACGTAGAACGTTTAGCGACCTCCTTTCGAACAGCGGTTAGCACAATAAAAAGTTTAAGCTTTGAAGAAGGCTTTTGTTTTAGCTATACTGTAAAAAGTAACATTTTTACTACGCTGAATTTAGTTTTATGAAATGCTAAATGAAGTTTTAATATGCGCTGCTTTTATTGAAAATATCGTATTAAATTCATTCAGAGAAAAAGAGTTATACAAGATAGTAATATTTGATATTATTTAGGCTTCATATCTCTTTGAACATTTACGGTATATCCATAAATACGTTTCAAGTATATACAGCTATACCCAAAACAGCGTTGTATAATTTTATTTTAAGTAGTTTAATTTTTTTAACGACGATTTGTTTTAGTAATGCAGATAATAATTGGTACATTTAATTTAAGAAAATCTCAAGCGCAAGTAATACTCCCATTCGAGGATCAAGTGCGAGTAATACTGCTCTACTGTGAGTAATTACTGCGAACTTTAATGCAGCTTAGAAGAACCATATACTGAGAGATTTATATCAAAATGTAGAAAACGTCAATTCATGTCCAGGAATAACTTAATATAAAGTTTGATAAAATTCTGTACATTAATTCTGAAGATTCTATTGCAAAAATCGAACAAAATGCAGCATAGCAGCGCCATTTTTGTGTGATTTAAACCAGAATATCAAAAACGTCAAGGATTTTCGAATCTGATGTTTCATGAAAATTCGTGAATTAGATTTTGAGATTGAGCGATTGCAGAAATTTTAAATAATTCGGCATAGCAATGCCACCATTCGACCCATTTACACTTATTGTAAGCAAACATCAATTCATGCAAGAACTAACTGAATCTGAAGGTTTATGAAATTCCCTGCATTAATTCAGGATATAGAAACTATTGAGAAAAACGCAGAAAAGTCAGCATAGCAGCGCTACCTGTGAGCGATTTATATTAAACACTAATCAGCATCAATTTAAATCAAAGTCTATCTAAATACATTTTTTTATTAAATAATGTGCATAAGTTCTTGAAATAGAGCGCCCAGAAAATGTGTGTCACATATAGACAGACAGTTACAGAAATTCAGACTCTCAGACAGACATTTTGTAAAAACAAGTGTTTTGGTATTTCTGATCCCTAAAACGTGTAAATCCGTCGAAAACCGGATTTCGGAAATTTTCACGAATCCAATAATTTTTTCTTATAAAGATAGAAGAAAATAAAAAAGAGATACAGAATAGAAATATTTGGTATTATTTAAGCTTCATATCACCTTAAACCTTTAAAATAAACCAATTCATACGTTTCTAATATCTACAACAAGCCCTACGTTGTATGGTTTTTTAGAAATTGTTGTTATTCTTCTAGCAACGAATTTTTTAATTAACACAGTTAATAATTCATAAATATTTTGTACGGAATTCTCTGAGCGCGCGTAGTACTCGCACTTGACGGCTTTGTTTAATTTATTTCCGCCTCATCGAAAATTGAAAACTAGTCGAAAATGGCAATCCCAAATTTTTTATCTGTCTCATACATGTTAATGCTTCAAATTTCTCTATCACAGTGCCAAAATTGAATGGCATTCTATGCCCATCATGGGGATCACATGAAATTACGTGAATTAGTTCTTAAGTTATAACTATCGCTAAAATTACGTAATTTACGCAAAATGCACCCCAGCAGCGACTCTTGTTGAGTGATTTACACCAAAAGTTAATTTGCAACATCTAACTTAATCTAAAGTTTGACGAAAATCCGTCTATTGGTTCTTAAAATACAGCTACTGCGAGAAATCGTGAAAAATGCAGTATGGTAATGCTACCTTTTATAGTAATGTAACAGTGTGTAACTGTATAGTAATGTTGGGCGATGTGAACTGAAATGCAAAAAACTTCAAGTCCCTTTAAGGATTGGTTGAATCTGAAGTTTTCTGAAAAGCTGTGCATTAATTCTAGGGCAAGAGTAATTCGAGAAATCGCAAAACATCCTGCATAGCATCACTATCTTTTGAGCAAATCACACCAAAATTTAGAATACGTCAATGTCTGCCAAGGATTAACTGAATCTGAAGTCTGATGAAAATCCGTGGATTAGGTTTAGAGATTGAGCTGTTGCGGAAATCGTGAATTTTGCTGCATAGAAGCGCCATCTGATGAACGATTTATATCAGGAAATAGAAAACATCAAATTACCTCATTGCCTAATGAAATCTGATGTTTGAAGAAAATCCGTACATTCATTCTTGAGATAGAAATATTGCGGAAATCATGTATAATGCTTCATAGCAGCGCAACCTCTTGACCTATTTACACAAAAAACTAAGCAGTACCAATTTATATTAAGCTAGGCACTAACTGAATAATTTTTTTTATTAAATCCCGTGCATTAATTCTTTAGATAGAGTACCCAAAATATTTGAGTCACATACAGACAGAGACTCACTGATTCACAGACAGTCAATTGGTAAAAACATGTTTTTTTTTTTTGTTTTTTTTTGTTTTTTGTTTTTTTTTTTTTTTTGACCCCTAAAACTCGTAAATTCGTCGAAAACCGAATTTCGGAAATTTTCACGAATCCAATACTTTCTTCTTGTAGAGATAAAAGAAAGTAATATATATATATGTGTGTGTATGTGCGTATTTTAATATTCCTTCATCCTTTAATAATGTTTTTACGTATCGTATCAAAACAATTTAAAAATCTTACTAGTTTATTTACATAATGTAAATAATATAGTAATTAATAATATAATAATAATGCAGTATTATAATTATTTCGTGTTCAAATATAAATGAAACAGAGAAAAATTATAATTAATCTTAATTAGTCGTTTAATTAATCTTAAACCAGATTGTCGAATTTTCACTAGCTGATGACTACGGAAAGTTTTATATAATTGTAACGGAACTACATCAATATTAAACCCGAAATTAGGCATGATTTTTTAATCTAAATATTAAACGCTTACATAAAAAAGTGTTCAAAAAACTATTTTTACATTTATTATTATTTTTTTAATTGGGCATAAGACTTGCCGTAAGTCATTTTATGACAGAGAAATTATTATAGGACTAGGGACGTGCTCTACCGTATTTCCAATGTAAACAGAATAACATTTATTGCCCCATAACTACTTAAATTTATCTCAAATTTTATAAAATATATTCCCAGGCGCATTTTAAATGAATCAATTTTTAATCATATCCACAAAATATTATAGCTTTAGATTCAATCTAACGTAACGATGGTAATTCCCTAATCCAATTTCTTGAAAAAGCATAATAATAAAATCTTTGCAGACACATTTATCCTTCTACGATCATGATAGTGCAATTTAACGAGTTTCATAAAAGTCATCAAACGTTTCTTAATCGAGAAGACCTTTCGCACAGAAAATATCTGCTCTGTCATTATAAATTGTTACGCAAGATTCCAAGTACGGTTTAAATATTTAAACATTTACATCAAAATTTGAATGTATGTAGTTGAGTGTCAACCCAATAACTTTTATTTAAATATCATGAAACGTTTCTATTTTAAAAAGAAAAGGGAAGAGAAATTTAATGTTATACTAAAAATGTCAATCTGTGAATCTATACTATAAATAAATCAATTATAGCGAATGATACGTGATTTTTTTTTTTTTTTTTTTGTGGCCCTGTACATCAGGTATTGAATTTATATAAAGAAGTAAAATGTAAAAAATATAAAAACGCATGCCGAAATTGAAAATGAACTTACAGCAATTATTACTCAAAAACAATAGTGTAACCGATATTTTTGTGTTCTTGTAAATAGGTAAGAATGATGCGTGAATTATTTTGTGCAGCCCTGTATATTAGTTATGCAATTTATATACGAGTAAAATGAAAAGAAACAGTTAAATATAAAATTTTAAAAGTCATTTCCAGCAATTATTCCTCAAATATTTGCAACTCAAATTAAAGTAACCGATTTCTTTTGTATTTCCCTGTATATGAATTAAAAATGCTATTAGTGCTATATTCTGTCATAATTATTTTACAGGGAAATTCAGTGATTTTTATCATTTTCAATGTATTTGAATTAGCTTAATCTCAATAAAATACCTGTCAAACGATTTTTCTCCCATATGCCATAATGCAATGGAATTCTTTGGTGTGCCTCTGTAAATGAAATATTAATCCCACATAATTCATATACAATACCAAACACGCGAATGAAATCTTATTAAAAAGTGTTTTAAAAAACCTATTTTTACTTTTTTTATGCATGCAATATTTACCGCAAGACCTTTTATGACAGTAAAATTTTAATATATTTCTACCGGCGTGTTCTTCCGTATTTTCAATATTACACAGAATAACATTTATTGACCAATAACTACTTAAGTTTATAGAGTCTCAAATTTTATAAAATACATTCTTAGGTGCATTTTCAATAAATCAATTTTTAATCATATGCATGAAATACTTTAGCTTTAGATTGAATCTAACATAATGATGGTAATTCCCTAATCCAATTTCTTGGGAAAGCATAACAATAAAACCTTTGTAGGCACATTTTTCCTTCTACGATCACGATAGTGTAATTTAATGAGTTTCGTAAAAGCCATCAAACGTTTCTTAATCGCGAAGACCATTCATGTACAAAATTCTGCTCTGTCATTATAATTTATTACTTAAGATTCGAAATAAGGTTAAAATATTTAAAAATCTGCGTCAAAATTTAAATGTAGATAGTTGAGTGTCAACCTAATAATCCTCTATAAATCTCGTGAAATGCTTTTATTTTATAAAGAAAGGGGGAGAGAAATTTAATTTTATACTACAAATGTCAATCTGTGAATCTATATTATAAAAAAAATAATTATCTCGAATGGTACGTGAATTTTTTGTGCAACCCTGTATATCAGGTATTGAATTTATATACAAAGAGTAAAATGGAAAAAAGCATGCCGAAATTCAATATGAACTTACAGCAATTATTACACAAAAAGAGTAGTGTAACCAATTTTTTTTGTGCGTCTTTGTAAATGGGTGAGAATGACATGTGAATTCCTTCGTGCATCCCTGTATATGAGGTATATAATTTATATACAACGCAAAGAACCAGTTAAATATAGAAGAGCATACCAAATTTTAAAACTCACTTCCAACAATTATTCCTCAAAGATTTGCAACTCAAATTACTGCAATCGATTACTTTTGTGTGTCCCTGTATATGGATGAAAAATGTTATGAATACCTTATTCTATCATAATCATCTTATAGTGAAATTCAGTGATTTATATCAGTTTCAATACATTTGATTTAACTTAATCTCAGTAAAATACTCTGCATATGATTTTCTCCCCATGTACCATAATTTAATGGAATTCTTTTGAGAAATCTTGTAAATGAACTATTAATCTCACATAATTCATATACAACACCAAACATGCCTTTGAATTCTCATAAAAAATTGTTTCAAAAAGCTATTTTTACCGTTATTTATTTTTTTAAATACGCACAAGATATACCACAAGACGTTTTATCACAGTAAAATTTTAATATATCTACTGACGTGTTCTTTCAATAATGATGCATTTCAATATAAATAGAATAATATTTACTACCCAATAACTACTCAAAATTATACAGTCTCAAATTTTATAAAATATATTCTCATGTGCATTTTAAATAAATCAATTTTTAATCATATCTATAAAATATTTTAACTTTAGATTGAACCTAACGTAATGATAGTAATTCCCTAATCCAATTTCTTGGGAAAGCATGATAACAAAACTTTTGAAGACACATTTATCCTTCTACGATCACGATAGCATAATTTAACGAGTTTCATAAAAGCCATCAAAGGTGTCTTAATCGAGAAGACCTTTCGCACAGAAAGTATCTGCTACGTCATTATAATTTATTACTTAAAATTCCAAGTAGCGTTTAAATATTTAAGCATTTATACCAAAATTTAAGTGTGGGTAGTTGAGTGCCAACCGAATAATTTTTGTTTAAATCTCGCGAAGTGCTTCTATTTTATAAAGAGAGAGAAGAGAAATTTAATGTTATACTATAAATGCCAATCTGTAAATATGTATTACTAATCAGTTATAGAGAATGGTATGTGAATATTTTTGTGCAGCCCTGTTTATCAGGTATAAGATTTATATACAACAAGTAAAATGAAAAAATATATACAGGGGTTGGACAAAAATATGGAAACACCTTAAAAAACAGGTTTCCTTGCATATTATGGTGTAGGGTATCCGTTGTTATTCAAAACAGCTCCCAGTCTTCTCGGAATGGATAAATACAGTTTCTGTAAGTTTTCCAAGGGAATATTGTACCATTCTTCCTGCAAAACGATGGCAAGTTCAGATAACGGTGTTGGTGGTGGATAGCAAGAAAGAACTTTCCGCTTCAATGTAGACCACAAAGGTTCGATAATATTCAGGTCTGGTGACTTTGGTGGCCAGGGGAGATGAGACAATTCATCCTCGTGCTCAGAAAACCAGTCCTGGACAATGTGAGCTGTGTGAACGGGGGCGTTGTCGTCTTGGAAGATACCATCACCACTGGGGAACAAAGTTTATACCAATGGATGCACTTGATCAGCCAAAATGTTCATATAAGTCTGAGCAGTAATATGCCCTGACAGAGTTATCATGGGACCATAAGAGAACCACGATATGGCTGCCCAAACCATCACCAAATCCTCGCTATGTTTGATTCTTGGCAACAAGCAGTCTGGCTTGAGATGGCGTTCTCCAGACGTAAACTCGGCAAGAAGTGGGAAACAATATGGAAGAAGACTAATCAGCCATATTACTCTCTTCCGCTGCTCTTTAGTCCAGGCTTTATGACTTAAACACCACTTTTTCCTCTTATGGGCATTAGCACACTGATGAATGGAATGGCTTTTCAATTGCGGCATCGCCAGCAATTCTTTGTTTATGAAGCTCCCTTCTAATTGTTTTGGTACTCAAAGGGTTGGTAACACGACAATCATTTCAGCAGTAACTGTTGGAGCTGTGGTCTTCTTATTTTTCGCGATAATCTTCCTTAATGATCGTCTGTCACGATCACTCAGCACACACTTTTGTCCACGCTTTTATTTAGCGGATTTTGTTTTTCCGCATTTCAAATATGCGGAATAAATCTTCAACACAGTACCTCTTGAAACACTAAAAAACTCGGCTACCTTGCTTACAGAAGCACCCGCCATACACACGCCAACAATTTGGCCACGTTCGAAGTCTGTAAACTCTGACATAATGCAATGACAACCTCACATAACAGTAATCCAACAACTGCTGAACGGTGCAGCGATTTTACGAAGTTGTATAGGTGGCGACAGTAGGCAAAAACGCCAGCACCATCATTATAGTTCATTAAAATCAATCTTTCTTTTCAAACAAGTATTTCAAAAGGTGTTTCCATATTTTTGTCCAACCCCTGTATAAATAAGCAAGCCGAAATTAAAAACGAACTTACACCAATTGTTACTCAAAATTAGTAATATATACGATGTCTTTTGTACGTCTTTGTAAATGAGTGAGAATGATACGTGAATTTTTTTATGTAGTCCTCTGAATGTGAGGTATATAATTTATATACTTCGAGTAACAAGTAAAAAAAGGTGGTTAAATATAAGAGCGCATACCGAACTTTTAAATTCACTTCAAACAATTATTGTTCACAGATTTTCACCTTAAATTAATGTGAAAGAGTTTTTCATGTGTGTTCCTGTATACAAGCGACAAATGTTACGAATGCACTATTTTATCATAATCTCTTTTGTAGAGAAACTCAGTTGTTAATATCAGTTTCAATACATTATAAATAGGGTAATTTCACTAAAACATTCTGCAAATGATTTTCCCCGATATGTCATAATTTTGTGGAATTCTTTTGAGTGCCCCTGTAAATGAACTATTAATCTCACATATTCCATATACAATACCAAACATACCATTGAATTCTTATAAAAAAGTGTTTAAAAAACTATTTTTACTTTTATTATTTTTTAATGCACACAAGATTTACTGCAAAACGTTTTATGACAGTAAAATTTTAACATGTCTACTGACGTTTTCTTTAGAATTTCCATTATAAATAGAAAAACACTTATTACCAAATAACTACTTGAGTTTATACAGTCTCAAATTTTATAAAATATATTCCCAGGCGCATTTTAAATAAATCAATTTTTAATCATATTCGTGAAATATTTTAGTTTTAGATTGAATCTAACGTAATGATGGTAATTTCCTAATCCAATTTATTATGAAAGCATAATAATAAAACCTTTGTAGACACATTTATCCTTCTTCGATCACGATAATTTAATGAGTTTTATAAAAGTCATCAAACGTTTCTTAATCGAGAAGACCTTTCGTACAGAAAGTTTCTGCTCTGTCATTATAATTTATTTCTTACGATTCGAAGTAAGGTTTAAATATTTAAAAAATTGTGTCAAAATTTAAATGTTGATAGTTGAGTGTTAATCTAATAATTTTTATTTAAATACCGTGATGTGTTTCGATTTTAAAGAGAGGGGGGAGAAATTTAATGTTATACTATTAATGTCAATCTGTGAATCTATATTATAAATAAATTATTGAGAATAGTACGCGATTATTTTTTTTTTGTGCAGCCCTTTACATCAAGTGTAGAATTTATATACAACAAGTAAAATGCAAAAAAAAAAGAAATAAAGAAAGAAAAAAGCTTTAATTTACATGCCGAAATCGAAAACGAACTTACAGGAATTACTCAACAGCAGTACTCTAACCGATTTCTTTTGTGTGTCTCTGTAAATGGGTGAGAATTATACGTGAATTCATTTGTGCATTGTTGTATATGAGTTAGATAATATCTATACAACGCACATCTAAATGAACTATTAATCTCACATATATCACATTCAACACCAAAATATGCCTAGGTGACCCTTAATAGTTTATCAATTGTATGAAAATCCGGGTATATCTACGAGATTTGGAGGGTGGACAGAAACAGATACGCTGAATGCATGAACGCTATTGAACTTCACTGGAAAGTGTTAAAACCATGTCCATCAGTAACGCTCATGCCAAATTTGATGATGGAAAAACCTGACAAATAAATTTCAGTTTAACTTGAAATTTTTAAGGTTCTAAACATCCTACAATTTCATTTTTATGCCGTCTAATGGGGAAAATATGTTTTTTATCAGTTAATTTGTTCGAAAACTGTACTTTAATGTACTAATTTTTAATTGTTTTAAAAGATATTTCCAAACATGGTTTTTGAAAATCTTACTCTATTCCTGCATCCCAATTACAAATGTGTAAATCTTATAACCTTGAAATTGTATAAGATTGTGGTTATTGGCGAGTGGTTAGATAAAAACACAGTCAATATAGATGACAAATATCAGTATTTGATTAAAGATAAATTCTGTTTATATAATCTCTTTATATTATTTGAAGTATTTTATGTAAGAAATTACTGGTAGTTTTCTCTTTTCTTGACTGTGTTTTCACCGGTTTTTCCTGGCACTGACCGGTTTAAATACACTTGGTATATAAATAAAATCTGCCAATAATGTGGGGGTTTTGTTCTTTGCTCAAATATCACGGTCAATTTTGTTTTTTATCATCTCTTTAAAATTTCGATTTCTTTTTCTTTCTTTAATTATACTGATAAATAAGGTTTTTCCATCAATATGTAAGTGCTGATTTTCATATTTTAGGCAGTGCTGAAAAAGAACATATCATTAGAAATATTCCATCATCCACATATTTAAAAAAAATTAAATCTTGAAAAATCTCATTTTTTAGTATTTATTCAAAACAAGTACCTTATAAATTTTGTCATTAGCAGTTTTAGTAACCCTAAAATGTTAACCACTTAAATGATCAATATTTTCAAAAAAAAAAACTTTCAAATAATGCCTTTTTTTTCTTTTACTTTTTTTTAAAGAATTTTTAATCTGTTATTTCCGGTTTGTCAAAACAGAAATTTTTGCCTAATTGAATTGAAAAAATACTTGGATTAAATAATACAAAATTTACAAAAAAAAAAAAAAAAAAAATTACTGGTGATCATATACTCTGGTGATCAAACACTGGTGATCATAAGAATATGATCACTATGGTACTGGTGAAATCATGATTGGCAAAATCACATTGCCCATATGACGTACGAGCAAAACAGAGAAATGATTAAGGGGTCTCAGGCTTTTAAAGCTTCCAAATTTTCAAAATTTCAATTTTTTATGTGTTAAACTGCTAACATTTCTGAACATTTTTATATAATTGTTTTCACGAAATTCTCATTAGAACAAAAGTTATGGGTTTTAGAATTTTATCCACTCAATAACTAAAGCGGCGTTTCCGAAACTTGGAATTCATTTTTCTATAAATGACATTTTTGGTCATAGCGCGCACGATATCTCAAAATCTTGTAAGTATTTTTACATAAAATTTTCAAAATATATATTTCATGTTAATCTGTATAAACTGAACCTAAAATTTTCTTTCCAAAAATTTGTTTTCGCATTCACAATTTTTCTTTTTGTCAACCGGTATCAAAGATCGTCATTTCTGTTCTTTATTTAGGTGTCATAGCCACGTTTATTTTCCTCTGTCTTTTTGAACATCAGTAGCACAAATGCTTCTGCCAAGAAGGAAATTCAACGTTTTACGTCTCTTTGTAGCCTGGGTTTTTGTTATGACTTCCTAATTCTAGTTGGACTTTTCCACGAAGAGTTCCACTAAGTTTCTTGCCAGTGATCCTATGGTTTCTCCGAGAACTGTTTTCGGAAGACATTCCAAAATTTTCATTTTGTTTAGTAAAAAGATTATGGTTGCCGAAGTCCAGACAATAGATTAATCTTGGCGTCCGATAGCCGGACTTTCATTCGCTCTTTTAGATGATGCGAAAATTCTTCCTTTGGTAAAGTTGTAGATCTTCTTCCAGAGATTATTTATGTGCAGATTTACATTTAGCTCTTGTTTGGTTTTCGAGGATTCAACAATGCCACAAGAAGCGACTAAAAGGGATAAATTGAATATGGAGGCAGTGACATAAACTTAATAATTTTTTCTCCTAAAGATATTGTACTTCTAGAACTATATAAAAGGGTATGTTTTTAATCCAGCTTACATGTATATGTTCTCGTGATTTTTCAGATCTATCATGACATGGGAAACGCAAAACGTATGTTTAATCTTTAAATGGAAGCCTGATGGAATTAATTTTCGACAGTATCTTGTGTCACATAATAGCCCTATTAAGTAGCTATATTTTAATTACGTTGTTATATCTCAAAGAAATATTACTCCACAACGTTTATATCATTACACAGTATAACTAACACAATAACTAAAATGAATTTTTAACTGTGTTAGGTAATTCACATACACGTTAGGTTTCAGTATACATAGAATATGGACTTAGAGACAACAACGTTAGAGCCGGTTTCTATACACTAGATAACGAGAACTAGCTAGGTTTTAGAGCTTCGAAAAAAATGGCCTTTAGCTAGTGAAATGCAACGTACGTGTTGGCAGTTTTATTGGCTTTTATCTCATCTCGTACATATCGGAAAATTCGAAATGGAAAAACTAGATTTTCTGTCATAAAGTAAATATTGTAAATAATATTACAATATATAAAATGTCTATTTTTTTAAAGTGTAAATTCCCATAAGTAAAGATACCTAAGTTATAAAACTGTTTGAAATGAAGATTTTAAATAAGTAGTAACAATAGTTTTTTAAGTTCTAGAGAATTACTGGAAATAAAAGTGGAGTATTCAGTGGAGAGAATAGGGTAAAGTTGGGAGACGAGGTTTTTTAATCTCTAAAATTGTCACAACGGGATCCAGTTATTTTAATTCAGATGCATAATCGATAAATAATTGCATATATATTTGTGCATGCATTTTTTTTTCAAAAATCTTTAATTTAAATACCAAACTTTAAAAAATATTTTTAATACAATAATACAGCATTCACCCTTAAACCGCAAAAGACTTAAACGGTAAAAATAAAATACTTTTACTCTTTTAGCTTTAATATTTCTATAACAACACAATATCTATCTTTAAGTCTCAGAATAAGATAAAAATGAAAGTCTATAATCCTCCAAAGTATAATTCAAATATTTACCTTGTCTTGGTTTCATTGGAAGATTCTTATATTCCTGTACCTAAGGAAAAGGAAATTCAAAAGGGTTTACATATATAATCCCTAATACATTCTTTGAGAATATCAAAAGTCTTTCCTTTCATGTGAAATGCATTTACTGAGAGATGCGTTTTTATTCTCTTCCTTCTAAATGAAAAACATAAAATATTTTTCCCCTTTTGTATTTTATAATTCAAGTTATTAGTGCTTTAAAATATAAAAAAAGAAATATTCCAAAAAATTAAAAACACATTCCTTATTCAAAGATTTCTTTTAGCATTAAAAGATGCCTCGTAAACTTTTACATGTCTTTATCAACCCTTTTAGTGCAGGAGTCGATAGAAGTCGACATAAGGGTCCGAGTGCGAGAGTCGACTAATGTCGACTTGTTGGTCGACTTGCTGTAAAATACAGTAAGACGCCTTTTCCGGTTCGTTTCCTGTTCTTTTTGGTCAAAATATTACGCACAATCCATTGACCAGCCATTCCCCCCCCCCCCCCAAAAAAAATAATATAAGCGCTGAAAGGGTTAAACAGGGTGGGGTAAATTAGATTGACCCGAACGAGTGGATACGATTGAATGTGAAGGATTGACGCGCACACCACGTGATCGAAACCGTTTCAGATTTTAGTGCTGGCTGTGTCAATGTAAAAGTGTGGTCAGTGCAAATGTGATAAACACGGTGGCAGGTAATCAGGGAAAAGTACAGTAAAAAAAAAGAAACACCCCTACTCAGTTCTTTGGGCCACTTTTATTTACCCCACCCTGTAGATGCTGATTCTTAAAAATTCTTAAAGTTTTGAAAGTTCAATATCCGGAATATTTGGATTTAGGAGCCAGTAGCTCCTAAATCCAAATGTTCCACTCGCCTACAGGGTTTAAATTTTAATAAAAATTAATAAACAACGCAAAATAACGGAGAAACAAAGCAAATTTCGTTAAAAGATCGCTGAAGAAATGCTAATTTTATCAAGGAATCACATAAAAAGCCTCGATTTTCTTGAAAAAATCGCTGAAAAACGCGATTTCTGTCAAATGATCGAAGAAAAAACACAATTTTTGTTTGGAAGATCGCTAAGAAACGTTATATTTTCATCAGAGGATTGCAGAAAATCGCAATTTTAGTGAAATGATCATGCAAAAGAAAAAGAGAACATGAAATTTTCCAAAGGATTGCGACTTACACATAAAAAATTAATCGCCAAGTCAAAACATTTAGTCACCAAGTGGCAACTGGCGATCGTGAATCTACGCCTATACTCTTTATCTATTTTGTTCTATGGATCCCATATGTGAATTTATATTGTTTTCGTCATAAAAGCTAAACTTTTTTTCCATTTTGATATCAGTTCTTAGTAACTGAAAATCTTTTTTTCACCCTTGACTTTAAAAGATGGCAATAAATGACAACATCTGTGCTGAATTTCACAAAATGTAAGTGTTATTTCTTTCGGAGTTTGCAAAATGTCTTAAAGACAGTGTGGCCAAGAAAAAGGGATATTTTCATAAGTATTTAATTTACATCCTTTACAATAAATATTTTTGAGGATTTGTAAATCATTCAGTCGTTTAATGACCTTAAATTTGTTATTGTGTGAATTTAGGTTAGTCCGCTGAGGAGAAAAAAAAACAAAAGTTGTTAATCTAAAAAAATATTTAAGTAAAAACTTCAAAAATCTTTATGCTTAATACGTGGGTTGTTCACCAATTACTGCCCAGAGTGCATATGAGATATTTTTATGGCGATGATTGTTTGGAATATCGAAGCCTTATATCTTAGATGCCTATATGCAAAATTTCATAACCGATATTTTTGGAGGAAAGGGTAATGTTTAAGACCTATTAAGACGTTAAGATCTATTATTATTATTAAGATCTTAATGTTAAGACTTATTTTTTGAGGGATCTTTTAAAGAGGGTTTGAAAGAAAAAAGCTGCTTTGGAGATTGTTACATAAAAATTGTTATATGTTGCTGTTACATAAACAGTTCCAGATATCCCAGTTTCAGAGAAAAATCTTTGTAACCTTATAGATATGTTTTACAATATGGTAATTAAATTAATATTTTATGGGATTTCATAATTTTAGATACGTATTTGTGAAAATGAATACTACTCTCTTTCAGGATCAATTTCAGAAAAGTTTTTTTTTTCTTCTGTCATTTACGAAGTCATTTTGTTTGTGAAGAAAAATTGCATGAGAATTCGAAGTATTATTTTAGCTTCGGTTCTGAAAAGGTTAACAATATTTAAATTAAAAATTGGAAAGCTGAAAGAATTAAAAAACTTGAACTAAATTTTTAACCTGAGATTTTTGGAATTTTTCAAATTCTAGAAATGTTCTTGCAGCAATTTAAGTTTACAGCTAGCCGTCCACATGTGAACATTTTTTTTGTATATATAAAAACATTAGAAAATGTAAGAAGAACTACGCAGTTGATTTTATAAAAAGTATCACATGTGAAAAAGAGTATACTGTTTACCATATTTAGAATTTTTTGTTTATAGAAATTAACCCATCTTTAAAAAAAAGCTACATTTATGGGAACTGTTCATATATTCTCCTGTATCCCCTACTAGACACCTAGTTTACGTTTGAACCTCATTTCACCAGTTATTTGAGACATAACTTAAATAAGGAATAACCTTGTATAATATTAGTCTGCCTGTTCAAAATTGAATAGTTTTAACCAAAATTAGCAAAATTTTCAGAATTATAACTTTGTATAATGTTTATTGATAACATTCGTATGAAATATATTCTCAGTAAAATTCCTATAAAACAGCAAAATCATATTAAGTAATTAACATCTTAAGATACATGATTTGATTAAAATTATTGATCCAACTCTAATTAAATACTTTCACTAACGAATGAAGACGATAACTAAGTGTTCAGCTAAATGCATTTTCCGCTTGCTTTTTAAATTACCTTTTAAGAGAACGTTTCCAATCAGTTTCCATTTAGTGTGTTTTATAGTTTCTAAGTAAAATATTCTAGAACGCATATCAAAGTAGGAACTGTAAATGATAATTAAATAAGCGATAACTAATGTTTACATTGCTCGATGTACTGGAAAATTTATTGGAAAATCTTATTCTCTATTTAACTGTTATTTCACAAACGCATTTTTCTTATCTTTTTTGAAAAAAAAAAATCTATTTAAATAAAACGCTTTACATTCTAGATTACATTATGTCATTAATGCAAAAGATTATTTTTTTAAGTTTTCTGTATTCTTTTTAGAAAACGCTGATACATGTTTTTTTTTTTTTTTTTTTTTTGATTTTTCCTTAAAATCTTAAAATAAGAATTTCCAAATATTTATATTTTTGATAGCTAAAATATTTTTTATTTATTTTTAAGTATTTTTTTTTAATTTCTAAACGTTTTTATATCTACCATTTACTGTTAGAAATCATTTTTAGTGTTTGCATTCTCCACCGAAAAATTAGGAGAAACGTGTCCATTATATTTTTATTCAAATTTTTCTTTACCTTAAAAATTTCCTTAATCCTTATTTTTCTTTGTTCTATAATACGCTAGCCTCGTTTAACCGTATTATCTGGCTGTGAAACATCGCTGCGTTCCCTGATATTTAACTATAAAAAGACCTTTTTTTTCTTGAAATTTCGCATAAATACATTATTATGAGTACTCCCTTTAAACGAAATAGTGGAGGAAAGAGTTATAATTTATTCGATTGTGAATGAGTTTTTTTTTTACTTTTAACATTTTACTTACCTAGATTGCGTATTTAAATTGATCACTATGATTTATATTGCTTAAAAACAACTTGTTCACTCGAGTTGTTTCAATTCTGTACGAAAAGCTGATTTTTAAATCGTGAGATGAGTGGATTTTGACTCAAGATGGATTATTTTGTGGCTGACTTTTAAGAGAATTCTTCATTATGTATGATATTTTAACCTTTTCGGGCCTGGTGTACTATTAATAGTACATGACTTTTAATTGAGTATTATTTTGTTTTAAGAAATATTTTTTCTACTATCTACATGTAGTAATCTTAAAAATATGTTTATGCATTTACTTTATAACATCATTCATGTTTAGGCCTTTAGTAATAATAATAATTATAATTATTATTTTCTTAAGTCTCTTTGCGCCGTTTGCGATTCTTTTTTTTTTTTTTTTTTTTTTTTTTTTTTTTGTAAACATGTGTTTAACCTTAATGTGTCTTTAAACTTAAAATAAAAGTTACATTTCTGAAAGAATCATGCGTAATAAAGAGCAAAAAGTATTAGAAAATTGTAATAGAAGTTAAATGTTACTGTAATAAAATATTTTTCCAAACCTCTCCAAAAATTCTTCTTAAGCTTATTGTCATATGAATATTAATTGAATAGCATGCAAAACAACAACATTCGTTATCTTTAAGACAATGAGATATTTGTTAAACCTTATCTAATCTATTTGGATTGGTAGTGTTGAAGTTATTAACGTAAAAGTAAGTTTTTCTTAAAATTAAAAAAAAAATTCAGACCCGAAAGGGTTAGTACTAGAGCGCCCGGAAATTTTACTCAAATTTGACTGCATTTTTTTTTTTCACCTGAATTTTTATTCAGAATTATTTACTTGATTTAATCAACGAAAATCTGCGTGGTTTGAATTTATCTAGTTTCAATAAAAAATTTCTGGTTCGAATCGAGATTTAATCACATGGTCGGAGTCATCGACTCTTTCTGGGTGTTCTAGAATTAATACGACTAAATTTAAGTTACTCATGCATATGTTTGCATGATTGATGTCATTCATTTTATTCTCATTTGAAACATGTTCGGCAGTCCTTCTTTATACAAAAAGAAATACAAAACAATTTTATACACAAGATACAAAAAATATCAGTCATTATTTTTTCGCAATACAAAAACTACAAACACAAATAAATTTTCTTGTTTATACTCTTTATTTTTAAACAGAACTGGATTTATTTTTATTTTATAAAACAGCTATTTCGTTAAATAACTTTATCCTTAGATATTCATCTTAGAAAATGCACAGTTTCTCTTTTTTATAAAAGACATGCACGATCAGTTCCAATTTTAACATAGAGTCACCACATCCTCAAAGTTCAACATTTAAAAATCAATTAAAAATCACTCTGATCGTGCATGTCTTTTGGCCTGAAAGTGAGGTACATTTGAAATTATAAATAACATACGGACATTAATATAATATAATAATTCTACTAGGTAGAATTGTTTTAAAAAAAATACAAAAAATATTAAAAAAATATTAAATACAAAATACAAAATTTAATACAAAATCCTTTGTACTAAATTTATTAACCGTGAAATTCGTGATAAAAAAAAGTGTTTTCTTGTAAAATGTTTCAAATATCATACTTAAATACATTAAACCATCCATTAAATACCTATAAAAATATCTGAATTAATTTTATGTCTACGGGTGAGATAAGGCTGTGATCACTAAACGTATGGCAACGAAATTTAACAAAGGAGTGCCATGAGATTAGGGATCTCAGTGGTCTTCCTTTTTTACCTGGAGGTGCAATACAGCAGCATCTCACATCTAATTTTTTCTTAGTCCCTATAAACCAAAAATGCGTAAAATATTTATTACAGACAACTTAGTATCTATTCTATATAAGATAATTTTTTTTTAATAATCTATATTCAAAATGTATTTTTTTTATGTTTAACTTTTGATAAAAAATTTAAAAATTGTTTTTTGACTTGCATCGACTTCGCGCAAGACTGCATCAAATTTATTGGTTCAAGAGCCCCCCAAAATATTGATAATGTTATAAAACTAATGTACCTTGAACGCATACTTCATTTGTAAGCAATTTATTTAAGATTTATATTGAACGTATACTTCATTTCTAAGCAATTTATTTATTTATTTATTTGAAATTTAAATTTAATTTATAAAATTTACATTTTTTTTAAATTTTAAATAAATAAATAAAAAATATTGTTTACAAATGAAGTATACATTCAAGATACATTAGTTTTACAACATTATCAATATTTTGGGGGGGCTCTTAAATCAATAGTTTTGGTACAGTCTTGAGAACAATGGATACAAGTCAAAAAACAATTCTATGCATTTTATCAAAATTAACCATAAAATAAAATAAATGTCAATATACAATATTTATAAAAAAAAATTAAGTAGAAAAGATATTAAATTGTCTGCATTAAAACTTTATGCATTTATGTTTCATAGGGACTGGAGGAAAAAAATTAAATGTGACATATTGCTGAATTGCTCCATCACATAGAGACCCCAAATGAAAATTAGAGTGGAATTTATCAATTTTTTAAAGATTTTTTTATATAATTTTATTTTGGCAAAGCGTAACGGCCATACCGAAATTTATTTTAATTCAATATTTGTACCAGATATAGTAAATTTCCCGCTCTTAAAAAAATGTTTCTAAATCACGATTGAACTCATCCGACCATCCCAATGCTCCGGAATTTCTTGAAATAACATTTTACTTGCTTAACATCTACGCAATCAGCCATTCGATTCATCTACTTCGATGGAAGGTAAACTGAAGCAAGACGACTCCAGTAGGCACTTCTAACCATACTGCATTGGTTCATCTTCTAATTATTTGCGATATTTCTATTCTAAGTCATTCCTTCTCCATTAATCGAAATAAATATGAAATATCTTCACATCCAATTTGGAAACATAATTAATTACAGCCAGGCCTTTACGGCCCCACACTAAGCACAGAAAAAGACCCGGATGATAATGTAAAGTCTATGGGGGCGTTTTTTTTAAAATATCTTGCTCAAATTTTAATATTTTTACATGATTTTTTTGCATAGGATACCTGACGACATTCCACAACCGGCCTAGTTTTCATTTTTTCAATTTTGGTTTCAGATTTAAAAAAAAAATTATTTTAAATTTCAAAACCGGTTTAAACCGGTTCTGAAATTGAAACTATCATAATATAAAATATATATAAGCAAAATTGTAAAAGTAAAAACTAGGCCGGTTGTGGATCATCCTCAGTTATAATAAGTTCCCTTTATTTCTCTTGAAATATGATAAATGAGAGAAAGCTTTAATTTATTTCCTGAATGGCTAGGATGGGGTTTATATAACACTAACTGCAATTTATATAAATAAACAAACAAATTTATTTGTTCAAGTCTTGCTAAGTAGACAAAATCATGAAAGTTTTATTTGTGTTATAATCCTTTGTGTTAAATGTTAGACACTTATAATACCATTAAACACTTTTAAAATTCTCGCCTCAGAAAAATATTCTTTTCTCCTGAAATTTGCAACAAATATAAAGGCGTAATTTTTATAAAAATTGTCCTGTGAAAAATCTAATTCTTTCAAGACAAATTTAAAGTAGGAGAAGCTACATTATTATTATTATTATTATACGTACTATAATTTAATATTTAAGGAAAGATTTTTATCCAATGAAAATAATTCACACATAACAGAAAAATGTGCTGTATAGTTTATTAACTTTTGCTATATATATGTAGAAATCATGAAACATTATAAACATTTTTTTACTGGTAGTAAAACCCCATATGTTACTTCAACATGAAAAGTACAAAATTCGCAAGCACTGATGTATACATGATGATTTTTAATTAAAAAGTTGTGAAGTTAAAAATCAAATAATGCTACTGGAAAAATGTAGGGAACTAAATATATTCGATAAATGAATGACTGTGAATCGTTTAAGATCGATGTATCTATTTTCTTATATATCATGTGAAAAAAAAAATTAGAAAATTTTCTGAACCATAGTTTTAATGAAAATTACTCCAATAATTATCCACAAACATTACAAGCTAGTTTTAACGATACGTAAATTATGTAGGATAACCATGCAGTACAGGATATAAGCCCAAATAATCCAAGTAATAATTCTCAGCTACATTATTCTTCACACATTGGAATACGTGCATAAAGTTTCAGATTAGTTTTGGATGAATAGGCTGAGCTACTATCAATGGATTCCTGACAAAACATTAACTTCGTTAACTATAATCGCTAAATTGACAGAGAGATTATGGATTCAGAACAAGGTGGACTGCTAACTATTATCTTTGACACGCTGTCACATCTCATGAATCTCAAGCAAAATCCATTATTCACAAGCAATTTGTCAGTGTGCTAAATTATATCTAATGCTGTAATTTACTATCCATTGCAGAAATAATAAAGATATGTGTAAACAAAACAATTTGAAATTTTTTAGCTTAAAATAAATATGTTAAATATAAAACATTTAATTTCATGCAGATTTTGTATTTAAAAATAAAATTTAAACAGATTTTCTTGAAAATTAATGAAATTACCAATGAAATAATAATAATAAAAATAGCATTATAAAAATAATAACAGATTTGAAATAATACCACGCAATTTACTTTTAAAATTTCCAATTTTTTTCTTCATATGATGAAGGAAGCAACTGCAAAGTGATTATCGAAAAAAATATCCAAGTCCGAGGAAATGAAAATTTTTAAAAGAGTGCATTTTGAATCACGACTTTTAAAAAAGATAAAAATATATTTAAAAATAAGACATGGAAATCCCTACTGGTAATTAGATATAAGATAAGGGAATGTCTGTAAAGTTATAACTGAGAAACTCAATCAAATGCTTTTAACTAAGAAATATTGTAAATTTACAGAAAGTCTCGCTTTTACAGAATATTTTAAAAGTACAAAAATTAGAAAATTAGCTAAACAATAGCTTTTTAATAAAAATTTCTTCAATAAATATGCACAAACAGTACAAGCTATATGTAACAGTACGCAAGTTATGTTCAGTGATGTAGTTGGAAAAAAATATTTGTGGGAACTTAACTTTTCATAGATTGTGATGCTACCGGATTTCTGCTAACACAAAAGTCAATTTGAAATATTTAGCCAAAAGCCGCTTTTAAAAAAAATACGTGTGGCACTCGAGGACTGCCGCGGTAAAGCTATTGCATAGCATTTTTTATCAACTTATGCAATTATAATTATTTAATTATTTTTTATTTATGCAGTTTTTTTTTTTTTTTTTTTTTTTTTTTTTTTTTGTCTTTGATATTAATTTAAGTTACACTTTTTGAGCGTGATAACCGATAACAATTTTTTTTTCTTTTATTGAACTAATGAGAATTAGTTCAATAAAAGAAAAATCGTTTAAAATATTTTTATTATCTTACAATACATGTAGGTTAATCAGGAATTTTTATCATTGAAACTATACGTTTATGGTAGCTGAAATAAAAACATAAGTTTGAGACTTGATATTCTAAAAATATCTGAAAAATACCGCGTCAATGTCTGCCGAAGTCTACCGAAGGATACCGTGCCGAAGTCTGCCAAACTGAAGCGACGTTAGCCGGAGTGTTAGGTTTTTTTCTCGTTACGGAATTTCTAGATTCTTTCGCCGCGCTCAAAGCCCCGATAAAAGCTATGCAATACCTTAATAAATTACCAAACAAAATTTGGCCGCACTACGAAAATTAGATCGCGCGTTATAAGCATTTTAAATTTTTCGACCCTCACCGTTGGGGGTCTCCTGTCACCAAAAGTGACACTGTTTCATAGTAAATTACCAAACAAAATTTGGCCGCACTACGAAAATTAGATCGCGAGTTATAAGCATTTTAAAATTTTCGACTCTCTCCATGGGGGATCTCCTGTCACTAAATATTAACACAGTCTTATAATAAATTACCAAGCAAAATTTGGCCGAGCTACGAAAATTGATCGCGAGTTATAAACATTTTAAATTTTTCGACCCTCACTGTGCGGGGGTCTCCTGTCACCAAAAATTAACACTCTCTCATAATAAATTACCAAACAAAATTTGGCCGCTCTACGAAAATTAGATCGCAAGTTATAAGCATTTTAAAATTTTCGACCCTCACCATGCGGGGGGGGGGGGGTCTCCTTTCACCAAAAATTAACAGTCTCATAATAAATTACCAAACAAAATTTGTCCGCGCTACGAAAATTAGACCGCGAGTTATAAGCATTTTAACTTTTTCGACCCTCACCGTGGGGGTCTCCTGTCACCAAAAATTAACACTGTCTCATAATAAATTACCAAACAAAATTTGGCCGCGCTACGAGAATTAGATCGCGAGTTATAAGCATTTTAAATTTTTCGATCCTCACCATTGGGCGGGTCTCCAATCACCAAAAGCTACATTATCCTACCTTGTTTTACCTAAAGACGATTCTTTTCTATGCACATTCAATCAGGAATTTTTATTATTGAAACTATAGATTTATAGTAACTGAAATAAGAAATATAAGTTTGAGACTTAATATCCTCAAAATATCTGAAAAATACCGCGTCAATATCTGCCAAAGTCTACCGAATGATACCATGCCGAAGTCTGCCGAACTGAAACGAAGTTTGCCGAGTGTTAGGTTTTTTCGTTACGGATGTGTTAGGATTTTTCTCGCTAAGGAATTTTTGGATTCGGTCGCCGCGCTCAAAGCCCGCGATAAAAGCAATGCAATAGCTTAAAAATTAACAGTAATTATTATTATATTGAAGTTTTTATACTAATGTAATTTGCTTTCACTCATTAAGAATGGGGCAATTGACGTCAATTCAGAACCTCCTTCCCCTGAATACTAGGCCTTGACAAAAAATGGCGGCCTTTTTTCAGCATGTGTATACGACCCCTTCAGTTTTGGTATTAAGATATTTTTTTGATTTTTTTCGCTTTTTTTCTGAGATTAAAGAAGTCTGAGAAATCTTTTATAAAATACTGGAGTCAAAATTTAGGGGCCCGTGCACATTTTTAAAAAAATCAGTCTTCCTCAGCCGCTATTTTTTTTCCTTTTTTTTTTTTTTTTTTTTTTTTTTTGTTTGTTTTTTGTTTTTTTCAGCGCGCAGGTGCAGTGTTCAAGAGGCGGTGGCAGCACGACGGTCCAAAGTATCTGATAGGTCGAAATATATACTTTCTTGATAAGTGGGAATGGATCTTCTCAAAACTAGCAAAAATTAACGTTTTACTTGAAGAAAAAATGGATTGCGCTCGTACGCGATTTTTTTTTTCTTTTTACAGTAACAAATCAAATATTTCTGAGAACGGCGCTCCCACGCGTTCCCGCCCAATTACAGCAGTGGTTATGTTAGAATAATCGTGCATTACAAGATCTAAGCCGAAATAACTTACATTCTCAGCGAGATAATTCTTCACACATTGGAATACGTGCGTAATGTTTTAAATTAGTTTCGGATGAATAGCTTAACTACTATCTATGGATTCGTGACAAAATGTTGGGTTCATTAACTGTAATCGCTATATTGACAGACAGATTACGGATTCAGAACAAGGTGGACTGTTAATCGTTATCTTTGACACGCTATCACCTCTGGTTAATCTCAAGCAAAATCCATTATTTACAAGCAATTTTTCAGTCTGCTGCATTGTATCTAAAGGTGTTATTTTCTATCCGTTACATAAATAATAAAGGTATGTGTACAGAAAAACATTTGATTTTTATTTTTATTTATATTTTTTGCTTATAACAAATAAGTTAAATATGAAGAATTTAATTTCATGTAGATTTTGTATTTAAAAATAAAATTTGAGTGGGTTTTCTTGAAAATTAATGAAAATACCAATGAAATAGTAATAATAAAAACAGTATTGCAATAATAATAACTGATTTGAAATAATACTAATCAATTTACTTTTAAAATTACCAATTTTCTGGTATATAGAGAAAGAAAAAACTGCAAAGTGATTGCCGATGTAAATATCCATTAAGTCCGAGGCGAGGGAGAATTTTTAAAATGTGCATTTTGAAGCACGACTTTTAACAGAGATAAAAATATTTTTAAAATAAAGATATGAAAATCTCTACAGGTAATTAAGAGATAAAATAAGGGAAATGTCCGTAAAGTTATGACTCAGAAACTCAAACAAATGCTTTTAACCTTGACCTATTGTAAGTTTACAGAAAGTGTCGCTTTTACAGAACTTTTTAAAAATACAAAAGTTAGAAAATTAGCTAAACAGTAGCTTTTTAAGGAAAATTTCTTCAATAAATATGCACAAACAGTACAAGCTATGTGTAACGGTACGCAATTTATGTTAGAATAATCGTGCATTACAGGTTATAAGCGAAAATAACTTACATTCTCAACGAGGTAACTCTTCACACATTGGAAAACGTGCGTAATGTTTTAGATTAATTTCGGATGAATAGCTTAGCTACAATATGTTATGTTATAGCATAGCTATAATATGTTAATAATGTTTTGTATCAATGTGTTTGTGACATAACGTTATCTTCGTTCACTAAACTGGCAGAGAGATTACAAATTACGAACAAAGTGGACTGTTAACATCTTTGACACACAGTCACTTCTCATGCATATGAAGCAAAATCCATTATTTACAAGCAATTTGTCAGTGTGCTACATTATATCTAATGATGTTAGTTACTATCAGTTACATAAATAATAAAAGTATGTGTAAAAAAAAGAGGTTGATGTTTCTAGCTTACAATAAATGCGTTAAATATGAAACATTAATTACATATAGTTTTTGTACATAAAAAAATGAAATTTAAGCAGATTTTCTCGAAAATTAATAAATTACTATATCAAAGGGAATTATTATTAAAGGGGAGAATAGAAAAAAACTGTAAGGATTATTAAATTTCTTCTTTTTTCGTCATTTAAATTGAAATTGAAATTATCTTTTAAGTCAGTTTATGGTAAAACAATACTATGATTAGATTATGTTTTTCAAAATAATTTGAAAAATAAAAATAAGATTTGTTTTTTGACATCATTTTGAAATTAAATTCAAAAGTAAAATTATTTTTTTTAAATATTAAGAATTAAATGACTGCGTATTAAAAGCAAAAAATATGAAAAATTATGTCAAAATTGTGAAATGTAATTATGAATAAAGAACGAAAAATTTAACATAATAAAACTATTACGCGAGACAAATATAAAGGATATAATAACGTCATACACATAATTTCTAAATATGAAATATTTTCATATTTAAAGTACATAAAATAGTTAAATTTTTGATGGAGTAAAACTTTTAATTGTGAATATTAGATAATATTTAAAAAGTCAAATAATAATATTTCCAAACATTTTTAAGTTTAATATTATGCGTACCAGGAATCGTAAAAGAAAAAATTTTTAAAGTTCAAAAATTAGAAAATTAACTGAACAATAGTTTATTAATGAAAGGTAATTACTTCAATAAATTTTCGCAAACATTATAAACTGATTTTAACGATACGCATATCATATAGAATAATCGTGTAGCACAGGATATAAGCCCAAGAAACTTACATTCTCAGCGAGGTAATTTTTCACACATTGGAATACGTGTGAAATGTTTTAGATTAGTTTTGGATGAATAGCTTAGCTACTATCAATGGATTCGTGACAAAACATTAACTTCGTTAACTGTAATCGCTAAACTGACAGAGAAGTTACGATTCAGAATAAGGGGGATTGTGAACTATTATCTTTGACACGCTATCACCTCAGATGAATCTCAGGCAAAATCCATTATTCACAAACAATTTGTCAGTGCGCTACATTGTATCTAATGCTGTTATTTATTATCCATTAATATAGTAAAGGTATGTGTAAAGGTAAAAATGATTTTTTTATGTGATAATAAATACGCTAAATATGAAAATTTTAATTTCATGTAGATTTTGTATTTAAAAATATAATTTGAGCGGAATTTCTTAAAAATTAATAAATTACTACAGTAAAGGGGATAATTATTAAAATGGAAAGTAGAAAAAAATATAGGCATTATTAGATTTCTTCGTCATTTAAATTTAAATTTAATTTATCTTTTAATTCAATTGATAATAAAACAATACAGTGATTAATTTATATTTTTCGAAATAATTTGAAAAAATAGAAATTAGGTTTGTTTTGTGTCGTCATTCTCAAACTAAATTCAAAAGTGAAATCACTAAAAATAAAAAAAGGAATAAGAATTAAATAATCGTGTATTAAAACCAAAAAAACATGAAATATTATATCAAAATATTCACATATAATATGAATAAAGAACGAGAAATTAAACAAAATAGAATTATTACACGGAAAAAAACTGTTTTGTTGAAACGAATAATTTTAGTTAATATAGTCCCAACCATATATTTTTGTTAGAATAACCAAATTGCAGTTAGACTAACGAAATGATTTTTGTAATTCAACGAAATTTTGTTTAAAATTTGGTCATACTGAAGAAAATTTTGGTTGAGGCTACATTAACAAAAAATAAGTTGTTTCAACAAAACAGCTTTTTTCGTGTACACACGCGATGCGTATATAAAAGTTATAATTAAGTTATATACATAAAACTTCCAAACATCAAATATTTTATTATTTAAAGTGCATAAAATAGTTTAATTATTAAAGGGGTAAAACTTTTAATTTTGAATATTAGGTAATATTTAAAAAGCTGAAATAAGATCAAAATTTAGAAATAAGTTCAAAAATTAGAAAATTAACTTAACAATAGTTTTTTTTTTTTTTTCAGGAAAATTGATTACTTCAATAAATGTGTACAAACATATAAACTGATTTTAACGATACGCATATTATATAGAATAGTCGTGCTGTACAGGATATAAGCCCAAGTAGCTTACATTCTCAGCAAGGTAATTGTTCACACATTGGAATGCGTGCGTAATGTTAGATTAGTTTAGTATGAATAGTTTAGCTGCTATCAATGGATTCCTGACAAAACATTAACTTCGTTAACTGTAATCGCTAAATTGACAGAGAGATTACGGATTCAGAACAAGGTGGACTGTCAACTATTATCTTTGACATGCTATCACCTCTCATGAATCTAAAGTAAAACCCATTATTCACAAATAATTTATCAGTGTGATACATTATATCTAATGATGTTATTTACTATCCGTTACAGAAATAATAAAGGTATGTGCAAACATAACAAATTGATTTTTTTAACTTATAATGAATACTTTAAATGGGAAAAATCAAATTCTATGTAGATTTTGTTTATTAAAATGAAATTTTGAAAAGATTTTCTTAAAAATTAAGGAAATTATTTTACAATAAAACCTCAATAACGGACACTCCCGAATAACGGACACCTCTATTTAACGGACAGTTTCCCAATCCCCACTCCCAAAACCGAAATTATTGTATATTTAACCTCTGAATAACGGACATTCCAAATAGCGGACACTTTATTCGGCAAAAAAGGATGAAAAAGTATGTTTTAAAGAGAGAGAGAAAAAAAAAGCAAAAAGGCCTCTCAATTTATCAAGACAATGTGTCACAAATTTTGTGATCACAGATAAATGTAGTTAAAGAGCTGGGGGGAAATCCTCCCCCACCCCGTTCAGTGCTAAATTCATGGTGTTACCCGGGAGGAATATCTCCCAGAGCATTGGAATGGCACCCAAGAATATTTTGAGATTTTATGCTTTTAAAAATCAAAACGTTAAATCCTTCCCTTTCCGCCCGGAACTCTACAATGTCCAATAACGTCACATAGAAAAAGAAATTACATGTAATCGCAAGCAAAAGTAAACTTTTGTAACATATTACTTCACGAGAATATAATAAGCAGTGGATAAAAGTGTGCACAAATTTATTTCAATTTATTGATTAAAAATAATTTTAATTTCTGATTAATTTTATAATAGAGGTTTTAGGACATATAAAAGTAAATTAATAAAACATTAAGCATTTCTTAGCGATTTTTTGAATCTCTGAGATTTTCCCAATAGCGGACACCTCCGAATAGCGGACAATTTTTGCGTTCCCGAGATGTCCGTTATTTAGAGGTTTTACTGTACCATTATTATAAATTTGTTGGATTCGCTTATTTCTATTTTTTCCTAGATAATATTTATTTAGATTAGTATTTCAATTAATCATGGAAAGCAAATTCATGCTTCTATTTAAATAATTTTACATTTAATGATAGTAATTGAGCAAGCAAAGAAGTTAAGAAAATCATGCGAGACAGCCATTATGATATATTTTCGAATTGTTTAGACACATTTCTGTGAAACAAAAGTATAAGTGGTTCCTAAACTATTGCGTGAAGTTGCAGTTCATGACAAATCCAGATTCATAAAAAAAAAATCCCTCAATACTGAAGATAACCACTAAAGAAACATTCTGAAATTTTTGAAGACAATGCGTCTTATTTTCTACAGATCCAAGAATAAAGGCCGTGCCAGAGAGGGACCATTGAAAATAGTAATGGTTTTAAATGGAAAATAGTAATAGGTACAGAGAACGAGTGATCACAAATACATTTTTTGAAGTGACAAATGTTGGCGCGGTACATGCATATAAAAATAGCTAACAACGACTCATACGCGAAAATTGAGATAAGAGAAGGCATGTGAAGGATTTCCGTTAGAACGAAGTCAATAAGAGTAATCACAATGCACATTTTAAAATAATTAACGCCAAATGATAAAAGAAAGAACATGGCTTCTCTAAACCACAATGAATGAATTTTCTACAGGAGGTTGCTAAAATTCCCACGGGATGAGAGCAAAAGACGAACGTAAAAAGAAAAAAAAATTAACAGGAAACAGCATCTGGTTTGAAACATGTAGCGGTATAAAGATAATTCAATTCTGCATAGAATCAAGCCTTAGATATGGGAATAAAATCGAGAGGCTGTTGCTAGGGGGTAAAAATATTTATTACGTCTACATAAAAGCACAAAGTAAAATGTGGTTAGGATTAGATTTAGTGATAAACTGAAATCTTAATTTAAATGAAAACGATCGCTACCAAGTGAATAGGATTAATGGAATTAAAACTCAGATTATTAATCAAAGTTAAGAATTTAGAGATTAGAATAATTTTAAAAAGGGGGGAGAGTAAAACAATTATTAAATAATATGTAAAGGCAAAAGCCTTTACATTCATGTATTGGCATAAAATGGATAGTACGTGCTAATACGTAATGCGCAATACAGAAAAAAAGCAATGAAATATTTTAATTAAGCTTTAATTTTTTTGAAAAAATAAAAAAAAACATAAAAGGACGATGTAGGGCAACAATTTGGCAACATGGAAATGATTTTAAAAAAGTCTTGGTTAGAAATTATGCAAGATTTTTAATAAGGCGTGTGGCCTCCTCGAACAGCTAAGACTGCTGCACACCTGATTTTAATGGATGCGAAGATGTTATCGATAAGACTTTGGGGAATACTTTTCCACTCCTCAAGAAGTGCAATCTACATGTCTCGAACAGTGAAAGGAGGCCCTGGTCTCACATCAATGTGACGTCCGAGCATATCCTGAACATTCTTGGTCGGATTCAGTTCAGGAGAACACGCTTGTCATTTTATTCGCTGTATTTTTTCAGCTCCAAGCATGTTCTCCACAAGACGAGCTGTGTATGGTTTGGCAATATCATGCTGCAATACAAAGGAATCACCAATGGCTGCAGCGTAAGGTATGACATGAGGTCTCAGTATCTCGTTTGCATACCTTTGGGCTGCCCAAGTACCGTTCTGAATGATATGCAGGTCTTCACGTCCATCTACACTGATTCCACTCTATACCATCAAACCCCCTCGTCTGAATTGTGACCTTTCACAAATGAACGTGGGGTTATTTCGAGAGCTCCATTGCCTCCCTACCAAAACACGTGGAGTGTCACACTCCAGACTCGATCGGGACTCGTCTGTAAACAGCACTTCACTCCAATCAGTACTTCCAATCTCGATATTCAGCAGCCCATCTTCTTCGGGCCGCACAGTGGCTTCAGGTCAATGGAACACAGACCTCCCTGATGAAGCCTATTACGTACTGTTTGGCTGAAACCCTTCCTCAAGGTCCCAAGAGCAACTGTCTTTGCAGCTGAGTAGCATTGTCTGTTCTCGAGCTGTTTTCGAAGAGCTGTTAACAGTATATACCAATCATCTGTTGCTGTAGATGCGCGTGGCCGACCTTGTCCTGGTCGACGTCTAAGGCTGCATTCTAAGTGCAATACTTTCAGTTGAACTAAGGCGGTGCGTTTTATATCCCACATAGCGCGTTCAATGCTAATGAGTTTTGTGGTTCAACTTCAATCATAGTGTAGGACAGGAATCTTTCCCTTCAGTATGGTTTAAGATAGCTATCTCCCTGGTCATTGTATCTCCCCTGTTTTCTATTGTCAGTAAACCGCAAATGGGGAGAAAAGAACAGAGTTCCAGGGATTTAGTTCAACTTCAGAGTGGTCAGGTCTGTTTTGGCCTTAACATTCCCTGTTTCTCAGAATCAACTCCACAGCCTTGCAGCCTCCAACAGCATCAGAGACACTTTGTTGTGTGGATGATGTGGGTGCCCGGATTCAAAGCTGCCTGTAATACGTCATGCCATGGATTCAGGTAAATCACGTTGTTGAGATATTTTCAAGTCAGTCTTTCTCAAAACATATAATCTGAGCAATCGAAATTCACAATTAAGGTACTGAAATAAACATTTCTGCAGAAACCCGAACTATGCCCTTATGTTCTTTTTCTTCTTTTTGACGTCGTGAACTTTGATTTGCATACAAGTTTTCTTTATCTGTTTCCTGCTAGGCCTTAAATTATGGATGATTTACTTTATGTTACTTATCGATGTAAGTATTTGCAAAATCTCGTTTAAACCATGTATTTCCCCAATTGTTCTAAGTAGTGTATTATTCCTATTAAAAATAAACACAAAAATAAGAAAATCTGAATAATATTCAATTGTATAAAATAATATTTTTAAAATCTGATAAACTTAACAATGAAGCATATTTTTTAAAAACACAAAAAACATAGCTATGAAATATAATGCCCCAAAACAAAGTAATTATTCTGCAAAATACATAACAAGTATTAATTATTATATTTTGCCTTTTTTTAACATATGCAAGAATTATGATCAACAATTCTTTTTCAGGACGAAAAATATCTTTTAGAATTAATTACTTTTTTTCTATTGAAGCTATAAACATTGCTAGTATTTTTTACATTAAAACTTTTTTACCCATCATTCTCATGCAAAATAAAAGAAAAGAAAAAGAAAAAAAAGAAAGAAAGAACCAAAGTAAACGAATGAAGCGCTTGTTTATTATAATTTTCAAAGAAGATTTTTTAAAAAAATTGCGCAAAAAATATTTAATCAAATGGATGTCAAAACAATCATTAATCACAACAATTTGTCGTTTTTTATACTCAAGAATTTTACTAAAACCTATTTTATGAAAGAAACGTGTGATAGGATTACGTGTTCTTTCAGTATTGCGATAAAGTAGAGTAGACAGTAACTTTTATTAAATAATGTATCTGTGGAAGCTTATATTTAATTTTCTAGTGCATAGTGTTGCCACTTGACAATAAATTATATTTCCTCTCCTTATTGTTTATTTGCAGTAACTTCTTAGTAACTTTATACTTTATATATTCATTTTGACCCTATATTTAGATTTAATTCATTAAAATTGGCATAGGTTCTTCGATTTATCTGTTTATCAGTTACAAATAAAAAGAAATTTTTAAAGTCTTCGATTTTTCTAGCCATAGATGAATTTCTAACAAAAAAAATATATGTATAAAAAGCAAAATTTCTTTAAAAAAAATCTCCTCAAACAACGTTTTTAAAAGTTATTTTAAATAATTTTAGCAAGAATTTTCGCAACAAATAGTAGTAGGGGAAAAATGAGAGTCCGACCTCGGGAGGAGGCGTGAGGCTCGGAGGAGGGAGGAGGGCTCCTCCTCCTCAAACCTCCTCCTCAAGCCTCCTCCTCACTCCTCCTCCACAACCCTCCTCCTCCTAAACCCTCCTCCTCAATCCTCCTCATTCCTCAAGGTTGTCTTATAAGAGAAGGGGTTAAAAAGGGGGATTAAATTTTTTTCGTGAAATTTGAATATTTTATGCTATAAGAGAGGGGTAAAAGGGGGATAAATTTTTTAAGTATACTACAGTACGAGCGGTTCTTTTGACTGTTGATTAAGAGATGAATGATTCATATTAAATTAAAAATAGTAATTAATTAAAAGGTAATTAAAAATAATAATTAAAAATAATGAAGGGACTTAGAATTTTTCGAGCGGTTTTTTTAGTCAAGTATAGTACATAGTAGAATTTAAGAAATGAATAATAGCAATTAACGATAATTAGTAATTAATTAAAAAAGATAATTAAAAATTATGAGTGAAATTTTTTCAACATACTCTAGTATGAGGGTGATTCGAGCGGTGATTTATTAAGAAATTTTAATTTAGGAACTTTAAAATTTTCAACAGTTTAAATTTATTTTGAGTCAAGTGTAAAAGTTAATCCAATTTTACAAATGAATCATTAAAATTAATTTCAAATAATAATTAAAAATAATGAAGATACTTTAATTATTTCGACATGCTGTAGTATGATAGATTATTTTAATGTGGTAATTTTTTCAATTGAATTTTACTGTTGTTCATTTAAAAAAGATTAATGAAAAGAATACTACCTTTTGAATTTCATATCTGGAAAAGTGTGCCCTCATCTTTTATCCGGGCTTGGGACCGGCATTCTCTGCTTAAGACATTGTCTAGTCATAAGCAGTGAATGGCAGATTTACACACTTACATTCACACACACACATTCACACACTTTTTGAAGATTTTGATATCTTCTTTTTTTTTGTAAACTTTTTTTTTTTTTTTTTCACTTTTTGTGAACTTTTTTTTTTTTCACTTTTTGTAAGATTTTTTTTTTTTTTTTTTTTTTTTTTTTTTTACATCTTGTAAACTTTTTTTCATTTATGTTTTGGGTATTTGCCAATGCCCGTAAGCTAAGCTGCTTATCCCATCTTCTAATATATATCGTTTGTCATCAAAGGGCGAGAGACATTTCTTATTTTGTTTCATAGAATATAATGTATGTAATCGCTGCCCGATTCTGGTTTGGACTTCAAATGTTGTTTTCTGGTCTTTAAGGCAATTTACATAATCTTGATGAGTAAGCTTCTTTCGAACAATTCTTGTGGAGATCCCCTTGGCTCTCTTCTTCTCCTCATCACAAGTCTTGATGGAATACATCTTAGACTTTAAACCTACAAATTCGTGGACAGCTCTTCCATTCAACTCATCTTTAAACTTCCCCAAAACTTTTCGATTCACTGTGGAATAAATAGGGTTATCTTGGGGATAATCAGAAAAGTCGAATTCGGAGCTGTGGAGTGCCAAATCCCTTTGTAGGTTTTCAGTCTTGATGAGATATGTGAGACTGTCGGTATCGGTGAAAAGCAGCAATGAACGATTGCCACTATAATTTTTTTTACGAAATTATAATGGAAATCATACATTAAAACCTTAGACAACTCCAGTATCGTGAATCCGACGTAAATGGGTCTGTTCATTAAGATACTGGGTTTCTGCCTTTCAACCGCCGTCAGACCCTCATCAAATATCTTGAATGATTTGAAGAAGGGTGATGCTACCAGCTTTTCAGATCTTGCGGAAGTATTGCATAGCTCTACATTTCTTCGCTTCCTGAGATTTTCTATACACTTTCCATAAATGCTGTTATTTAAGAGTTTGAAGAAATCCTTTTGAAAAGTGGTAGTGGCTGTCTTCCGTTTTTCGGTGTTGAAATCGATGTATTCTTTAAGCCAAGGGGATTGGTTGAACTGGAGCACTTTATGTACATGTTGCAGCTTGAGTCCCAACTGTAAATATAACTGTAAATTGCGATAGTGGCAAATGTACTTTTCTTTATTCATCAAATTTGGAATAAGTTTGGGAGTACCCTTAAATTCCCTCTTCAGCAAACTCTTCGCATAGGGTGAGAGCATTTTTTCTTCCACGGTCAGTCTTTCAGGCGCGAGTGGATATTCATTGTGTGATATATGAAGGGATTCAGGGTACTCCAAATCTACTTCAAATATATATCCAATAGAAGAATCTTTCTTGATTTTTAAAATGTCCTCTGTTGAAAAATTGATATCTTCACACCACCGAAACCCTCCGTATGGTAGACTTTGGGACATAGCCCAGCCATACAAATTGTTAGCGTCCCAGTAGAGGATATGGGACGTATCTTCATTTGGGTCGTAGTTTGGGACTTGTGTATTATTGGCGGTAGCAAACCTGTGGGAAATCTGCGACACGCCACCACGAATTCCTTGTTCGACGAATAGTAACATATTTACGTCAGTGAGCAATTCTAATTCCACCCCCGTCATCTTCAAACAGGCCTGCCAAGACAAACCTGGTGAAGTGACGAGGTGGGCTGCGTCAATATCGTAGAATTGCTTACACAAGCCCCGGAAATTTTCAAACACGTCAGCCAACAGTAACACGTCGGTTTTCACGTAAAGATTGTGATAATCACCAAGGGTTTGCATCTGGAAAGTGGACCAAATGTTTTCTGCATGCTTGTAATCATCTTCACTTATAGATTCTTCAGTTAAATTATTGAAAAAGGCTGCTGGTGGGGGGAGATGATCTTCATCAAATTTCTTAAACGATGAAAAATATGAATATGGATACACTCCTTTTCGAGTGAGCAAGGATAAGTCTATTGAAGGAAAATGTTTCTTTAAAATTTTGAAGTCATCCTGTTGCAGATTGGCTGTGAGTTTATCCAAGGACGTCGGCAAGAACTGAAGAGAATCTAAGAAGGAGAATTGGATGGAAGATGTCTTTTCTTTTAGTTTGAAAGTTATATAATCTTCCAAAGTGGCAGCGATTACATCGATGTGAAAATTGGGATAGCAGCCTAGCTTCTTCATAATGTGATGGGCATCATATTTTTTCAAATTGTGGAAGACCACTGGGATAACTTTCGACTGCTTATAATTTAAATTGCAGAAGGGATGAGCAGCTCCTCTGTACTTTGATGATATGTGGCAGTGGTCTCGAACTCGCTTCTCTCCCAGGGCCTTCCGACAAATGCAGCATTCTGTTGCCTCTTGAAACGATTTTTCTTCTTCTTCACTTAAACGCATAGGTGCGATAGTCATAAGTTTTTGCTGCAATTCATCTTTTTCAGCCATCAAATCATTGATGAATTCACAAACGGCATTTTCGCCTCGATACACTTTAGCATGCTTGTAGATAGCACCGTCAGAGCCCACAATAACGTATGCATATCCACAAGCGACATGTTGTGCCGTTTCAGTTTGGAAAGACTTAGTATTGGAGGGTTCGGTGGTGACTATCGGCACGAGGAGGGATTCGAAATCAGCATAAATTATAAATGGAACTGGTGCTTGCAAATGAGTTCCTGTGAATGTTAAGATATTTTCACCTTCTTCAGGCATTTTTACAACTTGGGGCGATTGTTTACAACAATACGGTGTATGTTCTTGAAGGAGTTCTTCACGGGTAAAGCCATGGAGACATCGGAAACAGTAGAAAGCTTTGCCATTATGTTTTGTACGATGATTCATGAAACGTGAAAAATCACGGATCAGCGTATAATGGGTGTTTTCGCCATTGCTGATCAAAAGGAGATTAATCACGTCTGTGTTTGTCTTCTCTGACACATGTAAAATATATAGTTCTCCCTCCTCGTAACCGAACACATTAATCCGAAGATTATTTTGGGCTTCGATGAGTGGAATTTTCGTATACGGTACTGGGTAGGTTACTCCATTCATATTCAAGGTATGCTCAAAAGGCTTGTAGTTATTTACTCGATTAGGATTTTCCTTATAATTCAGCTTCCTTTGATGGGCAAGGAGACACCATAATAAACATTTCTGATCTTCAAAATTCTGTATATTCAGAATAGCTTCCTTGCCTTTGAGATCTTGTGGAAGCTGTAAGTAACTGCTTCCCTTGAGTGGTTGATAGTTGCAAATTTTCAGTTCCAAATGCTGGACATGTTTGAGTACCCACCCAGAACCTCTCTGTAAAAATTTTTCGAAACTTTTTATAATCTTCTTGTGGGCTTCATCCAGATGTTCTTCTAAATAATCATTGGTGAATTCTTGATAAGTTAAAGATGAGAAATATGTCGATAGCAATTCACTTTCCCCACCAGCAGATGTTTTTTCAAGGAGCACTTTAATTAATAGCCTCCATTTGATAGATTTTTTCTCGTGAATGGCCTCGTCCAGGGAATCTAAGAGTTCTTTTCTTTTTCTTTCGAAGAAGGTGGTGATGTCATAAATATAGTCTTCTTCCTCTTCACCGTCAAAAAAGATGCTTCGAAAGACGTTTAATGAATCCACTCGTTTTTGATTTTTTCTTGGTGTTTTAGAGTCAAGTCTTCGCTTTTTTACAGAAACGAAGTTTGACGTGTTACTGTGGCTGACGCGTGTATGATGGCTTAGATGCTCTTTTCTGGAGAATTTTTCACCGCACTCGCGACAAGAATAATTGGGATTTTCGTGCGAGACTAAATGTCGCTTCAGATTGTCCCCTCGTTTAAATACAGCCTTACAAATATTACACTTGAAACGACTGTCTTCTCCAGAATGAGATTGTTTGTGGCGAAGAAAATTGTCCATTCTCAAAAAGCACTTTTGGCAAATCTCACACGTATAAGTCGAGGAATCTTCTTTTTCATGGGTACGTTGATGACGTTTCAGACTGGTTGCGTGTGCGAATGATTTCTCACACATGTGGCATGTATGCACATCCTGTAAAAGAAGAAAAACCCTTGTTCATTTTTTATTTTACTTTTTTAAAACATTTTTAATTTAAGCCTTTTAAAATATTTAATATATTTAATTTTAATAAAAACTTAAATATTCCCCAAATGCTAAAATTAAAACTGTTTAAAACAAGTAAAATTTAAAATTTATCAAAATAGTTTCCCCTTTTAAATGTTGAATCTTTCTCATGAAAATTAAAAGACTCATAAAATTTTTTAAAAAAGAATTGTTTAAAAACCTATTTTTAACTTGTAAAAGTTATAGAATATACTTGAAAAGAAAAAAATAACCTTTGATGTTGATGGAACAGCTTCAGACTTTGCCACATCCGATTTTTTTCCAAGTCTGGTGTGGATGAGTTCATGCCTTTTTAAATTGTCTTTACGGGAAAAAGATTTCCCGCACTCCTTGCAGAGATGCTCATCCTGAAAATAAATTCAACCTCGCTTTACAAACCAGTTTGAATATCTCGAGTTTCATTTTTAAAAAAGGGTCTTCTACTATAAAATCAAACTTTGAGTTTTTAAGATTAAGTTTAAAATATTCGACTTAAAGTTTAAAAGAATCTTCATTAAAAATGCTTACAATTTATTTCAGTTAAAAAAAAAAAAAAAAAAAAAAAAAACTTTCTTAAATAAATTTTAAGTTTTAGTTAAACAAGTTTAAAAATAACTTTTAACACTATAATAGACTTTAAATGAATTTTTAAAATAACTTTTTTATACATAATATTCAATTTAGATAATCTTTTAAAAATATTTACATACCTTGGAAGAAACTGTTTGGGACTTAGTGGTGGAGATCACATCCTTTAATGTTTGAGAAATTTCCTGCTGAAAAAGATATATCCCCACAAAAGGTTATACCACGATTTCTTTTTAAGAACAAATAGCTAAGCATTTTATTAAAACTACATTTTTTTCTATTATCGTTAACACTTATTTCATAAATTTTAAAATTTAAAATCATTAATATGTATAAGATTATAAAATTTTTATTAGTAAGTTTAAAATCATTAATTTATATAAGATTACAAAATTTTAAATAGTAAGTTTAAAATCATTAATTTTTATAAGATTACAAAATTTTTAATAGTAAGTTTAAAATCATTAATTTATATAAGATTACAAAATTTTTAATAGTAAGTTTAAAATCATTTATTTATATAAGATTACTAAATTTTAAATAGTAAGTTTAAAATCATTAATATATATATAAGATTACAAAATTTTTTAAAGTAAGTTTTTAATTAAAACACATAAAAATTGATTAATTTTCTTCATAAATAAAAAATACCTGTTTCAATTGATTTTTCCTATCCATCTCTTTTAGAGCGGCAATTTCAATCCTATCAATCAGCTCGATTTTACTCGGTGAAAATTCCATATTCCACTAAATAACAAGAAAATTACCCTTAACATCCTTTGCGTGAATAAGTCATTCGAAAACTGATTTAAACATTCACTTTTAAAAGGTACGAAGAAAGCTTTAACACATAAAAATTGATTAATTTTCTTCATAAATAAAAAATACCTGTTTCAATTCATTTTTCCTATCCATCTCTTTTATAGCAGCAATTTCAATCTTGTCAATCATCTTGATTTTACTCGGTGAAAATTCCATATTCCACTAAATAACAAGAAAATTACCCTTAACATCCTTTGCGTGAATAAGTCATTCGAAAACTGATTTAAACATTCACTTTTAAAAGGTAGAAAGAAAGCTTTATTTATAAAAGAATATAGTTAAAGTTTAAAATTTACTCTTTCTTACACTTAGTAATGCATTTAAATAAAACCCATAGATTTTAATTTTAGAAAACTAAACCAAAGTGTTTATAACTTTTTCACTCGATCAAAATAAAGTCACTACGTTTATTCGAAATTAGAGAATGAGTCATCCTCTTGTTTATACATGAAAACAGCATTTCCGTAAAGGGGTAAAAAATTACACAAATACAAAGCTAAATTTTTAGTATATTCTTTTTAAGGATATTGTTCATGAAAAATTATATTTTAAATTAAACTTTATACATAGGACATACTTTGAGAAGGGTGTAAACATATTAAAACTTTGACTTTTAAAAAAATCACTCTATTAAAAGATGACTCATCAATTTTGTTTAAACATGCATGTACGAACATACATTGCTTTTAAAAACTTTTCATTAAAACTTTGAAATAAATCCATATTTTTTAAAATCTTATGAAAGGATGAGTCATGCATTCGCACATATCTAATACTTTTTTAAGAAAACATTTTCACGAGAAGTACTTTTCACTTTTTCCAATCAACAAATTTAGAAGCTTTTTGACTGACACATTACATGATTAGTAGAATGAAAATAAATTTCTTTAATACACCCTTTTAGGTTAAATATTAAACACACATTTAAGTTAATGTAAAACATTTTCAAACGAAGTATAACACATGTTAGAAGTATTTTCAATCATTAATTTTAACGTTATAAAATTTTAAAATAAATTTCTATAAAACACCCTTTTAGGTTAAATATTAAATACACATTTAAGTTAATGTAAAACATTTTCAAACGGAGTATAATTCATGTTAGAAGCACTTTCAATCATTAATTTTAACGTTATAAAATTTTTAGGATGACTCATCAAAGCATTTTATATTAGAAGTAAGTTGATATAGAATATTATTAAAGAATAGAAATGCATTATAAATAAATATGAAAAGTGAATTTTTAACACAAATACACATAACACGAATAAAATATTTCCCACGAAAAACAAATTCATACAAAATAAAATATTTAACATTGATTATTTAATCTTTTTGAATAGAATGAAGTTTTAAAAAAAATTACCACAGTCATCAAACTTAAGATATTCATTCATTTCATTTAAAAATAGATACATTTTCATTATGTTAAGAAATTTGCTTTTCACACACATACACATATATAAGAAAAATAACATAAATTCAAACAGAAAAATAGTATTATTTCAAAAGAACAGTTTAATTTTGAAAAGGTTTCTCGGAAAAATGAGTATAACTAGAAGTATTTCAAAAGTTTCATTAAGAGAGAGTTTAAAAACTTAATCGCTTAGAAATATTAAGATTAGAAGAAAAGGTGAAAATCATTTACAAAAGAAAACCACGTTAAAATATGCAATAATATAGGGTTTACAAAATAATCTTACTTGACTTTGATTATCTGAATTGAAATCCATGGCGAGCGAATTCATCTTTTTTATTTTTTTTTTTTCAAAAAGATTAATAATATAAACTGTTTGGAGCACTAATTATAACGTGTAGTCTCTAGGACAACTAATATAAGAATGATCTCGCGGACCCAGGTCAGTACGCTTATCTGATTAATTAGATAAGCTTATCTTATTAGATCTCTGATATCATGGGTTTTTCCAACTATGACGTCATGGGGTTTCCCACGATGAGTCATTACAAGATAACATTACTAATTAACGGAATTAACAAAGATTGCTTAATTAGAATACTTAAAAAGTTTAAAAGAATTTAAAATAATGTGAAAACGGTTTTAAATATTCAACCAAAAGGAAATATACTTTAAATTTCAAATAAATTTTAAATATAATATTAAAGGCAGATATAACAAAAATATTAAACTATTATTCTAATAAAGGTCTGCAAATTGGATTAAAAATTTGCAACCAAATAACAATTGTTTCAAATATATTCTTTAAAATAAAGTTTTAATTTCCTCTTTTACACATAAGTTTTGTAATAAACATACTTAATTGTGAGAAGTATAAAAAATTATACAAAGCTCTTTTCAAACTAGCAATTCGAAAATATAGATTCCTCAAAAGTTAGCAAGTATTAAATAATAAAGAAATAATATCATTCAACAAAACTTTTAAAAATATTTCCACGAAATAAAATCATTAAGATATATATATTTCCCAAAATTAAATTTAAAAATATAGATTCCCCAAAAGTCAGCAAGTATTAAATAATAAAGAAATAATATCATTCAACAAAGCTTTTAAAGATATTTCCACGAAATAAAATCATTAAGATATATATTTTTCAAAATTTCATTTAAAAATATAGATTCCTCAAAAGTTAGCAAGTAGTAAATAATAAAGAAATAATATCCTTCAACAAAGCTTTTACAGATATTTCCACGAAATAAAATCATTAAGATATATATTTCCCAAAATTTCATTTAAAAATATAGATTCCTCAAAAATTAGCAAGTAGTAAATAATAAAGAAATAATATCCTTCAACCAAAATTTTAAAAATATTTCCACGAAATAAAATCATTAAGAGATATATTTCCCAAAATTAAGTTTAAAAATATAGATTCCTCAAAAGTTAGCAAGTAGTAAATAATAAAGAAATAATATCCTTCAACAAAGCTTTTACAGATATTTCCACGAAATAAAATCATTAAGATATATATATATTTCCCAAAATTACGTTTAAAAATATAGATTCCTCAAAAATTAGCAAGTATTAAATAATAAAGAAATAATATCATTCAACAAAACTTTTAAAAATATTTCCACGAAATAAAATCATTAAGAGATATATTTCCCAAAATTAAGTTTAAAAATATAGATTCTAAATTAACATTGCTCTCATCTTATAAAAATTATTTTTAATTTAAGAAGATTCTAATATATTCCCCATCTAAATGATTCATTTTAAAAACATACTATATAAAAAGCATTTACGTTATTTATGTTTAACATTCTGCTTTAAAAATTATACTATCAAATCAATGACATAAATAAAATCATTCTATGAAAAAATATTTACTATACCAAGAAAATTATTTAAAAACGAACAAACACTTCACATCAAATAATACAAAATAGTGTAAAAATGAACATACCTCGTCAAAAGAATTTGAAGACCTTTGATTACTTGATGAGGAATCCATAACTTGATTGCAGACACACGCACAAAATAAAGACAAATTCTCACCGAAATAAACACACTTAATCACTAGAGGAAAAAAATATCGACTGAACTGGAGATGATCTGCAGTCCGTTTATATCATCGCTGCGTGAATCACCTTATCTCTATCTGATAAGGGATTTCCCGAACGGTTGCTTATCGATGAATCATAACTGATATGAACATATACGAAATTTTCTCTAGGTGAAAACAGTAATAAATACATTTCTTTAATTTATAAGTCTAAATTCAAATAGTATTCATTAAAAATTTATTTTAATTAAAAGACTTGATAAGAAAAAAAAAAAAAATCCTTCTTTCCCCTTTTTTTTAAAATTAAGCTTGCTAGGTGAAATGTTAATTTGCAAAATCCTTTTCTCTATTTTTTTAAAAAATAATTATAAGAGTATAAGTCAAAATCTTAATGAGTGATTGAAAATTAAATCTTTGCTATGTTATTAGTAAAAATAATAATAATAATTATTATTATTAGAATGTAAAAGTCTCCATGAAAGAATAATTAATCTTCTTTTCAATTCATTAAGGATGATTTCTGATTCACTTCAACAATAATAAAACTGTTCATTATAAGATTTTAATAATAATAATAACATTCCTTTACACTAAAATTATTCTAACTAAAACTTTTTTTCACAATGAAAATGCAGATTTCAAGAACTATCCTTTCGAAAAATATTTCGACTTTCTCATTATTATCTACTCTCTACCTCAAGATTTAATTTTTTTAGAACTTAAAACAGATTCAAGAGAAACATATATTGCTTGTCTTTTAATAAGTTTTCATAAGTATTATTATTATTCAAAATACACTCAAAGAAAAAAATTTCAGATTTTTTTTTTTTTTCTCGTAAAGAGATTTTACACTTTAGTATCAATCATGATTGTTCAAAATATTGTCTCAACTTTTTCAAGTTTTTTTTTCCTCTAAAAAAGCATGAATAAAGAAGTTTTATGCTGAAAGAAAAAATATGAGAAAAAGTGTGGTAAATAATGACAAAGAAAAAATTTAAACTTAAATTCTTTTATTCAAGAAAATTTACAACTCATTCACTCTGTTGATAAAGAGTGTTTCCAAATAATTTTTATAAAAGTCTGATTTTAAACTAGCAAAAAATGCATGCGAAAAATGACATACACATTGATTAGTTACATTCTTCACAAACTGGTAGACATTAAAGTTCAAAAGGGCACTGTCTTTATACATGAGATATTTTTCTCTTAAACCAATTGTTAAACATGAGTGATCCAATTGGGAATTTTGGCTTATTTGACATCCAAAACAGTCGAAAACACGATCCAATGATCGTTCAATTTCAGAGTTTAAGCAGGATAAAAAGTTTTTCTTGGCAGAATCAAAGTCTATATGGGAATGGATACATTTTTCCGATTTTCGAAGGACTGCAACAGGTATGACTCGTGTAAGTAACATATCGATGAAACAGTCTGTAATTTCAGAACAAAATTCAGTGAGTTTTAAAAATTGATCTCGTGATAAGCGAATTCCATTGGGTTTGAAATGAAAATTCTTATCATCCGTTTTGAATATCTGTTGAAGAAGACAAAAGTCTTCATCGACAAAGGCTAGAATGAGTTGATTATTACAAACCGAAGACTCTTTCACAGAATAAAAGTGAAACTTTGTCACATGTTGTTGGAAATGATCGAACGTTGTTGAAGTCATCACAACCCCATTTTTTGTCGGGTAGAGTTTACCGAAAGCACCTTCTTTGAAATTTCGAATATGCAATTTCAAGTTACAGTTTTTATCCATTTCAATTTGTGCTAAAGTACACCATTCTAAATTCCAGGATGTTGAATAATAACTTTCCTTGAAAGTTCGGGTAAACCACTCGTCTTTATGCGAATCATCAAGTTCAGGTCTGTTCATCGGGGAGCAGTGAATAGGTTCATCATCATCATCATCAGAGATAGAAAACAAGTCAAGATTTAATGCAGGATCCTTCGAGAAAGAAGCAAAATCTAGTCTTGGTTTTTTTAAATCCAGGGGGTGTGACACTAAATGTCGAAAGGTAAGACTAATTCGAACATCTTTTATGTGAGGTTCTGCTCCAATCCCATGTGTGAACAGTTCATTGCTGGGTGGATTCATATTATAAAGAGAGCCATGTTCTAATTTTATAAATGTCGAAGGCACATTCGGTCTTTTGAATTCAATAGTTCTCTGAGCACCAAAACTCAGTACTGAAACAGGGAAGACAGCATTCAAGCAGGATTCATCATCTTTGTGGTGGCTTATGCAAGTTGACCCGTCTTGATAAAAATTAAGTAACACATAGTTGAACGTGCAGGCAGTTTCTTTTTCCACTTTGTCACGCAATTCTATCATCAGGGGAGTCCATGGAATTCCGGGCACACTGGTTCCGCTGAAGGCATAGCTGGTATTGGCGTCTCCGTAGGCTAAGGTCAGTCGTTTAGGCTTAACCTCTTTTCCAAAAAGACGGAAAGTAGGTCTGAAGAAGGGTAATGTCCGCAACTCAGACAAATAACGATCCGCATGAGGTTTCTCGATGAAATCACTGATGTACTCCACATTTAATCCATTATCCGTAAAGTGAATGGAAGGCATTTTGAAGACAGCAGCAGCAACAGAACGTATCCAACAAGAGCAGGTTAACTTCAACGAAAAGAATGAACACTAATGAGCTGCTCAAGGCTTTATACTTGTAATTATCGCTTAATCTTATCAGCTGATAAGGTTAGGTCACGTGGTGCATGACATCACTGATGACGTTGAATCAAGATATCCCGGGCAACCTCGATCACGTGGTTTGATAACACTCATGACGAAAGGGGAAAAACCCAAGTGATAAGAACTTATATGATTTTTTCCATTTCTAGTCAAGTCACTGTGAAGGAAGCAAGTGTTTCAAGTAAGTATGTCTTAATTCATTTTTTCATTTCATTTCTTAATTGATTTGTGTATATCATTCCTATCATTTTTCATAAATCTTAATGAACCTCCCTTTTAAAGTAAAACACACACACACATTTAAAGAAATAAAGACACAGAAATATAACGAAATCTATTTATTAAAACGATTGAAACAATACACTTTTAAAAGTCTCTACATTAAGTTTACATAAAAACGAGTCGCTCACAGAATCTACATTCTTTAAAAACATGGATAGGACATCATCGAAATTAACAAGCATTAGAATCATGTCTCCTAATTGTTGAAATTTTTCACGGTTGTTTAACATGAAACAGGAATGCAAACTCACACTAGGATGTCTAAAAACACAACCAGTACATTCAAAAATTTGATTAAAAACAGTCACAATAGAATTCTCGATACAATACATGAGTTTAGACCACAAAACATATTCATTTTCTTGAGAAGTCCATTTACAGTTTTGCTTTAATAAAGCAGGTAAATGTTTTTCATACATATGACGAATTAATTTTCGATTCAATGAATAGGCTTTTTCTTTCAACTGTTCAAGTTGAGCATTGTTTAATTGGATCAGACCTTCATTTTTTAACATTTTCAGACACATAACAGACTGATCCTCATTTAAAACTAAAAGTTTATTATTGGCGATAAACGTTGAACTCGTATATTTCAAATTAAACGCAAATATTTTATACTGAAATTCATACCAAGTGCGAATGTCTAGTTCGATTCCATTCTCGGTGGGAATTCCTTCACTGGAAAATTCTCTAATTTGAACAGAGTATTGAGCATTCTGTAATTGTAGTCCTAAAAATATATGGTTCCCAAGTTCTTGTTGAAAAATATAATTTTCTTCTTTCACCGGTGGGGTTTGCAACACATCTTGTTGTTCAGACACGTCGGATTCTTGCGATGAGTCATCTATGCAGACACCATTGTTGGAAAGAGATGATTTCGGAAAGTCAATGAAAAATTCATTCAGAATAGCAGATTCGCAGCAGGAATCGGGGAAGGAAGTTTCGTCATCGACATACGGTTCCACATCGTCAGTGGCAGCATACAGGGTGACAGTCTCCATTGGTAATCTGAATTCATTCATTTCCAGAGATGGTTCTAAACGTGAATACTTGCAAGGCGACAATACTTCTTCGTGAGATCTTTTCATCGTAGGAACACACTAACAGCAGATTAAACTGATAACGGCGGTGACTCGTAGGAAAGACACACCCGCTGCAGTAAATTACACAATCGGTCAATTAACACACTTCGTTGATCTTCTTTTTGTTGTTTCTGGTTCTTTCTCTGTTTAACAGTTACTCTACGTTGAGTATGTGAATGCAGTTTTTGATGTTTCAAGAAGTCCACCTTTCGCGAAAAAATTTCTTTGCACACTTCACACGTCTTCGAATGAGTCTTGATATGACGTTGTAAATCACTTTTCTGAATGAAACTTTTATCACACTTCTCACATTTGAAAGCTTTTTCGTCAAGATGAAATTTGATATGTCTTACATACATAAACTTTTTCAGGAATGATTTGTTGCAGGTTTCACACACGAAGGAGGCTTCCGTAAGAGGTTCTTCTTTTATCAAAAGGGTTGATGAAGAGGGTTTGATATCTGAAACAGGTTCCACTTTAGGTACGAGGTCCATCATCAATCCGGATGCAGTAGAGGGTTGACTCATCATAAACTTAAAATGACTGACCTCACTCAGCAACAGTAAAGTAACAACTAACGTTAAAAAAAATTTCGCGAGAATTTATATCAGAATAGGGGGCGCGCGCGTACCGAAAAAACATCTGCGATTGATTCACATAATGACGTCATCCCTTTAAAGAAAAAAAGCACTTCTTAAAATTTTCTTTCAGAGATATGCAGTCGTGGCTGAATCGGTAAGTAACAATCTATTATTCAGTCACGACTGCATTTTACACGTTCGATCCCCAACAAAACTTTTTGGAAAAACAGTAATTCCATCGAGCAAATCTAGATGGAAGCACCAAAAGTCTCGCCTAAAAATTCCTAAATTAAAATTTCTTAATAAATCACCGCTCGAAAAATTCTAAGTCCCTTCATTATTTATCACTTATTATTTTTAATTACCTTTTAATTAATTACTATTTTTAATTTAATATGAATCATTCATCTCTTAATCAACAGTCAAAAGAACCGCTCGTACTGTAGTATACTTAAAAAATTAATCACCCTTTTACCCCTCTCTTATAGCATAAAATATTCAAATTTCACGAAAAAAATTTAATCCCCCTTTTTAACCCCTTCTCTTATAAGATAACCTTGAGGAATGAGGAGGATTGAGGAGGAGGGTTTAGGAGGAGGAGGATTGTGGAGGAGGAGTGAGGAGGAGGCTTGAGGAGGAGGTTTGAGGAGGAGGAGCCCTCCTCCCTCCTCCGAGCCTCACGCCTCCTCCCGAGGTCGGACTCTCATTTTTCCCCTACTAATAGTCTATGCATGCAATTAATGCAAGGTGTTGCAATTTGAGAACCATTGAAAAAAACAAAATACTGAAAAATATTCGAGTGATAATTTTTGCAGTATTTTTTATTTAATGTATATGCCCATTAAATGAATCAAATGTATTTTTACTTTCTTCTATTTTCAATAGAACAAAGTATTGAAACCGAAATTATTTTTGACTTCCAGTTTTCGACGGATTTATATGTTGTAGGGATCAGAGATTCCAAAAAACATGTTTTTACAAAATGTCTGTCTGTCCTAATATCGCCATTCTACAATCAAAAAGTGTATGGAGATATGCATAGAACTGAACCAAATGTTTTGTGAACATTTTTGCTTGTGGCAAGCAGATCCTCCATGAATTTTGAAATATTCCGTAGGAAAGAAGGCGCTGCAATCGCGATTTTTGCGCCATTTTCAATATTATACATACTAAAAGTGTATGAAGTTATGCATCGAATTGAACCAATTTTTTGTATAGGTGTATGGCTATAGCTAGTTAGTCTTCCTTGAACTTGGAAAAAATCCGTCGGAATCGGACACTGCAATAGCGATTTTTGTGCCATTTTCAATATTGTACTACCTCAAAGTGTGTGAAGTTCTGCATAGAATTGAACCAAATTTTTTGTGTAAGTGTTTGAATATGGCTAGTTGGTTCTTCCTGAATTTGAAAAAAATCGCCGGAAGGGGGCGCTGTTAAGCTATTTTTGTGCCATTTTCAATATTGTACCGACTAAAAGTGTATGAAGTTATGCATCGAATTGAACAAAATTTTTTGTATAAGCGTTTGGCTATGCATAGTAGGTCCACCCTGAATTTGTAAAAAATCCGCTGGAATGAGGCGCTATAATCGCGATGTCTGTGCTATTTTCATTATTTTACTATCAAAAAGTGTATATAATTATGCATAGAACTGAACTAAAATTTTTGTGTATGATTATATTTTATTGTTGCACACAGGTTCTCCCCTAATTAAAAAAAAATCTGCCAATCATTCTATTGTCCATTGCCTCGTACAGAGATGGAAACTCACTTTTACTCCTATTAACTCTTTCTTGCGCAGTGTTGCCGAGTCGGCAACACCTAAAGTTATCCTATTAGTATACCTAAAGTACCTATATCCTATTAGTGTACCAAAAATTATCCCTGTTTAGAGACACAAAAACTCTGTGAATATTTCAAAAACTACTCTAATGGCTACTTTAATACTTTCTTGTGAGTTCTAGATCGCAGCACCACAGAGATCAAATTTTACTGTTTTTAAATAATAGGTAAAATATTTTACTCTAATACGCGCTTCACAGCAATGCTCTTCTCACTGCGCTTATCAATGGTGTACTTATGGGGAGTTACCACTTCGGCAACAGCTGTATAATTAAAATGGTTTGTGCAATCTTTACAAAATTATACCAGTGTACTCCTCTAGGCCTAAATAGATTGTCTATTTTTTTTTCTTTAAATTCCATCTTTAAAGAGTAGTGCGCCGGAAAGGGTTAATCGACTGAAGCCAAAATTTAAGATGAAAATGAAAGTTGGTAGATTATTGAATTAAAATTATTAAAGCATTTACATGCGTAACTATTTTTTTAAACATTAAAATTTACGTATGAAATAGAATAAAGTTTTGGGATTGTCACATCCAACTAGTTTAAAGAAAAATTAAAAATTCATGACTAGAGATGTTAACTCGTAAATTTATTCAATGTTATTAGAAGCACATTTTAAATAAAGCAATTTTTTATACATCTCAGTCAATATTTCAGCTTTAGATTGAACCTAGTTTGATAACTGTAATTCCCTAATCCAATTTCTTGAGAAAATATAATAATAAAATCGTTGTTACACATAGATTTAACGTATGACATTTACCACAGTATATTTAACGACTATGAAATCAGCTATCAAACATTTGTCGGGGAAGATTACGTATTCTTCTGAAATTTTCTACTTTGTCATTATAATTCATTCCCCAAATCCCTAAGTAACGTTTATAAGATTTTATAAACTTATGCCATAATTCAAAATAAACACAGATATTCTTAAAACGCTAGATTTATTTACTTATATTTTTACTTTTATTGACTTAATATATACCTCTATAAATCAAGTTTGATAAGTAATTGCTTAAATATACGAAAGCAAATACAAATATAAAAATCTACCTATCCATCGTAGAGAAAGAAGTTTATGATATAAATTTATCGAGAGTAATTTTATAAAATAACTGATTAAATGCCTGAGTATGATTTACGGCTATTTCTGCTAAGTCATGCAAGGTTTTGCGGTGAAATTTCCACCAGTCTTCTATATTTTTCCACAGGTGTTGAAACTGGTATTAGAATTTTAAAATTTGATTTAGGTTTCAGGATATTATTTTTTCTAATTTTAACGGCATTTCTGTAATAATGACAACTAAATTAGTCATTTTTTTGTAATTAAAAAGCGGAGACAAGGGAATTTCTGCTTTTTCGTCATTTTCAAATTGAAATTGAAATTATCTTTTATATCAAATGATAGTGAAACAGTTCTATGATTAAGTTTTTTTTTCAAAAGAATTTGAAAAAATAATTATTAGTTTTGTTTTTTATCGTCGTTTCCAAATTGAAATCGAAAAGTAAAATTATTAAAAACACAAAAAAATATAAAAATAATAATTAAATGATTAGTATTAAAATAACAAAATATGAAAAATTATGCCAAAATATTTGCAGTATGAATAAAGGACGAAAAGTTTTAAATTATCATCCTCAAGACGTATAAAAAGGTGATAATTAAGTCATACATAAAATTTCAAAAATACTTATGTATTTAAAGTGCGTAAAATAATAAAATTTTTACACGCGAAAAACTTCTAATGATGAATATTAGGTAATATTTAATAAATCCAATTAAAAACGCTTCCAAATATTTTAAAGTTAAATAAGTATCCGTGAGTTTTAAAATAAAAATGTTTACAATAAATGTACATGAAAGATTCCTTTAATAGTGAAAATTACGTCATATATTGAAACAGTAAGTGAAACTATTTTTATTGGAGAGAATTTTAATGTTCTCCTTGATAATGTACTTATGGTCTTTTGTGACGTCGTGTTGTATAAAATTAGTGCGTCAAATTGTTTGATATATAACAAAACATGATGCAACATAAATACATATAAATATATGTGTAAAATTATTTCGCTTTATTTTGTACGAAATACTATCCGATAAATACATATTAGAAATTTTGGATATTCTTACTGATCAATAGAAATATTATAGATTGTGAAATATCTATAATTACATTAAAATAAAGAAAATAATTTATGAATAAGCTATATTTGTTCTTAAAAATATCTAAAAGTTTATCCAAACATGAAATATTTGCTAACAAATTTCAAAACACAATGATTTTTAACACCTTGGTTCTGAAAGCTATTCCCAATCAGATGCAGTTTTTTAACCTCGAAACTAAAAAAAAAAAGGATTGTCCATAGCATCGTTATAAAAGTCAGGAAGATAACAAAAAATTTAACCTAACATTTTTATATAAACTTATATTCAAATATTTTAATGATCGTACGTATCAATCCCGAAAACAGCCACCATTTGTCATGACAGCGATAGATAAGGCCATGGTAATCGAAAAATACACATTCAAACGGAAAAGCTTCGAAACCCGATTTCAGAAGAAAGCAAAATAATGCTAATATCATTCGATTCTCCGTAACTTTTTAATATATTTTAAACAGGGAACATTACAATCTATTTAGAGGCTGTGATTCCTGAATGGGTTTGGCCTGAGTAGCTCAAAAGGGAAAGGCTAAAAATCGTATAAAAATATAGTTAATTAAAAAAAACAAGAAAATTTATTATCTAAATTATCGTTCAAAAAATTCCCATGAATATTATGAATTTATATTAATTATAGCAATCTCTGATTAAGCCCTCATGAATGTAAGAAGGAAATATGTCTATTCCGATTAGATTTTAAAGTACTTCGGAACGATTTTCAGTACTGTTATTTCTTTCAAAACCGGAACATAGTGTACACAACATAAATATTTTCCCCCGATCTCGATCAAAACTTCTATAAAAATTATTTACTAATTATTTAGATCTGTCCCTATGTTCTTTGAGAATAATTAAAATGCGCTATTGTATAATGTATGTATAATTTCTTTTTGATGGTAAAATACACAATTTTTTCTATTACTATAATAGAGAATGAATGAAATAGGTTCGAGACATATATAGGTTAAAAGTCATTTTTAAAAACGTTATTTACCAAAACTATGCAATTTTTTTTTCTAGCTAGTTTTTATTAACCCCTTGGGGACGAGCGGCACGTATACTTGGCTTAAAAAGGCTTAAGAATCATTGTTTATTCTCGATATAATAACACAGGAATTTCTTTTTTTAAAAACCGGTGACAAAACATTAAAAAGTTCGTAAAAGGCTCCCGTCAGGAAGAGGTTAACATCTACAAACTTTTTTTAACTTCCTGCGAGATTTTTCTGTTCTTTAAAATAAAAAAATTAGAAAATCTATAAATGATACCGCCCAAAATTCTTTGACTTATTTTTCCGATGAATATGTTACTTCTCATAACTCTTCTGTGTAGGAATTAAGATAAGTTTTAGTCAGACGATGAAATTTCGAATTATAGGCATTGTCAATGTGAATAATAACAGTAGTAAGTCTTGATTACGTCCATTAATAACTATATCGTAACATTAATAATATGTATTCCACAACGAAAAAGTAAGAATTTGTATTATAAATAAATACTTTGCTTATAAGACTTTGTTGTACACTGTAAAAAAAACGGACGATTTTACGGAAGTGTTACTGGTAATCTGGACGCCAATAGAATTTACTGTTTTTTAACAGAAAATTTTCCGTGAATTCTGGAAAATATTCCGTTTTTTTCGACTTTTTCCCGCAATTTACGGAAATTTTTCCGTTAAAAAACAGTAAATTATGCTGGCGTCCAGATTACCAGTAATACTTCCGTAAAATCATCCGTTTTTTTACAGAGTATTAATAAAAACATTTAAAAAACAGTTTTTTTATTTACAAGTTTGAACTCTTTTTGATCGAGTCATATTCAGAATGTAAATAGAAAATAAAATTACAAACATAATGAACGCGAAAAAACTGGAATAAATAACTATTGAAATTAAATTAAATATATCACGCTCTTTAAATTACCAGATAAAACCAAAAGACACCAGATTAAATCAAAAATATAACATTAACACACTTTTTAACGACACTAAATTAATTTATAGGTCTAATTTTTATTTAAAATTATTCATAAGAGAGTCCATTGAAATTTATTTAAAAAGTTCACATATTTGTAACGATTTGCTATCTTTTCACAACCCAAGTACACTGTAAAAAAATTCAAGAGGTTACTAAAAACTTTTTAGTAAATTTGTATGCCACAGAATTTTTTAGTAACCATTACAAATTTTTTTTTTTTTTTTTTTGCAAGTGAAACAAACATTTCTTTGTAAACTGAACAAAAGAATTTTTTTGTATAACTAACTTAATTTTTTTTAATAAAAGCCACCAAGAAAATTTTAGTAATAGCTCCAAAATTATTTTTAGTAACCATTACGTGTGCCCGAAAGGCAGGAGCTTCCTTTGAGCTGCATCCACTGGGTAAAAAGACAGACGTCTGAAACGGATGATTTTCGGTAAAGCCGCAATAGATGGCAGCACCGAACATTGCTACCCGCTCAATATTGACATGTTTCTAAAGGGAAGGGAAAGTTCAGAGATCATTACCCATGGTAACTGCTAAGACAGGATTTTCATAATCCTTTTATTTAACAAGTACTTATATTGCATTCATTTGGTGCATATTTGGTGGCGTCCAGCATCGAACCCATGTACTTTCAGCCTGCAGTTCGGTGCTATGACCACTAGGCTATAACGGCCACACCAAGTGAGTTTTAGTAATAGCTATTAAAAATGTAAAACTATTAACTCTATTCGTTGCTAGCTTTTTTCTAGTAATTCTTAGAGATTCCTTTTAACCGAGTAAGATTACAAAAAATTTTTTAGTAATTACAAGAATCACTAAAATTTTTTTAGTAAATCGACCCTTTTTTTTACAGTGTATATGGATTGAAGGGTTAGACAATTTACACGATAATTATTTAACTAGACCAGGAACAATTTCCAAACTAAAAAGAGCGTGATATATTTAATTTAATTTCTATAATTATTTATTCCAGTTTTTTCACGTTCATTATGTTTGTAATTTTATTTTCTATTTACATTCTGAAGATGACGAGATTAAAAAGAGTTGAAACATGTAAATAAAAAAAAATTAATGTACTTTAAATTTTTTTATTAATACAGCAACATCTTATGAGCAAAGTATTTATTTATATTATAAATTCTTACTTTTTCATCGTGGAATATATATTATTAATATTACAAGATATAAGCATTACAACTGAGTGTTGTAACTCTCTTTATTCTCTTCCAATTATGAAACAATAAAGAATACTGCCCAGTTAAACTGGTGGCATTGAGCTCACAGGCTACAAATACTAATAGTACATTAAAGCCTTATATTTTCAAGGGTTAATTCCGTTCGAAAAAAAATTAAGAAGTGGAACCCCTTTCCTCTTTTTTATACTTAATCATTGAACCTCCTATTCTATCAAAGACATGCTTTATCATATAAAAAATCTATATCCAAAATTCAGAGCAAATGAAATAATTCTTAATAAAAACCCAATTATCATTTATATAATTTAAAAGGAGTTACCCCTCTTTTATACTTAACCATTAAACTTCCAAAACTATTCAGAGATTTGAACGAAATCTGAAAATTCCGCTTGAAAAACCCATTTATATAAATTAAGGGGGGGGGGCATTAGAACCCCTGTTCCCCCTATTTATACTTATTCAATGAACACCTAATAACAGTCACGGAATCGCCTCATCAGAATGATCTTAATCTGAATTTTGAACGAAAACTTAATTCTGCATGAAAATCCCATTTATATCAACTAAGGGGAAGGGCATGAGCCCCCCGTTCCGCCACTTATACATATCGAATGAACTCCAAAAACTAATCAGGGAAGCACCTTGTCAGGATATACCTACATACAAAATTTCAAGTGAATCGGATATTTTTATCATGAGTTATCGCGTTATGCACGAACGAACATACAGAACGGACGGGCACATAAGCTCTCAGGCTTATAGCCTATGAGCTAAAAAGACTGTATTCTTTCTTTTTCGAAAACAGTTGAATGTGTACAACTTCAGTTTCTCTGTCTGGCCATCTATCTAGCCGTTTTTCTGTCTTTATGACCTCTTTTCTGTATTACTGCGTTATAACTTGCGTAAATATAATTATCATGTCATGCAATTAAGTTTATGTTATTTAGTTTTAGTATGGAATATTCGGTATGAAAAGGTAGTCAATAACATTTATAATTCGTTTATAGGAACAAACAAAAACCACACATTATTATGTTCTGAGGAAGTTAGTTTATAATGTATTTTAATTTTGTATTTTGTTAATTTCAAATCCATTAAAAATAATGTATAACACTGAAGTGTACTTCAAGATAGTCACTGGAGAATGCGTTTTATAAGGCATTTTACAGGGACACACAAAATAACTCTATTACACTATAGTCTACAAAGACTAGTTGATGGAAAAGTTTTATCAATTGTGCACACTATTTGATATTTTTAAATGCAATAGATCATATGCAAGGATGCATGAAAGGATTCGAACAAATTTACGTTTATTGGTCAAATAAGCAGAAAGATTATTTTTTACCAATCATACGAAAGTCGTTTTGAAAATTTAAAAAAATGGCGTATTTACATGTTTGAGACACTGGGGATGCCGAAAAAAATATATTTTTAGAAAAAAATATGCCCATTGCCTATTTGTGTGTCTATAAACATTCTATATCCCGAATAAATTGAGATAAATGCTTAAAATTTGCTATGTACTTAGAATGTAATAACGGAAGGAAGCCTACTGAATATTATTAACCTGAATTATCCGGAACTATATTTTCGAAAACTTGAAATATTGGTTCTGATAAAAGGTATATACAAATTTTTGAAAATGTTTATTTTAAAGTGCGAACATAAAATACAATACGAAATCATAAATTTTGTATAAAGAATGAAGTCGGTCGGGTAATTAGTTGACGAGATATTTGTCATCATATTTTGAATCCTCTTCGATTGTTCATGACCCAGTGTTTTATTTAAATTTCAATTCAAAGATTTATTTCAATTGTAAATGAGACGCTTAATATTTTGTAGTAAACTGTTATTGAACATGATTATCATTTTTGTAGTGATAAGGATGTTACTTTTACGCGTTTCGGTAATAGAGCATTTAAAGTTTAAGATATTATCAAGCTACGAATTTTAACACCGAAAAAAGAAAGAGGCTTGAAATTTAGCATGTACTTAGAGTGTAATAGCGCGGCAAAGCCTATTGAGCTTCAATAACCTTAGTTATCAGGGACTATGTTTTCAGACTTTCAAAATATCCGTTCTAATGAAGCGGATATAAAATTTTTAGATGATTATTTCTTTTAAAGAATGGGCGTAACATTAATTAATGTATCATAAAATACGTTTAAACTTTATTCGTTTTAAAGCAATGCATTTTATAAACACTTTACACATGTTTTATTTTCCTATTTTACATTTCCTAATATATTATTTTGTAACACTTCACTTAAGATTCATATTTAAAAAAATCCTTGTTTTAAACTACACTAATTAGGAAGTAATATGTAAGTCTGAATTGTTTCTTATTAAATTGCTGTAGACAAATGCATTTCGCTGTATTCCACATGCTTCTCGTAAAATATTTCTTCAATAGTCTTGAAGTGGTCATAAACTTCCTTTTAATGAATTTTTAGACATTATAACGCTCGTAAACTTTATATCTTTCAAATCAAACAAAATTATAACTTACAGAGACTTGAGTCTATTTCAGAAATCTTGAGACCACATCAGAATATATTCTCAGTGCAAGAGACGAAGATGTGGTTTTCGATGTATACTGTAAAAAAAACTGTAAAATTACTAAAAGTTTTCTAAAAAACTGGCATTTCTAGAACTTTCTATGCAACGAGAACAGCAAAAAGTCATGTAACAGATATTTTCACTGAAAATCAAAAAAACTGTAAGGTTACTAAAAATTTTTTAGGAAACTGGGATTCCTAGATTTTTTGTACGTAACAGCAACGCAGTTTACAGATAAAATTTTAGTAAAATAACTGTAGTTTTAGTAGACTCGTTTGTGAAGTTACAGATTTCTGTAACTTTACAAAATTAGTTTTGTATATTTACATATTTTCTTATACAGTGCACATATAAAATGTTAGTAAGCATACAGATTTCGGCAACTTTATATCTGTAGGATAACAGTTTTTTCACTGTGTACGCGAGAGTGCAGGACAGATGCCCCAGGTACCAGCTCCGAGGCCAGTCGTTGGAACATTATTCGTGTAAAAATTTCATGTTTTAAATGTTGTGTTTCCATGTACTGCTCAAGGTGCCGTAAAATAAAATGTGGTTATGCTTCTCTTGCATGTAGTATGTTAATTTATATTTTTTAATTTACAAAGCATATTCAAGAAGGGTACAATGTATATCCACCAATATTACGGGGGCCACCAAAGACTGGGTTTCAATAATTAATTATTGGAATTATTTCCTAACTCAATTAAATTTTTACAAGATAAATAATATACAGGGTGATTCCAAATTTTTTTTACAATAAAAGAGGGATGATAGTACACATCAAGACAAACAATATTAAATAGGAGACAAAGGGTCCAAAACGTTTTCCTAAGGAGATAGCCGCCATTAAAGTTTAGGGACCAAAACTTCAAATAAACATAAAAAACGGAAAAATCGGTCGATTGATTTGCGGTTTTCACTAAAATTATTCTTTATGTCGGCATTTTCTTGAAATTAATTTATAAAGATAAATTTCAAAAAATGCCGATAGAGGGCGCTTTAGACTTTGAGTAACGAACAACTACTTTTTGCCGGTATGTTTTGCATCTCATTAAATGTTTTCGTAAGTTTACACTCAAACTTAAATTTTGAGCTCAAAATCTGTAGTTGGGAGTGGTTAAGTAACACAAACTGAGCTGTGTTCAGAGGGTTCAAATTTTAAATGATTAAAAAAACGGAATTGGTCGATTAATTTGCAGTTTTCACTAAAACTATTCTTTATTTAGGTATTTTCATGAAAATAAATTATAAAGATAAATTTCAAAAAATGCCGATAGAGGGCGCTTTAGAATTTGGAGTAACGAAAAACTATTTTTTGCCGTTATTTTTTGCATCTCTTTAAATGATTTAGGAAGGTTACACTTAAACTTAAATTTTGAGCTGAAAATCTGAATAGTAGGGAGTGGTTAAGTAGCACAAACTGAACTGAGTTCAAGGGGGAGGGGGAGGTTCAAATTTAAAGTAATTATAGAAAATGGAAAAATTGGTCGATTCGTTTGCGGTTTAAAATAAAACTATTCTTTAAGTCAGTATCCTCTTGAAAATAATTTTTAAAGGTAAATCTCAAAAAATTCCGTCAGAGGGAGCCTTAAACTTCAGAGTAACCAACAATTCATTTTAACCATTATTTTTGGTTCTAATTAAATGCTTGCAAAAGCATTTTAAATGTTCTCGGAAGCTTAGAATTAAACTTAAATTTTGAGCTCAAATCCTGAATCGTTATGAGGAGTGAAGAAGCGCAAACTGAAATGTGTTCAGAAGTGAAAATTTAACCCTCTTTCCTCCTCGAGCACAATTCAATTTTTCGCTACTTAAACACTCCCAACGATTCAGAATTTCAGCCCAAAATTTAAGTCTATGTCTTTGAAAGCATTTAATGAGATTAAAAAAATAACAGTTAAAAACAGTTGTATGCTACTCCAAAGTCTAAGGCGCCCTCTATCGGCATTTTGTGAAATTTATCTTTAAAAATTATTTCCAAGAAAACACTGATTGATCAAGAAAACTGCTGATTTAAAAATTATTTTTAGCAAAAACCGCAAACGAAACGACCAATTTTTCCGTTTTTTACAATTATTTAAAATTTGAACCCTCTGAACACAGCTAAGTGTGTCGACATAACCACTCCCAGCTATACAGATTTTGAGCTCAAAATTTAAGTTCAAGTCTAAGCTTACGAAAGCATTTAATAAGATGCAAAAAATAACGCCAAAAAAGAGTGTTTCGTTACTCCAAAGTCTAAAGCGCCCTCTATCGGCATTTTTTGAAATTTATCTTTATAATTTATTTTCACGAAAATACCTAAATAAAGAATAGTTTTAGTGAAAACCGCAAATCAATCGACCAATTTTTCCGTTTTTTATAATCATTTGAAATTTGAACCCTCTGAACACAGCTCACTTTGTGTTACTTAACCACTCCCAACTACAGATTTTGAGCTCAAAATTTAAGTTTGAGTCTAAGCTTACGAAAACATTTAATGAGATGCAAAAAATACCGGCAAAAAATAGTTGTTCGTTACTCCAAAGTCTAAAGCGCCCTCTATCGGCATTTTTTGAAATTTATCTTTATAATTTAATTTCAAGAAAATGCCGACATAAAGAATAATTTTAGTGAAAACCACAAATCAATCGACCGTTTTTTCCGTTTTTTATGTTTATTTGAAATTTTGGTCCCTAAACTATAATGGCGGCTATTTCCTTAGGAAAACGTTTTGGACCCCTGGTCTCCTATTTAATATTGTTTGTCTTGATGTGTACTATCATCCCTCTTTTATTGTAAAAAAAATTCGGAATCATGCTGTATATGCATATAGATAGATCATATTAGTGAATGCACAAAATAATTTCTATATTTTTTCGGCAGTAGATTATAATTGCTGATATTTACTTTTAAAATATATTATGCGTTTACACGGGAAAAATGAGTTCTCAAAATTAAGTAAAAAGTACACAATTTTAAGTACTTCACATATTCAAAATAGCTCCAATTCAAAAGTTCCCAAAACTGAGCAACACATATATTCATTTTTGATTCCATGGTTGTGTTCAAATATAAATCACTAATATCTGCCCTCTGAATTTACAAATTAAAATGAAAATATGCTGGTATTTATTTCCTGCTCAAAATTATGAACAATAAACATTTAATAAATTATTTATTAAGAAAAATAGCAAAATTATAAGTAAAATACCCAAATCGAACAATTTTATGACAAGAGAATTATTTGAAAGTATACTTTAAAATTATTTTAAAATACTGTGCATAGTTTAATATTTACATTAATAAACATCTACTATGCCGCCATGAAAAGACTAGTCGTTAGGGGCCACCGTAATACTTACCCATTATGGATAGGCATATGAAAATAAAACATGTGAAAACTATTTATACAATGCATTGCAATTCATAAACAAAATTTAAATATTGTTAATATGCATAGTAATGCTCTATTAATGAATTGCTGGTGTACCAATTTCGACAAATTATATAAAACGCCAAACTACTCAAGTAATACCGAACTGCGTAAAAGAAACATCCTTATAACTCCAAAACTAATTATAATGTAAACTAACAGTTTACAGCGTTGGATTAAGCGTCTCATTTTCAATTAAAATATACCTCTGAATTGAAATTTGAATGAAATACAGGGTCATGAAAAATCGAAGAATGTAGAAAACAGGATTACAAATATCTCGGCAACTAATAATCCGATCGACTTCGTTCCGTATGCAAAATGTGTGTTATTTTACTGCCTTTTACGTCCATTCCTTAGAACCAAAACATTAGAAAATTTTTTCTATACCTTTCATCAGAACGAATTTTTCGAGAGTCCGTAAAAAATAGTTCCGGATAATCGAGGTTGCTGATATTAAATAGGCTTCGTCCCATTCTTACATACTAACTACATACAAAATTTCAAGTCTCTATCTCAATTTGTTCGGTAGAAGGAGCGTTTACAGACAGACGGACAGACAGACGGCAATTTTTTTTTTTCTAAAAATATGTTTTTCGGAATTTTCACTATCTAAAACGTGTAAATCCGTCAAAAAAAATCTTCGATTTCCAAACGATTTCAAGACTTACCCTATACTGCGTATGATGGGTAAGTAATTAACCGATGCTGGATACAAAATGATCGTTTGTTTGGAGTTGATAACATATGCTGTTTCAAAATTGAGAAAGCAATGCGTTCATTTTTCATCCGCAAACATACTCATTTGGATATGAGTAAACCGACTTACTCAATTTTAAGTACCTCATTTTTTCAGTGTACTTTTTTTTATTAAATGTCTTGTTTCATCTTAATAATGCAGACGTTTTGTTAGAGCATTCGGAATATGTTGGAAAGTATTTTAAAATCTATACTAGGTGCACAATTTTTTTTTCTCATTTCATTTGAAATGCATGTAGTGCAAGTGTGTTTTTTACTGTTCTTGTTAGACAGAAAATCATACAACAATTTTCTTCCCTGGTTTTCTTTTTGTTATTTCTTTTAAATATTATTCAAATACCAAATATTCTTAAATATTATGATCATATTTTGTATCTAAGAGTCTGTAAAATATCTTTGACAAGTACTTTTTAACAGGTTTTTAGATTTATTGCTTCAACAAAATGCAAGAATATTCTTTTTATAATAAATTTTAAAATTCAGAGATATTTTATAACCATTTAAGGGCACGTGGAGCATAAAATGGATCAAATATTTGAGTTTTAATTATTGTTCCGAAAAATAGAGCTAAAATTTACGGTTGGTTCTAAATGATTATGGGCCTAAAAGATTATATGGGATGGAAGACGGAAGAATACACATTAAGTACTATGGTTGTGTACTGAGTATTTTGCCGTTTTTTTCGAAATGTGTTTTTTTTAAGATATGGTATATTTTTCTAAAATTTCATTTCAAGTAAACAGTTGAAACTTTCAAAATTAGTGTAATTAACGTGTTTCTTTAAAAATATCTGCATTTATAGATTTAATTTCTCCTCTCGATCAGGAATTTTATACGATCTTCATTCATTATTTAATGTATATTTCTAGTAGGCAAAACCACGATAATGGGAGGTTTACCCTTTCCACCACTGTACGTTAGATAATTCGATTTTTGTTGTAATTAGGTTATTATATTATAACTTTCTAAGAACTTCCCAGCAATGACTAGTCTTATGCTGAAATTGATACTGAAAATTGATGCAAATCGATGAAAAAACATGAAAGTTGATACAAATGAATGTACTGAAATTGATAAATTTTCATTAAAAATATTTGAATTGAGTATTCAAAATTTTAAAGAACATGCAAAATAAAAGGTTTGAAGTATTTTTTTTATCTTACAAAAATACGATGCCTTTTATTGATTAAGCTGCTCAATAAGATAAAAATTATATCTGTAAAACTTAAAATATAATTCAAATACTTACATTTGGTTTTATTAGGAGACTCATTTTTATATTTCTTACTAAAAAAAGAGGAATTCATTTTCTTTTGAAACACAATTAGTGCGTGATAAATTTTCATTTCTATGTTATAAGAAATAACAGCGTTTGAAATTTTAGTGCATTTAAACATGCAAATAGGAGATATACCAGAAAATTATAGTCATATTCTTTATTAAAAGACCTCCTTTCTAAAATATTCCTTCACGGAAACATTTTATGGGATTTATGGCTTCAAAAAAAATTCCCATAAAAAGATTCTCGTGATTAATATTTAAGAATAAAAAACCTTTTATAAACATTTTATCCATTTATTTCCTTTATATTAATACATCTTATAATGTGAAACAGTAATGGTTGAGTTTAAAAAATACACTGTACTTTAGAATACGATTCCGTTATATATGCTACCGGCCAAACACGATTTTAGGCCAAACTAGTTTATCCTAAATCCCATCAGATAAACTAGTTTTTCCTGGGCCGAAGTAGTTTATCCAAAAGCCCATAGGATAAACAAGTTTTTCCAAGGCCAAACTAGCTTATCCAAATGCGCATAGCATAAACTAGTTTTTCTTATGACAAACTAGTATATCCTAACAAACACAAGGTAAACTAGTGTTTTTCTAAACCATGTTAGTATATCCAAACGCTCATAGGATAAATCAGTTTAGTCTGTTATTCATTGGTCTGAACAAGTTTATCCTCGGACGATCTAATTTATCCTAGGCTTGCTTTTACTGCGTGCTTTTATTGAACCCGAAAACCGCCTAAGTCTTGTTGATGATGATCTAGAATATCCACAAAAAATTTATAAGCAAGTACATTTGAAGAACGCATATATCTGAAGAACACATTAAAAATTACACAAATTGTGCATAAAAGAATCGTAACATAAAAGTATTCGATAGATATACTGAAAAATCGTGAAACACTTTTAAAACACTAGCTGAATATAATAATTAATACATCTAACTACAATTTTTTTGTTATTGCCTTATAAATGCCCTGCGATTGTGTTGTCAAAAAGTGTTGTTAAAAACTATATAATTTTTCAAGAAATGCAGCCATTGATATTTATTGATCAAAATTATTCAACTCACTCTATAATTTATTAACTCGCCAACTCTGAATGCTGCTTGTTCTGTTCCTAGTGACCCTAGTAGCAAATCAATATTGGTCCAACGTTGCACCAATATTACATTTATTGGAAATATAGGTAATAAAACGCCAATATTGATTATATATTGGCATTTCATTGGAAATATTTGCAATGAATTTCCAATATTGTAAAAATGTTAACGTTACATTGGAATTATTGCCAATGAATTCCCAATATTGTAAAAATGTTGACATTACATTGCAAATATTTCCAATGAAAACCCAATATTTAACCATTATTGGCGTTTTATTGGCAATATTTCCAATGAAACCCCAATATTGACATAATATTGGCTGCAAATATTGGCTAAATAAGGGCAAAATGTAAACACCCCAATATTGGAGCAACATTTCATGCCAGTATTGCGCCAATGTGTCAGTATTCCTCAAAGATGTAGCCGATATTGGTCCAATATTGTTAGGTTATTGGAGGACTATTATCTTTTTCTAAAAAATGACTAATTGTAACTGTTTTTGATTTGTTCTACAGTTTGTTATACAATGGATATTTATTTGTACTGGTGAAAGTTTTACTTTTTGTATTTTTAAGTGTTTTTCAATATTTTTATGTTTTGTATATAAATTTTTATTTTTTAAATACATTCAAGTCTGTCTTAGTTTATCTTATTCAATCTTTTATTGTTTTATTAATTCAGAAGTTAAATGTATGTGTATTGCAAACTGTCTCTTATTTCTTCTTTAAAACTGTGTAATTTTAAAGGCAACATGTAGAAAGAGATTTAAAGTGTTTTACATTTTTTGTTTTACAGTGTTCTAAATTGCGTGGTGTTTACGGTGCGTTGTTAATTTGATGCAAAGTGATGCGCAGCACAAACTATTGTAAGAAAACAATTTTTATCAACAATATTTACAACACTATTTCAACACAATTAGTAACGCTAATTTTAGAACACTTTTCTAGACAGTAACACTTTTGTAATAAATTAAGAACACATTTCTAGATAGAAACATTTTAACAACATATTAAGAACACAAGCACAACTCAAAAATAGTTTTGTATCATTTATTGTGAAATTTTCTATTTCGCAACAAATAAATGTGTTGTAATTTTATGACAAAGGGTGTTTAAAATGTGTTTATTTTTGCGTGTTGAGAATGTGTAGATTACTTTGAAAAACCAAGAAATGGGGATGCTAAAAAAATTCGTAAGCTGCATATTTTATTATACATTTAAGAATTCAACAATATTGGATGTGACGATTCAGTTAAAAAGTTTATTTATTTACAGTCATAGCTGCATTGGATATGTATGATAATTTATTAGTCATAAGTAATGTGGTCATTTTGAAGAAATCCCTTACTGCGTTCCTCAATTTTCAGAATTTATTGTAATATACATGGTCGGATTTATAAGTAATTAACCTCACTTTATTTTGTTGCAAGCGTACATCGGCGCGCGCACCTTCTGCTAGGGACGATGGCGGAAAGCGTTGACTTCTATATTGACATATAAAGGATGAAAAAAGGCGTCGTGCGCAAGCGAAGGAACATCAAGGATGTCTGGAAGATTCACCACGAATAACGAGACCAGCCACACCTCCTTTATCGTCAGTGCTTACCAGGCTCGGCTGGACGTTCCAATTGTACTACATCCTCCCTATAGTCCGGACTTGTCTCCCCCTGACTTCTTGTTTCCGCTCTTAAAATCAGCGCTGAAAGGTAAACGCGTCAACGCAATCAAAGACATCCAAGAAAATGTCAAGACAGCCTTTGTAGCCATCGTGGAACAGGCCTACATGGACTTTTTCGAGTCATGGAAAGGCGGCTTACAAAAGTGTATTGATGCAGGAGGTACATATTTTGAAGAATAGTAGGCAACTGTAACAATTCGCTCAATAAATCTGTCCCTTTGAACAACGGTTCATTACTTATGAATCCGACCATGTACATTCATAAACTTATGTATAAACTGCACAGTGCTACACGTGTCAAATTAATAACTAAGTTCAAAATGATATGATAGAGAAAATAAATGTGTAACACAATTTCCTTAGAATTAACATCCATGATTATTACAAATATCCTAATATTATCATATTTGAATGCATTAAGATAAGCATGCCAAATATGGCAGTTATAATGCCCCCCCCCCCCCAAAAAAAAAAAAAAAATACTGATTCGAAAGATTTACAATATCACATTATAAGCATTGTATGTATCTGAAGAATAAATTACACATTAAAAATTAAATAAGTATAAACGAATCATAACGTAAAAGTATTCGGTAGATATTTTGAAAAAGCATTAGATGGGTATGATGAAAATATTCCGAAACTGCGCATTTTATCAAACAATTAAGAAATCAACATTAGTATATGTTATAATTCAGTTAGGAAGATTTGTTATTTACAGTCAAAGCTGCATTGGATATGTATGGGTCAATCCATTTCAAGTGGTCCAGCACTGGTCGCACGACCATTTTTAAAAAATCTGAAATTTTTTGTACAACAACCCCAACATGATGAAAGTTCAAAATGACCGTTATTTTAATTTTACTATTTTTTGTTTGTGCATGGCGGCCATCTTTGTTTCATCGCGTGCAGCGATTTTCTCAGATACTAGGATACACAAAATTGTAAATATCTCGTCTTTTATTTTCCCAATTGAAATGGGGTTTGCAGCATTTTGTTCAGAATAAAATAGGCTAAATGTATGGAGGTAGAATAATTTTGGAAAATAAATTTTTATAGGTGAAATTTTAGCACAAAATTTAAGATTTTTTCCAAAATCTATCCGTTTGCAAGAGGAAATTTTTTATGCAAGGAAAACTGTCAACCTTACACAATTTCTTCTACAAATAGGTCAGAAGTGTGTGTACTCATACACCAAGTCCCGGATCTGGGGGTTAATTTCTCTTTGCAAAAAAAATTCCGAAATTCTTCAAAAATTTCAAAAATTGCACTTTTTAGGCTTTGATATCTCTGGTGGGGCACGAGATAAAACTTTGAAATTCTGGCTTTTGATAGTATTGTGTAGTAGTGTTATGTACAAAAAATTTCAAGAAGGAGATTTGACTACAAGCTGAGATATGACATGGACAATATGTGAAAAATAATATTGTCAAACAATTGTAACCTGCTATGTAATATTTCCACAAGATTGTCAACCTTACACAATTTTTTCTACAAACAGGTCAAAAGTGCGTGTACTCATACACCAAGTCCCAGATCTGGAATTTGATTTCTCTTTGCGAAAAAAATTCCGAAATTCGTCAAAAATTTCAAAAATCGCACTTTTTAGGCTTTGATATTTCTGGTGGGGCACGAGATAAAAGTTTGAAATTCTGGCCTTTGATAGTATTGTGTAGTAGTGTTATGTACAAAAAATTTCAAGAAGAAGATTTGACTACAAGCTGAGATATGACATGGACAATATGTGAAAACAATACTGCCAAACTATTGTAACCTTCTATGTAATTGTTCATACCTCCAAAATTTTAAATTAATTATCTATGGTACAAAGTTAAATGTTAATTACAAATATCTTCTTCAAATGCGTCTGTGTTATTTAAATAATTCAGAATGTATGCTAAACCAATACACTATTTGTCCAGAGGAACAAACCAGAGGAACAAATGCTATTGCAACTATTTTACTCGGTACACATTTCAGGAAAAGTAAATTTCAGACAATGAGTTGCAACTGATCTAGTGGACATGGTTTCAATTATTAAATCTAGAGAATTTCATTCAAGTTAACAAGGGATGACAAGACTTGGGTGGCTTCAAATAAAATTTTGAGAAAGAACAGTCATATGGACTGACGACAGTAACTGGTCGAACTCATAACATCTCTCGTAAATAGTGTTAAACTCTTTGTTGAGCATATATAGTATCTTTGTAAATTAAACATTTATTATTAAACTGTTTTCAAAAAACGATATTTTCTGTGTAAATATTGTAATAAATGAGACTAATCTCATTTCTCCTAATGTACTCATAATAGCTTTTCTTAACATTTTTTAATCATCGTATCTCAGCTTATAGTCAAATCTCCTTCTTGAAATTTTTTGTAGATAACACTACTACACAATACTATCAAAGGTCAGAATTTCAGATTTTTATCTCGTGCTCCACCAGAGATATCAAAGCCTAAAAAGTGCAATTTTTGAAATTTTTGACGAATTTCGGAATTTTTTTCTCAAAGAGAAATCAACTCCCAGGTCTGGGACTTGGTGTATGAGTACAAGTACTTTTCACCTATTTGTAGAAAAAAAATTGTGTAAGGTTGACAGTCTTGTTGAACAATTACATAGTAGGTTAGAATAGTTTGGCAGTATTGTTTTCACATATTCTTCATGTCATATCTCTGCTTGTAGTCAAATCTCTTTCTTGAAACTTTTTGTACATAACACTACTACACAATACTATCAAAGGCCAGAATTTCAAATTTTTATCTCGTGCCCCCCAGAGATATCAAAGCCTAAAATGTGCGATTTTTGAAACTTTTGAAGAATTTCGGAATTTTTTTTCGCAGAGAGAAATTAACTCCCAGATCTGGGACTTGGTGTATGAGTACACACACTTCTGACCTATTTGTAGAAAAACTTGTGTAAGATTGACAGTTTTCCTTGCATAAAAAATTTCCTCTTGCAAATGGATAGATTTTGCAAAAATCTTAAATTTTGTGCTACAATTTCACCTGTAAAAATTTATTTTTCAAAATTATTCTACCACTGTACATTTAGCCTATTTCATTCTGAACAAAATGCTGCAAATCCCATTTCAATTGGTAAAATAAAAGACGAGATATTTACAATTTTGTGTATCCTAGTATCTGAGAAAATGGCTGAACACGATGAAACAAAGATGGCCGCCATGCACAAACAAAAAATAGTAAAATTAAAATAATGGTCATTTTGAACTTCCGTCATGTTAGGGTTGTTGTACAAAAAATTTCAATTTTTTTTAAAATGGTGGAGCGACCAAAATAATATTTTCTGGACCACTTGAAATGGATTGCCCCGTATGGTATTATATTAGTCATAACTAATGTGGTCATTTTGAAGCAATTCCTTACTGCTTTCTTCAATTTTTAGAATTCATTGTAATATGCATTTGTAAGCTTATGTATAAACTACACTTAGCTGCATGCGTCAATTTAATGACTAAGTTCAAAATAATAGGATAGAGAAAATGATTATGTAACATAATTTAATTAGAATAAACATTTATGATTATTACAAATATCATAATATTATAGCTTGTGAATGCATTAAGATAAGTAAATCCTGTCAAGTATGACATGTATAATATCCAGGCTCTATCTAGATAATATGATAAAAGGTTAAGTACATATATTCGAAAGCTTTGTCATATTTCTATAAGGCTTGATGATGCTTCTATTGTTTGCAAGTATAGCAATCTTCAATACAGATATTGAAAATGTAAAAAATATATTAACAAATATTTCAAATTTTTAATTTTAATGCTTTTCTTTCACAAAAATAATTGATTTTATGAAATTTTACTATTGTAGAAATGAAAATATCACAAGTTAAAAAGAAAACTGTTTTTACATTCAGACTTTAAAAATGCATATTATGTCATTGTGTCTATATATGATGAATATTAAATGTGACAATATTATTTTACTTAAAATCTTAATGCAAGAAATAAAAAATATATTTCTGTATAATGAGGCATCTGATCGTAAGGAATAAAATCAGGAAAAAAAATGTACAATAAAAACGTTTTCCTGGGCAAAATTTCCCATTTAAATACACGTCGCTCAGTTTATATCACTACGGTCTATCGTAAATGCGGCCAAATATCTCGAAAGTGGTTCAAAGTTTTATATTTTCACTTTGAAGATAAAAAACTCGAAGGCCTACAACGTCTATTTCATTTACCTGAGGTATAAACTTAAGAATAAGCCACCAGTTTTCAAATTAGTGTTGTAAATTGTACTACACATTTCGGTGGGCAGAGAATTCAAGTACTTATTTGCGACGAAGCTAACGCTGTAAATATGTAGAGAATTTTAGGAGATTTGCGAAATATGTTTAGTTGATATTTTTCATAGATTGTATTAAAATTATGTTCTGAGCAAATAACATGTTTAATAAAGCAATGTTGAATTAACAAATTGTGAATTCCAGTATAATCTTTAAATAATACTTTTTTAAATAATGCAATACATTTTTTTTTATCTTCTTGAATGTATTATAAAATTCAGCTATATTGACATTTAGAAAAAAAAGAATAACGGAAATATAATAAAATAGAAAATGTTGTTTCACTTTAGGCTAAAATGACATTCAAAATAAATAAATAAATTCTAATGATCTTTAATTATTTAATTCAAAATAAATAAATTCAAATGATTTATTATTATTTAATTTAAAATAAATAAATTCAAATGATCTTTAATAGTTTTAAAGAAAGTAAAATAACAAGTTATTTTCTTTCTGGTTTCAACTTTTCAACTTTTTCAACATTTATATGAAAGTATAACTTTATCGTTTTCTTGATTCACTACAATTATTTTGTATTTCTTTCTAATTAAACACAACATTAAGGAATTATTATTTTTTTATTGAAGATTAATTTGATATCATTAAATGTGAAACACCATCGTAAAAAATCGTTAATTGATCTAAAACTTTCACACAACATTTATAAGCACTGTATATACATGAAGAACTAATTACACATTAAAAATTAAATAAATTCTGTATAAAATAATCATAATATAAAAGTATTCGATAGATACACTGCAAACCCGTGAAACACTTTTGCAACAATAACCAAATATAATAACTAACACTACTAAACCAAAATGGTTTTTGATTATCTTGAGAATGCGTTGTGAATGTGTTGTGCAAAAAGCATTATTACAAATTATATCATTTTTCCAGAAATGCAGTTACTGATATTAATATGCAGAATTGGTCAACTCACTCAGTAATCTCCTGCAATTTTGTTTATAAAGCAAACTGTCAATTATTTCATTTTTAAATAGTGTAATTTTAAAGGCGACATGTACAAAGTGCTTTACATTTTTTGTTCTAAATTGTGTGATGTTTACAGTGTGATTTTAATTTGGTAATAAAGTAATGTGCAGCACAAACTATTGTAAGAAAACATTTTTATCAATACTATTTACAACACTATTTCAGCGGAAGTAACAACACAAATTTTAGAGCACATTTCTAGATAGCAACACTTTTACAAAAAATTAAGAACACATTACTAGATAGAAAACACTTTAACATCATATTAAAAACACAATCACAACCCAAAAAAAGTTTTGTAGATGAAGTTTTCTATTTCGCAGCACATCAATGTATTGTAAATTTTGTGACAAAAAGTGTTTTAAAATACGTTTGTTTTTGTGTGTTGAGAATTTGCAGTGTGCTTTGAAAAAAAAACATGAAATGGGAATGATGGAATATTTCAGAAATTGTCTATTTTATTATACAATTGAGAAATCAATAATATATGTTATAATTCAATTACGAACAGTTGTTATTTACATTAAAAGCTGAATTGGATATGTATGACATTTTATTAGTCATAAATAATACGGTCATTTTGAAACAATCCCTTACTGTGTTTCTCAGTTTTCAGAATTTATTGTAATCTACATTTGTAAGCTTATGTATAAACTACATATTGCTACATGTGTCAATTTAATGACTAAGCTCAAAATGATAGGACAGATAAAATGAATGTGCAACATAATTTAATTAGAATAAACATCCATGGTTATTACAAATATCATAATATTATAGTTTGTGAATGCATTAAGGTAAGTAAAATCTGTCAAGTTTGGCATTTATAATAACCAGGCCCATCGAGATAATAGAACAAAAGGTTAAATACATATATTCGAAAGCTTTATCATATTTCTATAAAGATAATGATGTTTCTATTGTTTGAAAGCATTAACAAATATTATATTAACAAATATTTCAAAAGTTTTAATTTTGATGCATTTCATTTACAAAAAAAAAAAAAAAAAAAAAAAAAAAAAAAAAAAAATCATTTTACAAAATTTCAGAATTTTATGAAACTAAAATATCACAAATGAAAAAAAACTTTTTTTACACTTAAACTTTAAAAATGCACTTAATGTCATTGTGTTTAAGTGCGCTAATGACTCCTAAATGCCACTATATTCTTTTACTTGAAATCTTAATTCAATAATTTTTAATAAATGCTGTATAATGAGGCATTCGATCTTAAGGAATAATATCTTAAATACTTTTCTACAATTAAAACTTAAGGGCTGCGTATTAGAGAATTCTTTGAAAGATACCACATGACAGAAAACTATAAAATATATTTTTAACATAAAGTTAAAACTTATTATTATACCACATATATCTAATATTTAAAAGATAATTCATAAATTTTGATTTCTTTGAAAATCTAAAGAATTATGTGTTATTTTTAGTTCAATGAAAATTAATTCCCATTAAGATATACTTATGTGTAATACAACCCCAAAGGGTTAATTTTTTTAACAATGTGATACATAGGGGAGTCATGAATATTCATCTATTTTTAATAGTTCTTTAGGAAAAGTTTCATTTTTATACTTGACAATTATCCAATCACAGCGTGTAAAGATCCTGTTAGACGAAATTTAATGAGTCCACATTTTAACTCTCTTCTGTCTTCAATAAAAGAAAGTATTGTAATAGAATTTTTTTGTTGTTGTTGTTATCCGGTTTTCGATGTTTTTACACGTTTTAAGAGTACGAGATCCTCCAAAGCATGTTTGTACAAAATGTCTCTTCGTGTGAAGCCAATATTCCTTCAAAAAATGAATGAAGTTGTGCATATAATTGAACCAAATTCTTTCTGTATATTTTTTGCAATAGCAAGCAAATCCTCTTACAATTTGAAAATATTCCACCAGACGAGGTCGCGTTACTCATAGAAGGTATTATTTTTTTTACTTTTACATTTTTTCGGCTATGGTCAGCAGGTCCTCCTTGAATTTGGAAATATTCTATGGGAGAGGGGCGCTGTGATAGAATTTTTTCTAGATTTTTCCAGTTTTTGTTTAGTTTTTGTCCATTGGCCGCTCGTTCAGCGATGGGAATTTTCGTCTTGCCAAGCCAGCTATTCGCAAAAAAGCTGATGTACAACAGAATAATGAAATCTGTTGATATTATTCAATATCATGATCTACATTAACTCGTTTTTAGTCAAATTAATTGATTTAAGCCGAAATTTAAGATGAAGATCAAAGTGGTAATGGTATTGAATTAATGCTATTGAAGTATAACATGCATAACTACTCTTTAAATTATTAAGATGTATGAGATAGAAGAAAGCCTTTAGATTGGCACATCCAATTATTGGGTTGTTCGGAAAGTCATGTCCGTTTAGGAAAATCATTTCATACTGTAAATTATGACCATTAATTATTGAAAATTAGATATCGGAAAAATTATCTAATAATTAAATTGTAGAATTTTCCGGTACGAATTAATTTTCCTAAATAGACACGAATTTCCGAACGACCCAAAAGCTACTCTTCATAACATCCGAATGAAGGATTCTTTGTTGTTGATTTCATCGGAAATCTCCGATCTGAATATTATCAAGAAATTTACGATTAAAGTTTTCGCTGAAATCTAATGCACTCATAAAAATAAAAAAAAAAAAATAAATAAATAAATAAATAAATAAAAAAATAAAAATAAAAATATGTTAAACTTACGGCGAAGCAATGTTGCCATCAGTTTTTGCCGTAAATTTGGTGGATTTTTTTTTTTTTTTTTTTTTTTTTTTTTTTTTTTACATTGCGCAATATGGTATAGTTTTGTGTTGTAAATGTCAAAGTTAAAGTATACCGAAATCTAATTTTGAAAAAAATGATGTAAAATTTATTAAATTCAATTCAATTTAATAATTTATTCATTTTTTTAACTTATACTAGGATTCTTGTAGCTAATCAGCTGAGAGGTCCGATGAAGTGGGGATGGAGAGGGAATTTTAATTTTAAACTTTTAAACTTTGAAAAAATGCTGCCACTGACGTGATGGTTAAAAATGATCATTTTTCGAATTCAACGGTTACTGATCATAAAAATCAGTTATCAAATGTTCTAAACACAACAGTCACATCTGTTTATAATATTGAATTTTCACTATTTTTTTCCTTTTTTACTTTTAAAATTTACGCTTTTCAAAATCCTTTACGCGAAGGTAAAAAAGAAACGTCAATTTCGAATTCAGTGGAGCAGAATGCAAAATAATAAATTATAAAAAGCTAAAAAACAGGACATACCCAACTTTTGCAGACTAGTGTAATCTAATAGCATTTTAAAGTTTGCATCATTTTGCAAAAAAATTTGAGGCTGTTAATTTTCATCATTTTTTTAATAAAAATTCTGTTCTTCTTTTCTGCTTGCTCCACCAGTGTCTGAGAGGTTCTGACCTTGAAACTGACAGACGGCAGGTGCTGGGCTCGAACCCGCAATCGCAGCTGTCAACCTAATCGTTTGGAGTTTTCCGTGATTTCCTTCGAACCGTGGATATCCTTGCGTAAATACAAATTAGGTTCCCGTGGAAAGACCATTACGGGAGGCCACCCCCCCCTTAGGACCTATATCCTACGTGTTGATAATTGGCCGTCATAAACAAAACAAAACCAAATCTTTTCTACTTATATGTTTATTACGAATTGTATAGATTGTTTTAATGTATCAGAATGATTAAAGATTTTTAATTTATATTGTAATGTTAAATTTACTCTCAACCATTTTTTTAACATATCTGACGAAATTATATTTTTACTGAATTTGTGAATGACCCCTAATTTGCAGCGAAAAATATGCTCCAACTTTAAACAGCTATAACTCAGTCAATATTAGTCGTAGAATAACGGGACTTTTTTTGTTTCACTTGTCAGTGTAACAGAAAAATTTTACTAAATGTAACTTATAAGACCGGGGGACTGTATAAAAATTTATATTTCGAAACTTTTTTAAAGACGTTTTTGTTGACCCAAATTGCTTTAAAAATATTTCTTTACATCATTTAAAACATTTTTCTAACTAGAACTATATGTCTATGACTAACGGTTTAGGAATTAGCCATTGGCCACCGTTGAGAGTGGACACCCTGTATATATATATATATATATATATATATATATATATAAGTATTTTATTAAAAAATGATACTGTATTTTGGGATTAACTAGTGAGGAAATTATATTACAGAGATTTAAATAGATTTAAAAGCATATTTTTCGTTAATGTTTTAATTTTATTAGGTATCCATTTCTTACACACTCCAATACATAAAAGTTAATGAAATCTCTCTCCTCTCTTCATTTTTGCCTCCAATTTTTCTGCCCCAAATTTTATTATTATTATTATTATTATTATTATTATTATTATTATTATTATTATTATTATTTAAAGCCAAGAAAGCAGATAAATAGATGAAATGAAAACAGTTGGAGACTGCAAAGTGAAATGTTCGCCTTCTTCTGCATTTCATCGAATCGGGGATGCTTTATAAATCCCTCTTAAAACAGACATTGCTGAAGTGCTTTTTTAAAATCTCATAATTTATTTTTTCTCTGGGTATCGACGTTAATAAAGTACTTTTTAAGATCTCACAATGTATTTTTTTTTCTGAAAATCGACATCGCTAAAAAACTTTTTAAAATTTCAATTCATAAACGATCACAAAATATTTTTTTTTTAAATCGCGAAAACTGAATATATTATCTAATAACTTGTATTCTATTTTAAGAATACAATTCCCTAAACAGACCTTACCATCTCTTTACACTGAAAAGTTAAAAACATTATCTTATGCATCTCTTCCTCACCAAGTACAGAGACCGTGGAGAGTACCGGAGTGGAGAGACCGTGCATTGCAGGAAATAAAACAATGAAAACCCAAGCTCCCAGCAGATTGATTATTGTACTCCATCCGGTTTTTCGGCTGAAATGCTTAATATGCCTCAGTTTCATCATTTTAGCTTAGTTGCATATAATCACACTCATTATTAAACTGAGTTGCCGGAGAGCTTAAATATCAGAGAAATTTCGTATTCTTTGGTCGGGGCTTGAGCCCATACTCTCTTCAGAGAACTAAAAATCTTCTTTCTAGAATCCTAGACAGCTTATCGCTATGAACTTTACTCAACGACTCTCTAAAATAAAACCAGTTCAAATATGGTTTCCCACTCCGTTTAGTGGCAGTTATACCATGGCCAACTACATATTTAACGGCCATTTCGCTAAAAGCCGCCGTTAACCATTTAGTAACAGTTATATACACTTAAATGCTTATTGTTCTACCTCAGAAATCGGTCTTAAATAGGGGTCTTGTGCACGTGACTTCAGATGACAAAGCTGGCAGTTTGTGGATCTATAATTTAGGCATTATACCTCGAGAATGCCAATATACGCAGAGACAAACACCGTCAGCAGACAACTTTAGCCTTAACCCAGTTTGAGTGCATAAGCTTTAACCAAAATTTTGCAAATTGCGATATTTTCTCACATACACTGTAAAAAAAAAATCTGTAAAGGTACTAAACGTTTTCTAGGAAACTGGGATTCCAAGAACTTTTCCTGTAACGGTAACAGCAAAAATTCAAGTTTCAGAATCGGTTACATGGATTTTTCCTGTTACCGTTACATGAAAAGTTCTTGGAATCCCAGTTTCCTAGAAAATGTATAGTACCTTTACAGATTTTTTTTTTACAGTGTACAGAAGCAATTTTAATTTCTGTTACAATATAATAAGTATATACTGCTGCAAAAATAATAATAATAATTTAAGTATTACACTCCATAGACTCACCTTTACTCACACTCCACAGACTGCAAAGATAATGTTTAACAGTAATTACAGACATCTGAAATAATATGCCAAAAAGAAACAAAACGCCCCAGTTCGCCAAATAACACTTATGGACATTTTTAAGAAGTGTATGATTAAGTTTGTGTTCAATTAATGACAAATTTAATTACATTTCACAAAGCGGTGAGTGTTTTCATCATTTCGTACCATTTCTTTGACACCATTCCGATATACCGCTGTTACGTTATACCATAGGTGTGAAACATGTCTTTCAACAACCGAGTTATCTCGGGCTTTTACTGTATTTAGACTGGAAATTTCTCCAAAGCTTGCAACCTTGAATTACCACTTACAGACGAATTTTAACCTCAAACTTTGGTCCGTGCATAGGTTCCATTTGGCTTTAAGTTTTAAATGTACAGATAAGATGGATTTAAAAAAGAATGGCTGGTGTGTTTATAAAAATACGTATCGCTATATAATAATTAAAAGAATGTGTGCTATAATGTACACTGTAAAAAAAATTCTGTAAAGGTATTAAACATTTTCTAGGAAACTGGGATTCCAAGAACTTTTCATGTAACGATAATAGGAAAAATCCATGTAGCTGATTCTAAAACTAGAATTTTTGCTGTTACCGTTACAGGAAAAGTATTATTTCAACCTTCTGGGAATATAAATAAAATCAGGCAACAGTATACTTTATTTTTTAACGCAAATTCATCAAGCTGTAAAAATACTGCCAATTTTATTGTATTATCTGTTTTAAAAGTTAAATTCATTTTTCTTTGATGAAATATTTTCCAAAATACAGTTTTTTGTTTAAAATATATCTTTCAAAAAACAATCGATAAATAAAATATTTCTTTTTCTTTAGAAGAATATTTTCAGTCCTTCCTAGTTCGAAAAAATCATGGGATATTTTTCACGCTATTGAAACTGTTAAAGTTTTAAATAGAAAAAAGAAAAGAGTGATTTAATGCAGTTTACAAGCAAAATGATTTATGCAAAATATATATTACTTAAACTGAAAGTTTAGTCTTACTATAACAAAATGATAGATTTTCGTGCTTAAGCCGCAGAATAAAAATGAAAGTCCGTAATCCTTGAAAATATAATTCAAATATATACATATGCTTGGTTTCATTCGACGATTCATTTTTATATATCTTGCTGAATAAAGAAAAGTCAAAAGGAAAATTAAAAACTTTTTTTTCGTTTTTTCAGCTAAATTATTTTCATCAGATGAGTAAAAGTCTTCACTTTTTTCTGAAATGCATTTAGGCCAGATGGATTTGTATTTTCCCATTGTCTTATGAGAATATATAAAATATTTTTCTTTTTTACTGCTATATAATTAAAATTGTTAGTGATTTTTACTTTTTCGGGTTCGTTTTTCTTTTTATTGATTTTTTTTTTTTGGGGGGGGGGGGAATTATGTAACCTCAATTTTTTTCTTTGTCGTTGTTTCCGCATAGTTATTTTCATGAGATTACAAAAGTTTTTACTTTAATTTGAAATGCATTTAGGCCAGATGCATTTTTATTTCCCCAATATTAGTTGAGAAAATAGAAAATATTTTTCTTTTCTACTACTATATAATTAAAATTGTAAGAGTTATTAACCTTTACAGGTTCGTTTTTTTTTTCAATTTTGAGAGAAAAATTACTATTAGACTGTAAAAAAACATATTTAAAGTTACTAGAATTTTTCTAGGAAACTGGGATTTCTAGAACTTTTTATGTAACGGTAACAACAAAAGTTTATGTAACAGATACAGATTTGTACTGAAAATCAAAAAATCTGAATGATTACTAAGAATTTCTTAGAAAACTGGGGTTCCTGTAACATTTTATGAAACTGCAACCCAGGTTACAGATAAAATTTCAGTAACATAACTGTAATTTTAATACATTCGTTTGTAAAGTTATAGATTCTGTAGCATTACAAAAATTAGTTTTGTAGAATTACATCTTTTCTGGTACAGTGAACAAGTAAAATATTAGTAACCATACAGATTTCGGCAACTTTACATTTATAAGATTACAGATTTTTTTTTTAACAGTGTACCTCAATAATGTTATTTCAGGCTATCCAGATAGATTTACAAAAAATTAAGAAATATGTCATTGTCTGAAAGAGAACTCATGTAGTTATTGTACTATCGTGTACTATTGTATTCATATGTCTATAGTCTAAGGAAGAGCTTTTACAGACATTGGAAAATATCATATTACAGCATGATTAGGTAAATATTATAGCTTTTTAATTTTTTTTTTATGTTTCATCACACGTGATTTATTTAGAAAAGTAACCTATGTTTTAAGTTTAAACAGCGAAATATATGTTTAAAATAGAAGAATCAAAAACGGGGCAAAAAGAAGTAAATTTATTATTATTATTATTATTAAATACTAAAATATAAATAATGTCTTAATAAGAATTGCCAACACATTTACTACTGTTTCTACATGTCGATAGTTACAAATGTAATACAGTAACTGTATAATAGAGAAAATGTGTAAAATAAAATATTCAAATGATACTTAATAAAAAGGCGTTACAAATGAATTATTCATTTTACACCAGACCCAAACGGGTTAAACTTGCAGCTGTACATTAGAAATCATTATCATATCATTAATTAAAAAAATATTTAATCATTAAAATACAACGTTTAAAAACACATAATAATTAAAAATCCTGAACATACGTATATGTTTCGCGAGTACAGGGACTCGCTTCCTCAGTGTTAAAACAGCAAAATGTACACTGTAAAAAAATTCTGTAAAAATACTAAACGTTTTCTAGGAAACTGGGGTTCCAAGAACTTTTCATGTAACGATAACAGGAAAAATCCATGTAACTGATTCTAAAACTAGAATTTTTACTGTTACCTTTACAGGAAAAGTTCTAGGAATCCCAGTTTCCTAGAAAAAGTTTAGTACCTCTACAGAATTTTTTTACAGTATATAAAATCAACCCCCCCCCCAACTGCTAGCAAGCCAGAAACCCAAATGATAATAAACACCGAACCGAAAATATCATCAAGCTTCAGCAACCAATAGAATCAAATCGGAAATGAAGTATCGTGACACAACAAATCTAACCAGAAAGTTGGGATGTATGGCACGCTAGATAAAGCATTAACCAAGTAGTTTTTTAATTTTTTTTTTTTTTTTTTTTTTTTTTTTTTTTTTTTTTTGGTTTGTCTTATATTGTACAAACCAAACGCAAACTCCGGAAAAGAATCAAAGAACACATAGGCTATGTAAAGAGAAAATAAATGAAAAATTCCTCTATTGCTTCTTATTGTTGGGAAGAGGATAATAATTCCAATTTTACTTCAGCCACGATTATCCAAAAATGCACCACTCCGCTTGATTTAGACTTTTTTGAAGCACTCTATACCAATATATTAAAAAAATCCTTGGTTAATGATTTATCTAGCGTGCCATACATCCCAACTTTCTGGTTAGATTTGTCATGTCACGATACTTCATTTCCGATTTGATTCTACTGGATGCTGAAGCTTGATGGTATTTTTGGTTTTGCGTTTACTATCATTAGCGATTCTGGATTGCTGACATTTGGAGGGTTTTCGATTTTATACATTTTGTCGTTTTAACACTGAGGAATCGAGTTCTTGTACTCGCGAAACGTATACGTATGTTCAGAAATTTAATTTATTGTTTGTTTAAATGTTGTATTTTAATGATTGAATTTCCCGACACAAGGTTTTTATTGATTAAAAATATTTAGTCTAGTTTTAAAAATATCCTCGTAAAATGCGTTTTCAAAGACGTATGACTTCAACAAAACCTAAGGAAGAATATTTACTGATTAATAATTTTAAAAACAATTTTCAACAAGAATTCCGTGTAAGATGTAAGTTTATTTACTTCTTTATTTATCATGTGCCTTAACTTTTTGCACTCCTTTGTCTAGTGGAACTGGAAAAAACGTTTATCACAAACCCATATATCGTATTCCATCAGTCGCCATTTTAAAATTAGGAATGACGTAAATTTAAACTGAAAATCACTATGATCAACTGAAAATCACTATGTTGTCATAACGATATTTTTCCGGGCAGCAGGTCTGCTGGGAACACCCATCTTTATGTCTCTTCAGTAGAAAAATAATTTTTTATCTTTAAAATACATAATAAAAATATTAAAACAGTTATTAATGAAATAATTTATCCTCGCAAAAATTCCTAAAAGTACACATTTTTTTTCAGCTTTGCATATAGGTGTGCTTAAACCATAAAAATGTAACCAACATAAATTACTATGGCTATTTGCATTATATTTAATTATTAAATTATATGTGATATAATTTATTATTATGATATATATATTATAATAATATTATATATGCCATTATATGTGAAAAACATTTTCCTTACAAAAAAGTATTTCAAAAGTATTTATGCTCTCTCTAAAATATATATATATATATATATATATATATATATATATATCTTATTTTTATTTTTATTTTATTTATTTATTTTATTTTATTTCATTCTTTTGCAAATTTTTTATCAACCATTCAATTTCTGCTTTCCATATGTTTTCTATCTAACCTTTCAATTTATCTTAATAAATAATTTTCTATCTTTCTTTTAAAAAATTACACGATTAAAATTTTGAATATTCAAATTTTAAAAGAACATGCAAAAACAAGATCTTTTTAAAATGATTTATCATAGAATAAATAATAAAAATCCATTAATTGATTAAACCGCAAAATAAGATAAAATTTATACAACAAAATCCTTCAAAATATATTTCAAGTACTCATATTACCTTGATTTTTTTCATAAGACTCATTTTTATATTTCTTGCTGAAGGAAGATAAATTTATTTTCTTTTGAACTACATTTAATGCGTCGTTGTTTTTCATTTCTGTGTTTTTAGATTTCAAAGATTTTGAAACCTTCATGTATTTTAACATGGAAATAAGGAATATACCATAAAATTGCAGCGATATTCTTCTCTTTAAAACAATTTTTCTAAAAAACACCTTCACAAAATATATTTTATAGGACTTTAAAAAAATCACAGAGAAGGCTTTTCGTGATTAATGTTTAAGAAGTAAAAATCTTTTACGAGCATTTCTTGAGTTTATATTCTGTTTAAACAAAAAAGAAACACTTTGTGAGAATTTCAATACACAAGTTTAAAGCTACAAACAACTTTGTAACGCACAAATCTCTTTATACTAGATTTGTGCGTTATAACGTGGTTTGTAGTTTTAAACATGTGAATTTATAATATGTTTATTAATACACTTTAGAGCTTCAAACAATAATATTTGAATTTCTGAAAATACGTCGATTTTAGAATGTGATAATTTAACACTTTTTAAAACAATATGTAACATTACTCCCTAAAATTTGTGAAAACATGATGCCTCCAATTTTATTAAATTACTTAAATTAGATAATGATTCAATTTCTTCTGGTATAACTAGTTTAATATTACACATTAGTATAACACTAATTACGTATATACTCGTGTGTAAGTCGAGAAATTTTAGACAAAATTTGAGAAATGAAAGTAGTAAATCGACTTATACACGACGTATAATAAAATAAAACAAGTTGGAAATTGTACGTGAAGCGTAGCAAATGAGCTGCGTTCGTACGATAGCGAAGTTTCAAAAATATTACTCTCATATATCAATCTCATAAATTTGTAAATAGTTAACTACAATTAAAATGTGCACCAAACAATGTCTCCCTAAACCATTATGTAACGGAATAACTTTGTGTGGTCTTGTAAATCGATAACGAATGTTCTTTGCATTATGTATTATGCAAAATATATACTATAATATGTATTTCATAGATGCATATCAATTTTATTATATTCGAATGAGTGTAACACCATTAAAATGCATTTGAAACTTTTTCCGCCTTGACCGTAATGTAATGGAATACTTTTGATTGTCTGTGTAATTGATATATGCATCCGATTTTCATAAAATGTGAAATGACTCGACAAAAATATGTGATAACTATATATTTGAAAATTCAAAAGATTCGGTTGGGTACTTTTTGCGTTGTTATATGCGGACGGACGGACGGACAGACGACAGAGTGAACGACAACTACAGGTGCTACGTATTTACACAAATACGAACGTACCTAAAAATAAAATAAAAATAAATCGCATATAAGTGGCGAATGGGCATGGGCAAGTCTTTTAAATACATTTTTCAATTTTACATATTTTTCAAACCTACTTTTTTCAACATGTTTGACATTATATCTCGAGCTTTATTTAACCAACTTATTATACAACTTTCTATCCCTTCCACCGTTTTTCTATCAAAGTAATTTTTTTATTATTATTATTTTGTAAAAACTTAAAACTGTGAAAAAAAAGGAAAAAGAATTTAAAAATGCCCTTTTTTCAGATAATCGAAATTTTTCAAAAAATGAACCGTTTTCTTTTAAAAAGTGACTATAACAACATTCTTAATAATTAAAAACCTTTTAATTTTTCTTTCAGATGATCAGAAGCGTTTCAGTAGTGTCAATCAATACCTCCTCCCCCCCCCCCAACCTCTATTTTTGCTCCCATTTTTACCAGCTTATAACATTTTTATTTTCAAAACTTTTTTTTTAATATATTAAAAATATCAATAAACATCTCGCAAAAAAATAAAAATAAAAAATAAATTATAAAAACTTTTTTTTCTTTTTTAATCGCGCTTGACAAAATGGCCAAAATTTTATCCTTTTGATCAGGATATTCCCGTAACATAACTGTATTTTATTTTACTTTATTTGTTGATTATTATTATTATTATTATTATTATTATTATTATTATTATTATTATTATTTTGCTTCCCTGCCGTGTAACATATCATATGAGGACATTTGGATTATAATTAACATTTTCGAAAAGTTAATTTTAATAAAATTATAAATTAATAAAAATTAATAAAATTAAAACACCATTTTTAAAATTTGCGGGAGAAATCCTAAAAATCTTTTTGTAGAAACAAAAATAAAGCTGAAACAAGTAGGAACTAGCAATTTTCAAACTAGCTTAAAATAACCGTAAATGATGAACTATATTTGTAAGATACAGCACATGCAAATAACACAAAAAAGGAATTTTAGAAAATATTTTACAAAATATTCGTGAATAATATTTAAGCATTTTACTTCCTTAACACTGAAATTAGACGTGAGAAATTTTCCCCCGCATAATAATGCATTTTTTTCCCTTTGAAATAGACATTATGATGAACGAGAACTTCTCCTACATTAGCAAATTTTCTAGACTAATTTTATACAAGTGGTGTTGGGAATGACGCATGATTTATGGCCTTCCTTCAGAAATTTGTTAAACTGCAGTTAATACATGTTAAATTTATTTTGTTCGGAAAGAATAATTTAATAAAGTGTTTAATTTAGATTATATTAGGTAGTTTTAAATTAACGTTTAAGTACTAAAACTGTTTGCTTCTTGGAGAAAATAATTTATAATACGCTGTTTTGCAGGGAAAATTCCTGTGTAACGCTTTTTAAATAAGAATAATTTTTGTAGATGTTTGAATAAAAGAGAAAGAAGCTGTTTTGTAACATAAAGCCGAAAAAATACGTATAATATAGATAGGAAGGTTTACGACTGCACAAGAAAGAAACATCATGTGCTAACCATAGATTATGAAACGCTTTTCAACACTTTCAGAATAACGCAACAAAACTTCACTATTTAAGGGGACGGTGGACGTTAAAAAAAATTAATTTTCATCATAGCAATAGGAAATTTTGTGCATACATACATTTCACCAAAATCACATAGAACATCTCCAAAAAACATTCCAAACTTATAAAAAAAATTTAATTTATAAAAAAATTTTACATTTTTAAATGAAATTTAAAATGCTCCTCGTGTTTTAATTTTTGAGATACTTCCTTGTTTTGCAATTTTATCAGTTGAAAATCTATTATAAACAAATTTGTGCGAGATTTTTAAAATCTTTTGAATAGTTAATATTTCACAGATTTTTTTTCTAAATTCTATATCGATTTTCATCAAAATTTTGCCTCTTAGTAAGTGAAAAATCAAATTCGACTATCTTAATGTAGGCGGATTTTAAAAAGCTTGCACAATTTCTTTTTAAACAATATCGGGATACTTCGTTATCAATTTCATAAATATTAATCAAAAATTACGTCGCAAAAAGCATTTCAAAAATCTAAAGCCGCTGAAAATTTTGTTTTGAGAAAAACAGATTAAAAGTATATTAATACACTTACCTTTATTATTTACTTTTTGAAACCTTCATAAATTATATTTTAATAAGAAAAAACTGTTTTGGTACTATTATACTACAGAAATAGGCCTTCTTTACGACTATTTTGCTCAAGTAAAGGTCTACTGTCCCCTTAATAAGTTTGAATATGTAGTTATTTAAATTTCAGTTATACATTACATGCATGAATGATTACCTAAATAAATATAAGTTTTTGTTGTTGCTACTGAACTTTTAAAATAATATTCAGTTTTATGACTTACAAGGGCACCACCAAACATGGTGCACACAGATTTTGATGATTTCTAAGTATGTTGTAGGGGTCATACCACTAATTATTCAGTTGAAAGGATTCTTTCAAATGGGCCTTAGTTTTTGAGAAATTGGGGGGGGGTCAAAGTTCAGTGTATATTTCAAATACTTATTAGTACGAACGCCGCATGTGAATCGGTGGCGTCGTGGTAACGAATGCGCCTGCAAGTCGAAAGGTTGTTGGTTCGAATCAGCCATCGGCTTTTATTTATTTATTTTTGTATTTTTACACGTTACAAATTTTAAGTATTTTTATTACAAAATTGCTACAGCTTTTCATATTTTCTTAATAAATTACATTTACATTTTTAAATTTTTTCATGAAAATTAATTTTTTTTCTGCAATTTTTAAACGAATATTTCTATTGACAAAACTACAAAACTAGTTTACGCCTAGAACTTTTTTTTATTAATTATTATTCGCGTTTTTTATTTTAAGCACAATCCTGAAATAATGATTTTTTTATCTATCGCTTTTTTATTTTATAGCATTCTAAATGAAAACTTGCCTTTTTTGTATATGTATAAATAATACAAAATAATTTTCAGGTGCAATTTTTTAAATGTCTTTAGGATTAGATTATTCAAGTAATGCGTATCTTCGAAAAAATAATAAAATATTAATGCAGTAATGTTAAAATGCAAGTTGTTGCCAGTTATCCAAGTTTTCAATTTTCAATTTTCTGTAAATACATTTATCTCCAAAGTTCAACATAAACATAAGTTATCGATTGCACAAATAAGAAATGACAGATTACATCTATTTTTATAACAAATCAAAACACTCTTTCCGTATCGTCTGTTTAATGAGATAAAATTTATAATACATATAAAAATACTTTTTTAATCGTCTGCTTTCCTCCGTAATTATCAGAATAAATGAAGATTTCTTGTTATTGGTCTTATTTTTGCACTTTTACAAATGATGATTAAACCTTTTTTTTTTTTTTTTTTACTTTTAATATATTTTTAAACATATTTATCATGAATTAAGTATTTTAGTAATATAAATTACATTAAATGCAGTATTAAATTATCTAAAAATACAAGCACAATATTGTGTAATACACATTTGAAAAGAAAAAAAAGTGACTGATTAATCTAAAAATATTAATATTTAAAGTAGTGTAGATTTTAAAATATTGAAATTTTCTTATACTTTTTCAAAATTTTAATTAAATACAAATTTTAATTTATTTATTTGTTGCAAAATGTACTTTTAATTGAACCCTGAAGTGCAGTCAGTTCACCATATTTTGAAAAAATAATAATAAAAAAATGTTGACAATGTAAACTGTCCTCTTCAGAAAATATCAAAAGGTTCAAAACTGTCGAATTTTCAAATCTGCTTATAATTTGCGAAGTGTAAAAAAACATAAAAATAACTAAACGGCCGAGGACTGATTCGAACCCACAACCTTTCGACTTGCAGACTCGTTCGTTACCACGACGCCACCGATTCACATGCGGCTCTCGTACTAATAAGTATTTGAAATATACGCTGAACTTTGACCCCCAATTTCTCAAAAACTAAGGCCCATTTGAAAGAATCCTTTCAGCTGAATAATTAGTGGTATAACCCCTACAACATACTTTGAAATCATTAAAATCTGTGTGCACCATGTTTGGTGGTGCCCTTGTTAGAGGAAGAAGAAAAATTTTAAGTTTTTATAGGGAATCAAACACGGATAAAATCAATATATTTTCTGAATGAATTATAAATGTAGTCATATGTTTTACTTTTTAATACTTTCGAACATAGTTGAAAAGTGTTTATGAATTCGATTTGTCTGTCCGTTCTCTAACTCGTCTAAATGTAGTCTGACTGCTCTAGTATGGATAAATGTTTCTAATTATTACTATGGAATGTTTGATTTTGAAAATGAAGTGTGTAGGATTTACGGTTCATTTACAGAAACGATCAAAAGAATTCCTTTACATTGCGATTTATGAGGAAAAGTCTTTAGCTGTGTATTCACTGGTATTACAATTTTTAAAACATACTGAAATTGATATTTATCATTAAAGTATACTACAAGGTTCTTACTGTAGAGCTGGGGAGGATGAAATTTATCAAAAGAAAGTGAACAGTCATTAAACTATTGAAACCTGCGATTAATAATTGCTAGATGTTCGGTTTGAATTGTGGTCTGTGTTTGTAAATTTAATTATATTTAAAATATTCTTGGTGTGCATAAATTCTATAGATCATATGCGGGGCTACACAAAAGCTTTATACAACATCCGGTTATTTTTGGAGGTTGTTGATTACAAATTTTCAACTGGGCAATGAATTTCATTGAAGTAAACTTTAGCATGCTATGTGGTATACATACACTGGTGTGCAAAATTTAAGGACGAGTCTCAAAATTCCAATTTTCAAGGGATTTTCAAGCGGTAATTTTCACGCGAATATTCAAAAGGAAGTAATATAATTCGAGTAATTGCTATCCCTGCATAACTGCTAGTACATATAACATCTCATTTCGGTCACACATGGTCACAAGAGTCACAGTCACTACGGCGAAACAAAAAATTGTAAATTCCATACGTCTCTTTTATGATTCTCAAATGACTACTATATGTGACTCCACTGACAGGTCATTGTGATTGCTGCTTTGTGGCTATTCCCTAGGTGACTTTGCAATGTCGTTTCATTGAGACTCTCGTGTGATGTCTCATCTGGAGACTCAATTTCAAAGTCATAGTGAACGTTGCATTATGATAAATTAACAAATAATGTCCCATTAAAGTCACACGGAGACTTTTCACCATTTTTCACAGTGGTTACTTCACAGTAGGGTCTCTATCACCATTTGACAAGGTCTTGTGATAGAAAGTCACCATGTGACTTTAATGTGACATTATTTAGTTATTTATCATAATGCAACATTCACAATTACTTTGAAATTGAGTCTACAAATCGCAGTCGCATGAGAGTCTCAATAAAATGATATTGTAAATTCACCTGGGGACTCGACGCAAAGCATCATTCACAATGACCTGTCAGTGGAGTCACATATTGTAGTCATTTGAGACTCATAAACGAGACGTATGGAATTTCCTATTTTTTGTTTCGCCGTAGTGACTGTGACTCTTGTGACCATGTGTGGCCTGAATGAGATGTTATATGGACTATCTGTTATGCAGGAATTGTAATTATTTGAATTATATTACTTCCTTCTGAATATCCGCGTAAAAATTATCGCTTAAAAATCCCTTGAAAATTGGAATTTTGAGACTCGTCCTTAAATTTTGTTCACCAGTGTATATAGATAGATAGATCATTTGTAGAGCTGCACAAAAAATGTATTTTTTCTACAATTATTTTTTGTACAAAAAAATGTATTATTGTATTATTTATTTTTTTAAATGTTTTTTTTTTGTACAATAATAACGTCAAAATATGGGTTTTCAAACGCATTATGCGTTTCCATATTGTTCATTAGACATCTTTCACCTTAAAAAACTATAAGATTTAAACGTAAAAATTTTATTACGAAACTATAAATGTGTCAGAAAGAGTTACATTATCTATACTGGACGTGTGATTCTTCGGTTTTTTTTTAAATTAATGTTTAAATTTATCAAGAATTTTTTGAGAGCAGAGCAATTGTTTATAATTGTAATTGAATACAGCAGTTGTGTATACGAGACTCAGTTTCAAAATTCAATATTTGATGATCATCGCAATAAGATCAGCGCTATGTATATCAACTATGTACATCAGCGCTATGTAAATTATAGAGCTTAGAGTTTCAGATGTCTAATTGTAAACACGCTGAAAATTTATACAATATAATTTATAGGCCTTTTTAAAGACACATAATTAAAGTTCCTTTTTAAAACAAAAAAAATACAAAGCTCATCCTAATATTACAAATTTTACCTTTGTAGTATGTTTTTCCCTTTTAGAGATTATGAAAACAATCAAACATTACTGGAATGCAATTTAATTACACTCTTCAGTTGATAAAATAATTCCAAGAAATGATTTCCGGCAGCGGAAAATAAATGACTGCTCGGTTACAGTTTAGAGTCCAACATTTAGTTCTTGGCGTATCTAGATAGTTCTTTGATTTGAGATCTATGTACGTGACTTTAAACACCGAACCTGGCGGTATGTCGATCTACCATTTTAGCCAATACACGACTTTAGGCCTGCTAAGAACCCAGGTTCTTCTTTCGATCCAGGTTGAGTGCATAATTTTAATCAAAATTTTCCAAACTAAGGAACTTTCTCGCATGCAGAAGCAATTTTAATTTGTGTTACAATATATTAAGTATATACTGATTTAATATATATATATATATATATATATATATATATATATACTGCCACAAAAATTAATATTAATAATAATAATCGATATTTCACTTCGTAGTCTCGACATTGCTCACACTCCACAGATTTCTATGGTAGTGTTCAATAGTAATTACAGGGTTACCACGCTTCAGTTGTGTATACAGGGCTCAATTTCAAAATTCAATAAATGATGATCTATAATAAATATTACGTTAAAATCAGCGCTAAGTATATTACGTCGCTTTAAATTAGGGTTAAACTGTAATAAGAATCAAATAAGTTTTAAAAAACGCAACATTTCTTGTCTTGTTTCAATAACTAAATAGAATATATAGTAAAAATTAAGAGATTCTCATTGCAGTTTTCCACATTAGTTCCTCACAATCCTCACAGCCTGACATAACATAGAGCTATCTACCAACAAAAAAATTAAATTATTTCTTTTTTTATTACTGTGTACAATATTTATGAGTAATTTTATGAACACGTCAATTATTTTACATTTATATTCATTTTCGTTTTTAAATTATTGAGCTTAGAATTTTAGATGTCTGTTTCTAAACACACTGAAAATTTGTACAATATAACTTATAAGACATTTTAACGATACATAATTAAAGTTCCTTCCAAAACAAATAAAATACAAAGCTCATCCTAATATTAGCAAATTCAACCTTTGTAGTATGTTTTTCCCTTTTAGAGATTATGAGAACAATCGAACATTACTGGAATGCAATTTAATTACACGCTTCAGTTGATAAAATAATTCCAAGAAATGATTTCCGGCAGCAGAAAATAAATTACCTCCGATTTCCGATATCTTCAGCTTGATTTCTTATCTGTTATTTCTTTATCTGTTTAATAATGACTGCATAACTTAAAGATACTTATTAAAAAGGGAAATCGCGAGAGATACGATACATCCTCAATTTTTCCTATGTTTAGTTATTATTTTTTTTTTACTTTAGTTTACATAGTTTTTTAGAAAGAAAGGATTACAGAAAAACTATACCATCATTTGTGTATGCGCAGATAAAAATCATTTCATACAAATGCTCATGCTTTATAAAACAGTCAATGTGTTAATTTGCAAATTTCAATTTATTGTTTTTTGATACTTTGTCAAAATTTTAAAAAACGACTTTTTTTGTTAAAAACTGTGATAGTTATAAACAAAACACGTGCCGAATACCTCTTTAATTTCTGAAAAGGAACATTTGTATCAGAGCCGGACCAAGGATGTACTGGAAGGTATACAAGGGTATACGCTGTATACCTTCTGGATTTTTTTTTTTATTCCTCCGGATCTGGTGTACTATTAATCATAATGCAACATTCACGATGACTTTGAAATTGAGTCTACAAATCGCAGTCACACGAGAGTCTCAGTAAAACGATATTGTAAATTCACCTGGGGACTCGACGCAAAGCATCAGTCACAATGACCTGTCAATGGAATCCCATATTGTAGTCATTTGAGACTCATAAACGAGACGTATGGAATTTCTTTTTTTTTGTTTCGCCGTAGTGACTGTGACTCTTGTGACCATGTGTGGCCTGACGAGACGTTATATGGAGTAGCTGTCATGCAGGGATAGTAATTATTTGAATTATATTACTTTCTTTTGAATATCCGCGTGAAAATTATCGCTTGAAAATCCCTTGAAAATGGGAATTTTGAGACTCGTCCTTCAATTTTGTTCATCAGTGTATATAGATAGATAGATCATTTGTAGAGCTGCACAATAAAATGTATTTTTGACGAAGTCTTTTAATGGAGCATTATTTTGTTTTAAGAAATAGTTTTGCTACTATTTACAGGTAGCAATATTAGGGTATGTCTATGCATTTACTATGTGACATCATTCATATTTAGGCATTTAGTAATAATAATAATTATTATTATTTGTTAATTCTCTATGCGCTGTTCGCGATTCTTTTATTTTAAATCTGTATTTCATTCCTTAAATTCAAAATAAAAGTTACTTTCCTGAAAGAATCGTGTGTAACAAAGCGCAAAAAGTATAAGAAAATTGTAATATAAATCCAATCTTATTGTAGCATAATATTTTCTAAATATCGTCAAAAAATCTTCTTTAGCCTATTGTCATATAAATATTAATTGAAAAGTACCCAAAACAACAATATTCGTTTTCTTTCAGACATTGAAATATTCCTTAAACACTAACTAATCTATTGGGATAGCTAGAGTTAAGGTTATTAACGTAAAAGTGATTTTTACTAAAAATTTAAAATAAATTCGGGCCCCGAAAGGATTAAGGAAGCTCCGTATAGCCTTCTGTATCTCAAATAAAGCATCAGCATACTACTTAATTATAAAAGTTCATGAACTCAGCATATACCTGTCAATAACATATACTTTTTTTTTTTTTTTTTTTTTTTTTTTTTTTTTTTTTTTTTTTTTTTTTACGACTACAACATTGACTTAAAGTTCATGACCCTGGGATAAACATTAATCGGTGGGGGGGGGGGGGGGACTTCAACTTTTTAAAAATTTCTCGTGAACTATACTGAAGTAAATTTCAATATGCAAAAGCTAAATTTCACATATTTTGTATCTAAATCAATAAATCAATATAAAACTCCGTAAGGGGTTATAAGTTTGTGACTCAGCAATTTATGTTACGGGACTAAGAGTTTTAAATATGGATTTTAAAGTAATGATATGAAATCTTGAGATGCTGTGTTATTAATTAATAAATGTGTATTTGCATTATCTATTTCATCATTTTATTTTTGTTCTATTTATAATCATATGCGCAAAAACTATGTTCAGTGTAAAAGGATGTATAGAACTTTATTTATGATGTTTTTTCAATACGAATGTTCATTCATATCTCTCATAAATACAAAATATGAGTTTTAAAATGTATAATAATAACATTTAAGTGATACCTTGATGTGGCTTTAAAAGATTTTTTGTATCTTTTATTTTGTATATTCGATTTAGAGTATTTTTGGTTCGGTAAAATATATTTACACATTTAAAAAATGCTATTAATTTTTCAATTCACAGTTAAACAGATGTTAAATATAAATTAAATTCCGTCTATTCAAAACATTTCTAACGGTAGTACAAGAATTACAAACGAAACAAAATTTCACTAATAATAATGGTTAAACTGAAAATTATAAGTTGCACTATGAAATTTCAGAAGCGGTCAGTGAGACTGCTAGCAGCATTTATCGGTTGATTTTGTGGTGGCATTTTAATTTAATTTAAATACTGTCAGTTTATTGTTTATTCGAAATTTCATAGATTATAGTATTGAATATTACGACATGTAACATTTAAACATTATGTTATAATCATATTTTGAAATAGCCTATATTTATTCTGGAATGATTTCTTTGTACTAGAAAAATTTATGTTAATTTTTTAAATTACGAATTAAATTATGATGTGTAGATCTGAAAAATTCTTGAACTAGATATAGTCTCCATTTCATGAATATATCTAAAAATTTAGATTTAGCTAACAATATTTATACAGTACAATTAATTATTCGCACTACATAGATATATGGTTTATAATTTTATTCATACTTATAATTTCTAAAATTTCCACAAAAATAATCGCATATATGAATGATATGTATTCCATCATTATAGCAAAACTTCGATTTTTGAAAATTTTGTTTCAGTATTCTTAAAATAAATAATAAATGTTCTTAGAATTTAGAATCATAATGCTCACAACCGAAAAGTAAATACGTTTGAATAAAGAAAGCTATGAATATTCATGAATTGTATATAACAGTTTGGTTTCTCTAAAATCTAAATTAGTCATAAAAAAACATGCCTTGGAAATAAGCATGTTTTCCGATATGAACTAGAAATATCAAAAATGAAATATTTTCTAAATTTAACAAGCATTTCTAATCTAATTGAGTTATAATTATGTAAGACGAGAAAGTTGCCATCGACGGTAGCTTGAAAAGTTTGTGAAGATTATAAGAATAAAATCTATTCTTCTAAAAAGACAAAAATATATTTATTTGTTACCTCAAATGCTGTTAGCTCTCACATTTAATAATATTTGGAATTTATTGAGTTGTCTGTTAAAATATTTATTTTTAATAGCAGTAAGCTACTTTTACTACCAAATTAAAATTGTTAATTTCAATGTTGAATCAGGATTAGATTCAAACACTTTAAATAAAATGACAGAATTCAAAGTAATGCAACTTTTGAGGAAAATAAACTGTTATTTTTGGATGTGGTTGTGTATGTGGTGATTTGTGTGATTATTTTTCGATTAGATATTATTATTCATTGAATGCTACATTGGCACAAGAATATTCACTGTGGAGAAAATGTAATTTTTTTATAGAAAAAATATTGTATCTTTTACTGAAAAAAAAACTATTTTACAGAATAATAGTTTTTTAATGTAAAAAAAAAATTGCATTTTGTAATTTTTACGGAAAAATCTAAATTTTTTTCGGAAAATAACTGTTTTAACGGAAAATTACAGATTTTTTTCTAAAGTAAACAGTTTTCTACTGGCGCCAAAATTGACAGTTTTTAATGTCAATCTATTTTTTTTTTTTTTTTTTTTTTTTTTTTTTTTCGTAAGTGAACAAAAACTTTTGCTTATTCTGAAGAAAAAACCGTTTTCAACTCCAAAAGAGCTACTTTCTGAGACATTTTCTGAATTCATTTTTCTCCGCAAATGGATGCAATTGTTTTTTAAGAGAAAATATGTGATTGAATGGCGTTTTCCATTTTTTAATAAATGTAAAATATTTTTTTAAGAAAATATTCTCAAATTTGATGTTTTGAACTGAACTTCCAGACTCGCCAGCACAGGAAAAAAAACTATCGTAGATTGACAAAAAATCTCTTGTAATAGTCCAAGAGCCGACCGCAGAAAACCCTAAGTCATCGAGCACTAGAAAACAAATCTTTATTTTATTGAAGAGTGGTAATAGGGGAGTCTAATCATCCATGTCTGCCGGAAGCGAAGTGGTGCATAAGCCAAAAATTAATACCTCTAGGGATTCACTCGTACATTCAACATTGTGTTTGCTGCACAATTGAAGTATGAAAACATGCAATAAAACCTAATGTAAGTCTATGAGTAAACCACTAGTGGTATTAATTTTTACCTTATGCACCACTTCGCGTCTGGCAGACATGGGTTATTAGATCCTCCTATTACTATTTTCACATATAATAAAGGATTTTTTTTGTGCTTGATGACTTAGGATTTTGTGCGGTCGGCTCTTGGACTATAACTAGACAACTAACTTATTTTTATAATATAGACAGTGTCTTTTTATTACACATCGCATCAGTACATTGTTTAAAGTGTATAAAAACACAGAAAAAAAGCAAGCCTCTCTGCAAATTTACACTATTTCTTGGTTAAATACAATCAATCGAGTTTCTCGATCTTCATTTTACCAACATTAGCTTAATATTATATCTAATTCCCTGTATGGAGTTCGTCTTTACTTAAAGATGTTATCATCTTTAAAACTTATAATAGGGAATGCGCACTTAAAAATTATTTTTGCAATTGTATTAGAACTACTAGCTGACCCGCAAAACGTTGCCCGGATCCATGATAAACAAGATGCATAACAAAACATACAATATATACAAAAATAAAAAAAAATCAATTCTAAAAGCACAAAATTCGAAATATGGTTAAAAATTACTTCGAAATTAGCACTGAAATTAAAAATCGACGAAATTCAAAAATCGTAGCAGACAAAATTTAGATTGGCTAAAAGTTTGAAACAATTTTCTTTTTATCAATATAAAAAAATAACCGCAACATGCAAAAAAAAAACTAAAAATTACATTAAAATATTCGTTAAAAATTCAAAAGAAGCTGCACGAATTCCGAATAAGCTTTACTGAAAAAAGAATTAAATTTTCTAGGTTGGGATAAAAGAATGAAACCGTATTCCTTTCACGATGTGGAAAAATTGCCTCGAAACATAAAAAGAACACTAAAAATGGACTAAAAAATTAAATTAAAAAATCTAATAAAAAATCGATAATCGAGTTTCAAAGTGCAAAACTTTATATACAGAGGTACCACGCCTTCAAATTTTGTAACTCTACTTGCAACGGTCTCTTCAGAACAGTGCTGACACACTCACAAACTTCTTTCTTTATTATTATAGATTAAAAAAGAAAATTTAGTTTATTTTTGCTTTTTTTTTATTTAGAAATATTTAGAAAAAGAAAAATCATCAGCTTGGTATTAAAGGGAATTTGACCCATTTTTTCCCGTTGAAACATAAAAGACATGTTCTGAACAAAATAACGAAGGTTCCTATAACTTAGTCAGTAGAATGCACTTCCACTGCCAGGAGATACGGGGTTCAAACAACAGCGCGGCTAGAAACAAATTATGTAAAAAACTAGTCGCTGAGGGTCCCCTTAATACTTATCTATCATGGATATGCATAATATAATATATGAAAATAAAACACGTGAAAACTATTTATACAATGCATTGCAATTCCAAAACAAAATTTAAGCATATGCGTATTTAAATATTGTTAATATGAATAGTAATGCTCTATTGATGAATTGTTGATGAACTCATTTCGACAAATTATATAAAATGCCAAACTACACAAGTAGTACCGAATTGCGTAAAAGAAACATCCTTATAACTCCAAAAATAATAATCATATTAAATAACATTTTACTCAGTCAGATTAAGCATCTCATATCCAATTAAAATATATCTTTGAATTGAAATACAGGGTCATGAAAAATCGGAGAATGGGGAAAACAGGAATACACATACCTCGGGAACTAATAATCCGATCAACTTTGTTTTTTAATCAAAATTTGTTTTAATTTATTGCTGCGACCACTCCTTAAAGTAAAAAAAATCGAAATTTTTTATATAGCTTTCATCAAATTTTTCGAGAGTCTTAAAAAAATAGTTCCGGATAATCGAGGTTTCTGATATTAAATAGGCTTCGTTCCATTCTTACATGCTAAGCAGGTACAAAATTTCAAGTCTATACCTCAGTTTGTTCGGGAGAGCGTTTACAGGCAGACAGACAGACACACAGGTGGACGGACGGCAAAACTTTTATGCTAAAAATATGTTTTTCGGAATCTCCAGTGTCTGAAATGTGTAAATCAGTCAAAAATGTTTTTTCGATTTGTAAAATAATTGCAAGACTTACCCTATACTACGTATGATGGGTAAGTAATAAATGATACAACATTTCAAAATTACTCGATAAATTCAAATTCTTACAGGCTCACTGAAGATTGAGTGATTTACTGTTTTTTTTTTAAACTAAATGAAAGAATTATCATTAAAAAAATACAGAGGTTCGTATATTTAAAAAGATGTTAATTTATACAGTCTATTGTAAATTTACCGAAAAAATTTATTTTGGAAAACATATAGGACCCTTGGTTTCCTATTTCTTATTACTCGTCTTCTTGTGTTATATCACACCCTAGCGTATGTACCATGAGTTTAGGGACACCATGTATATATATACAGGGTGTTTCTAAATTCATGGTCCAAACTTTAAGGGGTGATAGTACACATCAAGACAAACAATATTTAAATAGGAAACCAAGGGTCCCAAAGTCTTCCGAAGGAGATAGGCGCCATTAAAGTTTAGGGTCCAAAAATTCAAATGATTATGAAAAACAGAAAAATTGGTCGATTCGTTTGCGGTTTTCACTAAAATTATTCTTTATGTCAGTATTGTCTTGAAAATAAATTATAAAGATAAATTTTAAAAAATGACGATAGAGGGCGCTTTAGACTTTAGAGTAACGAACAACTATTTTTTACAGTTATTTTTTGCATCTCATTAAAGGTTTCGTAAGCGTAGACTTAAACTTAAATTTTGAGCTCAAAATCTGAATAGTTGGAAGCAGTTAAGTAGCACAAACTTAACTGTGTTCAGAGGATTTTAAATTCAAATGATTATAAAAAACGGAAAAACTGGTCGATTGATTTGCGATTTTCACTAAAACTATTCTTTATGTCAATATTTCCTTGAAAATAAATTTTGAAGATTAATTTCAAAAAATACCGGTAGAGGGCGCCTTAAACTTTAGAGTAACCAACAACTATTTTTAAGCTCTATTTTTTGTATCTAATTAAATGCTTGCAAATGCTTAGATTTAAATTTTGAGCTCAAATTCTAAATCGATGGAGGGGTTAAGAAGCGGAAACTGAACAGTGTTCAGGAGTTAAAATGTTACCCTCCCCACCCCTCGAACACATTTCAAATTTCCGCACTTAATTACTCAAAACGATGCAGATTTTGAGCTCAAAATTTAAGTTTGAACTTTTATAAGCATTTAATTAGATACAAAAAATAACGGTTAAAAATAGTTGTTGGTTACTCCAAAGTTTAAGGCGCCCTCTAACGGTATTTTTTAAAATTAATCTTTAAAATTTATTTTCAAGGAAATATTGACATAAAGAATAGTTTTAGCGAAAACGGCAAACGAATCGAACAATTTTTCCGTTTTTTATAATCATTTGAAATTTGAACCTCCCCACCCCCATTGAACACAGTTCAGTTCGCGCTACTTAACCACTCCCAACGATTCAGATTTTCATCTCGAAATTTAAGTTTATGTCTAAGCTTCTAAAAAAATTTTATGAGATGCGAAAAATAATGGTAAAATATAGTTGTACGGTACTCCAAAGTCTAAAGCGCCCTCTATCGGCATTTTTTGAAATTTATCTTTATAATTCATTTTCAATAAAATACCGACATAAAGAATAGTTTTAGTGAAAATCGCAAATCAATCGACCAATTTTTCCGTTTTTTATAATCATTTGAATTTAAAACCCTCTGAACACAGTTAAGTTTGTGCTACTTAACTGCTTCCAACTATTCAGATTTTGAGCTCAAAATTTAAGTTTAAGTCTACGCTTACGAAACCTTTAATGAGATGCAAAAAATAACGGTAAAAAATAGTTGTTCGTTACTCTAAAGTCTAAAGCGCCCTCTATCGTCATTTTTTAAAATTTATCTTTATAATTTATTTCAAATTTTTATTTAAATTTTGAACTCAAATTCTGAATCGTTGGGAGGGGTTAAGAAGCACAAACTGAAGTGTGTTCAGGAGTTGAAATTTAACCCCCCCCCCCCCTCCTCGAACACAGTTCACTTTTTCGCTACTTAAACACTCGCAACGATTCAGAATTTGATCTCAAAATTTAAATCTAAGCATTTGAAAGCATTTAATGAGATTTAAAAAAAATTTACGGTTAAAAAAAGTTGTACGCTACTCCAATGTCTAAGACGCCCTCTATCGGCATTTCGTGAAATTTATCTTTAAAATTTATTTTCAAGAAAAAGCTGATTTAAAGAGTACTTTTAGCAAAAACCGCAAACGAATCGCCTAATTTTTCCGTTTTTTATTATCGTTTGAAATTTAAACCCTCTGAACACAGTTCAGTTTGTGCTACTTTACCACTCCCAACTATTCAGATTTTGAGCTCAAAATTTAAGTTTAAGTCTAAGCTTACCAAACCATTTAATGAGATGCAGAAAATAACGGCAAAAAATACTTGTTCATTAATCCAAAGTTTAAAGCGCCTTCTATTGGTATTTTTCGTAATTTATCTGTATAATTTATTTTTAAGGAAATATCGCCATAAAGAATAGTTTTAATGAAAACCGCAAATCAATCGACCAATTTTTCCGTTTTTTATGTTTATTTGAAATTTTGGTCCCCAAACTTTAATAGCGGATATCTCCTTTGGAAAACGTTTAGGACCCTTGGTTTCCTATTTACTATTACTCGTCTTGATGCGTTCTATCACCCCCTAGCTTATGTACCATGAGTTTAGAAAACACCCTGTATATACAGGGTGTCCCAAAAGGTCGTTTACAAACTTAACATGCTGGTCTGTCATATCATGATGAACAATATTAAGTAGGAAACTAAGGGTCCCAAACGTCTTCCAGAGGAGATATGCGCCATTAAAGTTTAGGGTCCAAAAATTCAAATGATTATAAAAAACAGAAAAATTGGTCGATTCGTTTGCGGTTTTCACCAAAAATATTCTTTATGTCAGTATTTTCTTGAAAATAAATTATAAAGATAAATTTTAAAAAATGTCGATAGAGGGCGCTTTAGACTTTGGAGTAACGATAAACTAGTTTTTACCATTATTTTTTGCATCTCATTAAATTTTTTTAGAAGCTTAGACATAAACTTAAATTTTGAGCTCAAAATCTAAATCATTGGAAGTGGTTATGTAGCGCAAACTGAATTGCGGGGGGGGGGGGGGGGGGGGGGGTTCAAATTTCAAATGATTATAAAAAAACGGAAAAATTGGTCAATTGATTTGCGATTTTCACTAAAATTATTCTTTATGTCAGTATTATCTGGAAAATAATTTATAAAGATAAAATTCAAAAAATGCCGATAGAGGGCGCTTTAGACATTGGAGTAACGTACAACTATTTTTTTCCGTTATTTTTTGCATCTCATAAATTCTTTTTAGAAGCTTAGACATAAACTTAAATTTTGAGATAAAAATCTGAATCGTTGGGAGTGGTTAAGTAGCGCAAACTGCACTGTGTTCAATGGGGGTGGGGAGGTTCAAATTTCAAATGATTATAAAAAACGGAAAAATTGGTCGGTTTTCGCTAAAATTATTCGTTATATCAATATTTTCTTGAAAATAAATTTTACAGATATCTTTCAAAAAATTCCGTCTGAGGGCGCCTTAAACTTTATAGTAACCAACATCTATTTTTAACCGTTATTTTTTTGTATCTAAAAAAATGCTTGTAAAAATTCAAACTTAAATTTTGAGCTCAAAATCTGCATCGTTGTAAATAATTAAGTAGCGGAAAATGGAACTGTGTTCGAGGGGTGGGGAGGGTAACATTTCAATTCCTGAACACAGTTCAGTTTGCGCTTCTTAACCCCTCCCATCGATTTAGTATTTCAGTTCAAAATCTAAGTCTAAGCTTTTGCAAGCATTTAATCAGATACAAAAAGTAACGATTAAAAATAGTTATCTGTTACTCTAAAGTTTAAAGCGCCCTAACGGAATTTTTTGAAATTTATCTTTAAAATTTATTTTCAAGGAAATATTGACATAAAGAATAGTTTTAGCGAAAACCGCAAAAGAATCGACCAATTTTTCCGTTTTTTATAATCATTTGAAATTTGAACCTCCCCACCCCCATTGAACACAGTTCAGTTTGCGCTACTTTACCACTCCCAACGATTCAGATTTTCATCTCAAAATTTAAGTTTATGTCTAAGCTTCTAAAAAAAATGTATGAGATGCAAAAAATAACGGAAAAAAATAGTTGTGCGTTACTCCAAAGTCTAAAGCGCCCTCTATCGGCATTTTTTGAATTTTATCTTTATAAATTTTTTTCAAGATAATACTGACATAAAGAATAATTTTAGTGAAAATCGCAAATCAATTGAACAATTTTTCCGTTTTTTATAATCATTTGAAATTTGAACCTCCCCCCGCTATTCAGTTTGCGCTACTTAACTACTTCCAACGATTTAGATTTTGAACTCAAAATTTAAGTTTATGTCTAAGCTTCTAAAAAAATTTAATGAGATGCAAAAAATAACGGTAAAAACTAGTTTATCGTTACTCCAAAGTCTAAAGCGCCCTCTATCGCCATTTTTTGAAATTTATCTTAATAATTTATTTTCAAGAAAATATTGACATAAAGAATAGTTTTAGTGAAAACCGCAAACGAATCGACCAATTTTTCTGCTTTTTATATGCATTTGAAATATTGGACCCTAAACTTTAATGGCGCATATCTCCTTTGGAAGGCGTTTGGGAAGGCGTTTGGGACCCTTAGTTTCCTATTTAATATTGTTCATCATGATATGACAGACCAGCATGTTAAGTTTGTAAACGACCTTTTGGGACACCCTGTATATATATATAATAACACACAAAAGATTTAGACTACTTTAGTGTCCGCATTACTGTATACTATAACATCAGGATTTGAATATTTTTAAAATGTCGTTATAGTACCAAAGCACCACACTTGCTGCTCTTTAAGTGCAATTTCCAACATGTTTTATTCAAATACTATTCGTTAAAAAATGTCTTGCAATAAATGAAAATTATTAATTTCTTGTTCTCACAAAATATTCACGATGCAAGACATTATACGAGTTTAATTTTTTTAATTTAGATGGTAAAATATACGATATTTACTTTTGAAAAACAAAATTATGTTATTTTAACGCCAAATTATCGCGGATAGATGTAAGAGGTACCATTCGAATGATAATTGGGTTTACTTTGTTAATATGAGTTCAACTCGTGAAATAACTCTCATCTGCATTTTAAAAATCGCACCAACATTAAATTTCCTTTTCATAACACACACATTTTCGAATTCGTGTGATCAAGGTTGCCATTAAAAATGCAAAGATTACGTATTTTTTCTTAAAATTTCACACAGTTATAAAAGAAAATGCATTAAAGGTTTATGCAAAAATTTCGAAAACTAAACAAGTCAGAAATTGCACGTCAAATGTAGCAAATGATGTGCGTTCGTACTACAACTAAGTTTTAAAAATATCCACATCTTTGTGTAATGGCATACAATACTATGCTTATAATATAGTTAGTATCCTAAATCGTTTGTGTGTCCCTGTAAATACTATCTGCTTTCGATTATACAGGAAGTAACTTATGTTAGCCTCAGCAACGTGTTTGCCCTAGGCCAATCTAGTATGGTTTAAAATTGGGTTTGTCCTGTAGCATATATATCAAAATTGTTTATATTATTTTATTTATACTAATCTATATTTTTAACTACTATTGTAATTTCCAAGCCTTTCTTTCATTAGTCCTACATTAGAATGATGTTATATCATAGCTTTTAATTTTTTTTTACTTTATAGCAACAATCATAAGACATATAATAGATTTTCTTAAAATTTGATTGTAGAATGTCGCGACAAGGGTACAGTAAGATATATTTCAGCGAGTAATTTTCTGAATATTCATGAATTATGTATAAGCTTTCAGTTCTGCGGCTTCTAAATTAGTCGAGAAAAATATGGTTCGCATAAATAAACGTCTTTCCTTCCATGAGATAGAACTACTGCAAATATAAATATTTTCTTATTTTACCAAGTGCTTCTAAACTAATTTAGATTTGTTTACTTAAGAAAATAGTTGATTCATTAAAGGATGTTTTATGATACTTTTTCATTGTTAAACTTTATTTCAACAATCATAAAACACATAATAAATTTTATTAAAATTTGGTTGTAGAACGTTGCGACAAGCGGATAGTAAGATACATTCCAACGAGTAATTTTCTAAATATTCACGAAATATTTATAATGCTTTCAATTCTGCGGCTTTTAAATTAGTTGAGAAAAAATATGATTCGTATAAATAAACATCTTTTCTTCAATGTGATAAAACTACAGCAAATGGAAATACACTGGTGAAATAAATTAAGAGAATTTTCCTATTTTATCGAATTGCATGAAAAACTGAACTGAAGGAAAACTCACTGGTTTTAGATAAAAATGCAAACTTGTACGGCAAACGCATAAGTGTCTACGTATGTGGAGGTGGAACCAGCAGAAAACAGGCTTTATAAGCACGTGGAGGATAAGACGAATTGAGTTAACTAGGGTGGCTCGGCGAATTTCTTGGTGTTATCTTGCAGCAATCGGTAAAATTCACATCAGAATAGTAAAAATGAGTAACCACCAACGTTTAGATGATGGAATGAGGTGGCGAATTTTAGGGAGGCTAGAGGCAGGCCAATCGCAAGTTCAGATATGCAGAGAGTTTAACGCCCAGCGTCGTGTTTAACCGATGGAAACAGTTCGAGGATGCTGGATCATTCGACCTGGCCAAGGTTGTCCAAGAACCACGACTGCCTGAAAATATCGCCATTTCTCCATTTTAGAGAGGCATAAAAGAGGGGCTACAGCTTCTCAGCTCACTCGGGACCTGTATGCAGCCATAGGAACCCGTGTAACAAGAGTGACTGTTTCCAAAATCCTAAAAGAGAGAGGGTTGTTTTCCAGAAGACCGGCCGTTTGCGTCCCGCTCACGTCTACGAAAAGGAGAGTCCGATTAGCAAGGTCCAGGCAGCATATTGATTGGAGCAGGGAGCAATGGGTGACCGTTATGTTCACCAATGAGAGCCGTTTTAATCTAAACACCTATTCTCGCCGTACTTTCTTATGGAAAGATCTAGGAACCCACTACCTACCCTCCAATGTCCGCGAAATCAACAATTATGGCGGTAGCGATGTAATGGTCTGAGAGGAATCATTTTGGACGGCCGCACACTTCTCCACGTTTTTGAATGAGGATCTGTGACTGGTATGACGTATAGGGATGAGGTCTTGGAGCCTTATATTAGTCTTTTCCGGTGTGCAGTGAGCCTCGAGTTTATTTTTCAAGGCAATAACGCGAGGCCACTTACAGCTCTTCCGGTCGACAAATTTTTCGAGTGTGAGAATATTCGTCGTATGAATTGGCCAGCCAGGTCTCCAGACTTTAACCCTATAAAGCATGACTGGGACGTTCTGGGGAGGGCAATTGCAACTCGCAAAACCCATCCGAGAACCGTCCAGGAACTGAAAACAGCGTTGCTGAATGAGTAGGGCCAATTGCCGCAGGCACTGATAAACTCCCTTTTTTCAGTATGGCATCACGCTGCGATGCCTTTATTCCTGCAAGAGGGGACCATACTCCATATTGACCCATTTCTTTTGTGTAATCTGCAACCGCTGTTTCAGACCTTCAGACTCCCATGAGTGTTACGCACGAACATGTGTGGCGATTATAATTGTTAAATGTTTATTTTGTATGATATGATATCACCTATGCTCATACCAAATTTTATTAAAATCTGTTCAGTAGTTCTGGAGATCGTAGATCAAATGTGAAAATTCTCTTAATTTCTTACATCAGTGTATTTTCTTGCTTTAAACAAGCACTTCTAAACTAATTTAGATTAACTTGCGTAAGACAATAGTTGATTTATTAAAGATGTTTTATGATACTTTTTAATTGTTAAACTTTATTGCAACAATCATAAAAAACATAATAAATTTTATTAAAATTTGGTTGTAGAACGTTGCGACAAGCGGAAAGTAAGATATGGTTCAACGTGTAATTTTCTAAATATTCATGAGTTATTTATAATGCTTTCAGTTCTGCGGTTCCTAAATTAGTCGAGAAAAATATGATTCGTATAAATAAGCGTATTTTCTTCAAATTTATAGAGCAACAGTAAATGCAAATATTTTCTTGTTTTAAATAAGTACTTCTAAACTAATTTAGATCTGCTTGCGAGAGACGACGCTTGATTTATTAAAGCACACTTTAGAACTCAATAAGTTTATAAGTATTAAAATTATTCTGTTAAAAAGTACAAAAATGTATTTATTTCTTAGCTCAAATGTCAGCTCAAGCTTTCCCATTTAATTATGCTTATGAATTATTTAGCTAAGTGTGAAATATTTATTTTTTACTTTACTAATCCTAAAAACTTTCTTCTATATCATACACGTTAATACTTCCAGAAAAATAAAACATAGCAGCGTTACCGGTTAGGTAATTTACCTCAAAATATTATCTGCATCAATGTATTGCAAGTTCTATCTGAATCTGAAATTTGATGAAAATCCGTGTATTAGTATTTGAGATAGAATTGTTTCAGAAATCGCAAAGAAAAAACCACTGTACAAAAACGCCATCAGTTGAGCGATTTGCTCTAAAGGCTAATGAATACTAATTTGTATCTGGGACTAACTGAATTTGAAGTTTGATTAAAATCCGCGCATTAGTTCCAAATGTTCCAGAAAATGTGCAAACACTCAAAAACTGTATAAAAATTATGTCTTTTCAACCATTATTAATGCACACAAAAGTAAGACAAATACTATTCAGATACAGAGCAATTCCATTGTCCAGTAATCAAACACAATCGGAGCTATATTTGAAATGAAATATATGAATTCAACTTGATGCCTTACGTCCAATGAAATACATTCAAAACAAATATTACCAGTTAAATGCAGAAATGTATGCGTGGCAGATTATGTGGAAGTGAGGTGCAATGCCGGAACTAGAGAATTGTAGAAGTTGAATGCTGTAATTCAAAAATTTCGTAAATTGCATTGTCAAATAGAATATAATTAAAGACATGCTATTCAAGTGCCATTATGATCAAATGAGAAAAATTGAGATTGCAAAAAAGACTGTCACATTTATTGAAGACTAAAACCGATTAATATAAGGATCCAATTAATGAAAGGAAACTTTTATATCCCTGTGGATAGCACTACCTCAAAACAGTTGACAATAACCCGACGCAAATGTGCAGACACCACACCAACAACAGTTGGATTTGACCTTTAGCTAGGAACATCCGTTCATCAATGTAAACCTCCATCATACTTGCAAGACTTAGTTGTGCATTAACAAACTTTATAATTGTGCGTACGTTAAATTTTAAGTGTGGGGGAATTATAGCACAAATATGTTGGCACCGCCATGTTTATCAATAATTTATGGCAACGATATATTTATCTGTTTAGTTTCTATAGTTAATAGTTATGTTTTCTATTCTATCTGACATGTTCGATGCCACGTTTTAGCTTTTGATAAATGTCTGCGTTATTAATATTAAGCAAGTACCTTTATTTACATTTTAAATACCACTAACTATGGCATTAATTAAACTATACAAAAATATTTATCAGAAATGAAAATTAATGTTTTTTTATTCGCAATCACAAAACCCAAATACTTAAAATAACAATTTATGTACTCACATTTACAATTATCACCTCCGAGAATGTGATCAAATCTTAAAGTTACATTATTATACAACGATGAGACTGATTTAGTGAGAGTGTCAGACGGTAATGAATTTGGAATTGAGAATACCTTCACTAACATTGCTAATTTACACTTAAATTATTACTTTACAAGTACTTTCTATAACATTTTAAAATTTATCTTTCTTAGTTCACAAATTAGTCAAGAAAAACGTGACTCTCACAAATTAAAATCTTTTCATGCGCGAAATATGACCCATCAAAAAGTAGATTATTTCCCAAATTTAGAATCTCGTCCTAAGATAATTTAGTGCTGTTTTCGCTGGATGGCATACTTGATTTATTGTGGCTCGTTTCAGTAGCTTGTTAGAAATTTAAGTTTTCTGTTGGAAAAGTTTAAATTATTTTTCTTAATTTTAGCTCTTTTTCGACCGTTGAAATGTAATAAACTATATTATTATAAAATCCTTATTTCTATGGTGATAATCATTTTTAAAAGTTTTTATTTTTATCATTGTATGGTGAAAAAGTATAAGATAAAGCTAGGAGAGTCTGTGTGCAGTTCAACAGAGTGATAATTAAGAATCTAAATATTAACTTACTACTAAACTATGCATGAATAATTTTGACTTCTTTGTTTTTATGCATTTCCATTGCTATTTTTTTTTGTTATGCTGTAATTTAATAAAAGAGCTGTAATAAAACTAAATAAAATCTCCGCATGGTAGTTAAAAACTTCTGTCATCTACAAGTGACACTAGGAATAAAAGAGTTAATAATGTTTGAACCAATGAAACTGACAGAAAAAAAGAACGCTGTGTATGATGAATAATCTGTGAAATTCTAATCAATCACCAAAGTTTGTTATCTTCAAAATAAATAAAAAGAATATTGCCCAGTTAAACTGATGGCATTGAGCTCACAGGCTACGCATACTAATTGTACATTATAGCCTTGTATTTTCGTTATTCCGTTCGAAAAAAAATTAAGAAGGGTAAACAACTCTCCCCTTCCTCCTTTTTTATACTTAATCATTGAACCTCCTAAACTATCAAGTACATGCTTTATCATATTAAAAAATCTATATACAAAATTCAGAGCAAATCGGGTAATTCTTAATAAAAACATATTTAGCATTTATATAATTTAAGAAGAGTTATTCCCTTCTTTTATGCTTAACCATTAAACTTCCAAAACTATTCAGAGATTTGAGCGAAGTCTGAAAATTCTGATTGAACAATCCATTTATACAAGTTAAGGGGAGGGGCATTAGAACCCCCGTTCCCCCTGTTTATACTTATTCAATGGACACCTAATAACAGCCACGGACTTGCCTCATCAGAATGATCCTATATCTAAATTTTGAACGAAAACCGCTAATTCTGCATGAAAATCCCGTTTATATCAATTAAGGGGAGGGGCATGAGCCCCCCGTTCCCCCTATTTATACTTATTCAATGAACACCTAATAACAGACACGGTATCGCCTCATCAGAATGATCCTGTATCTAAATTTTGAACAACAACTGCTAATTTTGCATGAAAATCCCGTTTATATCAATTAAGGGGAGGGGCATGAGCACCCCGTTCCCCCTGTTTATACTTATTCAATGGACACATAATAACAGCCACGGACTCGCCTCATCAGAATGATCCTGTATCTAAATTTTGAACGAAAACTGTTAATTCTGCATGAAAATCCCGTTTTTATCAATTAAGGGGAGGGGCATGAGCCCCCCGTTCCCCCTGTTTATACTTAGTCAATAAACCCCTAATAACAGACACGGTATCGCCACATCAGAATGATCCTATATCTAAATTTTGAACGAAAACTGTTAATTTTGCATGAAAATCCCGTTTATATCAATTAAGGGGAGGGGTATGAGCACCCCGTTCCCCCTGTTTATACTTATTCAATGAACACCTAATAACAGACACGGTATCGCCTCATCAGAATGATCCTATATCTAAATTGTGAACGAAATCTGTTAATTTTGCATGAAAATCCCGTTTATATCAATTCAGGGGAGGGGCATGAGCCGCCCGTTCCCCCTGTTTATACTTATTCAATGAGCACCTAATAACAGTCACGGAATCGCCTCATCAGAATGATCCTATACAGGGGCGTAAATCCCGGGGGGGGGTTGGGGGGTGCAGCACCCCCCCAGAAGAAATCAGTCGGAAAATTACCAGATCACTCGGAAAAAGTATCTTTAGTCGGTAAAAAATTGTATTAACCTATAAAAATTTATAAACTGGAAAAACGGAAATATCAGTCGGAAAAACTCTTGTTCAATTGGAAAAAATGGCATTAACTTATAAAAACTTATAAATTGGAAGAACTAAAATATCGTTCAGAAAATTTTCCGTTTCCATCGGAAAAAAAGCATGTTTAGTCGGAAAAAACAGTGTTACGTATTAACCTATAAAAATTTATAAATTGGAAAAACGGAGAAGTCAATCGGAAAAAATGGTGTTAACCTATAAAAACTTCTAAATTGGAAAAATGAAAATATCATTCGGAAATTTTCCCGTTCCATCGGAAAAGGCATGTTTAGTCGGAAAAAACAGTATATTACGTATTAACCTCTAAAAGCTTATAAATTGGAAAAACGGAAAAATCAGTCGGAAAATTTCTTGTCCGATCGGAAAAAAATGGTATTAACCTATAAAAACTTATAAATTGAAAAAACAAAAATATCATTCGTAAATTTTTCCGTTCCATCAGAAAAGGCATGTTTAGTCGGAAAAAATAATATTCCGTATTAACCCATAAAAATTTATAAATTGGAAAAACGGAAAAGTCAGTCGGAAAAATTCTTGTTCGATCGGAAAAAAAGTATGTTTAGCCGAAAAAAAAGGTATTAATCTATAAATATTTATGAATTGGAGAAATATTTATGTAGTTTTTAATTAAATAAGAAAAACAAGTTAGATCGAAGAAAACCTATAAAATTTTATTCTTAGTCGGAATTATTTCCCCTTGTAGTTTCTAATAAGAAAAAACAATTTATAACGAAGAAAACATAAACTTATTCTTAACCGGAACTAATTAATTTAACTAATTGGTAATTTATTAATTAGTTTAATTTACTAATTAATATAACTTATTAATATATAGGATTTTTTTTTTTTGGGGGGGGGGGGATAAAACTATTCAGAAAAATTTTGATTTGTCAAATATTGTGTACTCGGAAACCTCGATATGACGAAAAAAAAAATATTTATGTACATATTGTAGCAATATTAATGTTATTTGTAACTGTGGTATTTTGCGTAAAACCTTAATATTCCGATTTTTTTTTTTTTACTGTGCCTTTTGACTTTTAAATATCGAAATCTACCTGTATTTATTTACCATAGGAAAGTTTTTAGTTTAGTCTCGAAATTTTAAGCTATACTGATTGAAGTAAAGAAACTCCTTTTTTTTTTTTTTTTTTTTTTTTTTAATCTAAACTTTAAAGTTAGTTAGAAATATGTATCACGGAATTTAAATGGTATCCGATGAAAATTCAAAACTGAAATACAAATATTTAGTAATTTTCCATATCGAAATCTGGATGTTTTCCACTCTATACAAATTTTACCTTTAATTGAAAATAAATATTGTTTTATTTTTTCCTACTAACTAATATTGTGTTTTCTTTTTATTTTATCAAAAAATATATAATTAAAAAATGTGAAACTATTTTTATTTACTTTTTTACGTAATTTTGGATTGATTTAAAAAAGTGCTTAAGAAATATATATGAGGACCTCAGAAGCCAAGGGGTATAAGTGACAAAACTGAAAAAAATAAACTAAATACACAGACGACCTAAAAATATGCTTTTTTCATTTCAGGTAAAGAAATATAAGTGATTTTCTTATTGTTTACTGAGTTATAGAAGCAAACCATTTTTTTCGATAAACAAACAATATTGATTAATTATACATTTAAAGAAAATTGTACTTCATTTTTTAACAGTTATTGAAATAAGAGTTCAAAGACCAGAATGCAACAAGCAGAAATTTCCTATTATAATCCACTCAATTGTTATTGATGTTCCAATTTAACATCAATTACCTTTAAACTCAATTTACTCCAAATCGAAATTTTGTCACTTGTACCCCTTGGCTTCTGGGGTCCTCATATGATATAGGATGAAAATTGAAAATACCCAAATACTTTAAATTTTTATCTCAAAATAATATGAATATTTTACAGTATACGAGTATATTTCTCTCAGAAATAATACGTTCGGTTTTCTTTTTTTTTTTTCTGAATCAATTGTATTCATTTTTTTTAAATATTTTTATTAATACTATTGCATTTTGTTTAGTCCGAAAAATAAGGGGTAACATCAAGTTGTTACGCTGTTTTAAATTTTGTCGTTAGAAAGAATTAAAACCTATATTAAGAAATCCCGTATTTTTGACAAATTTTTGTCTCTAAAATATTCCTTAAGGAAACAAATAAATAAATAAAAAACAGCTAGAGATTTTAACTGACTTCTGAAAAATAGAAAGATAGAACATTTTTTTTCTCTTCAAAGTAAAGCTTGGGCACCTAGACAACTGGGCGCTGAACTTCCTGTCCTATGTGTAAATTACAAAACAAACAGCACCTGCATTAACTCTTTGTTTAAACCGTTAGTATTCAAGCTCATAGTACGAAATCATTCAATTACAAAATGTTTATGCGAGAATATTTTGGTATTTGGTTAATAATTCAATATTTTTGCATCAGTTATGTCCTCACGTAAATGTAAGGGACAAAAAGTACAATCTGCGTTACGTAATTCCATTTTCGATAATGATTACAGGAACATACATAATAAACAAAAACATGCTGATAAAATTTCAGCCCATATACATATACCGTTTTGCATTGCTGGAGTTCCAAAAAAACCTTTTGAAGTAAGTAAGCTACTTTATTACAGAATATTTTAGATATATAAAATGTGTAAATAACTATTGTTTTCATATTTAATAATAGATTTATTTATTTATTTATTTATTTATTGAGGGGACAAATAAATTATTTAATAACTTGTAAAAATGTACTGTTATTCGATATATATTAACTTTTTTTTAACAGTTAGTATCGCAATTCCCGAACTATTTGCTAGTTTTGTTTCAAACTGGAGATGACAAGCTAGTTATTATTTAAATTTCATGAAGTTATTTATTATTTTTAACTATCTTTTTTCTTTCAATATATTTGCTTTCTTTTTTGCCAACCATTTTACAATTCGCAAGTCAGTGTATGTAGTATTGTGCATGAAGTTAAAACTGTACTATGGATCTTTTTATATTTTATCAATATTATTTCATAGAAATAATATCAATTTTCATTTTCAATATCATTACTAAGAAAGTTAATTTATTTTTTGAAGCTCTAATGTCAATATGTGTAAAATATTCTATATTTTTAAAACTTTGTTATAGTACCAGATACAATAATTTTGTCTCACTACATAACAATAATTTGATTATTATTTTGTACATTTTTTTTTTTTTTTTTTTTTTTTTTTTTTTTTTTTTTGTATTTGTGTGAGTGTGTGTAGATAAGTAACAAAATTTAATCATTTGAAACTTGAAAATAATTTCGGCCTTGGGAGAAGATAAAATGGCGCAACTTTTGATTGTTTAAAGCTAATTGATGATTAAATCGGTCTTAACCTCTTTTGCAAATTGAAATTTTTTAATGATTTTTTTTTTTTTTTTTTTTTTTTTTTTTTTGAGCCTGGTGTGCCTGTGTATGTGTGTGTAGGGGAAGGGGGGATTGTAGAGAAACAAGAATTTTACTTTTGACTTATGCATTTTTTTTTTTTTTTTTCTTGTTTTGTATTTTGTGCATGTTTTCATACGGAGACAGCAAAACTGTTGGCTCTATTTAATTGCCTTATTTATTTATTTATTATTATTTTTAAGAATAATTTGAGAACACAATGAATTCGCACCTGAAATACCACCATACTTTGCTTTAATAATTTGTTATTTATCTATATAATGCATCTAATATATTTATATGATATATCTAGTATGTATTTTATCTAATGGCTGGGCAACGGCGGGCGGGTCAGCTAGTAGAGATATCTATACATACAGGGTGTCCCAAAAGGTCATGTCCAAACGGAACACATGGTTGTGTCAGGTCATGAGGAAACAGAATTACATAGGAAAGGGGGGTCGGAAACGCGATCTAAACAGTGAAATTGCATCGTAACCGTCACGCAAAGAAAAGATAACAAACGGTGTAAAATATCTTTATTTTACAACAAAACAGTACCAAATAAAAAAGAAAAATGCTACAACTCATAGTAAGTGCTCATCCAAGTGCTCATCAACTGGTTCATCCTTTCTCTGCAACGTCCGCGCTTCGAATGATCCGACTGCCCGCGCTTTCGTCTGACATCGCTTATCGCCCTCTAGCGGATTACAATCGCGTTTCCGACCCCCCTTTCCTATGTAATTCTGTTTCCTAATGACCTGACACAACCATGTGTGCCGTTTGGACATGACCTTTTGGGACACCCTGTATATAAAAATAAAATAGCTTGTCCTGACTGACTGATAATCAACGTTCGGCTCAAACTATTGAATGTAGAACCATGAAAATTGGAGAGAAAATACTTCTCTTGATGTACGTGTCCACTAAGATGGAATTTTTAAAATTACCCCCCCTAAGGGGGATAAGCGGGGGGACGGGGTCAAAAATTTTGGAACAACTTACCATATCTCAGCAAACATTTAAGGTAGGAGCGTGAAATTCTAGAAAATAAATCTACTAAAAATATTATTAAACACATAATCCAACGGTTTTCGAAATCCCCCCTCAGGAGGTTAAAAGGGGGGGGGATCGAAAAATTTAGGACATTTGGCACATCTCAGCAGTCTTTTTTAATAATAGCATGAAACGGCAGAAAATAAAATTATTAAAAACTAATTAAATAAGTGTTTCAGCAATATTTATAAATTTCCACTCCCGAGGGGGTTAAAGTGGGGGTGGAAAAATTCCATACTTTTTGGACCATGTGGCGTATCATAAGAGAGCCCTCAGATCACTCTTTCATATTATAAACCTTGCTCCCCTCCCCCTGACCTCCTCCGATTTCCCTACCGTGGACAATTTTCGATCTTTTTTTAAACTGTAGCGTTTTATCATTTAAGATCGGATTTTTTTACAGGGGCCTCCGATAAATATTATTTATGATATATGAAGGAAGAGTCTACTTTGAGACGGGAAATATTTCCTAGATTTGGCCTACATCTTTCTTGTGATATATCGTTGGATACTCACTTAGTCCTCACAAGTCACCGCTTTTCTAAATTTAGCCGACACCTTTTGTGTGATATATCGTTGGAAAGCCCTGCGACTGCTTATTCATATTATGCACTACCCATGCCCCTCTCGGGTGGTACGATTATTCCATCAGGAGATCTACTACTAATGGGGAAAATATATTGTTATATAAGACTAATAATAGCATAATGTAATATTATTTGACTATCTCGATACAGGGTCATTCCACGTCAAATGAGCAAAAATGTAAAAAAGTCATGGCTGCATAGAATCCGATTTTAATAAAATTTGAGATACGTGTTCATTTCATATTCAAATGTATGTGTGCACAATATTTTCACGAAAAATTAATTATTTTATCAATTTTGGACATTTAAAAAACTTGTGATATAGAAATAGATATAAATATAGATTGCGGATAATCGTCGAAAGTTGCAAGTTTCAAGTTCTATATTTTGAAAACTATTTAACAAAAATGAAGTTTTTTTATGATATTGAAATCTCTGGATATCAATCTTTATATTTATTGAGTAACAATAATTTGGTAATATCATAATTAATCAAAAATTGGTTGTAAATATTGAAATTTTATAATTTTTTAAAAATTTTGAAATGTTATAAAAATCAAAGGATTTAAAAAACATCTCTGAAATTGATGCAAGATGTAGTACTATGTATGAAGATCGAATTCTCAAAGTTTCAAAGTTGTTATTTATTTCCTTCATCTTCAAAAAAACTTAGAAACTTTTAAAAAAATGAAAAAATCATAATTATTCCTCTTATGTTACCTCAAAAAACAATTAAAGGACAACTCCTACACAAACAATATTACACGTACATAAGAATAAATAAGTCCATGACACACTAAAAAAGTTTCAATACTGCCTTTTTAATTTCTAACATAACAAAAATGGGTTCAAAAAACTAATATTTGAGACATTCTAAAGACAATCTTTCTTTGAAAACACGCGCTTTTTTGGAAATTTCTCGCTGAAAATAGACGTGTGCTGCCATCTATGTTTGTTAACTAAATTTAAAATTAAAATACAGTTTTTTTAAGAAAAAAATACTTTTTCTTCTACACAAATTTAAAATATTCTTGAGGCAAAAATAAACTGAAAGCAAGAATAAAACTACGTATACTTAAAATATAAACTTTTATCTGTAATATCAAAGAGTTTAAAACTTTTAAAAGCTTTTATTCGTCTCCAAAAAAAATGAAAAAAATGTTGACTTTTTAATCAGCAGTTTTCACTATTTATTTTTTTTCTCATAAAGGAATGAAAAAGGCATGAATTAAATTATAGATGTATTAAATATATTCAATTAGCTACAATGGCAAAAAAAATTGAATTTGGAATAAGTGTCCTTCATTTTAAAACATATAACTGAAATATTTAATTTTTTCCACGATTTTTTTTATTATTTATTTATTTTTAAATTATAAAATAAAAATACAATTACTAAATTATGCTAATCTGTTACTTATAGTTCATTCTTAAGTGTAAATAATTTTTATTTCAATATTCCCATTCCTACGGCATATAATCAAACTTGAAATTTCAAGCATGTACACAAGACCTCGATTTCGTCTCAACTTTAATGTAATTTTTTATACTGAAATAAACTAGTCTGAACTCTACTACTTTGCGTTTCCTCGTAAATGATTGTGATCTAATTATATGATGATTTTCAATAAAATCTGTGACATGTCAGCCACACCTGATTTGCTCATTTGGTGTGGAATGACCCTACACTAAGTCATAATTATCTTGAGAATTATAATATATATAATAATGTATATATATATATGAATATATATATATATATATATATATATATATATATATATATATATATATATATATATATATATATATATATATATATATTAGTCCTCATGTTGGCCATAGTACTCGGAAATTTTCCATCTTGAAAGTCGGAAATTTATGAGCCTACACCCCCCTACGCGACTAGAATGGTTTACGCCCCTGATCCTATATCTAAATATTGAACGAAAACTGTTAATTCTGCATGAAAATCTCGTTTATATCAATTAAGGGGAGGGGCATGAGCCCCCCGTTCCCCCCTCTTATACATATCGAATGAACTCCAAAAACTAATCAGGGAAGCGCCTTATCAGGATATACCTATATACAAAATTTCAAGTGGATCCGATATTTTTATCATGAGTTATCGCGTTACGCACGAACGCACGTACATACAGTATGGACGGGCACATAAGCTCTCAGGCTATGACAGCCTGTGAGCTAAAAAGCTTTTTTTTGTATAATCTGTCCTTACAGAGTTGGTGTGATTGCGTCCATTGTTGTTCTGTTATTAAACAATTTAATCGAAGAATATGAAAAAGATAAAAGTACATTGGCAATTCATCCGTAAAAATTAAATATATTCTAGTGATCGTTTAAAGATGCACTTTTTACTTTTATTTTCAACATTGAATAAGAAAACATTTATTACAAATTTAATATCTCTGTCAAAAATTAAAAAATCAAGTGTGAGTATTACTTACGCTCAGAGGCTTCCCTTCAATAAATGCATGAATTATTAATTGTACTGTTAAAAAATCGTTGCTAAAACAATAATAAAACATTGTAAAAGACTGTACAACATAGGGTTGGGTAAAAATAAATATATTCCAATAACAATGATAGCATTGCTAGTACATTCATAGCTGGATGTACTAGCAAAGCATGAATGGGTATTCCATGAAAATTCAAAGGATATGAAATGTAAATAATACACTCACTTCCAAAAGTTAAGCACGAAGAGAAAAATGCTAAATTCCTGAAGCCAATCAGAATTGAAGTGGATGGAAATCGTTGCAGAGGCAGATGGAAGTATGCAAATATGTTAGGTAGCAGCTAATCACGCTTTCATTTCAAGAAATATGCAAAAAGAGTAGTCTTATAAAATACCAGCTTTATGAAGGGTTACAGAAGTTGATTGTAAGTGCTGATAGAAGGCGTTTAAAACTTTCGTACAATTTATTTTGAAGACATACGTGTTTATATGACTTCCAGAAGACGAATGGAAGATTCTAAGCGCTGATGTGCAGTGGGACTCATTGAAGCAGGACAGTCGGTCACAGAAGTTGCTCTTTTCTTCGGCGTTCCTCATTCTGTAATTTAACGTTTATGGAAACAATTCCAGTCCACACAGAGAGTTATCCGAAGGCCCGTAGTCGGTCGCCAAGGGGTTACAACCCCCGCGAAATATCAATATATTGCTATTGTAGCGAAGCGGAATCGCAGAGCGACCTCCAAATGTTTGACAGCTATGAATACAGCGTCCATTGGTAAGGCGATATCTGCAGCTACCGTACGCCGAATATTACATATGAGTGGCCTGTACGCCCAGGTACCTCGAATTTGTGTTCCTCAATCCGTCCAATCAAGAGGGGCACGATTAAAATGGTGCCGAGAACATGTCAATTGGAGTGTGTGTGACTGAGGCAATGTCATGTTTACTGATGAGTCAAGATTTGCTCTACAGCCAGATGACAAGCGTATCAGGATATAGCATGAACAAGGAACACACAATCAACCCCAAAACATCACCGAACATCATGCATTCCGAAGCAGAAACATTATGTTGTGGGCAGGGATTTCATTAGGATACCGCACCGACCTGCACACCTTTAACCTTGGTTCTGTGACGGCTGTCCGGTATCGAGATGAAGTCCTAGAACTCATTGTGAGATTTTACGCTGCAACAATTGGTCAAACTTTTGTTTTAATGGACGATAACGGACGCCCCCTTAAAGCTGGCATCGTCGATGACTACCTGGAGAGTGAAGGGATCGCGCATACGGCATGGCCAGCATATTCGCCCGATCTTAATCCCATTGAAAGTCATTGGGATGCTCTCGGTCTTGGTGTATGTTTACGTTTCCAACCTCCAGCCACTTTTATTGAGCTGGAAACTACAAGAAGAATGGCGAATACTTAATTCTGCGATGATTGAGCAAATAATCGAAAGCATGGTCACAATGTGTAAACATTGTATACATATGAGGAAGGATCACATACCCTATTAATGTCCTTTTTTTTCATTTTATACTGTTTATTTTCACTTTTTACATAATTTTGCTTAAGTTTCCAGTATGCCATTATCTGATAATTTATAAAAATTTAATATTGTTTTCATTTCTGTTTATAATTATTGATTTTATTTTATGCATAAATATATATGCTACTTTTCTGCCGAATTTTGTGTCAATCAAAGCAATATTTGTTGATTTTTTTTGCATTTTACATCTTCGTGCTTAACTTTTGGAAGTGACCCGTAAAGCATGGTGGTGTCACTGCAACGTCATTGTGAAGTCACATTGTGATTTTGTGACCATCGATTGTCGATGTGACGTCACGTGACGTCGATGTGCAGTCACAGTGACTAAAATGTTAATCGTTATGGCCGTTTTAGAGCTCTTTTGTGACGTTTCACAAAATGGTCACAATGTGACAAAAAATGTGTCATTTCTGACTAATTTGACATTGACATTGTGACGAAACTGTGACAAAAGCGACGATAGTTAAATTGCCAAAAACATGTTTTTTAAAGTAAATAACATGTTTTGGAAGATATTTATAAATTTCTATAAATTTTTAAGAAAGTCACATTTCAGTCACAATGTGACGTCTTTGGGTGGTGGCATTTTGGTCACAGATGGGATGTGATCAAAGTGACTCACAGTGATGTCACTGTGACCATGCATGCTATTAGGGAAGTGTATCAAACATTGCTATTTTGTAAAACCCTTTTTTATTCAGTATAATAACACTGATAAACAAGGTTTCTGTTTCTAACTAAGTATGTGGTGACTTTTATATTTTAGGTGGTGCTGTGAAAGAATATGCCATTAAAAAGTGTCCATCACCCACAGATTTTTAAAAAATTCAAAATCCTGAAAATCTCAATTTTGTATTATTTATTCAGCACATACACCTTATGAAATTTATCATTTGGTATCTTAGTAATGACAAGCTTTTAAATTAACATTTATAAAGCTTAAAAAATTAATATTTAAAACACTGAAAGTATGCATTGTTTATAAAGTTTCAGAAAAATATAGATTTTTTGTAAAAAGAAATGATATTAATAAGAAATTTCATACTTTATGTAGCGGTAAATGTCTTATCTGTGGATGCTCTCTTATAGGTCATTGTTCCGAGTTATATTAACAATTTAAAGCAGACATTAAGCCACTTATATCATTACACTAGCATAAATCATATTTCTTTAAAAAAAATGTTGAATTTTTCTTATATCAATCTCGATAAATAGATATATTTGTATTGTTTTTCAGGAGATTCCAACCTTACAATCTTGATCAAGTAATTCTGAATTTTTCTTTATAAATTTAAGTCTCTCACAAAATCATTTAATTCTTTTTGAGTAATTTGGTGTGGTTCTTCATTTATGCAACGAGAATAGTTCATATCAGATGTAGAGGAAGTTTCAGTTTCAACGATTTCCATTTCTACTGCTGCATCATCATATGTAAAATTCTCTGGAGGTTTCGGTATTTGTAAATCATCATTACGTAATGCTGGTCCCATTGCTGAATCTAAGTTCGTGTAATTAATTTTATGTTTACTTTTTGCAAAGGACTCTTTAATTTTTGTAATACATTAGTAGCAGTCAGTTATTTGATCCTTTGGCATGTGCCGTATCATGGGTATAGCAAAGGACATACACTTTTTTGTACGTTTCATCCATGTCTGGAGGTTTGTAGCACATTGTGTTTAACAAGAAGGAGGTGCCCATTTCTTATCTCGTTCACCTACTTTATATCCAAAGTACATATGATAGGCGCATCGATGCTTTTTCAAAGTTAGCTCCCCGCACATACAGCAAAAAGAATCGGGTTCATTAACGCATCTTCTAGACATGTTTTACATATTGTAGAGGAAAATACGATAATTATAATCAAAATTTAATTAAAAAGTCTTACAGAACAAAGAAATAGTAGTGTATTTGCCCCGAAAGATAAGTTTCCACTGTCAGAGATTTGCGTTAAAGTCAAATGCTGTGGGGGTGGCTAGAGCTGTCTGTTCAAAGTCGCTAACATAAAATTTATTAGGGAGACATCTGTTTCTACTCTCCTGCTATATCTTCTATTGTTGTAATAAGAAAAAGGAATGTTTATGTGAATCAAATACAAGAAAGAGAATAATATAATACAATTATAATGCCTATACGATGCCTACATACTCCAAAACGTATTAATAAAATTTCTCAAAATTGGAGGGTGATAGAAAATTTTTACAAACATATTCTTTTTCAGCAGCTTGAAATCTATAAGAAACACCCAACGTATATAGAGAAATCGAAAATTCGTTAAAATTTGTTTATCAGTGTAATTAGTTTATAATGATCTTAATTTGGTACTGACAATAACATTAGTGTATATTAATGCCTATACGATGCCTACATACTCCAAAACGTATTAATAAAATTTCTCAAAATTGGAGGGTGATAGAAAATTTTTACAAACATATTCTTTTTCAGCAGCTTGAAATCTATAAGAAACACCCAACGTATATAGAGAAATCGAAAATTCGTTAAAATTTGTTTATCAGTGTAATTAGTTTATAATGATCTTAATTTGGTACTGACAATAACATTAGTGTATATTTTAAATACATTTGGCATTTTATAAAATTGAATTGAATGTAGTAATAATCTTTTCTTTTTACAGTATAGCTAAAACAAAATCCCATTTCAAAATTGGCATTGTGGTAAGCGCGCTTCAAAACGCAAAATTCGCACCGCCACCTTGTTCCGTGCAGCATTCCTGCTGGTGCCTATATTTTTAAACCCCTGCTTTAGGCAACTACAATTTCGATTGTACGTCTTTCTCAGTTAATCCTTTTAGAACAGTCTCCTGAAAAACGAACTTTCCGGGTTTTACTGAGGATAGTTTAGTAATAACATTAGTTAAACATTTATCATAGATAAAACAATAATCATAAAATATTTTAATATTAATTAGCAAAAATATTAGTCCGATATTATTATTTTTATCCAAAAGCTTTTAATTATTAAAAGAAAATTATCTTAAAACAATTTTTAATTTCAAATGCAGTTATCGGAATTGCTATTCGCAATGAATTATGGAGAATTTTCCTGATCGGTTTTTAGTTAACTTCTACAGACTAGAGAGGCATATTGAGAGCTTTATTCAATGCAAATTAGTCTCGAATCCCATTTGTAGTTATGGGACTATTTTTAATTAAATTTAGTCTGTTTCAAACAATTTGACGTTTATTTCTTTTATACTTCTACAGGGTATTGCATTACCTAAATATATCATTGAATATTGTTATCTGGGTTTTAAAATCCAATGGTACGCAAAGGTACGTAATGGTACATTAAATGCTTATTATTTTTTTAAATATAGAGTTTATTTATAACTCTAAAATCTTAGTCTTTTAAGAGGGCTCAGGGGTTGATCGATACGGAAAAACATGAAAACAGAGCTCTCGCTTCAAGTCCATATAAAAACAGAAGTATTCAATGTAATTAAATTAAACTTTCTGATATTTTAAAGGTATGTTTGTAGTCTTATAAAATTATAAAATGACGTATAATAAGAAATATAGCAATGTACTATAATAAGAAATATAGCAAACTTTATGTAACACAATTTTCGAAAAAAAATTATGTGTTATATCACCAACACCAAGATATCTTAACGTTGAATTGTTATAAGAACCTAATTTTTGCTTTAAAATGATCCGGAAGCATTGCTCTATAGAATGAATTAAAGATATAACTATCACTCAAAAACAACATTATTAAAAAACTCTCAAATTTGAAAATATAAAAACTCCTAAAAAATACAACTTTTTTTTCATTAAAAATACTCAAAATATTAAACTATCTAAACTATATTAATTCATTCTATAGATAATGGTGTTATACACATGCAAAAAAATTAAGCCATTCTATCAAATAGTTTTTTTTTAATCTTGGTGTTAGTCGTCAAAAATCAAGTTTTGAGAAAACGCGACTTAAAGTTGAAATTATATGGGTGCGACTATGAAAGTGTTGATACATAAATGCTTATAACTCCGTTAAAAATGCAAATATTTTTATGCGTTTTTTGCATTGAGTTCAGAATTAATTGAATAATAAAACTAGATCATTAAAAAAATTAATTTTTTGAAAAGTTTTCAACCCCTCAGCTCCCTTAAAGTATCATTTTCCAAATGGTCGTTGTAATTTGTTAATTTACATTTTTTTTTTTAACTCAGAATTGCAATATTATATATTGTTAAAGAAACAAGTTTGTCACATAGTTTTGAAAAGTTAGAGCTGTGTACCTAAAATAGAATTTTAGAAAGTATACAAAAGCATAAAAAACACATTTCGAAAAAAAGCAAAAACAACTCTATTTTTTTCAGCCGATAATTAAAAGCTCAAAAAATTGAGTAATTTTATCTTCTATGTGCTCTTAAAACGATTCATTCATACAGAAATGTTTCTTTATTATCATCAATCAGATAAGTTTTGTCAATAACTTTATTCGAAATAGTGACATATTTCCTAATCTTAATTTCGCCCATATATCAAGATTTCTAATGATGATATTTCGTTCCCAAGAGCATTGGTTTCATGTGGTTGACAATCAATATGCCTTCTGCAACTTAGCGGAATACTTGCTGCCATCTGGTGAAAATATTTCAAGCTCTATGCAGTAAATAAATTTCTCGAAAAATATCAAAAGAAAATTTAACTTGCGTTTATAGAAGCGTAGCTAGTAATTCTTTCATAGCTTAATAAAAATATAACAGTTCATAGTATATGAATAACAGCTCTTTAATTTTAGTAAATTTTATCGAAAAACTAAATTTTAAGCAGAAAAAAAATCAACAGAAAAATTAATTGTGTGTTTCTACAAGCGTAATTAGCATTTTGTTATGCCTTAATAATAATATGAAAGTAAATATTATATGAGTAAAATAACAGCTTTTTAATTTTAATCAATTTTATCGAAAATTAAATTTTAGGCAAAAAATATATATTAAAAGTTTCAAATTAAGTTTGTTCTTATTCTCTAATTAATCAGTTAAGTCCTTTAAAAAAAAAGAAAGAAAGAATCTCCTGCTAAACAATGCAAGTATTTTTGATATACTCACAAAGTCATTTTCATGTTGAAAAAAAATGAAAAATTTTTAAACTTTAAAACTGAACTATTTTGTAACTGAGCAGCGTTTTTCATATTCCTTTTTTTTTTTTTTTTTTTTTAGCATTTTAAAGCGTTGTTAATTTTTTTTTACTTAAAGTTTGCGTAATTTTTATGATTTGTTTTCGATTACAACGAAAAGAGATATTGTATTCGGACCATTGTTGCAATATACTTACTGACATTTTAGTTGTATGTTTAATTTTTAAGTTTGTGAAAAAAATGAATCAGTAGCGTAGCAAGCGGGAGGCGGATGGAGCGGTCCGCCCAGGGAGTCACCCTGTAAAGGGTGACAAACAATCTTTATTTGCACATATTTACATACATATAATCTTATAAGATTTTGGCGAGGAATTCTAAAATAAAATATTTTTAGCGCACGACGCAATAGAATTAGTTTTCTTTTCCTTGAGAATGTGAAATTTTATATAGAATGATGTATTTAAATAAGACATGCATTAGGAAACAAAAACCTATCTATCCAATGAGCGAATAGCAAAAGAAAGTTTTAAAAGAAATAATTTTCTTCGACATATAGACACGACATTAACTTATACGGACTTTTTTTTAATGCAGAAGAACAAATGGTATGAATAATGGTATGGTCATTTGTTATAATAACGTAGAATTGTGATTAAAAAAATATAAGGGATCGGAAAGGGGGTGACACCATTTACACCAGCCCTGGATGTCACCCATCCTAGCTACGCCACTGAAAGGAATACGATTTGTGCGGATGTAGATGCGCGCCATAAAATTAAAATCGGATTTTTTTTACCGGGTCACAAACATCACAACCAAAATTGATTTCCATATTGTAAAATGCCATTAAATTCTCAAGAGTTTATTCCAACATTTAGTTTAAACAGCTTTTTTTTGAAAAAATTATGGTCATAAAATAAAAATTCCTTGCTTTTTACGTTTTGTGAGCTCCGGAAAATATTTTTAATCAACTCCAAGAAAAACGATTAGCTTTCTTTTAAATAAAGTATGACTTTTTTTTACTAATATGCTTTTATTGACACTTTTATTATTAGATGCAAGTAAAAAAAGCGTCAGAAAATTACAAAGCTATAAAATAAACACTTGATATGGTAAGGACTACATCTGAAATTTATTAAAAATTAAATTCAATATACTACTGTTAATAATGTATTATTTCTTTATTTAAAGATTTCTTACATTTACCCAAGAGTATATCTAAAGCTTCGAAGAATAAAGATAAGATTACAGGGGCTTATTATGAAATCAGTACAAGAAAACCTTGTTCCAATTACTTAAAGTAAATGCCTTCAATGATTACGAATCTTTATTTTATCCGTTTTCTATGACTTTCATCGATAATATACAAGTAAGAAAAATCATTCGTTAAGCATAGATTATGAAGCACTTTCCAACACTTTATGAAATCTTTAACAAAACTTCGTTATTTAGGGAAATAAGGGTATACAGCTAAATATAGCCAAATATTTATTCCGATACTTTTGAACAGTTCTGTTTTTAATCTGTCAGTTGATATACATATCATATAATGGGAGAATTTAATTTAGCAGGAAAATGCCTAGTAGCTTAAAATTATTCTATCAGCAATTTATACTAATAGATGTAAACATACTTGAATATTTTGTTCAGCCTTGTAGTTTACCTTGTACTTTTATTACACATCAGTATTAAGCTAAAATTTATTTTAAACTGAAACAATCTTAAAACAACAAAAATCACGTTTTTATAAATTATCATTCATAGACGTCCATGTACTCAATTCTTTGCGTGGCCCTGTATATCATTTTATCTATATTCTGCAAACATTTCTTAATAAATTGAATGCAGTTCAGCATGAAAATGCATAACTTTTTTAAGAACCACTTTTAAGTAATTAACGCTCATATTCAGAAACGTTGGCGAGCTCTTTTGTGTAGCCCTGTATATTAACTACAGCATTTGTACACACCATATAATGCGCATAAATTGAGTGAAACTTAAGCGCGCATATCATATCTATAATAGATTTCATCCATCCATCAGCCATCATTGGATACATATACGGTACTTCGGAAAGACTATACTATTTGAAAACTTTTGTGTGTCCCTGTAAGTACATGAATTCCATATTAGGCAAGGCAGTATCGTATAATTCATATCAAGCCTCAGTGACATACAACAATTTTATTACACATGAAACAATTTAACATATTTAAAATATGTCACACACAATTCCCCCTTTTACCATTATATAATGGAATTTTTTGTATGGTCCTGTAAATGAATAATAGCTGTATTTTCACCTCATATTTTATAGAATGTATATTTTAATGCCCCTCGTAAATGCATATAAATTTTAATGTGTTTGACAGGCTATAACATCGTTAAAATTCCTTTAGAACGATTTTTCTCCATAAGCCGTAATGTAATGAAAAACTTTTGACTCTCCCTGTAAATAAAATAATCATGATAGAAACTTCATTTTCAATAGAGTTCGTGCTAGGGTAAAAGTCAATAACTTTCTAAAATTTCATGGCAATTACAGTATATTTACGTGAGCTAGAGAGCGGCCAAACGGCCAGGCGGCCAGACAAACCGAATGCATAAGCACTTTTCAACTTTGTTGGAAAGTGCTAATAAAAGAGTAGCTATTTAAGCGTACATTAAACGTACATTAAATAAAATATTAGTAAAAAAAATAAAACATTTATTTCTTTGGTATTTAGAAACATTTTTATACAGTTTTTTTAATTTTTTCCCGTTGTGTACTTTTTAATACTTTCCAACACAGATGAAAAGTATTTATGATTTTGGTTTGTCTATCCGCCTGACCTATTAAAAAAAAAAAAAAAAAAAAAAAAAAAAACCTCGAATTGCCCTGAGGTTTCTTCAAGTCTCAAGTTCATTTTTTTTTCATGTTAAACAGTTTCATAATTAATTAATAAGTTCATATAAGTTAAATAAACTTCTATACGTTTATCTAATGTACTGAATAATCCATTCTGTAGAATGTGGGGTGTAAAGAATTTATTATTCATTTACAGTACCACGCAAAAGAATTCTGTTACATAAATGTATATGAAAAACAAACAGCTTGCAGAGTATTTTAGTTCTATTATGCTGTTTCAAATGTAGTGAAATTGGTAGACACTACTAAGGAAGACTACAACATAAATGTTTTATATATTTATGATGCGCATAGCTTTTATCGTTCATTTACAGGCACACAAAAGATGATACAGTACTGCATCTGCAATGCTGTCTATTACCTATAAGTTCTGAAAATGCGATTTAATTTATGGTGTGTGAGTGCCTAGTTAAATTTTTCTTTATTAATGTAGTATATATAGATCGTATAGATCATATGCACGACAACACAACAAAATTCTTAAGTACTGTGGATTATCGGCGTGTATGGCTTAAAGGCAGCTTTTAATAGAATTAAGCTTTTTAAGAGGCCTCATTAGTCTATGGGAGCATTCTTTTCAAGCGTCTTTTTTAAATTTTAATATTTTTGAATGATTTCTTTTTTGCTAAGGACAACTGAGAACGATCTACAACCTGGCTACTTTTTACTTTATCGATATTATTTTTATATATGCACTCTTTAAATATTACTTTAACTTTCGGAACCGGTTTTGAAATTGAAACTAACCCAATATATAAAAAAATTAAAAGTGAAAGTGAAAAAGTAAAAACTAGCCTGGTTGTAGATCGTCCTCAGATATTCTATGAAAAAAAAATATATTAAAATCAAAGCAAGAAAATTGAAAATAATGCCAGCATAAACTTTATATTAGCGTTTTTTTTTTTTTTTTTTTTTTTTTTTTTTTTTTTTTTTTTCGTCATTGAAGTTGTTTTTTAAAGTTTAATTATATGTTCTGTACAAAGACATGTCTGCATAATATAAACAAAATCCTGTAAAGGGTCACACGAGAAATAAGATATACCAGCTGCTCTTGCCACGATTTAAAAAATGATATTAAAAACTACAAAAAAATTAATGTCTCAAAAATAATTTAAGATACAGTTTTCAAACAAATTACGTTTTAAAGCACATTTTTTTCCCTATAGGATGGCATAAAATTTGAAAATTTGCGGTTTTAGAAGTTAAAAATTTGCAGTAGTAAAAAATTGCAAAACCGAAATTACTTCCACCGAAATTACTTCCATTACTTGCCATTCGCAAAATGACGTATGCATTACGCACAGATACGTTTGGCGTTTATAATATAGATATAAATTGTTTTATTCCATAATTATTAACTAAACTTTTTAAATTATTATTTCCTTTTTTAAATAATAGAAATTAGTTTAAAAATATATACGTAACTGGTATTTGAAATACGTAACTACTATTCGCCAAATTGGCGTCAGAAAAGTAACGCGTCAATGAGGTGTATACATAACACATGTGCCGATAAATCAAGAGCTCAATATTTTTATACTAGCCTGGCGCAGATAATAAATCGCCAAATATTGTACCCGTGGCAATTTTTTCGTATTTCATTAATTTTTTAAAATATAATAATATAATCCTTTCACTAATTTCATTCATAATACATACCTTTAATTTGGAACGCAAAAGTTTAAAATTCGTGATTTTTATTTTTTTTATTTTTTAAATAAAAGAACAGAAAAAAATAAAAATAATGATATTTTGAAGCTCTATAATTACAGGGAAGGAACGAAAATAAATAAATCCAATTTACCACAGTCTAAATCTTACAAAAGGACTTTTGCACAGTGCCACAGTAACCCATGAAATGTGTTTCATTTGGATGTTGCCATTAAACAATTAACAAATAATTGTGTTTTTGTGCCGCATACGCCACATATATATATAGATGACATCTTAAAGATGATATTGTTCGGAATTTTTTAACCGTGTTTTAGCCTGAATTAAATTTTAGTTTAACATATGTTGCATATAAAAGGCTGTTGTACATAAATAGGGTTATACAAAAAAATTCAAGTATGCTTCTATATGTTCCTAAAAATTACTGAAAATGAATTTTCAACCTATTATATATTATTTTCTTAATAGACGTAGTTTTAGCGTAAATGTAAAATATATAACAACTTGTAAATTAAACACAGGGTTCACTAAATTATTGGACTACTTTTCCAAACAGGGACAGTAGTTGCTTAAATCTGGTTTTCGAATGTATTATAAATTTTATAAAATGTTCATTCGGATTTTTTTTATTTATTTATATTACTGAAAAACGAAGTTTTGCTAAAGAACTATATGGAAGTACTGGAAACTTTTTCATAGTATATGCTTCACACATGATATTTTTTTTTAGAATGTAAATAAAATTTTGAAAGTTTCTATTAATTTTTTATTCAAAATTTACTTTATAAAATACTTTAGAGGATACTCAAAAAATACTTTATATGATAGTTTATTTAAGTGTTTATTTAAGCTTATTATTTCAATGAGTGATAGTACGATTACAAGAACTTTGTAACAACTCAAGCGCGTAAATAACGCATGTCTTCTCTTCGCATTCGTATATTTTATTTGCATGTATACTAGTTATTTTTGTTTTTAGATGACATTTTAAAGATTAATCAGGTATGTTATATATTCTGCTTTATTCGCAGTATTATTTTATTCTAAGGTTCTTCAGAGTTTATAAGAGTTTATAAAAACTATTTGGTAGTGTGTTGAAATACCATATAGAAGAAACAAGTTACAAATTGCACTTCAAACGTAGCAAACCTTTAGTTCTGCCACAGACCTGAACTGTCTATTTATCCTTGACATTTAAAGCTCTACTTAGGATGTTCCACACATTTTCTTTTGGATTGAGATGAAGGTACAGGGCAGGCCATTCTATAACATGTCCCCAATTATACAAAAGACACTTCTAGGAATATGTTGCAAAGGTTATAGCGGAGTTTTCCTGTTGAAAAATCTAACTTGGCCCACCAATTCTCACGTCAGTTGGCTATAAATAGGTTTCTAGCAATTCTTGATAATTGGTAACCGACATGCCGTCTGAGGAAAGAGCCAGGTTAAGTTTGCCACTATAGTCGAAGTCTCCAAACACCATTATTAAGCCTCCATCTACTTATGTTGAGCCTGCCCATTTTATAAGCTTTCCACAAGCAAAGCAGAGTCGATGGGTCCAAATATCATCAAACCTGGAAGTACCAGTGGCATCTTGTCATATTCCTAGATAAGAAAAAAATTAGTTTGGATGTCTCAGACTGTCTCGCTTTCTATTGGTATGACATGAGGAAAGGAGAGGAAATTTCCTCCAAAAGACAGTACGATGGAGGCTTATTAATAGTATTAGGAGGCTTCAGCTATATTGATAAACTTAACCTGGTTCTTCTGTCAGACCTCATGTGGGCTACCAAGTACCAAGAATTGTTAGAAATCCATTTATAGCCAATTGAAGAAAGAATTCATGGGCTAATTTGGAATTTTTAGCAGGGAAACGCCTTTATAACCTTTGTAAAATCCTCCTAGAAGTCGTTTTTGGATAATTAGGGGCGTGTTATGGAATAGCCTGACTAGTACCTTCGTTTCAATCCCCTGGAAAATGTGTGGAGTATCCCCAATAGAACTTTAAAGGCCAATGGCAGACAGTTCAAGTCTGTTACAGAACTGATGACCGCCATCATTGAGGCCTGAGACAATATTGATGCTAATGTCTTCGAGTGATTGGTAAATAGTATGCCACATCGTGTATTCCAAGTCATATGTAAGCATTGCGGATATGATTGCTATTAACAATAGTGGCTTTATTTCGGAGGGTCACTTTTTCTCCCCTTTTATTTTATACATTCATTTTTTTTCCTGATCAATTGGGGGAGGGAGTGACTTATTCCTTGTAAATATGCATCTCTATATATACTTTCTTAATATATTTGTTTCGTTCTCGTGGTTTTGTTTCGTCTCCAATTGCGGCACAAAATCATGGTGGCTTTATTTGTGTCGGGCTCACTGTATATAGTTCCAGTCATAACTGCACGCTTTGTGTTAAAACGCATTATACTCCGTTAGTAGGTGTTTTATAATACGTTCTTTAAAACAGCCTTTTTCTTTTACATACAATTAAGTTTTTTTACTTCATTAAACTCTTGCTATGATAATGCTAAAAAGAAATATTTCTGTTATAATATGCTATTTATCAGATGATCCTTTCGTATGCAGAGCTACAAAGACTGCAAAATTTATGAGGTAAATATGAAATTATCTTTTACAGTAGAGACAGAAAAGAATTATTTTCTTATACAGAATCTCTTTTTCTTTTAATCAAGAGTATGTCTAAAGCTTTAAAAATTGCAAGATAAAGATAACATTGACTATAATATGAAGCCAGCACAAGAAATCCTTGTTTCATTAACTTGAAATGAATGCCTCCATTGATTACATATCTTTTTCCTCCTTTCTTTTCTACTCGACTTTTATTGATACCAGATAAAAGTGTAGTTATTTCAAGAGCACATGTATTTATGTTGCGAAAAATAATAAGAATGGGAAACTACTTCTTCCTTCTAAAAATATAAAGGGGTCACATATGTAGTTTTAGGTAGATTTCATAAGAAATACTGCCAATTGGAGTCGTTACATCATAACTATTATTGAATGACTCGAACAACTCAAAAACATGTCCACCAAGAAAGTTTATATCTATATGAATATATATATGTGTGTGTGTGTATGTATGTACTAAATTTTGTCCGCACGATAAAAGTCAAAATGTACGGAATATTTTAAAACTCACCAAAAACATTTAGATGGCTAATTTCTCGGCGGGGATTGCAAATGGGCAAAATCCGCCCAAAGGGTGGAAATGGTGAGTCTTAAATTTTCAAGCCGTCATACAGTCAACATTTTAAAAATTTCGAACGAAAACCTTATTTTAATTTAGTTTCGCAGTGTTGCCACTACGCAAAAAATAACTGTCAGTTTTAATGAAATGATCTTTGTACTTACATTCGAAATCTACTTGTGCCTGTAAGCCGAACCGATAAGGATTTTTATCTCGCTAGTTTAATTTTTTTTTTCGTACGTTTATGTTAGCCGCGTGCAAATCTCAACAATAGCTCGTTTCTCTCTTGCCAATCATAGCTTTTATTTTTTACTTTCTTCTATCTTCAATAGAAGAAAGTATTGTAATCGAAATTTTTTGACTTCCGGTTTTGACGGATTTACACATTTTAGGAGTCAGAGAATCCAAAAAATATGTTTTTACAAAATATCTGTCTGTCCGTGTACATGCGTGTGAGTGTCTGTGTGTTCGTATGTCGCCATTCTACCATCAAAAAATTTATGAAGATATGCATATAATTGGACCAATTTTTTTTATGTTTTTGGCTGTGACAAACCAGTTTCTCCTTCAATTTTGAACTATTCCGCCAGAAGGGGGCGCTGCAATAGCGATTTCTGTGGCATTTTCAATATTTTACCACTGAAAAATATATGAAGTTATGCATAAAATTGAAACAATTTTTTTGAGTAAATGCTTGGCTATTGTCAGCAGACTCTTCCTGAATTAAAAAAAATCCACCGGAAGGGGACACTTTAATTGTAATATCTGTGCCATTTTCATTATTTTACCATCAAAAAGTCTATTAAATTATGCATAGAGCTGAACTATTTTTTTTTTTTTTGTGTGTATGATCATTTTTGGCTATGGCAAGCAGGTATTTCTTGAATTTGAAAAAAATCTGCCAATAATTCTATGGACTATTGTCCATCGGTTCGTGAAGAGATGGGAACTCGCGTTATGCTGAGCTGTCTAACTTATAAACAGCTGATGATAACAGAAGAAGGGATTTTAATAAATTTTGTTATTTAATAAATATTATGATCCACATTAACTCGTTATCATTCCGATTAATTGACTGAATCAGAAATTAAAAATGAAAATCAAAGTTGGTATAGTATTGAATTAATAATATTAAAGTATTAACATGTTTAACTAATTTTTGAAATATTAAAATGTACGTATGAGATACAAAAATTTTGGGATTGGCACATCCAACTAGTTTTCGTTTGTAAACTATAAACAATACTTTAATGATGAATACTTTTTTCTCTTTTTTAAAGCTCGTTTATATGAATTTTCACTTGTCAAGATTCATTATTGTATTGTTGTCTAAAGGTTTGGTATTTTATATAAGAAACTTGAAAAATAATATTATAAAGATTTAGGATAGATAGAACGTGCCCTGGAAGTTCACAAATCACAAAACTGAAATAATGGACAGTTATCGAGATTTTTCTAATTATTTAAGAAGTGTTTGGTACGCATTATGAAGTAAATTATTACTCCGTTTTATTTCTTATAAAAAATTTTCCAGACAGAATGTTGAAATGAATAAAAATTAAATGATTAATTAAAGATAGTGCAAAGCAAGATTTTTTTATTTTTCACTTAGCTTTATTCAAGTGAAAGAGGAGGACACCACGGGGGGGGGAGGGGGGAGGGTTTTATAGTGAACTAAGTCTTAGGCTGGTTGAATAAGTTTCCTCTGCTTAAAAGATTTTTCCATTGGAAAATGGTGTGAATTCTCAATTCTTTTAAACCTATGAAAACTTCGAAAAACCATTTAAAAATAGTAAAATGCAAACGAAAATGGACTTTCCATAGCGTAACATTACCTTTCAGGTGAAGGGTATATGTTCGTATGTGCATACTTTACCAATACTCGTTTTTGTAGGAGAATCTGTCTGTAAGTTTGTGTGTTTGTGAGTCCGTCGGTATGTGACACAAATTTTGTGGCCGCTCTATATAAAGAATTTTAAAAAAATTCGTAAAACTTTAGATTCTGTTAAACTTTTATATAAACAGGTATTGATTACATTTTGACATATATCATCCAAGAGGTTAGCGCTGCAGTGCTGCATATTTCACAAATTCGACGATAGCTCTATCTCAAGAACTAATTCATGGGTTTTCAACAGATTTCATTTATAGTTATTCCTTGATACTAACTGATGTTGATTAAGTTGTGGTTCAAATTGCTCAACAGATGGCGCTTCAGTGCTGCATTTTTTACGATTTCCGGAATATCTTTCTCTCAAAAACTAATGCATGAATTTTCACCAAACTTCAGAGTCAGGTATACTTTTATAAATATTGGTGCTGATTATATTTTTATATAAATTTCCAAAAGAGCGAAACTTCTATGATGCATTTTTCACGATTTCCGCAACAGATTTATTTGAAGAACTCAATGCTGATGACGTTTTTGTGTAAATCACCCAACATGTGGCGCTGCTATACTGCATTTTCCACAAAATTTACAATTTTATCAATAGCCACATCTTAAGAATTAATGCACAAAATTTTATATCTTTAGAATCTTTTAGAAATTTTTTAGAATTTTTTTTTTTTTATTTGATGGACATAGATTGTCATTTTATTTTGCAACGGTATCAGCGAATTTTAAAGCATTAACCTCTATAAGGTACAGATGGAAGAAAGTTTCCGATACATCCAGCTAGTTTTTTTTTTTTTTAATGAAAGTCATTTATAAATATTATATATGTATTACATATTATATATGTACTAGCAAAAGCCGTGCTTTGTTTGGATTCGCGAAGCATTATTTCATAACATAAACATTTGAAAGTAACATTATTTTTTTTATATTATTTTTGCATCTTTATTAAGCAAAAACGTTATCTCATGTTTTGGCGCATTTAAATTTTAGAAATGTAAATTCAGCCAAATAACTAAGAATGTGTTAGGAGTTTTTTATTTTTGATATAAGGCTGATGTAAATAAAAATATTTTCGAAGCAGAATTTTACAAAATATTTTTTCAATTTTTAACTAAAAGTTTTAAAGTTGTTTTTACATTTTCCAATGGCCAGTAATGGCGTTCGTTCTGGCCAGTAAGTGTTCTTTTTTTCGGTATTTTTAAATTACTAATACATTCCAGAAATTATTTATAAACGTAGTTAGTATATTTAATTTGGTTGGATTAATCAATCTTCAATCGATTAAAATATTCTTAAATTATTCTTCAATCTTTCATTTCGAATACCAAACTGAAGAAACTTACCAAATTTAACAAAATATTCACTTTAAATACCAAATATTAGAATTAATTTTATTTGTTTACAATTCTTTTGTTGCCATTTTACCAAAGTAAATACCTTAATAAATAAATCATAATATAATTCTTTTAAAATCCGTAAGAATCCACTGAATAATCCACTGGGTAAATAATTTTAGCAGAATAATGAAAATATATTTTATTTAATATATTAATCATGATTCTATGTATAATTACTAACCCCATGGTTTATTTTCCTTCTTAAAATAAAAAGATACGGGTTCAATTTTTTATTTGCAAACAATTTTGCCGGAATCATGAAAATGTATTTTATTTAATTAATTAATCATGATTCCATCTATAATTACTAATCCCATGTTTTATTTTCCTTCTGAAAATAAAAAGATACGCGTTCAATTTTTTATTTGCAAAAATGCGTCGATAATAGAAAAACATATAGAATAAATTAAATATTAAAGTAATATTTTTTAAAGGTTATTCTGTTAAAAAAATAACATTCTGTAAATCTACGAATCATAATTTATTCTTATGTTTGATTTCAAGTTAAAATGCTGAATAGATTTTTTATAAAGTGCACGACAAAGTGTAACTTGAGTGGTCTAGTAGAGGATTCGCTTCGCTCATCCTAATTACAGATATACAGATACAAAGTACAGATACAAAGTGAAATAAAATTATACTTCTCTTTTTGGAATAAAAAATGTTTTTATCTATAAAATATAAAGTAACAAGTCAACATTTTTATCCATTTCAATCCTATCTCAATCCTAAGTTATTCGGATAAATTTAGATTTTTTTTCTCTTTTCTTCCATGTAAATCAAGCAACTTGAAATAGCATACCTGAGAAAAGTTTTAAGCCAAATATCTATATATCACGCGCGGTGAGAAGCTTTAAAACAGTAATCCTGTATTCCCGATTCACATATTGGCATAAAAGCATTTGATAATCAAACGCACTGCTATTTTTTATTATTTATACAGTGAGGAGGATTGTTTTTCCTTCCATAAACAAATCTTGATTTATTTAAATTCATGGATGCTTATCCGTTTCTGACCCGATTTTTATTTTAATTTTGGAAGAAATTGATTGTTACATTAATAATGTTAATAGCAGATATTTAAATAGATTTATTGAATTTAAACGAAAATGTTGTTGTCTGAAATCTAACGAATTTCGCTATTTATCGAACTATTCAATGCATATTCACATGACAATTGGCTAAAAAACATTTTTATAGATGCTTGTAAAATATCCTATAACAAACAAAATTAATAGATATTACAAATTTTTAATATTTTTTTGCATTTTATTAAGCATAATTCGTTTTAAAAAGTACATTACATTTAAAATTTAAAGAGTGAAATATATGTTTAAAATAAAAGACTCGCCAAAGGTGCAAAAACGCAACAAACCAAATTATTATTAAAATCAGCAGGATGCCCATTGTACGGGTACCGTGTGTGGCAAATGACAAATGTTTAAAGGGTATAACGATAACCAGTTCATAAGGTATCAGCTGCTATAAAACGATTATTGGTCATAAAATATTTTTTCTATGGCCGCCATAACCCGGGATTGTTAAAACAATAACTCCCTTTATTAATTTCAAACTTTTTGTTTAATAGGTAGATTACAATTTTTAAGGTTTCAGTAAGGGTATATTATCACCCAATTTTGACAACTTAAAGACCCGAAATAACTTTATAATTCCTATATGTTGTCTTTAATCTAGTTGTTAAAGATTTCCTAGGATACTACGCTTTTCGCAAAATATTTGCCAGAGTTTGAGATAAATTTTTCTTATTGTGGTCCTTGATTAAATTTGATGTCTCAACTATGTCGTACACAAGAACATGCAACATACTGTTGCCCATTAGGATTGTCTTTTGAATCAGGCAAATAAAAGCCAGCAAACTGTAGCGATTGTCCTTGAGCCTTTTTCATTGTTTATGCAATTGCAAGTTGGACAGGAAATTGTCATCTTTTCATTTGAAATGGCAAATGAGCATTTCTGCAGCACCGGTCAATCCAAGGAATAAAATAAAATTTTTCTTTTACAATATCTGTAAATATTTTAGGAATAATTAAGTTAGGTTATCATCCTTTATTTAATAAAAGTTCTCTCAGTACCATCTTCACATTACGGTATTTCAAATGTTTTGAAATTTATACGAATTACTGAATTTCACTAAAACCTTATTCCTATATAATGCAAATTTGATAATATTTATCTCTTCTTTACAGGGACATACAAAAGAAATCAGTTGCAGTACTTTTTTGAGCAATAATTTCAGGAAATAGGTTTACAATTACTCGTTGCGAATGTGTTCTATACCGCATATACAGGACTGCATAAAAGTATTCACGTACCTTTCTCCTTAAAAAATGAAAAAACTCAAGGAGAATTTTCAACAATGTTTGTTTAAACCTTTGTATTCTTAAATATTCATTTAGATACCTTTGTAGTATAGAGAGGGCGCAACATCGTTTTGAAATTTATTCAAGCAAGGAATTCTTTTCGTGTGTTTTGTGAATTTAGGTTGGATATGTCCCATTGAATTCACCCCAAAAATGTGAAATACTCAAATTGAGCCCTTGATATTAAAAGAAAAATAGCATCAACATGGTCACTAATTTTGGGATACTAAGAATCAGCAAATATAGTCTTTTGCAGTTCTCTACACAAGACTCACCCAGAGAAAGGAATTGATTAAAACTACAAAACATGCTCTGTTGAGTACATTTCAGTTGCATTAAGCAAATTTTTTAGTTAAAGTAAAAAATCGGTTTTGTTGCTCAGACAAAAAACTATTGCTATCTCTCATATAAATTTAATAAAATTTCAATAATTTTATTCCAGTCTTACTAAAGTCTTGTATTTTTAATTTGTAATTCCAACAAAATTTTGTTGTTTTTATAACATTTAAATTGGTGTGCAGTAGCTATAACTTTCTCTAACTTTTTTTTTTGTTTAATTGACTTATGTAGCTATAAAGGATTAACATGATTTTTGGATAATAAAAACTTTTCAAATTGAGACAGATTAATGACGTTATTATTACGTTATTATGCATTTTGGATGAAAATTGTGGACCGAAAATTGAAAAAAATATCAACAATATTTTTGTTTATTCAAAACAAAATTTCCATGGACCGATATTTAAACGGAAAGATTTGTTGCACCAAATAAATTTTTGTTGTTTGAACAAATTTTTTCTTTGGGTTCTGTAGCTAGAATTAAAAAATATTTATTTTGAGAAGAGGGGGGGGGGGGGTTGAGGGAGGCTCAAGAAAGTATTTTTTGGGGGGAGGTTATATTTTCTCTCTTTTTCTCTCAATCTTTTCAGAAAGATAAATTAGTGCATTATCAGACTTTAGGTACTATGTTTCTTATTAAACTGTTGTAATAACTTCATTCTATGCTAAGAAAAGAATAGGATGATGAAAATTTCCAGCGTACAACTAGTGCAGTATTCAACATCATGTTAGCTTCATTGTGAAAACGGGATGAGCCAGTGTTGAAACACTTATTTTAGTTGCAATTTAGTATTTCAGCAAAACTGCGAAAGGGCCTTAAAATTAAATTAAATATTTGAAGAGAATTTCATTGGGATTTTCGGAACTGAAATCTATTTAGTGTCATTGGAATCAATTCCAGGGGAGACTCAAAATGTTTTAAGGGGACTGAGTCCGCTTTAGCACCACTTAGGCCTTGTCTTTACATAATAAATAATGTTAATGCGAAGATTAACCCTTTCCGGCGCACTACTCTTTAAAGTTAGAATTTAAAGAAAAAAAATTAGGCAATCTATTTCAGCCTAGAGAAGAATACAGGTATAATTTTGTAAAGATTGCACAAACCATTTTAATTATACAGCTGTAGCCGAAGTGGTAACACCGTGCAAGTACAGCAATCATAAGCGCAGTGAGAAGAGCATTGCTGTGAAGCGCGTATTAGAGTAAAATGTTATTACTTATTATTTAAAAACATTAGAATTTGATCTCTCTGGTGCTGCCATCTAGAACTCATAAGAAAAATTTAAAGTAGCCATTAGAGTAGCTTTTGAAATATTCACGGAGTTTTTGTGTCTCTAAACAGGGGGAACTTTAGGTGTTGCCGACCCGGCAACACTGCGTCGGAAAGGGTTAAAATTAGTTTCTTTCCCTTGTTTTGACACAGTATTCTAGTGTTTGTGCAATTCATTTATGTAGAAACGAGTAATTCTCTTTACTTTTCTAAAGATTTCTTTTTTTTTCTCTTGGATACTTTAAAATAATTAAGTGAATGGTACTGAAACTGTATTATGCAGTACTTTAGGATAGTAATGCTCTATTACTGAATTAGGGGTACTACTTGATTATCTCGTCGTCCAGTTTCGACAAATTATATAAATCGCCAGAATTTTCTTAAATTACACAAATTGGCAAAATTTTTGTTTTAAATAACGAAATAAATTAATGAATTAATAAAAGATTCATAAAAATGGAAATAAAACGTCGAATTAAAATTAATTTGCTGGCGTAAAAAACACGCGCAACGTGTATAACGTCTAATGAATCTGTCATTTACGATAAATCATTTTTGGAATTTAAATCTATAGTTTTGCGATAGTTTTTTGGTTGACGACTTAATCATGTAGAACCAAATTGTGCAAAGAAAAAAATCCTTATAACTCTAAAAATGATAATCATATTAACTAACAGTTTACTGCATCAGATTAAGCATCTTATTTACAATTAAAATATATCTTTAAACTGAAATTTGAAAAAAATACATAATCATATAAAATCGAAGAGTGTTTGGAAAATATGCGAAAATATATAAATATATCGGCCGCTAATTATCCGACTGACTTCTTTCTTATGCAAAATTTGTGCTTTTTTATTCTCTTCTATATTCACTTCTTGAAATAAATAATTTCAAAAAATTTTATGCATTTTTTTTATAAGATCGAATATTTTGTAAGTTCAGAAACAAATAATTCTACGTAACCGAAGTTATTGATATTCAATAGGATTGTTTCCATTATTACATACTTAGTACAAACCAAATTCCAGGTCTCTATCTCAATTTGTTCGAGTGATAGAGCGTTTACAGGCACACAGACAAACGAACAACAGTTTAATTTGTAAATATCTACACTGATAAAAATTTCACCGTTAGATTACGGGGAAAGATTGGCAGCACAGATTCCAGCATCTTCCTGTAATATTACAGTATGTACCGTTTTCTATTTACACCGCATATGACCGTAAACCACTGTTACTTTCCGGAATGTATCTGACCATAAGTCGCCGTAATTTTCCAGAATGTATCTGACTGTAAATCACCGTAATTTTCCAGAATGTATCTGACCGTAAATCACCGTAATTTTTAATAATGTATCTGACCCTGAATCACCGTAATTTTTAATAATGTATCTGACTGTGAATCACCGTAATTTTTAATAATGTATCTGACCGTAAATCACTGTAATTTTTAATAATGTATCTGATCGTAAATCACTGTAATTTTTAATAATGTATCTGACCGTAAATCACTGTAATTTTTAATCAATACAAAACCCCTTAATGGATTAAAAGTTTTGACGCAGCTGTTTATTTTATGGCTCTAAGAATTTTGAATATGAATTTTAAAAATAATGATATGAAATTTTGAGTGACGCCATGCTATTAATTGAAAAATGCATTTTTTGTACTATTTCATTAATCATTTTATTTTTTTCTATTTATAATAGCATGTGCAAAAGTTATTTTCAACATGAAAAGATATATACAATTTTATTCACCTATGCTTTTCCACACACATCTCCCATAAATTCAAAATATGTGTTTTAAAAGATATGATATAAAATTTAAGTGACGCCTTTATGTGCCTTTAAAAAGTTTGTTTTAAAATTTAGTTTTTTTTTTTTTCATTTTGATTTGGTAAAATATATTTACACATCTAAAAAACTGTTTTAAATTTACATTTTGTTGTTAAATATGTAATTTTCATTGAATCTATACTACGCATCGGAATGCATTTATCTCAATAAACGGATTATCATTTGTGTCACGTTATTAAAAATTGTAAGCAATATTTATGTAAATGATTTCTTTGTGCTAAATTATCCAAACTAAGTGAAGCGCGTGTAAATGGATAATCTGACGCAAAGATACCATTTACATAAATATTGCTTACAATTTTGATTAACATGACACAAAGGATAAATCAGTCCAATACTCCAAGCGTTTCAGTAGGCAAAATGTCCAATTATTAAATATTTGCCCCCGCCCTAATTATCCTTCCAAAATTTTCTTTGCATTTCTGCACCAAACCAGAGAATGACCAAAATTGCTTTGAAAAAGGTGGAATTCTTTTTTTAGTAGGAATTACAAGTAATAAAATTTTCCATTAAGGGTTTATTCGAAAAAACGCTTTTCCACCTTCAACAGCTTGAAATTTTCCGATACAATTTCAGGCACATTTTTAAAAGTAGAACCATAAAACTTGCTGAGGGGATTCTTGAAGGGACGTATGAGGTGCCGTGTGATGTCTTTTTACGCTCCATTCATTAGAATTTGAATTATAAACAATTACCTTATCAGTAGAACCCTTTCTAAATCTCCGGCTTGGTAAAAATGTGTTCGAAATGCCGTTTTTGATTGCTTCTTTTTGCAATATTTTCTGCCTTTGTCAAAGAATCGACAATCACGGCACCTTGTGTACTTTCCAAATAAGAGATTTTGAAAGTTTGGTGTATTTGAGAGCAAAAATGAATTCAAAAATAAATCGCAAAATAAGCAGTTTGAATCGAAATACACCCTTAAATTTCAGTGGTGATGTAAATGTATACAAATTGGAAACTTTTGTATCATCATAAATGATAATTATTAGGAAAGTAAATGAGCATAGAATAACGATTTCAGGACCACACATGATTTCATGCTTTGGTAACATTACAGTGTCCAAAAAATGTGGTAACATTGTTTATTTTTGTACAAGAATATCTCTGTATAGCAGATAGATAACAAATTTGTCGACAGAAAGAGATTTTGATTTAAGCTGTTTCTTTTTCATTATGCTCCTCAAAGAGAATTGCGCAGTCACAAAAATAATCATAGTTGCAGTTATTCGTACTGAAATTGGTTTTAATAAATTTAAAAATCTGATCAAGATCAGAGAATAATGCCTACAAATACATTTCAATGTATTGATAATCATAATCGATGCCACATTAAAAAAAGTAATTTTTGGACTTGAGCAACTTCAGGACTTGGAGATATTCAAACCAATCCACATTTTTGCAATTTACATTAAAGATATTCCTCCATCTCATATATGTAGAAAAATAAACTATGTTACCATCTTTTTCTCACAGATTCTATAATTTAACCCTATGACCATCAAGGAATTTTCTGTGTTTTCACAAAACTTATAAATCTAAGGGTATGCATTTTTTTAAATCATGGTTTGATACTATGATTACTTTGATATCTCTTACAATCATTTTAATATGATTTATGGGATCAGAAAAATACATTCTAGAATGTCAAGGGTGTATTCAAATCCAAAATGATTAGTTTCTTTTTTAATCATTTGATTTTTGTTATACGCTCAACTGGTATGTTGTGTTATTTAGAAACTTACATAATATGCTGTCTTTGTTAATTTTTTCATAAAAGCACAATTATTTCAAAAAATGTTTTCAAATAAGCATTAACTGAATTTCTCAAAACAAGATAGTTTAAAAAAGTCATACTGAAACAATTGTTTATGAAGCAAAATTTTAATTGTACAAGGATTAATTTTACATTAGATATTTAAACTTCAACAAGCCATCTGAAAGCTGCAATCTTTGTAATTAGCTTACATACTTTACTATTTATATTGCAAGGCTTTGGAGTTTTCTTAGCTTTTGATCCCTTCTGCGGATTGATATCCAAAAAGGCTCTAAAAATAAAAACATCAAAATATTAACATTACACTTTTTAAAAAATAACAGTTGTAAATATATGAAGCTATAACACAGTGGTTAACAAATCTTGTAATTTTCAAATTATTTATTTTAAGAAATTTAACTACTTAATAAATGTGCATAAGAATGTCTACAAAATAACATTTACAAGCAAAAACTGTGTCCTTAAAACAAACTTTTCTTATTTCTAAAATCACAAAAAAAAGATAATATATGGATCAGCATATACAATAGAATTCAAGAGTTCTGTAACATCAATTGGCAAGAAACTCTATTTGAACATATACTTTATGGATGCACAATATGTAGCCTGCAAATATTGTCAGTTTATATTTGGGAAAAATTAAGTTTTTGTCCAGTTTGCAGGAAGTTAATTTTGTCAATATGTTGCAGGAAAATTGTCATAAAAATTACGAATTATATGTTATCGGATGGCAAAATGGTGAATTTTGTCAATGAGGCATGGAAAAAATTTTTGAGGATTGGGCAAGGGAAAATCAAATTTTGTTTCTGAGGCATTGAAATAATTGCAAATCTTGTCAAATAGACTGAAAATTTTCGATTTTATTGATTGCAATAAAAAAAAATTGTGAGTCTTGGTAATCAGACTCTGAAAAAAAATTAAGTTTTGTTAATTGAGCTCTGGAAAAAAAAATCTAAATTTTATTGTCCAGGCTCTAAAAAATCTAATTTTGTCGACCAGGTTGTAGAAAACTCAGCTTTCTTGATGTGCAGAAAAATTGCAATTTTCATTGGTTGGCTGCCTAAAAATTTCATCATTTGGGCAGTCTTGAGTTTTGTTGATGCGCTGAAAAATTACAAATTTTGTTGACGGGATGAAGAACAATAGTGTATTTTGTTAGTTTATCGCAAGAAAAAAATCATGGATCTTGTTAATTTGCCATTGAAAAATTCCTCTGTCTTCAATTTAATTGATAGGCATGGAAAAATCAAGAATTTTGCTTGAGCAGAAAAATCCTGAATTACATCAACTGGGTTCTGAAAAATCAGAAACATTGTTTGTTGGACATTAAAATATTATGAAGTTTGGCAATCACAAACACAACAGCCAATCACAAACAGAACAATCTCAAATGTCTGTTTTCCAGCTCAGAGAAATCCATATTTTGTTCATGAGGCACAGGTAAATCCTAAATTTGATCGGCTGCAGAAAAATTACAAATTCTCAACTGCACAGGGCGAAAAATAAAAAATATTTTGTTGATCAGATTCAGAAAAATTGCGAATTTTGCAGATCAGGCAAAGAAAATTTTTAAATTTTATTGATTGGGTGCAGAAAAATCATGAATTTTGGTTATCAGATGCAGAAAAATGTCCAGTTTTGCTTATTAGTTCCACCTCTTTTCTTTGTTTATAAAATTCCCATTTTTTTACTGGCACTAGCTACCAATGCCTATGTTTGTTAGCAGTTTTAATAAAACAAATTGACATTTCCCAATGAAGTCAAAGACTATTATCACATCCTGAAAAATCCTTTCTATATCTATTATAAATATGAAAATAAACACTTTAGATATATCTTTGAAAATTCAAGTGGACATATTTACCAGGTAAGGTTTAACCTAGAGGAATACCCTTCATCTTTGAAACCATATGTTTCATCTGGTAAGCCACAGATCACTTCCTCCAAACATGCTACAGGCCAAGCAAAAAAACTGAACATTCACAACGTGATGGACTTTCGAAAAAATTCACTTTTTTGCGGGGGGGGGGCTACAATTTGACAAAATTTGCGTTTTTCTGCAATTTTTAAACAAAATTAGCATTTTTCACAACCATTTGACAAAAATTGCAGTTTTTTCAACAGTCTTTTCTATGAAACTTGTATTTATACATGATTGTTTAGCAAAATTCACAGTTTTTCTCACCGTTTTTCCAAAAAATTTGCACATTTTCTTTTCCATGTTTTTGTACATATGTTCACCCTCTACGTGATATATTTTGTTCTATTCGGCTTTGACGCTTTTTTGAGATCAGATTGTATCTGCTAACAGCAACAATATCTTGGTAAAGTTCTTTATTGTCTAGCTTCTTTTATAGTTCATTTTTTTAATGGAGGCGGCTAAACTTGACAAGGTGAAACTGTGTTTTCGCGGAACTCGTAATAGAACTACATGCGATTTTCCCCCTCAGTTGGTGAAGGTGAGGGATAAGCTTGTCAAGGTCAACCACCTCCACTAATTAATTGGACTATAATAGTATACTTTTGTATTCTATAAGAAAAAATTTGGGATACTATTCTTTAAAGGAGAAAATGAGTGTGGAAAACGGAAAAAACACAATTTTGACTGCATTTTGTGGCAATATATCAATGTTAAATAACAATGCCCCACGGAAACAAGTAAATTTTAATAATCAGCCAGTGTTCCTCTAACAGTTTATTACATAATAATTTCAGATAATTGTTGCTTTCCAGATATATAACGCTGCAAACATAGTGCCATTTCACTTTTCATTATAAATGGCATTCACAATCTTGAGCTTTGACATTTTATTCCGGGAAGGCAAAAATTTTTCAGGGCTTCAAAATTGCACATTTACTAAATACCATCTACTTCATCATAAAAGAATATCAAACTAATTAAGAAATACAACTATCAAAATGTCACTCTTTTGTCTGAATTTCAAAATAATGGTTCATAATAAAAACCAAAAGTTATTTTATTTTACTTATTTTTTTATTATTTTTTTTTTTATTTATTTATTTATTTATTTATTTATTTTTTGTAAAATTTTAATTACATTAATTTTGCTTATATCCCCTTAAAATGTGCTTGCATTGCAGACGAAATTTATATTTATTATCAAATGTCATTAAAATGTAAGGAATATAGTCGTGTATTTATTACATATACTAATTACATCAAAGCAGATAAAATTTTGATTTTTAGCTTAGCAATTTTTGAATATATTAACTTTGAAAAGTAAGCAAAGTTATATCTTAACAATGTGGAAAATTTTCAGTTTTATTTATGAAGTCATAATATCTCATATCCATTATACCATGAGAAATTTTTTTATATATATTTATAATAGAAAACAACAAAAAAAATTGTGGGTAATTGGTAACATTTTAAAATTAATTAAAACTAAATTTAAATCATATCAAAGAAATCATAAAAGTATTCCATTCATTTATATTTATTGAATGACATTTTAAAATTATATAATGGGAACATTAAAAAAAGATTTCTAATTACATTAATTCCTGCAGTTTTTATTTTTATTTTTTTTACTTTAATTTCAATGGAAAAAAATCATTTATATTGATGCCAATAAATGGCACCAAAACAAAAGTTGAAATCAGCCTACAGAGCATAATTGATGAAAAAAATGTTTACTTGAGATAATTTTTGTTGTTAATGAAAGTGAATGCATTAATAATATAATTAAAGGCTACAAATATTTTAAAAGCATGATTGGATATTATAATTATTTTAATGAATCCCTCGGTCATTCATTTGTTTCTAAATTTGGAATTTGTTATTTTGAATGGCAATATTGAAACATTTATTTTATTTATAATAGCTAATATTTAAATTAGAGCTTAATATAGTATAATTGTATATAATATGTATGTTTTATACAAAAATATGCTCAAAACACATTTCAGACAAGAATTAATCATAGCTATCATATGTTAACGTAAGTTTTCCATTAAACCTAACATGGCATTCAGCTACAATTGATTCAGAAACCAGAATGGTTTGTACCAGACTGGTTATCTACACTTTTTACTACTCATATTTTATTATAAGTAATTAACTCTGAGCACAAAACTCCTATCAATGCTGTCTCATACTGTGACGGTTATTTGAAGAATCGAAAACTTAACGTCACAAACATTTATTTCACAAAACACAACAAACACACACAAAACATACCACGATTACAGATGAGATTTTAGACATACATGGGAAGCATTCACCTTAGATAAGGTGTAGAACATTTTATATGTCAACGGTGAAACATGTTTTCAGATCTCTCTCTGGTGGGTAAGAAAAATGTTCCGTGCAAGGAACCAATGAAAACAACGCCCTCTGGGCTCTGGAAAGAATAGTGGAGTTGAGAATTGCGTTACAATACCAGTTATTCAATGGACATTTCTGTACAAGGTAAAATATTGAAAAAAAACAGCAAATAGTTAACTGAAGTCATCAACGAACAAATGATACGATAAAATACATATAGATGTCTTATAAAATCATTATCCTCACCTTTGAATAAATTCCATAGTTGCTTGTAATGTCTCTGGGTACTTCAGATTGAATACATAAAATGATCCAAACCACATGGCCACCGCAGTAACAAAATTTGTAAAATATGCAAAGTGGGAATTTCCCCAGCAAAGGATGCATTTTGACTCCGAATCATAAGGATTACCTTTAAAAAAATATAGCAGATACTAGAGCATAAGAAATGAAATTTTTCCATACGAACAGTAATAAATAAGGGCCACAAGAAGTCTATTCAAACTAAGACTGAAAACTTTAAAGTAAGGTGGGTCATTCCACGTGAAATCAACCAATTTAAAGAAAACTTGTTGCATCATAGTCAGATTATTTAAATTTTTATCATAGACAGACATAGTAGTGAAACCCTCAAATCTAAAATTTAAAAGTAATTTTCACAATATTGACTGAGATATAGCCATTTGAAAATTAACCATTTTTACGAAATGGCAGCTATCTTGGAATCTTATCAGTATCTAAATATGGCCATAACTTGACAACTAATGGCTCAAATTTTATATATCTGGTACCAATTTGAAGCTATTTGTACAAAGAATGTATATTTTACATCAAAACAATAGTAAATTTTCATTTCTTTACTTTTTATTATGTGCAAACTGGAAATATCACCCCCAAAAAAGGGCCGTTGTAATGGCCCATAAAAAATGAATCATCATAAATTTTTCTAAAACTTGGTAAAAACATTGCTCCATGTGTGTGCTTTAAATAATAAAAAAATTGGAGAGGTATAAACTATTGTTTTAAAATAAATGATTTTTTACACTTAAGGTGTCACTAACCAAATAATGCTTATTTTAGAATCTAACTATCCCTTATTTTAGAAACAATGGCTAAAATAAAATTTTCTAGCATTTAAATTAATATATTGTGTGTATAGTATATAATTCACTAAAGAAATATCATTTTAAAGCTATTTATATGAAATATTCATATATTAAATAATATAAGTAAATTTTCATTTCATTCATTCAAAGTAATAAGAATGTATTTTAATAAATACATTCTTATTACTTTTTATTTCATTTAAAATGTGAGACTATAATTCTCAAAACATATTTACATAAACATTAAATACTTTACTATAATGGAGTACTTTAAAAAAAAAAGCCACATAATATTTTCCCTGAAATATTGGAGAAAAACTAGCTGTAAATCGCAGTTGAATTCATTCAATTGTGTAATTTAAATAAAATAAAAAATGTATAAATTACATTTATATAAATTTGGCCACATAAATTTCATTTTTTAACTGGAAAAAATGTCTTAAATAGGTTCTATGTATAGGGGAGAGTGGGGAGAAATGGGACACTTTTTACAAAAATTAGAAAATCATTTTTGATTGACACAAAAATAAATTTTGATTTTTTGAATATAAAATAAAACACTTTCTAATGTTCTTGAACAATATAGTTAAACAATTTTATAATTAAAGAAATTGTAAATTTAAAAATGTGTCCATACCACCCCACTAACAGGCAGGAATGAGAGAACTATAAAACAATGTGTTATAAGAAACAAATTATTCTTGTGTCGGCTATATTTACAATCTAACAAAGATTATAGGTTGATAATGTCTGTACTACAACATCAAATTCCAATACCTTCATCGCTGGAAAGATAATTCTGGATTGTTAGAGATGATAATCACTCGTTCAATTTATTTATATTGTGTTGTAAATGATTATATTTTCAATGCTATAATTAATATACTATCCTTTAAAAGTATTTGCATAATAGCAATTTATGCTCATCTTATTAAAAAGTAAGAATAAGACTTGTCCCGCCCCCCCCCCCCCCTTTGCTGGCATGTTCCTTTGCTCTCTCTACCTTTTTTTTTATTATAAACAGAAATGCTGCTTTTAAGGATAGTTTAAATTATGGTTAATATACAGTATAATATTCCATAAATAGAAGAACTATTACATCTATGCATAAACAAATCATTTTTACAGAAAGCATAAAAACTATATGATGTAAATTTACTTTTGATTCTTGAAATAATCTTTTTCTTTATACAATTGCAAGCTTACGTCAATCAACTATTTTTTTTCAATTGAAGATTGAGGTACTATTGCTTCATCTAATGTGCGATTGGTGAAATATTTAGAATGATACATAAAGAGAAAAGCCTACTGTCACATTCGTCCCACTGTACCATTCAACCCCACTCTCCCCTATATGTAACGTAAATCCTCATTTATATGTATTGCATTAACAGGTATTTTATAATTATACATTACATTCCTTAATTATTTTCTTTTATTTTTCAGTGTAAAAGTTTTTCCAATTGTATATTTTTTTGGGGGGGAGGGGGGTTTGGGGATGAATTCCTAAAAAATTAATGCCAAAGAAAATTTAAATATACATTTACATTAATTTACATTTTAGAAAATTTTATTTTAACCATTATTTCTTAAATTAGGAATAGTTACAGATTCTAAAATGATCATTATTTGGTTAGTGACACCTTAAATGTAAAAAATCATTTATTTTAAAACAACAGTTTTTACTTCTCTAATTTTTTTATTATTTAAAGCACACACGTGGAGCAATGCTTTTACCAAGTTTCAGAATGATATTTTACAAATAATTTTATGCAAAACAAACTTAAATCATGAAGAGTACTTTTGTGCCTTTCTTCCATTGGAATTTCAAGAGACTGACTTGTATTACCACCCTCATTAGGTATAGATATACGATTTACATCTTCATGCTGATCAGTTTTTATTGTAGAAATATTATGATACCTGGATATGCGAGATATTAATGATGATATATTTCTAAATTTTCTATCGCAAGAACTGATTGGACATTCAACACTCATGCCACATTTTATGTGTTTTTTTAAATGTGAAACAAGTTCGCTTCGAAGGGCAAATTTTTCATCGCATGACAATACATTGCACTTAATATTGCAACGTTGCTGAAAATCGTAACATATTTTTGCTACCTCATGTTTGTGAAACCGTGTAATGTGAGTTTTTAAAGAAAAATACGATTTCCACGATTGGTGACAATTTGAAAAAAAACACTTAAATTTTACGTTTGCAACATGTGAATGAATTTGGAGATGAGATAAATATCCTTTAACTGTATGGAAAATTAAACAGCATATATTGCATTCTGCGGACATATTTGCTTGGCTACTAATGCACAATCAAATTCTATAAATTGGACAAGTGATAAACTAAATAGAGAAAGCGAACAGAATAAAATTACTTACCGTATTTGTATTTTCGCTGCGACATCGTGATGTTGATTGTTGTGTTGTGTTGCATGAATTCTGTGCTATTTCATTAACGACTGTGGTTGGCTGTTACGATCGCAGTTTGTGGTCGCGAATAACAGTGATCTATTGGAATAGTACGTGATTCGCTGTTAAAGACCGTAAAAGCCTGAATACGATTCGGTCTTGGCTGTAAATGGCTGTTAAATCAAGAATGATACTAAAATAAACTTTTCTACCAAAAATTGAACCGACTTCAAAAGCTACTGCAAAGGGAAAAATAATTTTTTTACAGAATAGTATTAAGAAATTAAATTAAGAGCGTAGTATTTATCATGCGTATTATTATATTTATGTAGATTAATTTGATTTTTTGAAGTCGGTGCCAGCCAAGCCAAGTTACATGTAATTTTCCAATATACACGCATCAAAGTATCTACGAGTTTTTGTATGATTTAATATTTAGTTAAAGATTTAACTTTATTTTTTTATGATTTGCATTGGGTAATTAATTTTAATTTTGAACTTGGCTTGGCTGGCACCGACTTCAAAAAATCAAATTAATCTACATAAATATAATAATACGCATGATAAATACTACGCTCTTAATTTAATTTCTTAATACTATTCTGTAAAAAAATTATTTTTCCCTTTGCAGTAGCTTTTGAAGTCGGTTCAATTTTTGGTAGAAAAGTTTATTTTTCTCTTTTTAGTTAAAAGTTAACGATTTTTTGAAGTTAGTTAATAAAAATTATAATACGGGAAAAATCGCTGTAGCCACCTGACTGCACTGCATTCAGCGAGCTTAGTCATCGTCCATGTTACTTTTAGTTTGCAAGAAATCACTAATTTTATTAGTTTTTATTTAAATACTAAAAAAAGTACTGAACCAATTTCAATGAAATGGAAGAAGTACCAATGGAAGAGTAGCCTCTTTCATTTAACACAAAAAACAAATTAATCGGTTGAATAGTTTCGGAGTAATCGGTGAACATACATAGAAAAAAAAATACATTCGCGCCGAATTGATAACATCCTCTCCTTTTATGAAGTCACTTAAAAAACATATAATACGGAATTTTTTTTTTTGTATACTATACACATATGTCAGGAGTGAGGTTCGAACCGACACTCTCTTTCAAAATCAGAGGTAAATTCTGGTGCCTTAGCCCGCTCGGCTGTCCGGACTACATTCGCTACAGGGAACTTATTCAATCTCATGTTACTTTTTGCAAGTCTATTCTCCTTTTTGAGTACTCTTTCACTGATAAAGTATTGAGTTAATAAAAAATCTCTGATACTCTGTGGTAACGGTTAAATACAAAAATATTCCTAACAGCATAATTAGTATTTAACTTTTTAAATATATATTTAAAAATTATAATACGGAAAAATTATTGTATACTCGTATGTCAGTAGCGGGGTTCGAACCCACGTTGCCTTTCGAAAACCAGATCTTAAATCCAGCGCCTTAGACCGCTCGGCCATTCTGCATCTGTATATTTATTCGACATCCATATTACTACCGATTTGCGAGAAATCACTAATTTTATTAGTTTTTGCCTAATTACTAAAAAAGTACTGAACCAATTTCTATGAAACGGAAGTGGTACCAATTCGAGAGCAAGCTCTCTCATTTAACACCAAAATCAAGTTAATTGGTTGGATAGTTTCGGAGTAATCGGTGTACATACATAAAAAAAAAAAATACATACGCGTCGAATTGATAACCTTCTCTTCTTTTCGGAAGTCGGTTAAAAATAATCAGTTACGGTCGATAACGGATTGTTATTGGCAAAGACTGATATTTAGCGGGTAAATGCAATATTTACAAAAATGCAGTAATTCACAGTAAAATATGCAGTGAAGTACTGTAAAGCAACAGCTATTTTTATCAGTGTATATAAATATGTTTTTTTTGTGATCTCCAGAGTCTGAAGCACGAAAATCCGTTAAAAAAGATTTTTTTCGATTTTTTAAAGCGATTACAAGAGTTACCCTATAATACGTATGGTGAATAAGTAAAAACATTCGAAGTGCTTTAGCATTTAGATTTTACGTAGTATTGAGAAACATGATAGCTTTAAGGAACATTTTTATAAAAAGTAAATGCTTTTTATTTTAGACATATGAATAAAAATAATCTAATACGCGTTTTAAAATTAAAAAAGAGACTAAATATAAATAACTAAAAGGATATTTTAAAGAGATATGAACATAATGAATATTCGAGAAATATTTTAATAAAGGATTGGAATAAAATTTTTGTAAAATATTTATATATATAAAAAATAATATTCAACTTATAAATATTATGTTATAATAAAAAGGATTATAGAGGGGAATATGAAAAACAATCTTTACCTATAATCTTCACTGTAAAAAGTTATGGTTTTTCCTGCACTTTCTAATTTACTTTTTAAAAATACAAATGCTTTGAAATCGAATTAAACACGTGAAGTAAAAATCCAATTATTTCTGTAACCTGCAAAATGCCGTCAATACCAACACGACTTAACTCAGAGAAATTATCGGGGTAACAGTGGGCATTAGTGGGCACAGTGTATAATATTTACATCTATTTTATTCAGATTTTGTAAATTCTTCTAAATTTTATTTTAGATTAGAATGGGTATCACCCTGATATGTAATGCTGCTAAAAATTAAAAATCGTTTTATTATATTTTAAATGACTTGTCATTTTCATTGATCTAGTTTGGCAAGAAATACCGAGTAATCCAAAAGTCAGGACGAACTTTGAAAATGAATAGTTTGAAAAGGAATCAAGATACAAAGATACAGTTTGCACCAAATTGATGGAAAAGAAACCGGGTTTTGTGTACGAACGAAAAAAAAAATAGTTATGCTGGAATTTGTTTAGGTACCCTTCCCCAATAAAAAAAATCTGTAGAAAATCTATACCTTTTTGGCCCAAAATCTGTGGGAAATCCGAAGGTATTGGCCCATTTTGTAGATATTTTTAAGAATATCTTTAAAAATTCAGCAGATATTTAAAAATAAAGTTAAGTCTGCAAATTTTCTTCAAATTTCTGTAGAAATTCTGTAGAAAGTGGCAATTTCTTCAGATAATCTTAAGATTATTTTTAGTGGGGTTGCAACATGCAAAAGTGACAGTCTGGTGTAGCTTCATTGCAGATTTCATAATTGGTCCATTTTTTTTCGAGGAAGTCAAACAGACGGGTTCCACACTCTGTGACTCTGGAGATTCTTGAAGACAAAAATGTACTGCGACCAACCAGCATCACCAGCAGCACTGAAAGATTCTATCCGCCAAAATGTATCTGCCATAACGCAAGAAAAGCTACTAAATGCTGTGAACGGTGTGGGACCTCTTCTCACAGGTGTACTTCTGATTTATGGATATCCCATTGAATTTTTATTGCAGTACTAATTAACTGTAACTAAGCTGATTTGTAAGTCGTCAACATTTTTTCATTTGTAAATCATCTTTTGTTGCAATAAAACACTATAGAGTTTGGGCGCCCACAGAACTATTTTTCGTTGCCACACAAAACCCGGTTTCTTTTGCATCCATTGGGTGGAAACCGTATCGTTTTATCTTAATTCGTCTTCGAATTATTCATTTTTAAAGTTCGTCCTGATTTTTGGGTCACCCGGTATATTGGATCTCAATTTATTCTAACACAAGAAGTATGTTACAGCAATTTCATTCTAAGAGCATTAATTCTTTTTTCACTTTAATACTTTGGGGAAAAGAATTTCATTTCATTTATTTATTTATTTTTCATAGATAGAATATCAAGAAAGGAATTCAACAAAACTGATATTTTGAATGTCTCATGCGACTAACAAACAACTTTAATAAATTTTTATTCTATGTTATTTTCTAAGGCTTCTTTTATAAATTAGGTAAGTAGTTATTTCTTTGAATGAGTTAGTTCAAATACAATAGAATCTATAAAAAGAGATAATTATTAAATTTTCACACGACAAAATCAATTTTCCAAAACTTTTCTCACCCATTTTAGTTTGCAATTCAGTGTTTTTTGCTAATATGATAAAAAAGTAATGTTTGTTTGTTTGTTGGATCTAATCTCTCAGGAGAAACCGTGTGATTTGAAAGATAATTGAGGAAAAATCATTGTGACAGTCTCTGCTCAAACAAATGTTATTATTTTTTTAGTAGAAATTATTTTATAATTTCTTATTTTATAATATTATTATAAAAGTTTTTATTAGAAGAAATAAAATATTTATATTACGTATTATTATATTATTGCTAGATGTGTATTTTAAAGGAAATTAGTGATTGATTTTAATTTTAAATGAAATGATGGCGATGTAATCCTATTCCACGATTTATCACCTGTGCCTGATTAACATAAAAGGAGAAAAATGGCCATCTGGAATAAGTCGTATGACTTCGGTTTTTATTACTGAAATATTGCAAATACACTGGTGTGCAAAATTTAAGAACGAGTCCTAAAATGCCAATATTCAAGGGATTTTCAGGAGATAATTTTCACGCGAATATTCAAAAGGAAGCAATACAAATCGAATAATTACTATCCCTGCATATGAGATAGTCCATATAACATCTCATTCAGGCCACACTTTGTCACAAAAGTCACAGTCACTACGGCGAAACAAAAAGATGGAGTCTCTTTTATGAGTCTGAAATGACTACTATATGTAACCCCACTGACAAGTCACTGGGACTGCTGCTTTGTGTCGAGTCACCAGGTAACTTTAGAATGTCGTTTTATTGAGACTCTCATGTGACTGTCATTTGGAGGCTGAATTTCAAAGTCATTGTGAATGTTGCCTTATGATAAATCACCAAATAATGTCACATTAAAGTCACATGGTACCTTTCTGTCACAAGACTTTGCCAAATGGTGGAAGAGACCCTAGTATGAAGTTTCCACTGTGAAAAGTGGTGAAAAGTCGCCATGTGAATTTAATGGGACATTATTTGCTGATTTATCATAATGCAACGTTCACAATGACTTTGAAATTGAGTCTCCAGATGAAAGGTCACACGAGAGTCTTAATGAAACAACATTGTAAAGTCACCTGGTGATTCGCCACAAAGCAAAAGTCACAATGATCTGTCAGTGGATTCACATATAGTTGTCATTTGAAACTAATAAAAGAGACATATGGAATTTCCTATTTTTTGTTTTGCCACAGTGAATGTGACTCTTGTGACTATGTGTGACCTGAATGAGATGTTATATGGACTAGCTGTTATGCAGGGATAGTAATTATTTTAATTATATTACTTCCTTTTGAATAAACTCCTCATTGAAATCTTTGAATAAAATCCTCAACAAAAGTGATTGAATGGGTAAATTTTGAAATGCCTCATGCGACTTGGAAAGTTCAAATATAAAGCTATTCTATTTTAATTCCAAAGGCATGTTTTATAACATCAGTAACTATTTAAATCTTTGAAAGACGCAATTTTAAATACATCAAAGTTAAAAAATAAGAAAGATAAAATATTTTTTCAAAATACACTTGGGGAAAATGCATTTGGAATTTTTTGATTATGAAAAAATTTTCATCACTAGTCTAATAATGTTAAGGAAGCAATACCGAATAACGTTCAATAATATTCAATACCAAACGTTATATAGTAAACCTGAATAAAATTTAAATATTAGATGCAATAGCTAAAGGAGTTAAAAAACTGACAGAACGTCAGATAGACAAACTGACATAAATACAATGACAGAAAAAAGTTATGTAAACAAATGATAAATTTTACATCGAAGAAACGTAATTCATTCTGAAATGTAATGCTAAACATTAAAACTTAATATGTCGAAAGTTCGTATGAGAATTTATTGATTATCTAGTTCAAAAAGAAATATATAGAATTTCAATCTACTCAATACAGAAATCGCGTTACAGATATTAACCTTCTAACAAAACCTCTTTCCACCTTTTATATTTCCGGGAAAGGATTTCGTTTCAAATCATGCTTTCTTTTCGCGAATAAAATGTTCAACAACAGTGATTGAATGGGTATATTTTTGAAATGCCTCATGCGACTTAAAAAGTTCAAATATAACGCTATTGTATTTTATTTCCTAAGGCATGTTTTATAACATCGATAACCAATTATTTCTTTTAAAAACCTATTTTAAATACAACATAGTTTTAAAAAATAAAAAAGATAAAATACATTTTCAAAATATATATGGGGAAAAAATGCATTTAGAATAGACTATGAAAAAAAAAAAATCTACGATTTTAGAATATTTTTAAAAAATAGTACCGGACGTTATACAGTAAAATTCAATAAAATTTAAAAATTACGGCCAATAGTTACGGGGGTTTACACTGTTAACCCTTTCTTGCGCAGTGTTGCCGGGCCGGCAACACCTAATTTTAATTCCAAACTTGCAAACGGCACCAGTAATATTTTAATATAATTTTGGTTGTACAATGAAAGCTTAAATTAAGGAATTCGTAATATCTAGACAAGTCCTTTATAAATTACAGTGTCAATCGAAAATTTCTCATTTTACTAATAGAATTTTCTTGCGCCGGAAAGGGTTAAAGATCTTAACATAGTTTGATACAAATTTTGGTGCTCAATAGATGCCACTTTAAGATGGTGCAATCTTGAACCAATATTTGGAGATTCTGTTGAAGCATAGTTCCAGTAGCTGGTACGAGCTTGAAATAGGAATCTCCAAATATTGGTACGAGATTTCACCATCTTATGGTGGCAGCTATTGAGCACCAAAATTTGGTTCAAAGTAGAGCAATGTTTCTAGCAGTGTAAAACACGGACAAATAGCAGATAGACAACTGACATAAACAAAAAGACAGAACAAAGAGATGTAGTGATATAATTGATCGTGAGGAGTACTGCTGAACATTAAAAGTTAGTATGTCAAATATTCTTATCCGATTTTTTTTATTATCTGTTTCAGCAAGAGATATATAAAATTTCGATCTACTCTAATACGGAAATCGTGCTACAGATATTAACCTTCTAACAACATCTATTTTTACCTTTTATATTTCAGAGAAAAGAGTTCGTTTCAAATCACGCTTTCTTTTCGCGAATAAAACGTTAGAAAAGGATTTCAATAAAGGTCGTTGAATGGATAGATTTTTGAAATACCTCATGCGATTTCAAAAGTTCAAATATAACGCTGTTCAATTTTATTTTCATAGGCATTTATAATAACATCGCTAACCATTTACTTCGTTGAAAGAAGCTATTTTACATACAAAATAGTTTTAAAAAAATAAGAAAATATATATTTTCAAAATCAATAAAAAGAAAAAAATGCATTTCGAATAGATCATGTGCAATGATAAACATTAAAAGTAGGTATGTCAAATATTCTTACCTCAATTTTTCATTTATCTATTTTAGCAAGAAAGATAAAAAAATTCAATCTACTCTACTATGGAAATCGTGTTACAGATATTAAAATTTCGTTTCAAATCATGCTTTCTTTCACGAATAAAATTTTCGAAAAGGATTTCAACAAAAATGATTGAATGGGTACATTTTTGAAATGCCTCATGCGATTTGAAAAGTTCAAATATAACGTAGTTTTATTTTATTTTTAAAGGCATTAATTATAAAATCGGTATCATTTACGTCTTTGAAAGACACGATTTTAAACGCAACATAGTTTTTAAAAAAAAGAAAGATAAAATACATGCATCCAAGATTACATCATACCAAGATATACATATGTTTTCAAAATAAATATGACGAAAAAAAATGCTTTTGAAATAGATTATGAAAAAAATGTCATCACTTGTGAAATATTTTTAACAAGTGCGTAAGTGTGATCTCAGATCGCACAGAGGGTTTCGTTTAATATCTGTTTCAAAAAAACTTTATTCTTATTCTTATTTATAAGCTATATGTCAAAGTTAACCTTCCTACCCTGGATGGGTCTAATCGACCCAGTCCTATAATGCGTTTCATTCGATTCAAACCAGAAAATGTTTCATAAAGTAAATTAAATAAATAACACAAAAATCTAAGTTAAATAATTTTGTTAAATGGATTTAAATAAAAATTCTGGTGTGAAATATTTAATCAAGTTTGAGTAAAATTTCAACAGGGTAGGAAGGTTAAAAGCGTTTGATTCTTTAGTTTTCCCAAACTTAACAACATTTAGAAAATAGCCTCTCCTTAGAAGACCCTCTCCTCTCCCTGAATTTTTCACTTTTACAAATATTTAATGTTAAGAAATAATATTTACATTAGTACTCAGTAAAAAAAACGCATTCAAATTGCAATGAACACGCTCATTTAAAGAAAAACAACAGCTTGGTCCTTCCCCCAACAAAAATTCAATTTATCTTAAATTTATAAAATTTGTGTTATGTGTTATAAACTATGTCCAAGTGTAGAAGCCATCACTTGGTTTTCGTAGTTTTAATAAATTCCCGTTAATTATCCCGTTAAATCGAAAAATTATTTTTTCTATAAGTTTAAAAAATTATTTTTTCATAAATTGAAAAGATGTTGTCTCGCCCTTTATTATTTTATTATTTTTTTAAATTTAGATTTTATGAATCAGCACATGAAATAACATCCGCATTCGAAAGTAACAAACTTGTAAAATCAATAAAAATTTGTACTGAAATTTTCAAATCCTAGAAAAAAAAATTTATGTGTTACGTGGTTTGCTGTGGTAAAATAATATAATTCTGGAATTAATTACCAAAATAAAAACAAATATGCATTTTTCACGTGATTTATTTAATCCATTAATTTATATTATATACATAATAATTTTTATATCTATTTAAACTTTGGCAACAATTAGAAAAGATAACAACTACAAAAAATGAACTTATGATATTAAAAAATATTTTAATTAAAATAATAGGCTTTTTCAAACTTTTATGTTTTGTTGTTTGACAAGAGGTATTATGTGGTAAGTACAAAAAAAAAAAAATGATCGCTCTGGGTTCTGTAGTTTTTGTGTACGGAATCTATGACAGACTGACAGACAGACAGAGAACAGAGACGAAGAGGGTTTTGTTAGATGAACGAAATCCTAAAAACCAGTAACGCACATTATAAAGTAAAATTCAATAAAATTTAAAAATTACGTGCCAATATCTATAGGAATTGAAACACAGACAAAAGGTCAGATCCACAAACCGACATAAACAATATGACAGAACAAAATGATGTAGTGATATAATTCATCGATACACATCAAGATGTATAACCCTAAACTTTAAATGTTAGTATATCGAAAATTCTTATCCGAATTTTTTGATTATCTATTTCAGAAAGAGATATATAGAATTTCAATCTATTCTAATACGGAAATCGTGTTGCCGATATTAACTTCTAACAACATTTCTTTTCACCCTTTATATTACAGGGAAAAGATCTTGTTAGAAATTGTTTTTTTTTTTTTTCACGAATAAAAAGTTTGAAAAAGGATTCGAACAAAAGGGATTGAATGGGTACATTTTTGAAATGCCTCGTGTGACATGAAAAGTTCAAATATAACGCTGTTCAATTATGTTTTCAAAGGCACTTTTTATAACTTCGGTAACCATTTAGTTCTTTGAAAGAAGCAATTTTAAATACAACATAGTAAAAAAAAGTAAAAATACATATTTTTTCAAAATCAGTAAGAGGAAAAAATGCTTTTGGAATAGATTATGGGCAATTTTAACCATTAAAAATTGGTATGTCCAATATTCTTATCTCAATCTTTTGTTTATCTGTTTTAGCAAGAGATATTTAAAATTTCAATCTACTCTAATGCGGAAATCGTGTTATAGATATTAATCTTTTAACAACATCTCTTTTCACCTTTTAAATTTCAGTGAAAGGATTTCGTTTCAAATAATGCCTCCTTTTCACGAATAAAATGTTCGGAGAGCCTTTCCAACAAAAGGGATTGAATAGGTACATTTTTAAAATGTCTCATATGTCATGTAAAGTTCAAATATAATGCTGTTCGATTTTGTTTTCGAAGGCATTTTTTATAACTTCGGTAACCATTTAGTTCTCTGAAAGAAGCAATTTTAAATACAATATAGATAAAAAAATAAAAATATTTTTTTTTTCAAAATCAGTAAGTTATATTATTGCATTAGGAATAGGCTATGGGCAATGCTAAACATTAAAAGTTGGTGTGTCAAATATTCTTATCTCAATTTTTTGTTTATCTATTTTAGCACGAGATATGTAAAATTTCAATCTACTCTAATACGAAAATCGTGTTACATATATTAACCTTTTAACAACATCTCTTTTCATCTTTTATATTTCAGCGGAAGGATTTCGTTTCAAATAATGTCTTCTTTTCACGAATAAAATGTTCGGAGAGGATTTCAACAAAATTGATTGAATGGGTACGTTTTTTAAATGCCTCGTGCGACTTGAAAAGCTGAAATACAACGCTGTTTTATTTGATTTTCAAAGGCATTTGTAATTATATCTGTAGCCATTTATTTCTTTGAAAGAAGTAATTTTAAATACAACGTAGTTAAAATAAAAAACGCTGAATAGACGGATCAAAAGCACCACGGATCAATTAACGGTCACTTCTCACCCTAGACACATTACAATCATTGAAACACATATGAACACCGTAACTATGCAACCAAAAAAACATCTTAAACTTTTTATTCCGACCTGATATTAAAAGCGTATGTTTTAGTTTTTAGGTGCGTTCGTAATTATATAATACGTAGCACCTATAGTGGTCGTTCAGTCCGTCCGTCTGTCCGTCCGTCCGTCTGTCCGTCCGTCTGTCTGTCCGTCCGTCTGTCTGTCCGTCCGTCTGTCCACATATAACAACGCAAAAACTACCCAACCGAATCGTTTGAAATTTAAAATATATAATTATTACGTAATTTTGTCGAGTCATTTCAAATTTTATGAAACTCGGATGGATAGATCAATTACAGGGGCAATCAAAAGTATTACATTACATTACGGTCAATGGGGAAAAAGTTTCAAATGCATTTTAATCGTTTGAAATTTAAAATACACAATTATTACATAATTCTGTCGAGTTGTTTCAAATTTTTTGATAATCGTGTGCATAGATCAATTGCAGGGGAAATCAAAAGTATTCAGTTACATTATGGTCAATGGGGAAAAAGTTTCAAATATATTCTACACGTTTGAAATTTAAAATACATAATTATTACATAATTTTGTCGAGTTATTTCAAATTTTATGAAAATCAGATGCATAGATCAATTACAGGGACAATCAAAAGTATTCCGTTACATTACGGTCAATTGGGAAAAATATTTCAAATGGATTTTAATCGTGTTACACTCAAGCGAACTTGATAAAATTTATATGCAACTATAAAGTACATATTATAATATACATCTTACGTAATTTATGGTGCAAAGAACATTTGTTATTGATTTACAAGGCCACACAAAAGTATTCCATTACATAATGGTAGGGAGAACATTGTTTGATGAGCGTTTTAATTGTAATTCACTATTTACAATTTTATGAGATTGATATATGCAAGTAATACTTTTTAAAACTTCGTTGTCGTACGAACGCACCTAATTTGCTACGCTTCACGTGCAATTTCCAACTTGTTAACTATGCAACCAAAAAAACATTTTAAACTTTTTATTCCGACCTGATATTAAAAGCGCGTGTTTTAGTTTTTAAAACTAACTAGCAGGCTATGCCCGCTGCGCTGGTCAATATTTCAAAATCAATCGTGGATGAAACGAACTGGTGAATTTAAATTTGCATTTTAAATAATTTGGACCTCCAGCAGCACCTTGCTCATTGCTGAAAACGATTTAGACACCATTGTGATATTAAATTATCTCAAACTTTGGACAAAAACCAGCTATTTAGAAGTAACTATTTTAATTTATTACTAACAATGCACATTTGGAAGCGAAATGAGACCATTATGGCAACAGGATTTAAAATTTTCCCTTATCTGAAGAAATATTAATTATTAGAGTCGTTACCAAGGTACAACTTCTGAAAAATTTGTTCACAACTTTTCATTATGTAAAGCCAGGAACCCAAAGCTACTCGCACCTAAAAACTTTATATATATATATATTAAATTTTGTCCGCGCAATAAAAGGCACAATTATGCAAGAATCATCTTCAAACTCGTCAAGTACATTGAGACGGTTAATATCTCAGTGAGAATTACAAATGAGCAAAATCGACCCAAGGGGTGGTAATTGGGAAGGGTTCAAAAATTTGAATACCACCTTAACATGGCTTTGCAAAACCAGCTCTTACAAAACAATGGCAGGAAAAAAAAATAAACATTTTTCGTTACAGAAAGTTGCCAACGATAAAAAAAAAACACACACACATTAAAATTCTCACTACAGCAATTACTTTATTATTGCAAAATTTCCTCCTGAAAAATGAAAACAAAATTATTTGCTCTTTCGTATTTAAGCATTTTCTCTTTGTTATTTAAGATAAAATTATGTAAATTTGTATAATTTGGCGAACGATTTGGCGAAATTGATTGACGTGATAATCAAGTAGTAGCCAATTTACACTTTTCATATTTCACAAAAGATTCCTACACAGACATCATATGCGCAATAGGTTTAGCACGATTTTCTTGCAACTACAATGTGGCAAAATCCTCGTTTTAGAATACCAAAGAAATTTATATATACTTTATTATTTTCTATCATTTTAAACAGCAATTAACAATAAATAAAAAAGTAACTATAGAACAAAACAACAAATATCATTTCAAAAAAGAAAACGAAAGTAAATAAACAACTTATCAGATAAACAACTATAGCTGGGCTACCATATAAGGCAAATAATGCCACTTTGGCGCCAGTGAGATACCTCGATGAGTATATGACCAAACTGTGACAAAATTTCCATATTTGGAAAAAACTTTAATCGGTATTTATACTGCATTTTCCCTACTTATGTATAGTGAAAAAACTTTGACACAGATGTCATGTATGCACCACATTGGCGCAATTTTTTTCTGGCGCCAATTTGGAGAAAACTTGTCTTTTAATTACCAATTTCATAAATATTTTTTAATTATTTTCTATTATTTGAAAAAAAATTAATAAATAAAAAAGTTTAATTAATAGCTATAGAACAAAATGATTTATATTATTTTAAGAAACAAAATGAAAGTTAATAAATAGTTTATTAATAAACAAACAACCATAGTCAGTTTACCATGTGAGGCACAAAATCGCCATTTTGTTGCAATCGTGCGAATGTGGTGCGTATATGACATCTGCGCCAAAACTTTAAAAAGTTGCAATTAAATTATTTTACAGTTTGGATGAGGAAGACATTTATACTAAAATTTAAACATTATACGCATTTTTTTTTTTTTTTTGCTATAACTGCTATTTATATATTTACAATTAAACATAAAAAATTATCCTAAAAATGCTTTCACACATTTAAAATAGAGTGAGAGAATTTAGTTATTGCGAACATCGCTCCGGCTTATGCCAACTTGGTATAAAATCGCATTGTTTGGTGACGAAAGTAAATTCAAACACCCAAATAAACAAATACCATACAATTAACAGATAAAGCCATTTTTTAAAGTTATTCCTCATGTAAGACACATAGAGGTAGAATTAAATTTAAAAAATATTTTTTTAAAAAAAATAGAAAAATGTTATTTATGTTTTATCTAATAAAATATTTAAAATACATTTTTAGCCTGCCCGAAAGAGAATAGCGAAATATTGACTGAAGAAATATTGAAGAGGAAATGGTTAATTAAAAAAAGACTTGTAAATTTTATTCAGAGGGAATTTTTTATTTCAAAATGTTGAATTTATCTATAGTAATAACCATAATTGCATAAATTTCCTTTGAATTGCAAAATTTTTCCTTCAGTACTACTTGGTTATACCGTCGACCAATTTCGCCAAATTATACAAATCGCCAAACTATTAGCCAGATTATATAGATTAGCATAAATTTTCATTTAAATAACGAAAAACAAATTAGCAGAGCATATATAAAAGTAGAAATAAAATGTCGAAATAAAAATCACTTGATGACATAATTAATATTTATATTATGCTTAATGTCAAGTGAATGTGACATTTATGATCATCCATTATTGACATTTAATCTTGGAATTTGGCGGTAGATTTTTAATCGACGGGATAATCTTTCCTTCTTCATTTTCTAAATTTTAAAACTGTAATTTTTCGTGTAAGTGAAATTGACGAAATGGTGCAAGAAAAATTAAATTAACAATAAAAACATTTGCAAAAAGAAATAAAAGAGTTATACTCATGATTTACGATTAAATATTAAAATATACTCTAAAAATTATCTTCACTTGAAAAAAAACAACATTATAGCGACCATTAAGAACCTATGTCAGGCATTAAGTCAGTAGTGCATTTTCGGCTTAAAAACAGATTCTTTGGCGACAAAAGCAAGATGAAAATCGTATAGAAACGAATATGTAATTCACAACTTACAGTGTCTTTTACAATCAGATCTGCTTTTTTCTGCTGTAAGTTATATTATACGGAAATTCGACAAAAAAGAGAAAGAAAATAATAAAAAAGGAAATAACTATCATTCAAAATTCATTTAATCAATTTTTAGGTGCGTTCGTAATTATATAATACGTAGCACCTATAGTGGTCGTTCAGTCCGTCCGTCTGTCCGTCCGTCTGTCCGTCCGTCCGTCTGTCCGTCCGTCTGTCCGCATATAACAACGCAAAAACTACCCAACCGAATCGTTTGAAATTTAAAATACATAATTATTACATAATTTTGTCGAGTCATTTCAAATTTTATGAGAATCGGATGGATAGATCAATTACAGGGACGATCAAAAGTATTCCATTACATTACGGTCAATGGGGAAAAAAGTTTCAAATGCATTTTAATCGTTTGAAATTTAAAATACGCAATTATTACATAATTCTGTCGTGTTATTTCAAATTTTTTGATAATCGTGTGCATAGATCAATTACAGGGACAATCAAAAGTATTCAATTACATTATGGTCAATGGGGAAAAAGTTTCAAATATATTCTATACGTTTGAAATTTAAAATACATAATTATTACATAATTTTTTCGAGTTATTTCAAATTTTATGAAAATCGGATGCATAGATCAATTACAGGGAAAATCAAAAGTATTCCATTACATTACGGTCAATGGGAAAAAATGTTTCAAATGCATTTTAATCGTGTTACACTCATGCGAACTTAATAAAATTTATATGCAACTATAAAGTACATATTATACTATACATCTTACATAATTTGTGGTGCAAAGAACATTTGTTATTGATTTACAAGGCCACACAAAAGTATTCCATTACATAATGGTATAGGGAGAACATTGTTTGATGAGCGTTTTAATTGTAATTCACTATTTACAATGTTATGAGATTGATATATGAAAGTAATATTTTTAAAACTTCGTTATCGTTCGAACGCACCTAATTTGCTACGCTTCACGTGCAATTTCCAACTTGTTGAAATTCATGTTTTTATTCTAACGCCAGGGATAAGTAGCCAAAAGTTGAACTAATTGTTATTTTTCGCGTTAGTTTATTTTTTAAGCATTACAAATATTTTTTTTCATTTTCAAGATAAATATATTTTTATAATATTACGCCTCATTTAAGCGGTCTTTCTTTATTATTATTAATATTATCAGTAGTTATTTTCTGCTATTATTTGCAAGATATTTGTAATATTTCTAATTGATATAGCCATTTTAATTCTTTTAGCAATTATAATTTTCGCCAAAAACAGCTACTGGCAACCCTTTTGTCAAAAATAACCGAAAAATACGAAATTTACTACGAAAAATCAGACTTATCCCTGTAAATTTGAATCATAAACCTTCGGAAAAATATTTCCTATCGAATGATACAATTGGCAAAAAAATCCATCGGGTAGTTATCGAAAACACCCATTTGGAAGTTTCAGAACTTCTGCTTTATAATATATATGATTAGCAATTATTTTTAGAATAGAGACATGTGGGTTTATTTTTCATCACTAGCCGATGATTAATCTTTCGCGTGCCTGTAATATTTTTTGTTACAATAAATACATTTACACATACCTGTGTCTTTTTATTATAAAAGCTGGTACATGCATAACCACAAAAATACATTTGCAAAATAAAACTAAATGCATTTCCATGCAAAATTATTACTTGTGTTGCAGATCTGCAACATACCCAGAAGTCAATAGTAATTACACAGTAAGTTTTAAAAAACGATTTCATTTGTTGCTCTTTTTTCCCAAAGCACCAGTTAATATTGATCCCCTTCAAGAGATGATAATACTGAGTCATTTTCTCATACAAAAGTTTTGTTTATCATTTCAGAAGCTTCAGATCGATAATGCAGAAATCAACATAGTAAATTTTATCAAATTAAAAAAAAACTGAAAACGTTCTAAAGTAGATTTTTTTAAAGAAATTGTGTATGCTTTAAAATTTTGTATTTGAAAATGGGCAATATTTATAATAAGTATGTCAATTTCTGTTTATAGTAGATATGAAAAAAGCACCTTTTAGTCAATAATTACAATAGTTTTATGTTCTAAATAATTAGATTATTTTTTACATTGTTTAAAATGTTGTAATCTAACATCTAAGTAAATATTTTTCAAATCGGAGTTGTTGGATTACAAAGGGTTAAAACTTTCAGGTACCCATGAAATATTCAATGTATAGAGATAAGATTTTCACGTTTTTGCACACCAGTACTTTGTTAGAGAAGGTATTATTTTATTTAATCGAAACACTTTTGCCATCTAAGAGAATAGCCTTTTCTCAAACAAAATACTGGTGAAGAAAAAAGCTTAAATCTTATTCTAAAATGCATAGTATTATAGGTTTCATCCAAAATAAAATATTTTCTTTTGTATAAATGATATGACATCAGTCAATTGAAACACTTTTCAAATTTGCAAAGACTGAATATTATTTAAAGAATTAAATATGCTTTTAAAAAAATACTAACCGACTTAAAAAAAAAAAAAAAAAAAAAAAAAAAAAAAAAAAAAATCATGCTTGGCGACAGCTTGGCGTAACGCATATGAATGCACAGTTTTAATATGCTTATGATCTGAAAACGATTGCAACAATGAAAGCTAATTTGCAAGTCATTATTTTTTTATCGAATCATAAGCATATTAACCCTCTCATGCATAAGGGCCTCATATGAGGACAGATAATTATTTGCATTACTAAGCAAATAAATTTGGAGCATTTATTTATGGAGATCTGATTTGTGGAAAGATAGTAGCTAGCATGCAGTACAATAATAAAATTATTTTAGAATGCATCTTTCATTTATTATAAAAAAAGATTTTTTGTGAATAATGAAAAATAATGAAAAATAATTTATGCATGAGAGGGTTAAAACTATGTATTCATATGCGTTTGCACCAAACTGCTAGAAAAAACTAGCCTCAATCTGCTTCCGTTAACTTCACAAAATATATCTAGATCCTAGATCATAACTTTGTCCAGTCCAGATTTCGCACTTTGAAGAAAACGGCAATTGTTTCTTCTAGTAGTATCCCATTTTTCGAATTGTTTGGTTACTGTTAAGTGTATTATCCGTGTTTATTTATTTTATTTTAATTCTCTCATCTTTAATTCTCGTGACACGTTTGGTATATGATGTAACGTGAAACGAAATTGTATTTTTTAATGTTTGAATACATTTTATTGGAAAGAATGAACGCTTTTAATTGGACGATTGCTTCAAAAAGAATTTGAATTTTTAAAGTTTTTATTTAAAAAAAGTTTTAATCATCAGAATTTGATGAAATCAACATGGGACTACAATGGCATCTTACACTTTTAAACAAAAAATTAATTATCAAAATCGGTTCATATTTAGGGAAGTTATGAGTGAACAAGAAATACATACAGGTCGAAATCATAACATCCTCCTTGAAGTCGGTTAAAAATAAGAAAATTTATATTTTCAAAATCAATACGAAAAAAAATGCATTTGGAATAGATTATGGGAAATGCTAAACATTGAAATAGGTATGTCAAATATTCTTATCACAATTTTTTGTTTACCTATCTTAGCAAGAGGTATATAAAATTTTAATCTACTCTAATACGGAAATTGTGTTACAGATATTAACCTTTTAGCAATATCTATTTTCACCTTTTATATTTCACCAAAAAGATTTCGTTTCAAATCGTGCTTTCTTTTCAGGAATAAAATGTTCGGAATGGATTTCAACAAAAGTGATTGAATGGGTACATTTTTGAAATGCCTCATGAGACTTGAAATGTTAAAATATAACACAATTTTATTTTATTTTCAAAGTCATGTATTTAAAAATCGGTAACCATTTAGTTTTTTGAAAAAAAAACGATTTTAATTACAACATAGTTATAAAAATAGGAAAGATAAAATGTCTGTATCCAAGATTATACCAGAGATGAGATTTCCGCTTTTTTGCACACCAGTAAAATCTTAGAGAAAATGCTATATTATTTAATCGGAACATTTATGTGATTTAAGAGACAAACATTTTCTCCATTATTATACTGGTGTCCAAAAAAGCGTAAATCTCATCCCTATTATACAAATTAAATATGTTTTCAAAATACATATGAGAAAAAAAATGTAGTTGGAATAGATTATGAAAAAATGTCATCACTAGTAGAATATTTTTAAAAACCAGTACCGAACGTTATATAGTAAAATGCAATAAAATTTAAAAATTACATGCCAATACCTATTTGAGTTAAAACACGGACAGAACGCCAGATAGACAAACCGACATAAATAAAAAGACGGAGCAAAGTGATGTAGTAATGTAATTCACCGTGATGTGTAATGCTAATCATTCAAAGTTGGAATGTCAAATATTCTTTTTCCATTTCTTTTTATCTGTTCCAACAAGAGATACATAAATTTTCAATCTACTCTAATACGAAAATCGTGTTACAGATATTAACCTTCTAACAACACATCTTTTCACCTTTAAAGTTCAGGGAAAGGATTTCATTTCAAATCATGCTTTCTTTTCAGGAATAAAATGTTCGTAAAGAATTTCAACAAAAGTGATTGAATGGGTACGTATTTGAAATGCCTCGTGCGATTTGAAAAGGTAAAATATAATGCTGTTCTATTTTATTTTCAAAAGCATTTATTATAAAATTGTCGACCATTTAATTCTTTTAAAAAATCATTTTTAAATACAACAGAATTAAGAAAATACAAGAAAGATAAAATGTATTTTCAAAATCAATAAGAGGGACAAAATACATTCGGAACTGATTATGACAAAAGTTAAGTCATATGCACACTTCCAAAAGCTAAGCACGGAGAGAAAAATGCTAATTTCCTGAATCCAATCAGAATTGAAGAGGATGCAAATCGCTGCAGAGGTCGATGGATGTATGCAAATATGGTAGGTAACATATATTGACTGATTGATAAATAATATTTCGCTTTCATGTCAAGAAATATGCGAAAAGAGCAATCTTATAAGAAGCCAGCTTTATGAAGGGTTACAGAAGTTGATTGTAAGTGCTGATAAAAGGTGTTTAAAACTTTCGTACAATTTGTTTTGAAGACATACGTTTTTCTATGACTTGCAGAAGATGAATGGAAGATTCTAAGCACTGGGATGCTGTGAGAAGCCTTGAAGTAGGACAGTCGATCACAGATGTTGCTCTTTTCTTCGGCGTTCATCATTCTGTAATTTCACGTTTATGGGAAAAATTCCAAACCACACAGACAGTCGTCCGAAGATCCGTAGTCGGTCGCCCAATGGTTACAAGCCCCGCGGAAGATCGATATATTTCTATTATAGCCAAGCAGAATCGCAGAGCGACCTCCACACGTGTGACATCTATGGTTACAGCGTCCATTGAAAAGGCGATATCTGCAGCTACTGTACGCCGAAGATTACATATGAGTGGACTGTACGCCCGGGTAGCTCGAGTTTGTGTTCCTCTATCTATCCAATCAAGAGGGGCACGATTAAAGTGCTTCCGGTAACATGTTAAATGGACTGTGTCTGACTGGGGTAATGTCATGTTTACTGATGAATCAAGATTTGCTCTACAGCTACGTGACACGCGTATAAGGATATGGCGTGAACAAGGTAGATCACGCCCCAAAACATCACCGAACATCACGCATTCCGAGGAGGAAGCATTATGGGGTGGGCAGGGATTTCATTAGGACACCTCACCGACCCGCACATCTTTAAACTGAGTTTTGTGACGGCTATCCGGTATCGAGATGAAATCCTAGAACCCATTGTGAGATTGTAGGCTGCAGCAGTTGGCTCTACTTTTGTTTTAATGGACAATAACGCACGTCCCCTTAGAGCTGGCATCGTCGATGACTATCTGGAGAGTGAAGGTATTGCGCGTATGGCGTGGCCAGCATATTCGCCGACCTTAATCCCATTTAAAATCTTTGGGATACTCTCGGCCGTGCTGTATGTTTACGTTTCCCACCTCCAGCCACTCTTATTGAGGTGGAAACCGCTCTACAATAAGAATGGCGATTGCTTAATTCTGCGGTGGTTGACCACCTAATTGAAAGCATGCTCACAAGTTATAAACTTTGTATACAGATGAGGGGGGGGGGGGGTGAATCACATACCCTATTAATGACTTTTTTTTTCATTTTATGCTGTTTATTTTCACTTTATAAATAATTATGTTTAAGTCTCCAGTGTGTCATTATCTGATAATTTATAAAAATTTAATAATGTTTTCATTTCTGTACATAATTATTGATTTTGTTTTATGTATAAATATATATGCTACTTTCCTACCGAATTTTGTGTCAATCAAAGCAGTATTTGTTGATTTTTTTTCTTTGCATTTTACATTTTCGTGCTTAACTTTTGGAAGTGAGTGTAGACAAACCGACATAAACAAAAAGACAGTGCAAAGTGATGTAGTGATGTAATTCATCGTGATGTGTAATGCTAATCAATCAAAGTTGGAACGTCAAATGTTCTTATTGCAATTTTTTTGTTTATCTATTTCAGCAAGATATATACAAAATTTCAATCTACTCTAATACGAAAAACGTGTTACAGATATTACTTTTTAATAACATCTTTTTTCATTTTTTATATTTCAGAGAAAGGATTTCGATTCAAATCATGCTTTCTTTTCATGAATAAAATATTCGTAAAGGATTTCAACAAAAGTGATTAAATGGGTACATATTTGAAATGCCTCGTGAAACTTGAAAAGAGCAAATAGAATGCTGTTCTATTTTATTTTCAAAGGCATTTATTACAAAATCGTCGACCATTTAATTCTTTTAAAAAATCCTTTTTAAATACAACAGAATTAAGAAAATACAAGCAATACAAAACACATTTTCAAAATCAATAAGGGGGAAAATATACATTCGGAATTGATTATGAAAAAAATTTCACCACTAGTAGAAAATTTTTAAAAACCATTACCAAACGTTAAGCAGTAAAATTCAATAAAATTTAAAAATTGCATGTCAATGTATGTGAGAGTTAAAACACGGACAGTAAGCCAAATAGACAAACCGACATAAGCAAAAAAGACAGTACAAAGTGATGTAGTGATGTAATTCATCGTGAAATGTAATGTTATTCAATCAAAGTTGGAATGTCAAATGTTCTTATTGCAATTTGTTTGTTCATCTTTTTCAGCAAGATATATACAAAATTTCAATCCACTCTAATACGAAAATCGTGTTACAGATATTAACCTTCCAACAACATGTCTTTTCACCTTTTATATTTGAGGGAAAGGATTTCGTTTCAAATTATATATATATTTTTTTTTTTTTACGAATAAAATGTTCGAAAAGGATTTCAACAAAAGTTGTTGAGTGGGTACATTTTTAAAATGTCTCATGCGATTTCAAAAGTTCAAATATAATGCTCTTCTATTTTATTTTCAAACCCATTTGTAATAATATCGCTAACCATTTATTTCTTTGAAAGAAGTAATTTTAAATACAACATAGTTAAAAAAACAAGAAAGAAAGCATTATATTTTCAAAATCAATCGGAATAAAAAAAAAATACATTTGGAATAGATTATGGTCCAGTTCTAAACATTCAAAGTTCATATGTCAAATTTGGTTATCCGAATTTTTCATTATCTATTTCAGCAAGAGATATATAAAATTTCTATCTACTTCAATACAAATATCATGTTACAGATATTAACTTTTTAAACATATTTTTTCACCTTTTATATTTCAGAGAAAGGATTTCGTTTCAAATCATGTTTTCTTTTCGCGAATAAAATGTTTGAAAAGTATTTCAACAAAAGTTGTTGAATGGGTACATTTTTGAAATTCCAAAGGCGATTTCAAAAGTTTGAGTATAACGCTGTTCTATTTTATTTTCAAAGGCATTTTAATGCCGTCTCTAAACATTTATTTGTTTGAAAGAAGCGATTTTAAACACAACATAGTTAAAAAAAAAAAAAAGTAAGAAATATAAAAAGTATATTTTCAAAATCAATAAGAGGAAAAAAATACATTTGGAATAGATTATGGTCCAGTGCTAAACATTCAAAGTTTGTATGTCAAATGTTCGTATCTGAATTTTTTGATTATGTATTTCGACAAGAGATGTATAAAATTTCAATCTACTCTATTACGGGAATCGTGTTACATATATTAGTCTTCTAACAACATCTCTTTTCGCCTTTTATATTTCATGGAAAGGGTTTCATTTCAAATCATACTTTCTTTCACGAGTAAAATGTTCGAAAAGGATGTCAACAAAAGTGATTGAATGGATACATTTTTGTAATGCCTCATGCGACTTGAAAAGTTTAAATGTAACGCTGTTCTATTTTATTTTCAAAGTTTTTTGTTATGAAATCGGTAACCATTTAATTATTTGAAAAAGTAATTTAAAAAACAACATAGTTAAAAAATTAAATATGTTTTCAAAATACATTAGAGGAAAAAATGCTTTTGGAACAGATTATGGAAAAACTTTCATCACTAGTAGAATATTGTTAAGAAACCAGTACCGAATAACGTTCAATAACATTCAATACTAAACATTATATAGTAAACCTCAATATGATTTGAAAATTACATGCCAACATTTAATGGATTTAAAACACGGACAGAACGTCAGATGGAGAAAGCAACATAACAAAAAGACAGAACCAAAGTTATGTAAACAAGCGTCAATTATTACACACTTCGAAAAGTAAGAGAGAGAGAATACACTAGAGAACACTAAAAGAGAACACTTAGAGAAAGATGAAGTGTGGTGGCTGGGGATTACGCCAAAAATATAACCCTAAAATAAGCTACATTAGTCCAAATACAAAAAAGCATACTTTTGATTTCGCAAAATTTAAGAAATTATTAAATTACAGAGTTTTAATTCATAATACAATAAAATGCTACATTAGAATGCATAAATATAGGCAGATCATTTTCATTTAGTGAAAAAATGTACGGGTGTTGTCAAAGAATTGGTCCCTATTCCACCGCATTGCTTTGTTTAAGCCGAAAAAAAGCATTTAAAATTGAGCGATAGTGCGCATCATATTGCAAAATGTTTTTACAGCTTACTGCACCTCCATCAATTTTTTTTCTCCGTGATACCAAACATTATATAGTGAATCTTAATAAGAAATAGTCCCACCAGTGGCCGAGAGGTTCTGACCTCTCAACTGGTGGCAGTTGCTGGGTTCGAACCCAATCGCGGCCGTCGGCCTAACCGTTCGGAGTTTTCGTGGTTTTCTTCGAACCTTGGGTAAATACGGGTTAGGTTCCCTTAAAAAGACCCCCACGAACAGCACTACCCCCCCTGGACCTATATCCCTCTAGTAGATAATCGGCCGACACAAAATAAACCAAACCAAACTTAATAAGAAATAAAATTCAGGTGGAATCCGAGTATGTAAGTATACAATAAATCCGAGCATATTTACAAGAATTAGAACACAGACAGACAACTCATAAACATTTATAAGCACTTTTGAACTATTTAGAAAAGTGTTTGAAATACTGGTTTCAGAAAATGTACTCAACCATTTTAACTTGCAGCGTAACAATGGACTAAAAAAGCAAATACCTAGAAAAATATTACACATTACAAACATCTGTTTCAAGCATTTTTTCTCATTATATGTAAACTTCTGTTTGCAATAAAGAAATTCAATTTATAATGCAAATAATGAATATTAATTTTTCTAAAGTGTTTCATAGTTTTCAGAAATAAAATCTCAAAACAGGAAAAAAATTAGGTATTCCACATTCACACATTTAAAATTGAAGTCCTATGAACAAAATACAATACCAGTTTCCTTCGATTAATGCGGTTAATTCATCCCGGAATAATACATCACTAGTCGAAAAAAGAGAGAATGGAAAAGGTGGGCGATACAGGAGTTTTGACTCAGCCTAAAGATCGGCACGAGCCGGTTTGGAGCCGATTCCCATTAACGGAATTCGGGAATAACGGAATTTATACTGTTCATCCATACAAAATGAATACAATAATACACGAGAAAAAATATATTAAATACTTGCACCTGCTAAGAAGGGAGCTATTTTTTTCCTTCTAATGCGATTTCGTCTTAGAATATTTTACTTTTACAATGTAGCATTTTTTAAATTTTTATGTCGCCATTACATGGAATATGGATTAATAATACTAATGATAACTGAAACATTTACATACAACAAAACAAAGGTTCATTAAAAGCATAAATATCGCATCCTACGGATATATGAAGATTATAAATATGAAAAAAAAAGGACTAAAATATTTTTTTTTTTGGTCAGAATTCTTCCGTGAGAGTAAGGACAATAAACATTGATCAAATGTTCTGTAGAAAATATATTAAATACTTGCACCTGCTAAGAAGGGAGCTATTTTTTTCCTTCCAATGCGATTCCGTCTTAGAATATTTTACTTTTACCATGTAGCATTTTTTAAATTTTTATGTCGCCATTACATGGAATATGGATTAATAATACTAATGATAACTGAAACATTTAGATACAACAAAACAAAGGTTCATTAAAAGCATAAATATCGCATCCTACGGATATATGAAGATTATAAATATGAAAAAAAAAGGACTAAAATATTTTTTTTTTTTTTGGTCAGAATTCTTCCGTGAGAGTAAGGACAGTAAACATTGATCAAATGTTCTGTAGAAAATCACTCGGGCCAGGTTCGGGCCAAAATTTTAACTATTTTTCCAGGCTGAGCCGAGCTCGGGCCTTGTTTTTATCCGGGATGGAAAGCTATTTTTTTCTCTGCGGGCAAGGCTGGGCTCAGGCCGAAATTTGAACTTTAATAACTCGCCGGACCAATATTTTTTCGTTCGAACCGGGCCGGGCCGAATTGTTTTTTCTTTGGATTGGGCCGGGCCCGGGCCTGGAAATTTTGGGCTGAGCAAACCTCTAACTCAGCCTTCAATTTTCATGTTTAAAATAATTTCAAAGTTTCACCAATAAGTGGCAACCAAAACTTCTGAAATTCTCAAATACCATAGTTTTTGTTTCATAAAGATAATTGAAACAAGAACAGAAAATCGTTCAGTTTAAAAAGTGCAACATTTTGCATTATCTTCTCAGATAAAATATATCACTGAAATTTAAGTAATTTGATTTAAAGTAATGCAGAAATGTGCAACCTTCATTTCAGACTTAAAAATTATGTTTTAAATTCTGCTAATCATAATCTGTTATCTTAGGAGCTGTGTATATATAACGTTATCATTGTACGGGGAAGGGGAGGACGGGCACATGATATCTAGATACATCTATTAAGGTAGGGGGTGGTTTTTGCTATCGTTATCATGTTTGATCCAACCAAATTTTTCTCTTTCTGTTTGACATGATCTTTTATTAAGATCTGGTTTTGAACAAACTTTCTGGAAGAAAAACAATACCCTCAGAAATTATGTTAACCAATTTTTAATTGTATTGTTATATATAAAAATTAAAATTTATATGTGATGAATAAATGCAATAAAAAAAGCATTTATATTATAAGCATTTGTTATCAACTTCTCTTATCAACATTTTCACTAAAGAAATTGGCATTTCTCTTGAGACATAATGCGGAACATTCAAAGTCGATTTGTCAAATGTTTCTTTTTTTTATCACCTAGTTTGGCAAGAAATATGTTATTTTTCTACTTATTCTAATACATTGGGTCGCGATAAAATTATTGCCGTCCGTTAATTCAAAATTCTCCTAAAAAAGAAAAATAATATTCCATACTGTGCTTTCTATTCATTGCTAACAAATTCTGAAAGAAAATAAAACTTCGAATTCAACGTAACAAATTAAATGGATGCATTTTTAAATGACTCATATACGACTGAATGGGTAAGTCCTAAGACTATTTCATTTTATTTTATTTCTGTGATCTTTTATTTAAAATCGATAAACAGTTTTTCTTTTCGAAGAAGTTGATTCAACCAAAACAGAATTAGGACACAAAAATAGATAATATTTTTTTTAAAGAGAAAATAAATTTTTGAAATTGCAGTTGACCGTTTTAACTCGAAACGCAATAGTACAAACTAAAAAGAAAAAAATACCCAGATCATACATTGCACATTATAGAAGTCCAATTTATGTTACTTCTCCAATTTCTGTTAAACTGTTATTTTTTCCTTTTACGATAAACAATTGAAACAATCAATAATCCAAGATAAAAGTATAGAAATTTGGTACTTTAATTTTAAAGATTTTTACCTCTTTTAAAATTCTTTTTAGGTAGAAAAACGCTTGAAATCACAATTGACAAATTATAAAGGAATTATCCAGACACCACATTTCACATTACATTTATTTATTTTACTAGGGGGCTCTGTCCCATATTAGCCGTTTGTCATGGTTGTATTAATTTGAATTGCCCTGTACAATAAAAATAAACTCCTTACAAAAGATACCAGTTTAAATTTGTCTATTTTAAGCGGCTTCTTGAATTTCTTGTCAATTATTTTTACTCTGAATAAACAGATTCTTCTCTGCGATATACATGATAAACATATAAGTTTGTCGGATTTTCCTTAAAGCACTTTTTCAAGAATCTAGTTTGGTTTTCAATTTAATCTAACACAGGAATTGTGTTAGCATATTATTACCATTCATTATTTCAACATTCTGTGTTCTTTGCTTTTATTTTGGGGGAAACCCTATTTTTTGATATTGTACTTTTTCTTCACAGATAAAATATTCCAAGGGGAAATCAAACTAGAAATTCAACGAATCTGATTGAATGTATGCATTTTTAAAACGCCTCTATTCGACTGAAATCGTAATTTTAAAGATAAACTTCTTTTGTTTTACTATCAAAGATTTTTTGTATAAAATCGATCATTACTTAAACTTTTTTTAAAAGAAATTACAATAATTTTTCAAACGCAAAAATACAATTTTCATAAAATTTCATTCACTTTTGCAAGTCACAATGCAATACATTGCAATTAAAAATGAACAAGCCAAAGTTTATATTTTACAGGAAAAAAATTTTAACTTACTTTTTTAGATTTCTTAAATTCGTAAATGCTTTCTTTTTTATTATTTGGAAAAAAAGTTTTTTTTTTGGTCGAGAATATACCTTTTGATGTCCACATTTTATTTATTTTTTTGTCATTTTTAACTTCTGTGATCATTTAGCTTTTTTACTGTTATTGCGTCTCTCTAGTGGAAACCAGTTTCAAAGATCCCGACCCATGTCCCAAATAGCCGAGTCTCTAGCGTAAGCCAGGTTGAGGGGAAGAGGAGGGGGGATTAAAAATTGAAACTGGACAAATTTTAAAGGAAAATTGATTAACCCTTTGAGGACGAGTGGTCGATATATGTACCACAGAAGATGCTCAAAATCCTTGATTGTCTTCACTAGTAAAACTTTACTGTAAATTTTGTCCTGTTTAATCCGAGCATACGTTATTCAACAAGTCAAAAAAATCCTCTTTAAGAAAGCGGTGATAAAAAATTAAAATTTCTGTTAAAGACGCCCGTCCCGAAGGGATTAAATCAAAGACAGCGTAAAGCGGGATGGGTATGTTCGGGGCTCTGAATCTACGGAATAGCTGCAACTGCGTCGAGCTTATTATTATTATACCATTATCTGACCATTTGCATTAGATAATTTTTAACTTTCTTTTAAATTATGTGCAATTTTTATCGATAAATTCCTTTCTATTAAATAGTTATAGCCGTTTGTAAACGCTATAGGCATTTTGAATTACCCCGTACAATAAAAATAAACTCCTCAACAAAAGATTCAGATTACAATTGTCTATTTTAAACGACTTCTTGAATTTCTTATCAATTATTTTTACTCTGAATAAACAGATTCTTCTCTGCAATATACCTTGATAAACATATAAGTTTGTCGGATTTTCCTTAACGCACTTTTTCGAGAATCTAGTTTGGTTTTCAATTTACTTTAACACGGGAATTGTGTTGGCATACTATTACCATTCATTATTTTAACATTCTGTGTTATTTGCTTTTGTTTTTGGGGATACTCAATTTGTTTGATATTGTATTTTCTCTTCACGGATGAATTATTCCAATGGGAAATCAAACTAGAAATTCAAAGAATCTGATTGAATGTATACATTTTTAAAACGACTCTATTCGATTGAAATCGTAATGTTAAAGATAAACTTCTTTTGTTTTACTTTCTAAGATTTTTGTATAAAATCGATAATTAATCATGCATTTGGGAAAAAAATACGTAACAAAAAAGTAAAACAAAATAAATTACAATAAATTTTCAGACGCGAATTGCATTCACATTTTAAGTCGCAATGCAATACATTGCAATTAGAAGTGAACAATCAAAAGTTTATATTTTATAAGATTTTTTTATTTACTTTTTTAGATTTCTTAGACGCCTTTTTTTATATTTCATAGCAGTAATGAAAATGTTTTAACGAAATTTTTAATTTGGTGTCTTTTTCTATGTAATAGGTACAAATATCACGTGAAATGATGGAGGAGGTTACCACCCGCATCCTAAGTGCAATTTACATCAGTGCTCCATACTTTCTAAACATTTAACATCACGTATTATATCACTGACCTGATTACTGAGTATTTCAATACTCTAGGATGAGTCATCGCATTTCTGATGTGTGAATACGGACATTTTTTTTCTTTTATTTAGAGAACTGTTTTTAGAAAATTCCTTTGAACATAGTTCACAATAAACAGTTTCTGTTTTGAATGAGTTCTAAAATGTCTTTTTAGACTACTTCTTGTAATAAATTCTTTTAAAGCTATTTCACAATTGAAAGGTTGTCCTTTTGTATGAATATGAACATATTTTATTAGAACATCGCATCGAGAAAATCTATTCGAGCTTATTTCACAAGTGAACGGTTTCTCTTTTCGTGTGAGTTTTAAGATGTCTTTTTCAGATTATTATTATTAGAAAATGCTTTTAAACATGCTTCATAAACGATGATTTTTTTTCTTTTGTGGGTGTTTTATCATGTTCTTTACATTAATTTCTCTACTAAATACTTTTAAATATATTTCAAAAGTTAATGGTTTTTTCTTTGTATGAATACGGACATGATTTTTTGGATAACGATTATCAAAGATTTCTTTGGAGGATATTTCACAGGTGAACGATATCTGTAATAACAATTTTTTCTGTGTACTTCATCGATGCAAACAAAGTTGAAGTGTAAAATATATCAAGTGAATATTTTTATTTAGAGGGATGAAAAATAAGAGAAAGAGAAATAATTTTTTTTTCTGATACGTATTTCTAAATTCTTATTTTTCTTAATTTTACTCTCATTCTGTTGTACATTAATAAAAAAAAAGTTAAGAAATTCGAATGTGGACGATTAAAAAATTCTGACTATCACTAAACTCTTTTCCCCCGAAGCCGGTATTTTAAAATATCACTCTTTCTATCCTAATAAAATTATATTGATGAATGCAATCGCAATAGTAATTTTAGGAAAAAATAGGAAATACTTCCCTTGACCATCATTAGATAGCAATAGCAGTTCCGATCAACACAAAATTGTAAAGGAAGTTATTTTTGAGCGTGTGTGCCTCCATTTTGTTATCTGGAATAGTATCTCTTTGCTTTAAAACATCTGAAATTTTAAACGCAATGCTATTTTTTAAGACTTTTTTTAAAATGGATAACCTGACAATATATTATGCCAAAAAAATAATTTTCAATGTGTCTAATTTAAGAAGTACATTAAAATGTACTTCTTAATGTATGAGGTACTTTTGAGTACCATTGGGATTATGGGGAACAGGAAATTTTATTTTAATTTTTTACCTTTGGACTACAGATAATGCTTAGGGATGCGTTATTGCTGGATAGATAGATTTTTCATGCTTGCATTGGAAATTATTGCATGATTTATGCATAATATTGTAGAATAATAAAGGTAAAATTTTATTTTTACCTTTAGAAAGAAAAATGTATTTTTACCAAACAAAATGGAAAATATTACAGAAAAAATAATCTAAAAATGTATTTTAGTATTTTTATGAATTCTTTTGAGTTTCCTATAGCTAAAAAATATCTACTTTTTAAAAAATATATTCATTTTGTCTATTAAAAGTGCAAATCCATATTTTTTACAGAAAAAAAACTGTTTTTTTCTTTAAAGAATTTTTTCTTGTAAAAATTACAAATTTTTAAAAATGTATGGAATTAAATATGTATATACATCGATTTTGTCTATTAAAATTACAAAATTTATATTTTTGCAGAAAAAAAGTTTTTTTTCTTCTTTAAAACAGTTTTTTCCTATAAAAATTACTTTTTTTCTGTAATGCATAATTTAAAAAAGAGTAAAATTTCGAATAAAAACCTGTTAAAAGTTTTGTTTAATTAGCTTTTTACTCAATAAAAATAGGAACAAAAATTCGGATTTAGTATAGTTAGACAACTTGTAATTTTCATTTAATAAATCAATTACAACTACGATTTCAAATTTAAAAAAAAATTCTTTCTTGCAAACTGATCTACGTTCTCATAAAAATAGTCTCGTCTATATTATAAAGGCCAAACGTATCTATGTGTAACGCATACGTTATTTTGAGAATGCCAACACTTATCCATGTAATTTCAGTTTTGCAATTTTCGCTACTGCAAATTTTACACTTCTAAACTTCGCACATTTTAAATTTTTATATCATCTTTTAGGAAAAAAATTTACTTTTAAATGCAATTTATTTGAAAGCTGTATCTCAATTTATTTTAAAGATATTAATTTTTTCATTAGTTTTTAGTACCAATTTTGTAACTGTGGCAACAGAATCGCTCCATTTTCTCTTAAAATTGAAAAAAAAAATTAAAATGCGTATCTCAAATATATCGTCTGTCAAAATCCGATAAATTTCAGTTTTATTTCGTTTTTATTCATCATGATCAAATTAAAATACCATTTTTTAAACATGGTGAATACAGATATGAGAATAAATTTTGAGAAGATGAAAATGATGACGGGTTTAGAATTTCACGTAAAATTTTATGATAGTATCAATTTGGAATGAACTTTTTTTTATTCCCATTTATACCAAACATAAGAGCCTCAATTAATAACTTCATCATAATAACTGATCTTTATTATATTTTACTGATTACATATGCGATTAAAGTTTAATTTTAATAATTTGGACAACTGAGTTTTATAGAAATAGTATTTTGCTAATTTTAGCTTAAAATAACATTTGTTTGAGAATTATACTGACCAATATAAGATACATTTTTTACTGTAACTAATTTTGTAGATTTATTATTAATCAATGAAACAGTTCCTTCTTAAACATTTTCTTTCATGAAATTTCGACGGGTTCCACCTCGTTTTTATAAAGGTTACTGTTCCATGTAGGCAGACGATACCGTGCTAACTATAATTAAAATCTCAGTGTCCAGAAAGTGAAAAGAAGTGAAGTGTTTTTTATATTATTATTCTAAAGTTGTGTTTGAAAAATGTGCAGACGATAATGCAGCAGTGAGCTGCGAGTGAGTGTTATTCTTTTAATAAAGTGTTTTTTAATATAATCAGTGCCTATGGAATAATTTGTGTAATGTGTGCATTTAATTTTACATGGTCCGACGTTCCGGGAGGTGAAATTAATTATTTATTTGAGTGAATAATCTTCGAATTAACTATGTGCTGATGTTATGTTAAGAGTTCTATTAAAGATCTGTCAACGTTCAACATGAGAGTCTTCGAATAATATTCTGCTTAAATTAGTGAAGTGTTGTGCTCAAATAATGGAAGTGATGTGTTTAAGAAGATATTGTTTTAAGAGTTAATGAATATTTTGACCAAAAATGTTTTTGATACCGATCGCTGGAAATATTTTTTTTTTTTTTTTTTGGAACTATGCTTTTTGGAAGCAGTCAGAAGTTTAGATGCTGCTCTTCATATTTCGTGAAAATTTTCTTTGAAACGACTTTGCCAATTAAAATTAAAGAAGTCATATGTTGGTTAAATCTGAAGATGAACTGTTTAAATTATTGTGTGATTAAGATATGGACAAATAAGTTGGCTTTTTGTATATTCAGTGGACTTTTTGCATATTGAGAGAATACAGTTTTCAGTCTGTTTTCGTGGGATATGATAAGAGGAACTGTGCTGATTTTTTAAAAAAGTTTATCGCCTCCAGAGAGACAGTGCTGGTTTTATTTTATTAGTGTGAAGAACGACGATAAGACCTGAGTATGGTCTGCGTCCCAAACATTGGAGTTTATGCATTTTTGTCGTGAATGTCATGGCGCAGCAAGTGAAGTGTGTGGACAGTATGAAAGTTTGATTGCCCTGAATGCTCACAAGAACCTTTCAGCTTTGTTTTTCTTGAACTGTGCTATACATAGCCTATGACGACTTTGCCCAGTTGGACTTTTTGCTGTGATGCCTTATGGTGCCAAAAAGGACTTCATCCTGATGAGTTTGTTTCGATCATGAACTGTGATCTACAGTGCTTGAAATGAGTTTATGAATGAGCTTTTGTTCCAAGGAATCATGGACTTAGTTGTGACAGACTGTATCCTGCATACCTTCAAGAGCTCTGATAAACTGGGAATCTACTTGGCCATGACATTTTTGCATATTTTCTCGACAGAACTACCGGTTCTGGTACTTTGTGTGATGGAGGACTTCTGCAGTAAAAGTGAAAATTTTAAAATTCTTTTTATTGAAAATGAAATGATTTTCTTTAGTTTAACTAAAAATAATTAAATGGATAAATTTTTAAGTAGTTTATGTGAAAAATATTATATAGAGATATTTATTAAAAATGAAGTGTTAAAACCTTAATAGTTTTGCTATATTTTTAAATTTAAACTGTTAAATTTAATTTTGAAGTTTAAGTATAATGAAGTTAAAAATTGGTACATCTATCTATATATATATATTTTTTTTAATTAACAGGCCTGCATTTGAGGATTTTTGAAAAATATAAGATTTGAGAGTATATTTGAACTTTAATAAAGTGTGTAATGTTTTAATAGACTCTTTTATATATTTAAAATTTTTAATAAATTTAAAGTTTTTAAAAAACTTATAAGGTGCTTAAATGGTAGGAAATCAGTTTTTGGTGCTGTCTACGGGCGGAGATTTATGAATTATTAATGAAAGTTTATAGATATTTTTGAGTAATTTAATATTTTAAATTTTGTTTTATGACATGGCTCCAGAGGTTTACTTGATCTTGCTGATTTCCTGGAGTTTATGTCCTATTCTTTTTAGTTTAAAAGTTTGGTATTTTTTTATATATATAATATTAAAGTTTAGCATATTATGTTTTAAAAAATCAAATATATTTTTTTCAGTATGAGAGGTTTCTTGATTATTAGTGTTAGATTTAGGGAAACATGATCTCACGAAAATTGTGGCATATTAAGTACAGAATATTCTAAATAAATTTGAATTTTTATTTACTGGATGAATTTTATTATTTACTTTACACCAGTCATTGATTTAGTACATATAATCTATAATCGGAGATAAATATTTTTTTTTCTGAGTTGTCATAAAAATATTAATTTTTGCAATATGTTTTACAGATTCTTTTTTTTTTTTTTGAGTTTTAGAGTTTATTTAAAGTTTTAGAGTTGTTTTAGAGTTTAAGAGTTAATTTAGAGTTTTAGAGTTGATTTAGTGTTTTAGAGTTGATTTAGAGTTTTAGAGTTGAGTTAGAGTTTTAGAGTTGAGTTAGAGTGTTAGAGTTGATTTAGAGTTTTAGAGTTTATTTAGAGTTTTAGAGTTGGTTTAAAGTTTAAGAGTTGTTTGAGAGTTGATTTAAAGTTTGAGAGTTGTTTAGAGTTGATTTAGAGTTCAAGAGTTGATTTAGAGTTCAAGAGTTGATTTAGTTTTAGAGTTGAGTTAGAGTTTTAGAGTTGATTTAGAGTGTTAGAGTTGATTTAGAGTTTTAGAGTTGATTTAGTTTTGGAGTTGAGTTAGAGTTTTAGAGTTGAGTTAGAGTGTTAGAGTTGATTTAGAGTTTTAGAGTTGAGTTGGAGTTTTAGAGTTGATTTAGAGTTTTAGAGTTGATTTAGAGTTTTAGAGTTGATGTAGAGTTTGAGAGTTGATTTAGAGTTTTAGAGTTGATTTAGAGTTTTAGAGTTGATGTAGAGTTTGAGAGTTGATTTAGAGTTTGAGAGTTGATTTAGAGTTTGAGAGTTGATTTAGAATTTTAGAGTTGATTTAGAGTTTAACAGATGGTTTAGAGTTTTAGAGTTGATTTAGAGTTTTAGAGTTGGTTTAGAGTTTTAGAGTTGATTTAGAGTTTTAGAGTTGATTTAGAGTTTAAGAGATGGTTTAGAGTTTTAGAGTTGATTTAGAGTTTTAGCGTTGATTTAGAGTTTGAGATGATTTAGAGTTTTAGAGTTGATTTAGAGTTTAAGAGTTGATTTAGAGTTTTAGAGTTGTTTCAGAGTTTTAGAGTCATGGAAGAGATCCACCATTTTAAGTGTTAGGATTTTTTGCAGTTGTTTAGTGTCATGTCTGCTCAGTGCTAATTTGAGAAATAATTTTTAAAGTTGACTTTTGTTAATTGGAAGTTGAAAGTTGATCATGTGTAAGGCTAAAAATTCAACTCTTTTGATGCTAAGGAGTCTTTGAAGATCGGATCCATTTTTTGATTGAGTTGATGGATCTTTTTGCGGATATTTTTTTTTGTATTGAGTTTAAGCAATTGTGAAATGTTGAAATAGATATGGAAATAAATTAATAAAGTTTTTGTTATATTAATGTAATAGAACAGATTTAAATCTTTTGTGTTAGATTCAACTGGAGGATTGCATTTTTTTTTTGAAGTTGTTAGAATTGTCTCCTGAATGTGGAAGGAACGTCTTTCAGCTGGCTTGTCAAGTTTCTAAATGTGTTAGACTTAGTCAGATAAAACTCAAACTCCAGTGAATATAAGAGCAATAGTTTGATGGAACCATGTTGTAGTGTAAGAGCGAATGAACCCTATGGGCTAAACTTGGTTTAGTTGGAGGTGTTTAGTATGTGATGGACTCTCATGGAATTGCTTGTTTTCAATTCTTGGGCTGAATTTTTGGATATTTAATGAGATTTTTTGGAATGAAAATTTTTGTTTTGAAAACTGATGTTAAATTTGCTAAATGTTTCTGTGTTTAGTGGAGGGGAATTGATTTTCAGATGTAAACTTTGCTCCTCGCTGAGTGACAGAAACAATCATGTGATAGTATATTCAGTCAGCTGTATAAGTTTTAGGGCTTGTGAGGAGAGTCTAATTTTTGTGAAAGTGTTTTTGTACTGGTGGACTATTTCTCGACAATAAGGACTTTCCATGGTCTTGGTGTCAACATTGGTTGATCTGTTAAAATATGTTAAGTATGGAAACAATAGTTTATTATTTGAAGTTTTTTTGTGATTGTATGAATTCAAGTAATCTGTATCCGTGCTACAACTCTTGCCTATGTGATTTTGTGTTTTTCGAGAGAGTGAGGTATGAAGACCTAGGGCCCCAGGCAAATTGGGAGAGAGTGAAAGGGTAGCCGGATGTACACGGCGCTGAAAGTTGTATGAATGTTATGTACCAATTTAATTATATGTGTCCTCCGGATTCTTAGAAGCTGTTGTAGCTGAAACTTTGTTTTTATTGGAAATTGGCTGCTGTGAAGGATAGGATTATTTTTGAGAATGGAGTCATGTGTTGATGCCAGACCGGGAAGTTTGTATGTTGTAAAAATGAGATTTGGTTACCTTTGAATTTAATAATGAAGTTCCACTATTCTTAAATTTTATAATTAAATATTAAAGATTTTTGATCCTTTTATTCAATATGTGAAAATAATACTTTTATATTGTTTAAAACAGTTAATTGTGTAAGATATATTATTAATGTATATGATAATTGAAATTTCTTCCTATTATGGACTTTGAAGATTGTTTAATGAATATTACAATATTGAAAAAGTTTAATAAGCGTAAAATATTGACATGCTGTGTTCTTGTTGAAATATATGTAGTGTTTTTTCAAGTGTGTATAAGGTATATAAAAGCAGTATATATCAATATTTTTGAATATGTTTTAAAGCTTAGGAGCCAGATCGAGTGGATCTTGTTGGTATGAGAGTAATTTTAAGTGACTACCTGCCTGGTAAAAGTTGTTTTATGTGTGTGTAAATATTATATAAAAGTTTTTATTTTGTGTATAAATATGTTTGAATATTTTGGGTGTTGGGATGAGCTGGAACTTTGGCTAATTTTTATTGTTTATTTCCGGTTATTGTGTCTTCTTTAAAGATTTATTAATATATTTGGAGTTAGTGAACAGGTGATTAAGTGCTGTTAAGATAATGGTCCTTTTAAGATGTTATCCTTTTTTGTTCTAAATATGGACATCGTCAGGATGCACTAGTGTGTTAGGCTATCTTTAAGAGGATTAAAACTATAGTGGTGTATTTTAATATTCTTGTTGTCGCCTCTCCTTTTTAGATAAAAGTGTTAAGAGGGGGGTTTTGATAGGATTTAACATTAGTAGGATACTAGCAGTTCTTATCACTTTTATCTCCTTTCTAATATTTCTGTTTAGCACTAAAGTTTAAATGATATTTAAAGCAAAGGCTATAAAGTTTATTTATCAATTGTTAAAAAATTAAATTTAAAGTTAAAGTTCTATTTAATTTAATCAATAATTGAAATTAATTGTAAGATTTGGTAAGTGGAGAATTGAAAAGCATAATGTAAAAATAGGAGATCTAGTGTTGTTAGTAGAGGAAAATACACCAAACAATAAGTGGCCATTAGGCAGAATAATTGAAGTATATTACGGTAATGATGAGAAATTTCGCGTAGTTCAGGTAAAAACTCAGAATGGAATTTTTAAAAGATCGATTAGTAAAATATGTGTTTTACCTATGCCTGAAACCCATAGTACTTAAAAAAAAAGATAAAAGATAAATATATATATGTGTGTGAGTGTTATATTGTTTTTTCTTTCAATTTTTATATTTGAGTAAACATATATAGTGACCTTTTGTATTTATTTGTGTAATTAGTGTACTTGGTAAAAAAAAGAGTTATTATTGAATGTGAAACATGTCAATGGGGGCCAGTATGTTCCATGTAGGCAGACGATACCGTGCTACCTATAATTAAAATCTCAGTGTCCAGAAAGTGAAAAGAAGTGAAGTGTTTTTTATATTATTATTCTAAAGTTGTGTTTGAAAAATGTGCAGACGATAATGCAGCAGTGAGCTGCGAGTGAGTGTTATTCTTTTAATAAAGTGTTTTTTAATATAATCAGTGCCTATGGAATAATTTGTGTAATGTGTGCATTTAATTTTACAGTTACTTTATGTAATTTCTCGCATTTCAACTATAGAACTCTCTTTTGTGTTAAAAGAATAAAATTTGGCCTGTTATGTGAAATGAAAACAGAAAACATTGGTTTGTCAAATACACTTTGGCTAGATTTTCATTCTTTAGCAGTATTTGTGGCGCAGCATGTCCCAATGGGGACCTTGCGCCATAAAACTCAATTCAACCAACTTTAGCAGTATTTTTAATGATCAAATTTAGGATAAAAATACTGGATTTAAATTTACTCGAATATAAGAATCCTCTTAGTATTATTACCCTTCTAACATATTTCTTATTTTCCCGTTTATTTTTAGAGAAAGGAATTTCTACTATTTTTTCTTACTTATTAATTTATTTTTGACAGCTCGCCTCTTTATTAGGTGTAGGACCCTCTCCGCACGAGCTACCGGACCCACTCTAATGGGACAGCCTACGGAGCCAGTTCTCCTCTGTGGGGTACGGTAGAAAGGCAGGATCTTGTATCTATTTGCAACGCTCTCGTCTGCCTTGCTTTTCGGCGCATAATTGTCCTTTCAGCGGTACAACTTAGCTTTTCGGCCATTCACTGATCTTTTCATTTCCCACAAAATTGACGCCGCTTTCAGCTAAGTTCAGTACCACCGTTTAGGCTCAAAAACACCCAGCCCCATTTCGTCTGGTATGATGAATACAAGGTGTGCGGCAAAAAATCACACAGTTAACCCAGTGTGCAATAAACCACAAATATTACCAACAAAGCACTTAATGTAAATAGCCGAACCGGGTACTTTTCTTAGTGGTTCATCACTTTGCTAGCTACTATTCCGTCATGTACTCTAATGGCACCTGGTGCATGTGAAATCCATCGTGGGTGCAAAGTCCTCCAAGTTACCTGTGATTTATACTTCTGGAGGGGCCTTGCCAGGTGAAGGACTCGTCATCTGATCAAGGTTCTAAGACAAACTTGAGTGGCCATTTGCAGTTCAAACAGCAGGATGTAACGTTAAGTAACAAGCAAAACAAAGTATGCTCAAACGAGAAACAAGTACTGCAGAAATGATAGTATGTGAAGCAAAGAAATCAGGTTTATTGCCGCTACGTGGCAATTAGGCGGTCAACCGCCCCAATACCAGGTATCTAACCCGTTAAGCTGAGATAACTCAGCAGCTAGGAGCCTTGTCATCGGTTAGAAAGAAAGGAAGAAAGAGAAAGGAATTTCACTTCAAATTATATATTTTTCTACAGATAACACTTTCAGATATAGGATCTAACTTGGAATTCAACAAAACTGATTGAATTTATACATTTTTAACATACCTTATATTCTTGAAAAGGCAAATTATTTTCTTTTCGAAGAAACTTTTATAAAATCGATAAATGTGTATTTCTTCAATGGACTTTTTTTTGGCACCCTTTTAAAAAAAAAATAAATGAATTTCGAATAAAAGCCTCCCAAAAATTTTGATCAAAAAGTTTTTTTTAATGAAAAAATGAACAAAATTCCGGATATAGATCAGTTAGGTAAACTGTATTTTTCACTGAATAAATCAATTAAAACCCTGATTTCAAATAAATAAATTCTTTCTTGCAAACTGCTTTACGTTCTTATAAAAAGTGCCATTTTTATAAAGGCTGATTTATGTAATTTCTCGAATTTCAACAAAAGAACTGCGTTTTATATTAAAGGAATAAAGTTAGATCTGTGATGTGGAATGTATACAAAAAACATTTGTTTTTCAAATACACTTTAGCTAGATTTTCATTCTTTAGCAGGATTTTCAATGATCAAATTTAGCAAGTAATATTGGATTTCAATTTACTCGAATAAAAGAATCCTCTTAGTGTTCTACAGCCTTCCCTTCTAGCAACTTTCTTAATCCCTCGTTTATTTTTAGGGAAAGGAATTCCACTTCAAATGATATATTTTTCCACAGATAACACTTTCAAAAATAGGATATAACTTGAAATTCAACAAAACTGATTGAATTTATGCATTTTTTAAATACCTCGTATACTTGAACAGTCAAGTTATTTCCTTTTCCAAGAAATTTTTATAAAATCGATAAAAACGTATTTCTTCAATGGACCTTTTTTTGCATAGTTTTTTTATTAATGAATTTTGAATAAAAGCTTATTGAAAGTTTTATTCATGTTTTTAAATAAAAATATTTCAAAATATCCGGATTTAGACCAGTTAAATAAACTGTATTTTTCACTGAAAGATCGATATAACCCTGATTTCAAATAAAAAAATTATTTCTTGCTAACTGCTTTACGTTCTTATAAAAAAAGTCCCATTTTTATAAAGACTAATTTATGTGATTTCTCGAATTTCAAGTAGAGAACTCTCTTTTGTGTTAAAGGAATAAAATTTGGCCTGTTATGTGAAATGTAAACAGAAAACATTGGTTTGCCAAATGCACTTTAGCTAGATTTTCATTCTTTAACAGGATTTTCACTGATCAAATTTAGCAAGTAATATTGGATTTCAATTTACTCGAATATAAGAATCCTCTTAGTGTTATTACCTTTCTAGCAACTTTCTTATTTCCCCGTTTATTTTTGGAGAAAGGAATTTCACTTCAAATTATATATTTTTCCACAGATAACGCTTTCAGAAATAGGATCTAAGTTGGAATTCAACAAAACTGATTGAATTTATACATTTTTAAAATACCTCGTATATTTGAAAAGGCAAATTATTTCCTTTTCCGAGAAATTTTTTTAAAATCAATAAAAACGTATTTCTTCAGTGGACTTTTTTTTTTTTTTTTTTGAGATACTAAAGAAATTAGAGATGATATTAAAGAAAGACATAAATGAACCTAATGTAAACTCCATAATGTAGTAAAGGGAAGAAAATATTAACCAAACGATAATGAATTTTATGAGATAGACAGCTTAACAAAAAAATTTAATCATATGCCACGAATAAATTATGCGCACTTTATAAAATAGTAAAAATGTATCTAAAACTGCACGTTTTTAATTACCGTCTTGCGAAGACTAATAGTTTTGGATAATCGATATACATATAAATATATGGACTTTTCTCTTTTTCACAACTGCTTATGTAATATGTATGCATTTTTTACTTTTTTACTCTGTATATTTTGAAGGTACGTTTAAGTACTGTGACACCTTCCTGTGCGACCACCTCCATTAAAAAAAAAACCACGTCCCTGAATGACCATTTTTCATGGAACGAAATTTATTTCTATACACCCAGAAAAGGGAACTGATTAAAACTACTAAACATGTTTTGTTGAATACACTTTGGTTGTTTTAAGCGAATTTTTTAGTTAAAGTTAAAAAACTGTTTTGTTTCTCAGGCAAAACGATATTATTATCACGCTTATGAAATTTTAAGAAAATTTCATCAATTTTATTTACGTCTTTCCAAAGTCTTGTATTTTCAATCTGTAATTCCAACAAAATTTTGTTGTTTTTAAAAAATTTAAATTAGTGTGCAGTAGCCATAACTCTCTCACGTAATTTTGTTTAATCGACTTATACAGGTATAAGGGATTAACATAATTTTTGGATAGTAAAACTTTTCAAATTGAGACGGATTAATGACGTTATTATTACATTATTATGCATTTCGAATGAAAATTGTGGACGGAAAATTGAAAAAAAATCAACAACATTTTTTTTATTATTCAAACAAGATTTTCATTGACCCATATTTAAACGAAAAGATTTGTTGGACCAAACAGATTTTTATTCATTCGATCAAACTTTTTTCTGAGTGTAGGCTCTGACCGATTGAATTTATGCATTTTAAAATACTTCATACACTTGAAAAGGCAAATTATTTCGTTTTCCAAGAAATTTTTATAAAATCGAAAAACACGTATTTCTTCAATGGACTTTTTTGTTTTTTGAGACACTAAAGGAAGCCGAGACACTATTAAAGAAAGACATAAAGTAAGCTAATGTAAAATCTATAATGCAGTAAATTGTAGCTAATAATATCCAAACGATCATAAAGTTTGAATGCCTAATAGGAACTGCTGAGATATGTAAACCATGTCTGTAGAGCATACCTTCACTGCCTAAAACCTTTATTAAGGCGCAATACCAGTCACAGAAAAAGATATATTATGATAATGTAAAATCTATGACAGCGTTCTTTTCAAATATCTCGCTCAAATTTTAATGTTTTACATGATTTGTTTTGCATAAGATAGCTGAGGACGATCCACAACCGGCCTAGTTTTTATTTTTTCTATTTTAATTTCATATATTTTTTAAAAAATTACTTTAATTTTCAAAACCGGTTTAAACCGGTTCTGAAATTGAAACTATCGTAATATAAAAAATGTACAAGCAAAATCGAAAAAGTAAAAATTAGGCCGGTTGTAGATCGTCCTCAGCTATCCTATGCAAAAAAAATCATGTAAAAATATTAAAATTTGAGCGAGATATTTGAAAAGAACGCTCCCATAAACTTTACATTATCATCCGGGTCTTTTTCAGTGACTATTATGGAGGGTTAAGGTCTTAAAAATACAATAATCAGCCGTAAGAAAAAAAAATACACGACAATCTCAGACCGCTGGGGCACAGACTACCCACTTGCGACAGAGAACTGGTGATAAAAATTAGTTGTTAAGATGGTTGTTGAATCGCCCGCTGGGGCACTTGACCCCTCGCGACAGGTAGCGAGTGAAATAGAGTACATATAAAAACGCGGAGCACTCTTCACCTCGTACAATATGACAGATAGAAAGACAGCTACGAGGTTAGGATGGAAACATTCGTTAGATACTTATAAATATTTTTTAGTTTGGCCAGCAATACTAGCCTCGATAATATCCTTTGTAGCCATAATTGTGGAGGTGGGGAGGAGATATTTAAGGTGCCAGGCTTCAGTCAGGGTACAGTGATAGAGAGCTGTTGTGGGATTTCTACTTTCACAGAGCTGTGATGAGGTACTGTGGAATTTTTTAAAGATAATATTTAAAAGCCCATTGATAGTGAAGATTTAGATTAGTTAGACATTCTACATTTTTGACTAAATAAATCGATTACAATGCCGATTTCAAATAAAATTTCTTTCTTGCAAACTATTCTGCGTTCTCATAAAAATTGTCCCATTTTTTATAAAGACTATTTCATGTAATGTCTCGAATTTCTTATAGCGAACTCCCTTTTGTGTTAAAAGGAAAAAATCTGTCCTATCATATAAAATGTAAGTAGAAAACATTGGTTTGTCAAATACACTATAGCTAGATTTTCATTCTTTAGCAGGATTTTCAATGATCAAATTTAGCAAGTAATATTGGTTTTCAATTTACTCGAATACAAGAATCCTGTTAATGTTATTACCCTTCTAGCAACTTTCTTATTTCTCCGTTTATCTTTAGAGAAAGAAATTTCACTTCAAATTATATATTTTTCCACAGATTTTCCATGCTTTTAGAAATAAGATCTAACTTGGAATTCTAGAAAACTGATTGAATTTATATATTTTTAAAGCACCTTGTAAACTTGAAAAAGAAAATAATTTCTTTTTCCAAAAAGCTTTTATAAAATCGATAAAACAGTATTCTTTCAATAGACTTTTTGTTTAGATGCTAAAGGAAGTAGAGATGCCACTAAAGAAAGACATAAACTAAGCTAATGTAAAATCCAAAATGTATCAAAGTGAAGAAAATATAATCCAAATATTCATGAATTTTATAAGAAAAGTAGCATAAAAAATTATCATATGCTACGAATAAACTATGCTCACTTTGTAAAATTGCAAAAATCTACCTAAAACTGCTCGTTTTTAATTAAATTATTACGAAGACTAATAGTTTTTGGGTATCAATACACATACAAATAAATGGACTTTTATCTTTGTCACAATTGCTTCTGTAATATGAATACATTCATTTTTTTTCTTTTACTCTTTATATTTTGATGGTACTGTTAACCCGGGAGAACACGCGCTTACCTAGGGTAGAAATGGTTTTAACTTTGTCACCAATAAAATCAAATTATAACCGTCATTTTATTTAGGCGGAGACAATTCTTACAAATTTTGCGATAGAATAAGTTGAAGATTACTTTTAAACTATAAGTGGTTACAATTGCAAAAATCATACGCACTCCGGGTCAAAAAGACCCGGCGCGTGCACTCCTGGGTTAAATACTGTGAAACTTTCCTATGCGGACACCTCTATTAAACGACCACCTCCCTGAACGATCATTTTTTTTCTTGGAACGAAATTTATTCCTATAGGCTCAATATTAATTTTACCTCCATTCAGAAACCATTCCAGTTAAACTCCCTCCATGAGTGACGAATTTTTTTTTCAATAAGATAAAACAAATTCCTTTTTTTTTCTGCGATGTTTGAAGATAGTTTTATTAAAAAAGATTATTCTGGAAAAAATGGTATTCATCGGATATCTAAACTAAGTTTACTTATTTATTTATTTATTTATTTTTTCTAGATCACTATTAACTTTTTAATCTTTTTCGTGCTTTTTAGGCAACGTGTTTAACTCTTATGATGAATTAAAATGATGGTCAATAAACTCTTCTGCCCTTTTCTGATAGGAAACTCTCAACGAAATAGATAAAGTAATGGAATCGTGATTATTCACCTTGTAGTTTTCATTGAATAAATTGCACTTCTGATTTCAGATACAAAAATTCTTTTTTGTAAACTGCTCTACGATCTCATAAAAATTGTTCTATTTTTATAAAGGCTACTTTATGTAATATCTCGTATTTCAAAAGTGATTTCCTTTTTCTGTTAAAGGAATTAAATTTGGCCTGTGATGTGAAATGTAAACAGAAAATATCGGATTGTCAAATATAATTTTGTTAGATTTTCATTCTTCAGCAGGATTTTAACAGATTAAATTTAACAAGTGGGTCATTCCATGTCAAATGAGCAAAAATGTAAAAAAAGCCGTGGCTGTATAGAATCCGATTTTAATAAAATTTGAGATACATGTTCATTTCATATTCAAATGTATGTCTGCACAATATTTTGACGAAAAATAAATTATTTTATCAATTTTGGACATTTAAAAAACTTGTGATATAGAATGGATTGCGGATAATCGTCGAAAGTTGCAAGTTTCATGTTCTATATCTTGTAAACTATTTAACAAAAATGAAGTTTTTTTATAATATTGAAATCTCTGGAAATCAATCTTTATATTTATTGATTAAAAATAATCTGGTAATACCATAACAAATCATAAATTGGTTGTAAATATTGAAATTTCGTAAATTTTTTAAAAATTTTAAACGCTATAAAAATTAAAGGATTTAAGAAACATCTTTGAAATTCATGCAAGATGTAGTATTATATATGAAGATCGAATTCTCCAATAATTCTGCGCAAGTTTCAAAGTTGTTATTTATTTCCTTCATCTTAAAAAAAACTTAGAAACTTTTAAAAAAAATGACAAAATCACAATTATTCCTCTTATTTAACCTAAAAAAATAATTAAAGGACAGCTCCGACATCAACAATATTGCACATATATAAGAATCAATAAGTCCATGACACACTAAAAAAGTTTCAATACTGCCTTTTTAATTTCTAACATAACAAAAGTGGGTTCAAAAACTAATATTCGATACATTCTAAAGACAATCTTTCTTTGAAAACACGCGCTTTTTTTAAACTTTCTTGTTAAAAATAGACGTGTGCTGCCATCTATGATTTTAAGATTAAAATACAGTTATTTTATGAAGAAAATCGTTTTTCTTCTACACAAATTAAAAACATTCTTGAGGCAAAAATAAACTGAAAGCAAGAATAAAACTCCGTATACTTAAAATATACACTTTTATGTGTAATATCAAAGAGTCTAAAACTTTTAAAAGCTTTTATTCGTCTGCAAAAAATGAAAAAAATTTTGACTTTTTAATCAGCAGTTTTCACTATTTATTTTTTTTTCTCATAAAGGAATGAAAAAGGCAAGAATTAAATTATAGATGTATTAAATATATTCAATTAGCTATAATGGCAAAAAAATTTGAATTTGGAAAAAGTGTCCTTCATTTTAAAACATATAACTGAAATATTTTACTTTTTCCACGATTTTTTTTATTATTTATTTATTTTTAAATTATAAAATAAAAATACAATTACTAAATTATGCTAATCTGTTACTTATAGTTCATTCTTAAGTGTAAATAATTTTTATTACAATCTTTCCATTTCTACGGAAAATAATCAAACTTGAAATTTCAAGCATGTACACAAGATTTTGATTTCGTCTCAACTTTAATGTAAATTTTTTTACTGAAATAAACTAGTCTGAACTCTACTACTTTGCGTTTTTTCGTAAATGATTGTGATCTACTTATATGATGATTTTCAATAAAATATGTGACATGTCAGCCACACCTGATTTGCTCATTTGGTGTGGAATTACCCAAGTAATACTGGATTTCAATTTATTCGAATACAGGAGTCGTGTTAGTGTTATTACTCTTCTAGCAACTTTCTTATTCCCCCATTTTTTTTTTAGAGAAAGGAATTTCACTTCAAATTATATATTTTTCCACAGATAACGCTTTCAGAAATAAGATCTAACTTGTAATTCAACAAAACTGATTGAATTTGTACATTTTTAAAACGTCTCGTATATTTGAAAAGGCAAATCATTTCCTTTTCCAAGAATCTTTTATAAAATAGATAAACGCCTATTTCTTCAATGAACTTTTTTTGAGATACTAAAAGAAGTAAAGACATTATTTAAGAAAGATATAAAGTAAGCTAATGTAAAATTTATAATGCAGTAAATTGAATAAAATATTATCCAAATCATAACGAAGTTTGAATGCCTAAGAAGGACTGCTAACACATCCAAGCCATGTCTGTAGAGCATAATGTCCCTTCCTGTTGCCTTTATTAAGGGCTTTTTCAGTAGGCTTTTTAAATGAATAAATTTAGAATAAAAGTCTATTGAATGCTTTTTTAAATAGCTTTTATTGATATATATATGAACAAAAATCCTCATTTAGATTAGTTAGACATTTTGTATTTTTCACTGAATAAATCGATTAAAACTCTGATTTCATATACAAAAATTCTTACTTGCAAACTGCTCTACCACCTCTTAGAAACTCCCCATTTTTATAAAGGCTACTTTATTTAATTTCTCGCATTTCAACTAGAGAACTACCTTTTGTGTTAAAGGAATAAAATTTTTCCTGTTATGTGAAATGTAAACATAAAACAATGGTTTGTCAAATACACTTTAGTTAGATTTTCATTTTTTAGCTGGATTTTCTATGATCAAATTTAGCAAGTAATATTGGATTTCAATTTACTCGAATACAGGAATCCTGTTAGTATTATTACCCTTCCAGCAACTTTCTTATTTCCCGTTTATTTTTAGAGAAAGGAATTTCACTTCAAATTATATATTTTTCCACATATAACGCTTTGAGAAGTAAGATCTAACGTCGAATTCAACAAAACTGATTGAATTTGTACATTTTTAAAGCACCTCGTATGTTTGAAAAGGCAAATTATTTCCTTTTCCAAGAAACTTTTATAGAATCGATAAAAACCTTTTAATGCAATAAAGTGAAAAAAATATTATCCAAATAATCATGTAGTTTATGAGATAGACAACATAACAAAAATATGTGTCATATGCCACGCGAATAAATTATGCTCACTTTATAAAATTGTGTATATCCAAAACTGCAAGTTTTTAGAGTTTCGTTCATCTGACGAAACCTTATTCGTCTCTGTCTTCTGTCTGTCTGTTTGTCACAGATTACGTACACAAAAACTGTATAAGTCAAATTTTGTGTATTTATAGCTGAATATCTTGGGTGGCATGACAAATCGTAAAATTTTGAAAAAGTCTGTCATTTTAATTAAATAAATTTTATTAATGTCATTTTTTTTCAATTTAAATTTTAAACGAGAGCCGTAATTAGAACGGTATTCGTGTAGACATCATATCTTGGAGGTAATGCGTCTTGCTAGTAAGTAGAATGTTCTGAGTTCGAATACCGGTGATAGAACTTGAAATTTTCATACTAACATGGATTTACTTAAAAGAGATTTCGTATTTTTTGCCAATTTAAGGGTTTATTTTATTTTTTTAATTGCTGACATAAATAAATAAATAAATAAATATGCATAAATACTTTTACATATAAAACTAAAGTAACTCGCATATTACCATAACAATAATTCATTGAAACCAGTATTTTTACTGTCTTTATCTATAATTAACACAAAAAATGAAATCCTATTAAAATAATTTGAAGTTTGAAGAGATATAGAAAGTAGATACCAAAATTATGAAAAACATTTGGATAAATAGACATTAGAAGGGTTTTTTATTAAACTACTTATCAGGGGTGCATAGTTTAATACAAAAGCAAAACATCCAACTAGTTTATGTTATAGGTCGATCAATAAGCCAAGAAATTCAACCTATAATGCACCCGACTGGCTGGTTTATATTTAGCATTTCAAAATAGGAAAAAGAGGAATTCAAATGAAATAAAAATATTGAATAATAACTTTAATAATATATACCAAACATACCCCTTGCAAAAAACAATGAATCAAGTGAACTAGATCAGGCACATACTATGTCACATGTCACATTAAAAATAAACATGCGACGCAGTATAAGGCTAAAGGTTACAGTTAGCAGAACAAAGATAGATAATAAAATAATTAAAGTAATTATATATACATTTGGAATTTAACTTTCTTACTATTTTAAAAACTATTACGATTTAATAATGATTCAGTATTTTGAATTTCGTTTAAACTTTTTTGTATGTTTGTTTTTAAAATTTTTAAATTTTATTTATATCTCTACTAACTTTTTTAAATTTCTGATTTAAAAAAAAAAAATTGAAATTTTGGATTTTATATAAATAATTTGATTTGAACATTTTTACTTTTATTAAAATAAATAACGTTCTTTTATTCTTATTTTAAATTAAATTTATTGCTATTATCATCTAAGTAAGAATTTAATAATTATTAATTAACAATTTCGATTTAATAATAAAAGGATAAGTTGCTTTTAAAGACATATTAAACGAAGCCACCTGTGCGATTTACAATCCACTTATCTACTTGTTAATTAGAGTATATAACATAATGAATTTTATTTTGATTTGTATAACCAAAAGTAATCAATTGTCAGACGTTAGCAGTAGATTGTTGTTGAGAAATGGGATGGGTATCAGATTGTAAAGGGTTAACGTTATACACACAATTATTCGCCCAATGAAAAGCATTAACATATTCCCTCGTTTAAACAAATCCTGCAAGGTCTTGTTGGGTAACATCTTTCAAGATGATTATTTTGAATTTTAGGACTCATAAATCTGGAATTATGTGCATTAAAATTTTATTGGTGAATCCAATGCCTGGGATCATTATATTGTGACCGAAAATTCCCAGCGTTTTGCTGCAAAAATCTATCACTCTGCTGAAAATATTTAGCATTATGGTGAAAATATCTATACCTGCTGAATTATTTCTTGTAGTATCTACAATAGATCAGGAATGGCTACAAGTTGTCTTACTAATTTGTACTAATCCGTAGTGTTATTTGGGGAATTTACAATTAAAATAGTCTGGTATTGTGGCGTTAAGCTATCCTGTAAGTCCCTGCATTATGATTGTTCCACACAGGTTTAATTTTCGGCCAATTTCAACCTTTTTATGGACATTTATAGTTAACTTAGGTCATTTAATCTGAAAGAAGGAAAATCAGAAGATCTAAGAATCTCAACTTTAATTAATTTTTCTGTTAAGAATTCTGAAATTTTAACATAAGCGACACAGTTTTGTCACTCATTAATAGAGATCTTAAGATCTTCTGCTATTAATGTGTTCAAATATGTTCAAATTTTCATTCAGCATTTTTTTTCTCCGGAAATGCAAGATTTATCGAAATACGTCAACCAAGATTTTATGTCCATTCCGAGATCTGGATCAAACTGTAGAATATTATTTTCAGACGTTTCGTTATTTAATTTCGAAGAAATGAAACTAGACTATATAATTTTAGAATCCTTAATAACCCCAGACCTTAAAAAAACATAATACAACATACCCTTTAAATCTCCTAATGTTACCTCAATCAGGATAGAAAATATACAAATAAGAATACATAAAGAATACTTTCAGTAATATAAAAAATATAATATCGTAATATAATAACAAGAATACACTGTTATGCTGAAATAAATTATTTCAATTTTTGATAAATTCCTGACTCAAGGTAAAAAAAAAAATAATATCTATTGCGTTTATTTATTTTAGGTTCACTAGAAATTTCAGTAAGTAAATAATGGTAGCTAGTTTCGTTTGATCTGGTTTACGCAATAACATATAAAAGTACCTTTCATTAACAAATATCAAATAGCTTTAAATAAATTTTAAAAATAAAATATACTTAAACAAACAACAAATATAAATATTAGAATTCAATGTTTATATCGATCCTTTATAAGAAACAACAAATTGATAAATATATCCAACAGAACAGTTGTATATTAATCTTTTCTTTAGACTTATTCAGAGATAAAAAAAAGAGTATACAAAAAAAAATTTAAACTTACGCAGCTTGACATCCAATCTATATTTAATAATAACTTGAAGTTATAATCTAATTAACACATATGTGGATTTTTTGTAGCTTCTATTCTAATTTCGTTGGTTGAAGATTCATCAGGGTATATCCTAGCGCATTTCAACGGTAAAAAATATTCCAGCAAAAGATCTTGGAATAAAATGAGTAAGAAAAATCAATGGTTATTTTAAAAGCATTCGAAATCAGACTAAAAAATAAAAATGGTCAAAAATAATGATACAATGCAGGAATAAACAAAAAACTTTATATTTAAGTAAATTGAGTAAGAATAATAATTATTTAAGGAGAATTTAATAGCATCAATGATGGATATTATTAACTCCTTCGTGATGGGAGTCTTACGAAATTTTTAATGTTTTGTCGCCAATTTTTAAAAACAGAAATTTGTGCCTTAGTAAATCGAGAAAATGCTCCTCAAATAGAGCTATAACAATAATCATGAATGATAATCCATATACCGCATAGCAGCGCCACCTGTTGTGCGATTTACACCAAAACGTAAGCCGAACAATATTATTTTAAGGACTAACATAATCTGAAGTTTTATGAAAATCCATCCATTAGTTCTTGAGATAAATCTAGTGTGGAAATTGTGAAAAAGGCAGCGTATCAGCATCTCCTGTTGGGTTGTATACACCAAAAACTATTCAGATCCAATTTATATCAAAGTCTAACTGAATAGAAAATTTTGTGAAATTCTGTGCATTAGTTCTTGAGATAGAGCACCCACAAAATTTATGTCCACATGCAGACAGACTCACAGACTCACAGACAGACATTTTGTAAAAGCATATTATTTTGGAATCTCTGCCCCCTAAAACGTGTAAATCTGTCGAAAACCGGAATTCAAAAGCTTTCACGAAACCAATACAGTCAACTCTCGTTGATTCGAAATCGGATAATTCAAAACTTTGCTTAATTCGAACCAAACATGAAGTCCCGAAATTTTCAATGACAGAATAACGTTAAAAATTTTCATTAATTCGAACTCATTTTCTCTTGACTTCGTTTAATTCGAACTAATGATAATTCCGATTTTTCATTTTTCTTTTTTTTCTCATGAATTTCAGTTCATTTGAATAACTTTCCTTCTTTGATGATTTTAGTGAAAATTGTTCCGAACGAGTATACAATAATCCAATGCGTTTGATATCCACTTTCTTTATTTTTTCTTCCGTTTCTAATCTTTTAATTAGTTTATGTATTTATACATTCTAATTTAATATTAAGTCATATTCTAATGGTAACAGACGAAATAAATTTTAAAAATTCCATAACATCAATTCCTTTGTAATAGTACCGTATTAAGCCTGTTTTCATTTCATATTTTCCATAATTCGAACTTCGGATAATTCGAACATTTCTTGTGGTCCCGACGAGTTCGAATTAACGAGAGTCCGCTGTACTTTCCTTTTGTAAAGGCAGTAAAAAATCGGATTAACAAAAGGGATTTAATTGAAATGTTACAGCCACAAATACAGCATGTAATTCATGCATCCTCATAATACTGAGTAATTTTCATAATGCTCATCATGTTTTATGGTCTAGATTAATGACTGTAATTTTATTCCCAGCAAAAATCTCTGAAAGCGATGAGGGATGAATTCACAAAAACAGAACATTTTAACGCATTCATTACAGATTATAAGTAGGAACAATGTAAATTCGTGCGTTCTTAGAAAATTTCGGTTCTATGTATATACACGCAATATGCATAAAATATTACACATTATGATTCAGATATGAATATGAATTGAACAGGCAGGATGGTGTCTCTGCACACGATACGCAAAACACATAAATGTATCTGAGAATTTACCCGCATCTCAGAATTATAATTTTAGATTACCGTATTTTATTATACTTTAAAAATTTCGTTTTGAAATTTGCTTTCATTAGTTAAATATCTAAATTTGTAGTTAATATGTAGAAAGAATATAACTTCAAAAAAAATCTATACATAAGTGTGCATATTTAACGTCTAATGTCAGTAAGTAAAGCGTTCTATAGCAAGATTTCAAGCAAAATATATTTTCCCCTTGTAACTCGTAATTATTTAACTCTGACAAAAATGGATTTATTATGTAACAAAAATGGTCTGAAAATGTTCAAATTGCTATGTATAGTTTTCCCCTATAATATCCCCTATAAATACTCTTTTAATGAAACAATCTTAACTTTAACATCAAATAGTTCTTAAAATAATTATTCTGTCAAAAACTTTTCCACATCAGCGTGCTTACAAAACATTTCTCTATAACATGAACAATTTTTATGTTTTTGTGTGCAGTAGTTTTCTTAATATGAGCAAAGAAACATCGAAAATTACAAAAAATTCATTGTCAGCGGCGGGACAGAATTAGTTCCATTTTTCAGAATAGATAGATAAATAAAAAACCATGTCATATTTCAAGTTTTAACCCTAACAAATCCAAATACTTTTTTTATTTTCTGCTTATTTTATTCTTTTAAATTTTGATAGAATTTAGATGGGTATTAAAATTCTATGATCTTAAAAGTAACAACTCTTCCAAAATTCACGAATAATCTCCTTGCGTTGTTTCGTGTGAAGAGTGGTAGCGTGAGCAGTAATTTAAATTTCCGAAGCGTGATAATTAAAAATACTTTGATCTTGAATTAACATAAAGTTTATATAAAACAAACAAGCTCAGTCTAGATTATAATATTCATAATTATGCATTTTGCACAAATATATAAGACAAGTTGAATGTAGATTCTGCCATTGCAGAATTCAGTTTCGCCTCCGATTAGAAATAAAAAATCGATAGATGTTTTTTAGAAGGGCGAACCCGTTTACAATGCAATGAACTAACTTCATTTTTCTTGCGTTTATCAATATAATAGCAAACAGAACGGCGTGAAATACCCAAATGATTAGCAATTTCTCTCTGAGACATTGGAATTGTCGAGTAATAAAGAGATACAATTTGACGTGCTACTTCTTCATTGACTAGATTCATCAAAAACGGATATTTTCTTTAGTTTAAACGCTTTTTTATAGATTCTGAGAAAAAGGAATTGCATTTTAACAATAAAACGAGTGGAATCCCGTCGAAGTCGACAAATGAAATGTTTAAAAGTCCCGATCAATTTGGTTTTTAAAAAAGCAATAGTAATTACATTATTGAATCAATATATAATAAATATATTTCCAAAGTTAATTTCAAGTTTGCCAGTTACAATTTTGCATGCAGATATTCGCACATCTTCAGTTAAAATTGTAATCTGAGTGCCGGCGAAATCCAGAAATTTTATTTTATATGCACTCACAGAAAAACAGTTTTATTTAAAAAAGCACTAATTTCATTTTTACTATGACTTTATTTTCACTAACTGAAGTCATCTGAAAGTAAAATCTCAATCTCAGTGCCCATTATGAAAAGAAATATTGAAATGTAATGTTGTTATGAGTAAAAATGCGATGTTTTAAATAGTGACATCATTTTCTCTTCAAATGTTTTTTTAAAAGTTACTGTTATTAGTAATACGAAAAAGGCATCCGTAATAATATTGTAATTCCCATTTATCTGGTTGCTGAATGACATCATTTTCCTCATTTGAAATTTTTCTTATTTTGCTTTAGACATTAATTTTTATCATATATTATTTTCTGTTATTTTATTTACATTTTTAATATTATTTCTCAGTAAATATATTATTTTGCCTCAATTAGTGCATAATTATACCAATCATTTTATTGTGGTTAAATTTTACGAAAACAATTAATGCGACGTTTTCTTTTAAATTCGAGGACATGTTCACAGATGAAATAAAGCTTCTGACTGGTGGAAAGTGATAATGGAAAATAAATTTTTATTATCGAGAGAAAAGCTAAACGGAATTGCCACCATTTTAAGAAATATCGTAAAAAGCATTTAAAATTAAAGATAATATATAAAAATGGAAATAAATTAAAAAATAGCTAAAATGGGCACAACTACAAATAAATAGCTTTCATTAAAAAAAATAATTATTAAAATCGGTTCAGTAGAAAATTCAGGGCTGATGACTAAAAAAACAGCCAGGTCTTTTAAATATATAGATTGTATGAATGTCTGTTTTAACGGCCAGATTATGACAAAGTGGGCCAAAATTTTTGACACGACAGATTTTAGCTTGTCTGAAAGAAATAGCATCGGAGGCTAAAAAGTCAGTCTAAGGCTAAAATAATTCCTGGAGCAAGTGGCAGCTTTAGTACATATATTTCGAATTTTAAATAAGATGCTCTGCTATGGACAGCGTGATGCTTACAATCCTTCGCGCTTATCCCTGCTCCGAAGATCTGTCATCTCCGACACCGCAAGATGATTCACGTACCCTACTGCCAAGGCTGCCACAATCGGTACTCAGAGCTCCCTGTTTTAACGGGGGCTTCCTTCAAAATGATGTTGATATCCCGGAGATCAACTCTCTTTTTGATTTTTGCGAGCCATTCAAACAACTCTCTTCACTCAGAATCCTCGTACTTCTCTTCGACGTCTCGTCTATATCTCTGCTTAATTCTCAGAGAACAATGCACCACTTCATTAAGCTACTTAGGAAATTTATTTTTATATCCCTTCCTATTCCGCTTTTTCCTCTTGCAGACACTTTGTCCTCAAAATGTCAGCCCCTTTTTTTTTTTTTTTTTTTTTTTTTTTTTTTTTTTTTTTGCATACGGCATTTAAGGTTCACATTCCTTGAGAACTTTCTTCGAGGTATTCCCGCATTAGGTAACATCAAACAACTCGGTCGATTTCATCTTCGCCCTACTTCGAACTGTCACCCGTAAGTGATGAAGCGTGAATGCACATCTTCGTTCGATCTGAAATTGAAGCGCAGCGATTTCAAGCGGACGACCACACCTTTGACAACCCGTCGTCGTCCGTTAGCGATGGAGTTAGTTACTTGAAGTTGCCGATGCCTCGTTGTAACATAACTTCGAAGGGCGTCTGAAGGGCGTTATTACTAATAGTATCAGGGGAAATCGCAATTTTAGAGCGTTTCTTGTACTGCACCTACAAAAAAATATTTTTGTAATGTTAGTATAGACGACTGATTGTAAACGTCATCCATGAAACTTATTATCTGACTTTCATCGCAAATGTTTAAGAAAACAGTTAATATATGATTAATTTGAAAAACGCGAAATAGATATTGGCTTTATCTAACACATTAATTTGCGAAAAAAATAGTTTTTTATACTTTTTACCTACCTTCGTGTTTAAAAAATCTTTTAATTGTTATACATCATCCAAGAATATAAAAAACTTATAGAATTAAAATATTTATTGCTTAAAAAGTAATTTAAATTTTCCTTACATGTAATGTACAGTCGTGGATTAAAAAGGTAAACATCCTCTAACAACTCCTCAACCAATTATCGTAGAAGAAATTTACTGGTACTGAATAATTGGAAATAAAGGCTACTTTTAAACGGCGTATATAAAATTGCTTGGGGGCTCTCTACATATTACAATGAACCCAACAATTTTTTTCAATGGTTATACATAATTTTAACAAGATCTTTCAAAACTTTAGTTCAAACTTTGCCTAGACCAAAGGGTATAGCGAGGTACACTGTTAAAAATCTTGTACTAGTTTGAACCAAATTTTGGTGCTCAGTAGCTGTTACTGTAAGATGGTGAAATCTTGAACCAATATTTGGAGCTCCTGTTGAAGCATAGTTCCAATAGTTGGAGCGACGTTGAAATAGCCAACTTCAAATAATGGTGCGAGACATCACCATCTTATGGTGGCAGTTACAGAGCACCAAAATATGGTTCAAACTAGAGCTAATTTTTTAACAGTGTATGAATGGCGAAATGACCCCCATGGTCAATGACTGAATTATTATTTGTACTAGTATCAGCACTCTAAAAGAGTCCGAAATGCGAGGTCATTGACCCCTGACCTTGACATGTCTTTAAGATATTCGAAAAAGTTCGTACGCGCGCCGTTATTTTTTTAATGTATTTTTCTGAAAAACTATAAAAACTAGAAAGATGGAACCAATCGCGTACATTCAGAGATAATTTGAAAAATGTTTTGTATTTTTTTTTCAGAGTTTTTGTGAAATGAAAACTGTGCAGAGTAATTTATCAAAGTATAAATATTTTTAGTACTGTTCTGTTATGTCTACCGCGCCGAAAAATATATATAATGTTCTTTAATTTATGTACTTATACCACACAAAAACTGATCAAAATCAAAGAGGTGCTTCTTCGAGTAATATCTAAGAAAACTGGTTAGATCGTGTACAGTCGGCGCCACTCAACCGCCAGGCGCGTACTATGCAAACGTGTTTACTCATGTTCAGTGGATAGTTATTATAAAATACGATTTTACGTACGGTTGCTTTAGTCTTACTTTATCAAAGCAACAATACATAAACAATTACCTAGTTGGTTATAATTCAGTGGGGATAATTGCTTACGCCCGTCGCAAGTTGTATGGCGACAACAATGTTCGTGTGTTGTAAATTTTTGACATTTTCGTGCATAAAGTTCATGGAAGAAAGAAAGTTATCGCTACTGAAGAGGATGCTAGATTATACAGTGGCCTCGAGTAAAATAACAGTTTCTGTTGGTGACATATTATGTGGAAAGTTTCAGCTTATTATTTTCGTGTAAATCAAACGTCGCATCAATTTTTGTGGCGTCTACCCTGGTTTAATGTGAAGGTTAATAGGAGTTTACTGAACATGTAGAAGTAAGGGAAACATCTTCGATTGCTCCATTTCAAAAAAAAAGTGAAGTGAATTTACCGCGCAGTTCCGAAAGCGACGACGATGATGATGATGGTGATGATTTTATTTCGTATGTTGCCGATAACGACGAATTTATAGATCTACATATACGTTGTATATGTAGATCTACATATATGTTGTATCCACCCACAAGTATTGTTGTATATGTAGATCCACAACATACTTAATTCGAGTACCTTTTGAAATGCGTTACAAGGTTTATACAAAAATTGGGATTTTTATACCAGAGGGTAACCGTTGTTGCTGCACACATATAATAGGAAAATAATTCTATGAAGACGAGTTGGTTCACGTACTTTTAATATTTGACACCAGCAAAATAAGCTCTAAGGAAGTTGCTCATTTTTTTAAATCGCTTTCAGAAAGAGCAGAGATGTCGCTTTTCGAAAAAATTAATGAAGATGATATGCCCGAAAATCAGATAAAGATATTGACATGACTTTGTTGGCAAAACATAATTGAATTATGACAGCTATTAACTTATATGCGAAACACAAGCGTACTTACTACAACTCAAGCGTTAGCTGCATCCTTGTTTAAATTAATAAAATGGAAATTCTAATTCAGTGATTACCATAAGAGCAACATGTGTTGACATTTTTAAAAGAATTATTGAGTAGTTTTGAGATTGATATTTTGCCTTATTTTGGGATCAACCTCTATTCCTCGGGAAGACTTAATAAAGAATACAAGTTTAACTGCTCGAATGTTATTAAACTTTAGAGATGATCAGCTCGTATTAATATTTGACGGCACTTATATTCGGCATCAAAAAGTTCTAATAATGAATATCAGCGAAAAGCGTATTCTGGTCAAAAGAAAACCCATTTATGTAAACCGTATACAATTTGTATCACGAACGGGTTTATAGTTGATTTTGCTGGACCATTTTACGGTACGGAAAATGATGTTACTATTATGATAAAGACCAACAGAACACAATCTAGAGCCCTCTAAAGCGGGAAACTTATTTCTTGCTAATCCTGTATTTTAACCCGTTGAGGGGCAAGCAATAATATTGCTGTAATATTAAATTCTCATTGGAAAAATCGAAAAATTTTGTTTCGGAATAAAAAAAGGGAATTTTTCAACAGCAGCAGTAGCAGTTCGAACGGTTTCTCGAGGAGTCTGGGACTAGAGCCCCACATCCCCGACACATAGAGATATGGTACCACTAATAGGAATTGAACTCATGGCAAACGAGTCTTTCAACATCTTGTCATCAAAGTTAAAAATTTGAAAATTTCATTAAAGGTTTCAGGTGAAAATCTGATTTCAATTAGGTGGGATAAAATACAGGGTGTTTATAAAGTCCCGGACCTATATATGATTAATAACTCATAAAATAATAAAGATAGATTAAAATTAATAACATAAATGGTTAGATCGACTCAAAAAGTTTCATGACCCTTGTCAATGAACTTCCACGTGTGCTCCCTTCATCGCACGGAGAGTATCAAGTCGATAGTCAATTTGACGCCAGGTGGCAGCAAGCATGTCGGCATCCACAGAGGCTATTGCGGTTGTAATTCTGGCTTTAAGGTCGTATACTTAGACATGTTGGAAAACTTCGTATTTCCACAACTAGAAGAACTTCAGCCACCACCTCATTGGAGTACCAGCGTTCGTACTTTTTTCAATGACAATTTTCCAGGAAGATGGATTGGGCGAGGAGGTCCAATTCTTTGTCCACCCAGATCACCTGATATAACGTTGCTGGACTTTTTCCTTTGGGGATTCGTAAAGGACAATGTTTACAGGAGGAGAGTGTCGAACATTGATGACTTAAAAGCCAGAATTACAAACGCAATAGCCTCTGTGGGTGTCGACATGCTTGCCGCTACCTGTCGTGAAAATGACTATCGACTTGATATTCTCCCTGCGACGAAGGCGGCACACGTGGAATTCATTGACAACTGTCATGATTTTTTTAAAGTCTATCTAACTATTTATGTTATTAATTTTAATCTATCTTTATTATTTTATGAGTTATTAAACGTCAAAAAGGGTCCGGGACTTTATAAACACCCTGTATATCTCACCACCCTTTAAGGAGGTAAGACGATTCATTTTCATTTTTTTCTAACCCTGACATTTTAAAAATATTACAATCGTAATATTTCCTCATTAGTTGTTAAAGAGATTTCTTGTCAAGTTACTATAAAAATCGTTATAGAAATTATTCAGTCCTGAATAATTAGAATTTTATTTGTTGAATAAATTGACAGTGTAGTGAAATATTCAATTAAAACTAGAACTACATTCAAATTCGCCTCAGGTTGTTTATTATTTATTCACTTTCGGTTAAGAGAGTGAACTTTTTCGTATTTTCAGCGAAGTTGTTTATTATTTACTTCATCTCTTTTGCATACTTTCTCCAAATCTAAGCCATAAATGTTTATAAAATTACCTCATTATCTACAATCTTAATAACTAGAACTTGTTTGCATAATTTCTTCATTTCGAAAAATTATTTTCAGAATGAGTTCAATGCTGTAAATTCGACAAAGTAAAATCAGCAATGAAGTTTCCCATTTAAAAGTTTGGATTAACAAAATTTAATTTAGGAATAAGTAAATTTTATCTTTTACATTCATGCAATTATGAAATCAAATAAGTTATTGGTACGCAGATTAAGTTTAGCATTTCAGAAAATAATGATTTTTCCTGACGTTGAATTTTCTGTTTAAGAAAATCTGTAATTTAAATAAAATGATAAGGCGAAGTAATTTGGTGCTTATTTTTTTAAGACAGTTTCTCTGTTCAATAAACACAAAACGTTTTGACAAATTTACAAATTTATTTTTTAACAAAATGATATAATATTGTAAGGCCTGACTAGCGGAGCGATTTTGAATTAAGCGGTTTTTTTTTTTTTTCATTCCATACTAATTAAATTATCTATCGAGTTATAAGCGATTTCGATCACGTGACCACGTGCTTTTCTTACTTTGTAAGACTTGTTTTTCTGCTTTCGTTGAGAAATGCGCTAGAAAAAGAAAACTTTCACAATTTGTTCTAAAAGTTCGATTAAGTTTGAAAAAAAATGACTATGAATTGATAGTTTCTGAATAACAACACCTGCTAGTTTCTTGCATTTTCGAACAAAAATAAATTAAGACATGTGTCACAAAGATTCCCTTTTTACCTTAAGAATAATTAAAACTACAACTGCATTCAAATTCGCTTCAGGTTGTTTATTATTTATTAGCTTTCAAATAATAAGAGAGCTAACTTTTTCGTACATTCAGCGAAATTGTTTTAATATTTCCCTCATCTCTTTTGCCTAATTTTTCTAAGTCGTAAATGATTATAAAATAACCTCATTATCTACACTCTTAATAATTAGAGCTTGTTTGCATAATTTCTCCGATGCGAAAAATTATTTTCAAAAGGAATGAGTTCATCGCAGTAAATTCGACAAAGTAAAATCAGTAATGAAGTTTCCCATTTAAAATTTTGGATTAACAAAATTTAATTTAGGACTATGTAAATTTTATCTTTTACGTTCATGCAATAATATGCAAATATGAAATCAAATAACTTATTGGTACGCAGATTAAGTTTGGAATTTTAGAAAATAATGATATTTCCTGACGTTAAATTTTCTGTTTCAGAAAATCTGTGGTTTAAATAAAATGGTAATGCGGGGTAGTTTCGTACTTAATTTTCTTTTTAAGGCTGTTCTCAACTTCTCTGCTCATTAAGCATAAAGCGTTTTGACACATTTATCAATTCATTTTTTAACAGAAAGGTATAATATTGGAAGACCTGACTACGGAAGCGATTTCGAATTGAGTTTTGTTTTCCATTCCATGATAATTAAATTAATTTATAAGTTATAAGCAATTTCGATCGCGTTTTTCTTCCTTTGTTAGACTATTTTTTCGGCTTTCGTCAGGAAATACGGTTCAAAAGGCCAGATTTGACATCTTGTTGGGAAAGTTCGATTCAGTTTGAAAAAAAAAAAAAATAAAAAAAAAAAAATAGCAAAAAAGAATGTGCGAATAGATAGTTTCTGAACAACATCTGCTAGTTTAATGCATTTTCGAACAAAAATAAATTAAAACTTGTGTCCAAAGTTTCTCTTTTCGCCTTAAGAATAATTAAAACTATAAGTACATTTAAATTCGCTTCAGGTTGTTTATTATTTATTAGCCTCCAAATAATAATGAGCGAGTTTTTTCGTACATTCAGCGAAATTGTTTTATTATTTCACTCATCTCTTTTGCATGATTTCTCTAAATCTATGTCGTAAATTATTATAAAATATCCTCATTATCTAAATCTTAAAAATAACCTCATTATCTAAATCTTAATAACTGGAACTTTTTGCATAATTTCTCCGTTTGCGAAAAAGTATTTTCAGAATGAATTACTCCAGCGCTGTAAATTCGATAAAGTAAAATCAGTAATGAAGTTTCTATCTTAAAAGTTTGGATTAGCAAAATTTAATTTAGGAATAAGTAAATTTTATCTTTTTCCTTTATGCAGTAATATGCAATTATGAAATCAAACAACTGATTGGTACGCAGATTAAGTTTAAAATTTTAGAAAATATTGATATTTCCTGACATTAAATTTTCTGTTTCAGAAAATCTGTAATTTAAATAAAATGGTAAGGCGAAGTAATTTGGTGCTTATTTTTTTTTTCTTTTTAAAGACTGTTTCTCTGATCAATAACCACAAAACGTTTTGACACATTTACAAATTTATTTCTAAACAGAAAGATATAAAATTGGAAGGACTGACAATGGAAGCGATTTCGAATTAAACGTTTTATTTTTTTTTTTCATTTTATAAAAATCAAATTATCTATCGAGTTATAAGTGATTTCTATCATGTGATCACACGTTTTTCTTTCTTTGCAAGACTGGTTTTTCTCTTTTTGTGGGAAAATGCGGTTCAAATTGCCAACTTTGACAGCTTGTTCTAAAAATTCAATTGAGTTTTAAAAGAAACAGAAAAATGAGTGCTATTAGATAGTTTCTGAATAAGAACACCTGCTAGTTTCATGCATTTTCGAACAAAAATAAATTAAAACTTATGTCTTTTTTCTTTTTGACTTAAGAATAATTAAAACTACAACTACATTTAAATTCGCCTCAGGTTGTTTATTATTTATTTTTACACTTTCGAATAATAATGGAGCAAACTTTTTCGTACTTTCAGCGAAATTGTTTTAGCATTTCTCTCATATCATTTGCATAATTTCTCTAAATCTAAGCCGTAAATAATTATAAAATAACCTCATTATCTACAATTTTAATAACTGGAATTTGTTTGCATAGTTTCTTCGTTGCGAAAATTTATTTTCAGAATGAATTAGTTCAACGATGTAAATTTGACAAAGTAAAATCAGTAATGAAGTTTCCGATTTAAAAGTTTGGTTAAGCAAAATTTAATTTAGGAATAAGTAAATTTTATCTTTTCCACTTATGCAGAAATATGCAATTATGAAATCAAACAATTGATTTTTACGCAGATTAAGTTTGGGATTTCGGAAAATAATGATTTTTTCTGAAGTTAAATTTTCTGTTTCAGAAAATCTGTGATTTAAATAAAATGGTAAGGTGGGGTAATTTTGTACTTAATTTTCATTTTAAGGCTGTTCTGAATTGCTGTGCTCATCAAGCAGAAAACGTTTTGACACATTTAAGATTTTTTTTTTTAATAGAAAGCTTTAAAATTCGAAGGACTGAAGGACTGCAGAACTATGGAAGAGATTCCGAATCGAGCTTTTCCTTCCATTTTGTTATAATTAAACAACCTATAGAGTTATAAGAGATTCCGACTACATAATTACCCTTTATAGGGAGACAGTTTTTAGAAGGATGGAAAAAAAGTCAAGTGATAATTTCAAATTTGAAGGTCACAAAAAAATTCTGCCTTCATAAAATTAAACGTATGATTTTCTGAAACAGTAATCTGTAATTGTAAAAACTAATTTTTTAAAGGTTGTCTACACATTTATTTTTATTAAATTTGTCTTTTAATAATAAACATTTAAAAGGGCTTTCTCTCCTTTTCAGCTTCTTTAAATTATTTCTAGCTTTTTTACGTATTTGGAAAAATAGTTCTTGTCCTCGGTAGAGAATTGGGAAATTTGAAGTATATCTGAATCTTTTTATTGTTTGAATTCCGCAACTTACCTTATTTTTATACGCAACTTATTTTATTTTTATACGCAACTTATTTTATTCTGATTATTTAGAGTTTAATGTCCGAAAATGAAATACTTATGTTTTTTATTTTATTCGTTTTCTGATTGCTCCAAGTTTAATGTCTCAAAGATGGAATACTTCTGTTGCCACAGTGACAAAAAAGTAATGAAAACTTTAAAAAAATTAATTTAAAAACAAATAATGATAAAGATTTGAAACAAATTTCATTAAATATTGCATATTTTTCTCTAAGTAACGGTGTAAAAATTTAAAATGTAAAGTCGTTGTACTTTGTTAAATTACAAATTTGTAATTTTTTAACTCTTTATTTCTTTACGTTATTCGAGAGATGGTAATTCCAAAACTCATATTAGAATTATAATAGAGAAAAAAGCTATTTTTTAACTTTTTTTCTGAAATTAACAAAATAACGTTTGTGTCCAATAAAATTTTTGTAAACTAATGTTGTCTTTCATTATATGTTTCTAAAATTTAAAAATTTATTTCATATTTTTTTGAGAAAATATCTGCGCATTTACATTTGCTGAACTATGATATTTTTAATGCCAACTGTGTAGTTTTTTTTTTTTTTTTTTTTTTTTTTTTTTTGTGTTACATTCACTATAAGTTTTCAAATTTCTAAGTTGAAAATCAGCCAACATGGGTTTGGAAATTGTCAATATTCCGAAAAATAAGTTAAAAAGAGATAAAAATAATATTGCCCAGTTAAACTGATGGTATTGAGCTCACAGGCTACGCATACTAATTGTACATTACAGCCTTATATTTTCAAGGGTTAATTACGTTCGAAAATAGAAATTAAGGAGGGGGAACAGCTCCCCCTTTCACCTTTTTATACTTAATCATTAAATCTTCTAAACTGATCCGAGACATGCTTTATCATAAAAAAAAATCCACATCCAAAATTCAGAGCAAATCGGAAAATTCTTAATAAATTCCAATTTATATAATTGAAGAGGAGTTATCCCCTTCTTTTATATACATAACCATTAAACTTATAAAACTATTCAGAGATTTGAACGAAATCTGACAATTCTGAATGTAAAACTCATTTATATAAATTAAGGGGAGGGGCATTAGAGCCCCCATTTCCCCTGTTTATATTTATCCAATGAACACCTAATACCAATCACGGAAGCACTTCATCAGAATGATCCCATGTGTAAATTTTAAACAAAAACTAATATTTTTGCATGAAAAACCCATTTTCATCAATTAAGGGTAGGGGCATGACCCCCCGTTCCCCCTTTTATACATATCGAATGAACTCCAAAAACTAATCAGGGAAGCGCCTTATCAGTATATACCTACATACAAAATTTCAAGTGGATGGGATATTTTTATCATGAGTTATCGCGTTACGCACGTACGAACGAACGAACGTACATACATACAGAACGGGCGGGCACATAAGCTCTCAGGCTATGATAGCCTGTGAGCTAAAAAAGGAATAAAAATGCTTTCAAAGTATTGACATGAATATATAAGCATTCTTTTTTACCGAGAGTAATGCTGTTTACGCTGTTACGCATAAATATACAGTTGCTTGCTCATACTTAGCATATTTGAATTTATAGAACAAATATATGGGCTTTTATTATAGACATTTTGCAGTAAATATCAACAAAAAGTTATAAAAAATATATTATTTATGGAAAATGACGGTTCTAATATTCAAATAAAGAATACTGCCCAGTTAAACTGATGGCATTGAGCTCACAGGCTACAAATACTAATTGTACATTAAAGCCTTATATTTTCAAGGGTTAATTCCGTTCGAAAAAAAAATTAAGAAGGGGAAACAGCTCTCCCCTTTCCTCTTTTTTTATACTTAATCATTGAACCTCCTATACTATCAAAGACATGCTTTATCATATAAAAAATCTATATCCAAAATTCAGAGCAAATTAGATAATTCTTAATAAAAACCCATTTAGCATTTATATAATTTAAAAGGAGTTATCCCCTTCTTTTATACTTAACCATTAAACTTCCAAAACGATTCAGAGATTTGAACGAAATCTGAAAATTCTGCTTGAAAAACCTATTTATATAAATTAAGAGGGGGGAGAGGCATTAGAACCCCTGTTGCCCCTATTTATACTTATTCAATGAACACCTAATAGCAGTCACGGAATCGCCTCATCAGAATGATCCTAATCTAAATTTTGAACGAAAACTTAATTCTGCATGAAAATCCCATTTATATCAACTAACGGGGGGGGCATTAGAACCCCTGTTCCCCCTATTTATACTTATTCAATGAACACCTAATAACAGCCACGGAATCGCCTCATCAGAATGATCCTAATCTAAATTTTGAACGAAAACTTAATTCTGCATGAAAATCCCATTTATATCAACTAACGGGGGGGGGGATTAGAACCCCTGTTCCCCCTATTTATACTTATTCAATGAACACCTAATAACAGTCACGGAATCGCCTCATCAGAATGATCCTAATCTAAATTTTGAAAACTTAATTCTGCATGAAAATCCCATTTATATCAACTAACGGGGGGCATGAGCCCCCCGTTCCCCCTCTTATACATATCGAATGAACTCCAAAAACTAATCAGGGAAGCGCCTTATCAGGATATACCTATATACAAAATTTCAAGTGGATCCGATATTTTTATCATGAGTTATCGCGTTACGCACATACGCACATACATACAGAACGGACGGGCACATAAGCTCTCAGGCTATGATAGCCTGTGAGCTAAAAAGACAAATAAATCTTGTGACTGTAAATTTTTAATGTTTTTTTTAATTAATTAATACTATTTATTTCATAAATGATTACCTCAAACAATGCATAAATTGTATTTACACAAGAAAATAGTGATAAGTGAAACATTTAACTAAACTTTCAAACAAAATTGCTCCTAGTTTTTTTTCTTATTTATTTATTTTCAAATAATAAGAGGTAAACTTTATCACGCTTTCAGCAAAATTGTTTCATTGATTATTTGATTTATCTCTTTCGAATTAATTTTCGATAACCGAGCCGTAAATGTTTATAAAATAACCTCATTATCTGCAATCTTAATAACCAAAACTTGTTTG